>CAWUFW010007308.1:0-600000 GCA_963921515.1 Calotriton arnoldi | reverse complement strand
TGAAGCAAAAATTCCCACATTTATAGAGCCCACATTGAAGGTGGATGTGAGCCCCACCTGCCAGGAGGAGAGGGATGGAAGCTATGGCACAGTGATTCACATAGATGATTCGGCAAAATGCAAATAAATTCATAACGTGGAATGTAAGTGGACTTGGACCCCCAACTATGCATCACAAAGTGTTCTCCTATATGAAGCGCAGGAATGTTCATATTGCTTGCCTTCAGGAGACCCATGTCACCAGGGTGGAGCTGAAGAGGCTGCGTCTGAGATTGAGGGGTCAGTTAGTGGACATGACCTATTCGCCATCTTTACGGGGTACAATGATAAGGATTGCCCCAGTGGTACCCTATGTTACAAAGGAAACTGATATAGATGAAGAAGGCAGGCTCTCTATTCTGGAGGGTACACTGGAGGGAAAAAGAGCGAGTGTGGCAAGTACTTATGTCCCAAATGACAATCAGACCCAATACTTACATCTAGTGAGTAACAACCTGGCCGCGTAGTACGATGCAGCACAGGTGTGAGGCGAGATTGCAACATGGTTTTAGATATTGAGAAGGACAGATCAGTCCCCCCAGTGCAAGGAGCTACCTGCAGATCAGTGTCACAAACGTTTGGTACATAGGTGAGGTAGTGGCAATTCATACTAACCTGGAGGGAACGAGAAACAAGAGCAATGTCTCCGCCCCGAGTGCGGACATAAAGATAGGACTCGTAAATGCCCTTTGTGAATTCCCAAAGTCATAAACTTAGATGTGTGGTCTAAGTTTAGACCAAACGTCTAAGTTTACCTTTGTGAATCTGACCCTCAATGCCTTCGGACTCACAGCTCTGAACAAACTTTGTCCAGTGGCCTGCATAGAAGGAGTGGTTAGTAGGCTTCTCAGCCAGCAAGATAATGTCTGTGACCTCATCAGAAGGTAAAATAAGTCTAACTAGCACCGTTTAATCTATACACATTCAGCCACAGGATCTTGGGATTGCAGTGGAGGACCAGGCCAGCCAGCTACAAGAGCAGGTTCTTTGTGGGGTACAGTAAGAGATGTCCAAGTGCTGAATGGCAACAGACTGGCATACCATATCCTTCTGGTCTGGGTTGATAAGAATTTGCTCCGCCGAAACCTACAGAACTTTCCACAGTAAGGACAGGAGCAAGAAAGTCTGGAATGCATTTAGGACAAGCTGAACATGAAGGCATCTCACAGGGAATCGTGGCAGAAAGAATATGGCACAAAAGTGAGGACATTTCCTGTCCAGGGCTGTGGCGAAGAGAACCTGGATTTGAAACTCCAATCTAAAGATCATCTCTGTCACTTTGGGTGTAGCTCCAGCTTGTGGTTCCCCAGGGAGAGATGGCTGAGGGAACCTGCAAGATGGGCTGCCACTGGGAAGACTTCCTGTTGCTGCGCTCATGTCCACAAGTGAATCGGCTCTCAGCATAGGGCCCATGACCCCACACCACCCTGTGTTTGGTATAATGGACAGCAGTGTTGTTCTACAACAGAATCTGGGCAATGCTCCCTTAGATTGAAGGGAGAAAGGCCTTTAGAGGAAGATGTACTCCAGCTGCAGGCAGTCCATCTATGAAGAAGCAAGGTCCAACACAGACAAAAGACCTGCACCTTTATGCCACCCAGATGAACATCCCAGTTCAACCCGGGAGCATCCATGGCCATGGTAGCCTAAGGCTGAAGGGGGCTGAATGGGTAACCCACCTCAGAAGGCATCTATCCACCAGTGTAGAATCTGATGCACTGACTAGAAGATCCAAACCAGAACTGAGACTTCTTTGGTGTTGCAACCACTACCTCCTCAGACACCTCTGGAAGGCTCTTATCTGCTATCTGGCCTGAACACCAACAGGATGCATAAGGCCCAGAAGGTGTAATACCTGCAATACTGGGATCAGAGTTTGAGTCAGACACATTGAATCATGGTCAGAGTATGTGAGATCCTATGAGAAGGAGGAAAGGCCTTCACAAGGGTTATGTCGAGTATTGCTCCTATAAAGTTCGGCCTTTATGTGGAAATGAGGGGACATTTCTGGAGGTTGATTGTAAAGCCTAAGTCAGGAGACGAGCCATAGCCATGTGGAAATGTTTGCGGACCAGCATTGGGGACTATGCCTTCACTAGCCAGTCATCACAGTAAACAACTATGTGGAGTATTGATCTCCTCAGCAAAATTATCAAGACTGCCAGCACTTTCTTAAAGATGCGATGAACAGTTGTCAATCAGAAAGGGAGAACCACAAACTGAAATTGCTGGTATCCCACTGTGAACCTTAAGTAGCACATGTGGTCGGGGAAAAATGGAAGATCAATATAAGCAGCTGGAGGTCCTGGGACACAATAAGTCTCCAACAGGACCTGGCTTAATGACAACTTGAACTTTTTCTGCTGTATGAACAAGTTCAGAAGGCAGAGATCCATGATAGGCCTCAGGTTTCTGTTCTTCTGGAGATCAAGAAGTAATGGGAGTGAAATCTTGTGCCACTCTTTTCCGGAGGTACCACTTTAATAGCCTCTTTGTCTGCACGAGCCAGTGAACACACTCTGAAGGAAGGTGGAGAGGTCTGGAGAGGAAAGGAGGGGAAATCACAGCCCTTTGAGATCAGGTGGATCACCTAGTGGTCAATCATAATCGCCTCCGCCGAGTGTGAAAATGGAAGACCCATACTAAAGGGTGACATCACTAGGGAGAAGAGTCCAAGGGCTTTAAAGGTGGCAGACCCTGCAGAAGACAGTGGGGACTAAATCTGCTGCTGACACCTTCGAACCACCCCTGACTTGAAAAGCAGTGATATCATTTTTATGGCACCAAGACTGGGGAGACGGCCGTTGTTGTCGTCAACACTGCACAGCCCTAGAATACCCACAAAATTCCAATACATATGTGAAATTGTTGCACAGGGGAAGCCAGTCCCAGGGCATTAGTCGTAGCCCTTCTGTTCTTGAAGTAGTCCAAGATAGAGTCCGCTTTCTTTCCAAACAGCTGCTTACCATTAACGGGTTTGGCCAAAAACGTAGCATGGGCATATTATGAGAAGTCAGTCGCATGCATCAGAGAATGCAGACTCAGCAGTCGTACTGTTTACTGAGCCATGTCTACAGTCTCAAAGCCGCACTTGAGAATCTGTTTTGATGCATCATGGCCATCTCTCACTGAGAATAGCCACTTCACATATACCAGGAGGATGACAGATGTTTCACCAATTCACATTAGTCATGGATGACACTGGAGTGCAGAGAGACAAGTTGTCGGAAGCCAAAATCTTTTCGACCCAAGTGATCAAGCTTCTTGGATTCCCTTTCCAGTGTGAACCATAGGAAATGTATTGAAGTTTTGCTCTGAGGACTATGTTTGAACAACCAAAAGCTCCGGTGAAAGGTAAGCACGGGTCACCAGCAATGAGCATAGGAAAAAGATTTCTTCCTTGCTGTCATTATAAGGTCTAGAAGAGCCATACTGGATAGAGGTAAGGACCCTGCACAAGTTTAGAAGGATCACAAGAGTTACATCAGAATGTGAGACTTTAGTTCTGCAGAAGGCAAAATCAATTTCAAAGGCTACACTGCTTTCCATATGACAGTGGTAGAAGATTTAGCCTCCTCCATGATGGCCAAGAAGGGTGGCAAATGCCCTCTAGCGAAGGATCTTTTTGACTGGCATTTTGTAAGAATAAGTATATGCTGATATCAGCACTGTAATGCAGAAGGAGATCAGCCTCTGAGTAATCATCATCAAGGCCATCCTAGTACTTACCCTATATAGCTATGGCATCCAAATCTGTACTGAAAATCTCCTCTATGGTGGTAAACCTTTGAGCTTTGGGGAGGTGTTCATAATAGGATTCATTGTTAAAATTATCCTGGACCTCCTCTGCCACACAGAGGATTCTCTCTCCTATTTACTACTTGGTCAGCACTGGAGTCTTCCCTGTGGCAGTCATTGAACTCTGCTTCAAAATTGGCACTTGGGGGATCATAGCAAATGGAATATGGCACCATAGCTGGTTTCAACTTCTCCATAGTGCTGGGGCCAAAGGCTGTGGAGACCCTTTGTCAGAAGGCATTGGAGTTGGAGTCTCCAAAGCCATGGGAATAGACCCTCCACCCACACTCTTGGAGAGTAGCACAGAGAGTTGCAGGGCTGCTCTGAAAAGATCCAGCATAACTAGCCAGATGTCTCAACCTGCGTAGAGCTGGATGCAGGGTCAGAAGGAAACGCCAGTCTCATCTTTGTATGCGCCAGGGCTGGGGGTCTGGGGACTGCCAGAAGTCGAGGACGAGCACGGAGTCAGTGAGAGGCAGGGAGACTCCAAATGGTCTCAGAAACAGGACTACTTACTTAAGGAAAAAATACTTCTCCTTACTATGGCGATTTTGTGCGACGATCGCTTAACAGAACATTCCCTGGAAAGTGACTTTTCTTTGGAAAAGGAGTCTGCTTAGGAGCCTCTTTGTGGGCCTTAGCCAAAAATAGCTAGGCCTCCTTATCCCTCTGATGGCCTTCAGGTGCATGGAGGTGCAAGAGTGTCAAACCACAACACCATGTCCTAACCTCAGACACCACATAGTGGCATGGTTTTGTGACACTGTTTGCAAGGTTTAAAGCCTGAGGCCTTTTAAGGCGACATTTAACCTAGAAACCGTTGGAGGAATTTGTTGGTGAGAAAGGCAGAGCTCCATACTGTGTCAATGAAGTGCAGGAACCAGCGTGCTGGTTGGTGCTCAACATACTCTGGTGACAACAGTCAAAATCCAAAGGTATATTTGGCATGTCATACATTAAAAATAAATACAAATTCATCATGTAATAAAGTATGATCTACCCTACCAGCAGCCAAATGGTTAAAAAAAAGGGATGCATGCAGAATAAGGCAGTTATTTCAGTAGTTCCTGCTTTGCTTATTTGAACAGCTGTCATACTAGAGCGCCAAGAGAAGCAGCAAGATTTCTGTGGGATGAGCGCAAAATCACAAAGGAACGGAGTTAACATACAGGGACCTGAAAGAAACTGGAGAGATTCTCAGGCAAATGTTCTTGTAAAAAAGATGTTGTTCCAACCTCATTTGCATGGACAGGAGAAGAAGATGAATGAGACAGTGACAGGACACAGTATCCACTGTTTTGTAACACCTTATTTCACCACACAACTAATGGCCAACTTCTGCACCCGCTAACAGTGTTTAGCTTCCTACATGGAGCAAATCAAGAATTGTTTATATAACTGGGGTACAAGTAGGCTGAATTTAGACAGCATACAAAAAAACGCTGCCACAAAAGTTAGAGGGCATTTCAATAAAATTTTATTTTTTTCAATAAATGAGGGATACCGCATCTACTAATGGGGAAATTTTTGGTTCCCAAATTTGAAATCTTTACATTCTGTGTAGAAGTTTACCCTTTGGGAAGATGACATGTCAGGAAAAGTGTAGTTCACTTTGTCAAGAAATAGCTCCAAGTGCCGAAAGTCGAGAGGGTGTCGGGGATAAAACAGGTACCAGAAACTTGCTAAGGCATGAATCTCTGTGATAATTACGAAAGAGTTTACTCCTCAGAATGAACTGCTTTCCCTGCGGGACAAGAGTGAACAGTGGTTTGTGTCCCTTTTGACAGGCTAAAGAAAGACTGCTATATAGAGGCAAAAGCTGCTTCCTTCCTCGATTTGAAAATTACATATTTGGTGCACAGTGTGAAGCCTACAATACACATGCGTTGTCTTCCTGCAAGTAGAATCCGATTTGAAGGAGTTTCGCTTTCCTGGCAGGAACAGAGCATGGATGCATACATGACTAGAAACACTATGCAAACCACATTATCATCAGATTCGCATGGATGCTCTGCAGATGACTCCAATGTCTCCTAGGTGCTCTGTGGAAGGCTGCAAAAGGCTGATGGCGGAATGTGTCTAAGCATGGCTTTTCATTTAGCAGACTCTTCAGTAAAAGTTACTATGAGCTTTTTTCTAACCCGGATTCTGAATTCTCCTTCATGCATCCTTTAATGAAGGAAATAAAATACACTGTCTCATCAAAGCAGGACTTTCCAGACCTTATTGTCACATATTTCCCGGACTGCTGTCCTACTGAAAAAGACCGACTACAGCCCCTGCATTAAAATTGCGCGCACAGCTGATCATCAAAGCAACTAGTGTCGCCCTAAGTAACTCTTTCACTTAATATAAACACTAATTCCTAATTGTTTACATTTGTACTTCACCTACCCCCTTCTAGTTCAATACATACATTATGCATTCGAAAGCACCATGCAAAATATAAGCTACACACCATACTTTTTGCACAAAACAATTAATTTCAAATTTTTTACACAAAATTCAAAAGAAAGAAATAAGAAAAAGGTGCTTCTTAAAGGCAAAGATGAATGTTCCTAATACCATATTACTGATTACAAGGCATCCCTTAGGGATGTTTCCCATAAATAATCAAGGGTGTTTTGACCAACTCATTTACAAAGACTATAAAGATATTTCATTTATCGTTTAAGCAAGAATTTCCATTTTTGTTTCAACTAGATCAACCCAAATCAATTGCACTGTTTTCCACTTTGCCCCAATCTACAGTGATTGTTTTTTTATTCTTAGTTTAAAGATAGACCCCATGAAACTTATCCCAAATCCGTTGACCCTTTTGGTTTATTCTGTTAATTGTTCTTCTAAATCTTCCACCCTTGCAATCCTGGTTACTTATTTTTTTAAGATACCTGGTGTATCCCCGATACACCACCATGCAGAAGAACAGTAAAATTGCAATTTACGTTGTCTGTAGCCAAAACACATAATAGTGAGGGCATGAAATAGACACACAGGGATTGTGTAGGGGTAATGTCTCTTTCAGGGGTGCTGGTGAACAGGGCAGAAACAAGCCGAGAGCTAGAGAAACTGCAGAATTATGATAAGTGGGGCTGGCAGTGGAGAGACAGAGTTGGCTGAGAAGGGTAGAAAAAATATGATTTATGCTAGATGTTAGGAAAGCTATAGCTATGGGGGCTGGCCCAACATAGGGTATGGAAAATTCAAATTTTCTAATACATATGAATCTGCTTAAATCAAGTGTACCACAGTTTTACTTAATGCAATATTTCCGGGATAAAAGCTACCCTGATACCAACCGACCAAAAATATATTGTAAAATGTATTGAGATGAAAATCTGGTACAGTCAACATTGACACAAATGCTTACATGTTGCCTTTTTTCCACACAGAAACATCACCCATATCCATGAGATTCCTGATCTACAATGCCAAATCCGAATCGAGATTTGAAGAGTGTATAAATTAGGGTACATTTACTTCGCTTGCTATATTACGGAAGCTTAACTTATTCTGCATGCTTGTAACATTTTGTGTTGCTTGCAGCAGAGGAATCTTCCTGAAGTAGGAGCCTCTCAAAACTAGTGTAAATTGCAGTTTGAAGTCAAAGGCCACAGTTCTTTGATACATTTGTCAAACCTTTTTTAAAATAATTTGTTTGCCACGGGTATTACAAATATACAACATTGTTAAACATTCTGTAATTCTTAGGAAAATATTTGGAAAATCCACTGTCCTAACAAGCGTGACTTTTTAGATGTGCTCTAAGATTATCTTGTATGTTCACTATTATTGCAGATAGACCTCAAAACCGAAAGGACTGTTTTCATAGGATTTTCATGCAAATAAATATCTGACCCAAGAAAGCTAAACAAGTAAATGTAATTCAAACTCATGGTTCATGCGCCTCAAGAGCTGGCAAATTATAACACTGCTCACTGTTTTCTAAATAAGTCTGGATTTCAAGCGTTCAGGAAATGCAAAAATTGGTGGCTTCCAATACCTGGTAGGAACAAAATCTTGGAGCCAAAAATACGAGATCAAAGTGGACAAAATTATCGACAAGGATGTTGCGAATCCCTTTAATATGTTATCTGCATATTTGATCACCGCTGCAATCACAAGACCTCCAAGTGCCTAAAAGAAATATAAAAAGGTATGGTGTCACCAATGGTCTTCAAGTTTAATTGATACATTTGTTAAAGACAGAATTATTTTGACACAAACAAGCTCACCAAGTTTTGCAAATGATGTATTTCGAGCCAGACACATCTGCGCAGGTTTGGTAAATATACAGGGACAATTCTTTTAACTCATACAACTGCCATTTGCTTTCTTTCTTAAGCTGATAACATATATCTTTATTAGCGTTCCAAGTAAAGGGGCATGCAGTTTGGCTCCATGAATTCTTCAGAAATTTAACTCATGCAGCAGCCTTTGCCTTTCTTTCCTTTTAAGCCCCTGAGTAGATAGGTTCTCAGGACGGCTCGCCCATGTTATGGGCACTGATTAAAACCAGGCAGAATAAGGTAAAAGGCCCTATTTAGAGTTTGGTGGACAGGTTCTCTGGCAAAACCTTAGCAGATGCCCCATCCACAATAGACTATAAATCAATTGTCATACAGCAGAGGGAACATCCATCACGTTTTTGACAGAATACCCTGCCTGCCAAGCTCTGAAGAAGACTCACAGTTTAACTGTTGATTTATCAAACAATAACAACTTGGATGGTTGTTTCGTGTTCATATTGTACAGAGCAACAAAGAATATATAAATCCAGTGAGATTTGGTGCTTCAACACAAATCACAAAGAGCTGACATTCCATATGTGTGTTTTCTATCCTCAAAATGCAATGATTGAGAACCCTTTGAAGCCTAATTAAAGCAACCATCTTCCTGCTACAGAAAGTTGTACAGCGAATGCTGATTGACAGAATACAATTCTGAAACAATCTTGGGCAGGAAGGGAACATTAACTGAAGAGCAACCCTGTGAGAATACATGACACGGAAGATTAAGTGATAAGGAATTTAACATATCGACATTGTGTTTATAAGCAGTGACTACCAAAACGTACAGCTAACAAACTTCATAGGGCAAGTGTCACTGATTCAACTGGTGTCCCCATTAAATGTTCCTAAATTACACTGATGTCATAGTGGACTTCAACCTATCACTGTTAAAAAAATGTTACTTCAAAGTCATGATTCACAGACAAAAGGCACTCAATTTTTGAATCAACTATTTATAAAGTTGTTTAGGCTGTTAACCTATTCTGGACAAGATCGATGTTGAGGTTTTCATCAGCTATCTGTGTACAGAGGTGCATGACAGACTTTGGAATTTATAAGTTTGGTGTAGTTTAAGTTAGTTTTACATAGAAATAATAAACAATGATTTCCTAACTATAACTAATCTTAAACCATATTTTTTCATTGAATATATATAGTCACTGAAAAAAACAAAGGTTACAGGGACGTAATAGTTAGGAAATAGATTTTAAAAAAACCTTAGAAATTCACTGAAAAAAACCAAAGGTTACAGGTACTTTACAGTTAGGCTCAGATTTTACTCGCACAAAACCATAAAAATTCTGCAGTTATAGTTACCTGACCTAACTATAACTTACGCCCCCGAAATCCACTGCTTACGATCACTCACTCATCACTCATGAAATGGTCAGTGACATCACTCATGACATCTCAAATTACATCACTAATGACATCATCCAGCGAGTGTGTTCAATTTAAAGATATATACTAAGCTACTACATAAGTTAAATTAGTATACTTTCTGTAGTACTAATGAGTGCTACTATTTCTAACATATGTTATCTGAGTGGCTGTGTCAATGTTTGTATGAGGGTGTAAGTGGGTTTCTCAGTGGCTGTATGAGTGTGCGAGTGTATGTGAGTGGCGTATGGATCTGTCAGTGGGTGTGCATCTGGCTGTGTTGCTTTCGGAGTGGGTGTGTGAGTGGCTCACTGGGTCTGTGAATGGGCGTGCGAGTGGTTTTCTGGATGTAAGTATTTTCAAAGAGTTTATTATTGTTAAACATATATACTAAGCTATTACAAAAGTTAAATTAGTATAATAGGTGTACTACTGAGTGATACTACTTCTAACACATATTATGTGTATGGATGTTTCACTGTATTGTATCTGTATGTGAGTGGGTGTCTGAGTGGCTCTGTGGGCTGAGTGAGTGGCTGTGTGGGTGACTGTGTGGGCTGCTGTATGGGTGAGTGAATGGGTGTGTGTGTGTGTGTAGGAAAGTAGGATCTGCTTTTATGGTTACCCCCACTTTTTGCTTGATGTAATGCTGTATCCGACTAGTCTGACTGGGATACTGCTAATCAGGACCCCATTCTCTGTGCTTTCTCCCCTAAATTAGTTTGGTAAGTACTTAGGTACATCCCAGATTGGATACTGGTGCAACCTTATCAGTCCCTATTATATGGTACTAAGGTACCCAGGGCATAGGTACAGCAGGAGTCCCCCATGGGCTGAAGTATGTATTATGCCACCCATGGGAGACCACTCAATTTGTAACTACAGGCCTGCCATTGCAACCTTTGTAAGCTGGTGCTAGCACCACTTACGAAAGATATAGGTTTCCCTAAATCTAAGGTTACTGCACTTAAATCCTATGAGTCACCCCGCAGCAGGCCTTTGCAATCCTGAAGGCAGTGTGCCTGGTTCTAAATGTGAGGGTGCTCCTGCATGAGCAGGACACCCCTACGACCTACGGAGTCCATTCTCCCAGGTTGTAAGTGAGACAGCCATATGACATATAGAGGGGCACCGTGTCAATACCCGGTGACCATCTCGAAACTGGCTGCAACGAATCCTATCATGTTTGGTATCAAACATGTTGGAATCATACCCCCACACCGTAAACGGTATGGAAGGTATGATTCCATGCACCGTAAAGCTCCTTTGGGAGGCCCTCGGTACTCCCAGTATCAGTCTTCCAGACCCGGAAAGCAAGCAGGGACTGCTGCCGGCCAGAGACATGTTTCTGCCCTCTTGCTGCTGAGCTAAGCTCGGGCAGGGGAAGGCAGAACAATAGGTATACTGTCACAGGGAGGTTTGACCACCTCCCAGACAGGATTTAGTGTATTGGGGCAAGGTGGGAGCGCTTGCCAGCGCCACATAGTCTGCGTGCAGGGCACACTTGGTGCCCTCCATGCATAGTCCAGTCAAATAATTTCAGGGAGCCATTGGCTCCCGCTCTGGAGCGAAACTGAACAAGCCCCTCCTTTGGGAGGGACCCCTGAATTGTCCCAACCCTTTCCTTAGGGTATTTAAGGGCTTACCTATGGGTGGGTCCTTAGATTCATTATGGGGCAAGATTAATTTTAGACACCACTTCTTCATTCGTCTGGGCACTCTGGACTTCGCTCTGGGCATCAAGGCTGCAACTAGGAAGACTCCTGCTGCTCCTGATCTCGTCACCCTGCTCGTCTTCTGTAACGTCCGTCCCTGTGCACCATACAGGAACCTTCCAAGGCCTGTGGGCATCCAAGACACCTGAAGGAATCTCCCTTGAAGTGAAGGAGTCACTTCCCTGCATCCGCAGGCACCGCAACTAAGCTGACCGGTCTGCTGATCCTGAGCTCCTACGGACTCCGAAAGGCTCAGCAACACAGGTGGTGGTTCTTCACATCCCTCGAGGCCTGCCCAGTCCTCTCACCAAGTTTGAGGCCAGTATCCCTCGTCGGAGCTGCAGGAACTGAACCCCTGTGCACCACGTTGACTTGCAGTTGCAAAGGCCTGCTGGCTTCCTTCCATCAAGATCTTCGGGCTCCAAGTAGCCCCAACCTCAAGCATCTCCAGTGACCAAGATCTTCCTCCTCACTGCATCTCTTGCATAGTGCGCATTGCATCTTTGGTGAGCTGCTAGAAGTCCTCTCGCGACTCCAGTGCCTCCGGCCTGTGGGTCCCCTTGAGGGTCATCTTCGTATACTTTGGGCTCCCCTGATTGCTCGGGGCCTGCCCTGACTCCCCTGCTTGTGGCGAGTCCCCCAGACCTTGCTGGTCCCGACATGTGCACCTTTCCCCACTTCCACGTTGGTTGCAGTTGCCAAGGCTTGTTGGTGATCCTGCCGGACCCCTCAACTCTCGACACCCTACGTGGGACAGCTCTTGTACGGCTCCTGGTTTTCCACAGCATCGCCTGGTCCACACAGCTGCAGTTCTAAGGTCACCGTCAGCTCCCCTGCAGCACCGGACATCGGTGGGCATTCGTTTTGGTGCCTCCTGGTCACTCCCGAGTGGCATTGACTCTGTCCCCTGTGCATGCAGGTTCTTCACATCTTGAATCCACCTTTGGGTTCCACCGGATACTTTCACCTTCTCCAGCAGCAGCATCCTTCTGAAGTCCTCCATTGGAATCGACGGCGGTTTCTGACGCCACTTCACACCTATGCACCCGGCTTCCCTGGGGCAGGTATCCTGGTTCCTAAGGTATCCACGGGTGGGGAGGCTCTCCAACCTTCTGTCTTGCACGGGGTTTCTTCAGGGTCCGCTGGGAAGGTTCCTTCTTTAAAATTGCAACGCGACTTACCCATTGACTTGTATGGTTTGGTACCCCCGGTGACCGCTGTGTATTAAGTGCTACTTACCTGTTTCTATCGTAAAGTATTGTGTGCATTGTGTATATCTCCGGGTAGGAGATATCTGTACGTGTTAGTGAGTGTCTTATAATAAATACATATTTTTATAACTACTCTGTGTGGTTCTTTTTTTACTTAATCTATACCAATAAGATTATGTCTGGTAAAACAAGCTGCTTTAAACTCCTTCTGGACTAAGCCTGAAGGCTGCTCTCCACATCTACCACTAAAATCACCATAAGGGTTGTCTGGATTGGTGCAGGGTGCCCACTTACATAAGTGTGCATCATATACAGCAGGAGTCCCCCATGGGCTGAAGCATGTATTATAACACCCATGGGAGACCACTCAATTTGTAACTACAGGCCTGTCATTGCAACCTTTGTAAGCTGGGGCTAGCATCACTTTAGAAAGATATAGGTTTCCCTATATCCAAGGTCACTGCACTTAAAACCTATGAGTCACCCCTACAGCAGGCCTTTGCAATTCTGAAGGCAGGGTGCTTGGTTCTAAATGTGAGGGTGCTCCTGCATGAGCAGGACACCCCTACAACCTACGGAGTCCATTCTCCCAGGTTGTAAGTGAGACAGCCATATGACATATAGAGGGGCACTGCGTCAATACCCGGTGACCATCTCGAAACTGGCTGCAACGAATCCTAACATGTTTGGTATCAAACATGTTGGAATCATACCCCCACACCGTAAACGGTATGGAAGGTATGATTCCATGCACCGTAAAGCTCCTTTGGGAGGCCCTCGGTGCTCCCAGTATCAGTCTTCCAGACCCGGACAGCAAGGAGGGGCTGCTGCCGGCCAGAGACATGTTTCTGCCCTCCTGCTGCTGAGCCAAGCTCGGGCAGGGGAAGGCAGAACAATAGGTATACTGTCACAGGGAGGTTTGACCACCTCCCAGACAGGATTTAGTGTATTGGGGCAGGGTGGGAGCGCTTGCCAGCGCCACATAGTCTGCGTGCAGGGCACACTTGGTGCCCTCCATGCATAGTCCAGTCAAATCATTTCAGGGAGCCGTTGGCTCCCGCTCTGGAGCGAAACTGGACAAGCCCCTCCTTTAGGAGGGACCCCTGAATTGTCCCAACCCTTTCCTTAGGGTATTTAAGGGCTTACCTGTGGGTGGGTCCCTATATTCATTATGGGGCAAGATTAATTTTAGACACCACTTCTTCATTCGTCTGGGCACTCTGGACTTCGCTCTGAGCATCAAGGCTGCAACTAGGAAGACTCCTGCAGCTCCTGATCTCGTCACCCTGCTCGTCTTCTGTAACGTCCGTCCCTGTGCACCATACAGGAACCTTCCAAGGCCTGTGGGCATCCAAGACACCTGAAGGAATCTCCCTTGAAGTGAAGGAGTCACTTCCCTGCATCCGCAGGCACCACAACTAAGCTGACCGGTCTGCTGATCCTGAGCTCCCACAGACTCCGAAAGGCTCAGCAAGACAGGTGGTGGTTCTTCACATCTCTCGAGGCCTGCCCTGTCCTCTCACCAAGTTTGAGGCCAGTATCCCTCGTCGGAGCTGCAGGAACCGAACCCCTGTTAGACTGAGAATGCGTCTGGCTGACTCCTTCTAGCATCTCTTAGAGAGCTGGGCCCGGGCAGAATAACCTTGAAGCTGAGAGAGCATGTACCCGGTCCCAGGAGTGTAGCTCATCCTTCGGTGCCTCCTTTATTAACCTGCTCCAACTGGAAATTTCCAGTCTGGGCGGGTCCTGTTGGGTATTGGAAATGTATAATATCGGATGTTATGTTGGTAAGGGTCAGTCCCTCGGCAGCTATCTAAGGAGGCTGGTCAGATCAGACTCAGCTCGAGCGCATACTAATAAATAACTTTGGTTTGTATTCTCTACTGTCTGACCGACTCTTCATTTGTTTGGAAGGCTGAGAGGTGGTCGCGAGTGACCCGGGTGGCCCTAAATCGGGTCACTTCCTTCAGTTGGCGCCCGAACAGGGACCCCATTGGGCGAGTGACCCATCTTTGCCCGCGGACGTGTGAGGAGGACGGGGCCACGTTGGGTCGGATGGGCGGACTGGGGATCCCTGCACGAGAGAGTCTTGCACTCGCAGCTGCCCCGCCTGTCTGACCGGGCGGTGCCTCGCCCAGTGGTCATACCGGCTGGGGTCCTGAACGGCGAAACCCTTGGATTTGACCGTTTGGTCCGAAGAGTCGGCAGTGGAGAATAAATTCGCCTGACCTGTGTGCACCAGGTGAGTTTGTTTGGGTCGTTGTGGTTATGGCGCCCTTTTGGTTTGTGTTTGGTACGGTCTGAGGATCGGTTTTGGACAAGCGCTTGGATTTGTTTTTGGGTTCTTTACTATTTTTGACTTGCATTTGATGAGGTCTGCGGACCGATTTTGGCGAAGGTATTTGAAAATTATTTGTGTGGCATGAATAGTGAACTTGTTTTCTCTTAAGATGCCTTGCCTGAGCAGGTTGTGCTGTGTGGGGTGCTGTTGTTCTGCTGATGCTCGATTGGAGGAAAGGCAACCTGCGCCTCCGGAGGGCACCCCGAACTTTGACATGTATGTTAAACATGGCCTTGGCCCTATTATGTTTAGTACATTATGGCACAAATATACAAGGGACAATGCCGAGTTGCAGTGGCCGTTAACAGGTACCATTGATGAACAAAAATTGAATTTCCTGCAGGATAAACTGTTTGCAAAACGAAGTAGGCAGTCGATGTTTGATTATCTCCCGTTATGGCAGAAGAAAGCTAAGCAGAGGTGAATGAAAGCAGAAAAAGAGGCCCGAAAAGGGAGAATGCAGACAGTGACTCAGAAAGCAGTAGCGTACGATAGAGAGAAAATAGAGAAAGGTATAGAATGTGCTGAAAGAAAGTTTCGATTGCAATGTGACAAATCCTATGTCGTCCGAGAGGAAGGCGATCCCTTTGTGGAGGAGTTGTTAGAGACTCGACCGCCACCCCCTTACGCGCCACAGAAAATATATCCCGTTGTCCCACAGTCTCTGCCATCTGTTCTTCCTGTCCCTGTTGCTCCCATTCCTTCTGCTGCCGACCAAGCCGCTTTGGCCACTGCACCCCCGCCTCTTCTTTAGCCTCGCCTCCGGCAGTTACAATGACCGCTAGAGTCCCTGCTGCGCCTATCGTTATGGCATCACCCTCCCCAGCCCTCACAGTTACTACACAGCCATTAATAACTCTGGCGCCCGCTCCTTCGGCTACTGTGTCTTCCCCGCTTCTCCATTCCCCAACCTTGCTGAGTATTGAGACACCGGTGCGTGGACTAGACGACGGGGACTGGGCAACTACAAGGGAGCGATTGGGGCGGGTATGGATCCGATCTGATGTGGGAGATGCAGAGAAAAAGATGGTAGCTAATCAGGCCGCCCAGTGGGCCCGAAATCCGATTTACAGTGTGGAGGAAGTGTGGAGTGTGTTGAAAGAATATAAGCCGTTCGTAGCGCAACATGCACTTAAGCACATTTTGGCTACTTTAATTGGATTGTGGGAACAGTGTTTCAATGGTGTAGCACCCCAGATTATTTATGATATCCGGGACCGTGTGTATGCTGCTGACATGGCCCTTAATGAAGTTTCTGGTAACGTTGCAGTGTTAGTTGGTTATCGAGGTAGGTTACTTCAGAAGAGCCCGACGACAGGATCCCAGTTTCCGATGAGGGAAGTTCACCCCATTTGTCACCCTGAAATACCGGAGTTGCGTGATCAGCATGATGCTGTTGTCAGACAGCGAGTAGAGGCTCGTTTTCAAGAACAATGGGTTTATACTCCATGGAAAAGGAGTGAGGTTTTGTCCCTTAAGACTCAGTTACCCGACCCTAGAAAGAATCCTAATGCGTATAAAGAATTAACGGAAGCTGCCTCATCGACAGTGATGATACTAGCAGATATTGAAATGTTCTTTGGTTTGTTAGTGCCAGTGGATATTTGGCGACAGGTGCATGCGCAGGACCACGTTGTGGAATTGGGTAGTACCTGGGACGAGATTAGAGCATGGGACAAGGACAGGAAGCCGGGTGAGAAGCCCAAGGGCGAGATATTAGCTTTACCCGGCCGAATTATTACCTATATGCACTCCCTTATTCCACCGAGAAGAGTAGACTGGGACAAGTTAACGGCATGTCGTCAGAAGAAAGATGAAAGTGTGTCTGATTTTTTCACGCGGTTCGAGGGTGTGTTTTTGGATTTTAGTGGGCAGGAGTTATCAGTCGAAGGGGGTGTCCGGTTGTTTGTTAATAGATTTGTTACGAACTTACTCCAAGAGATTGCAGCTCGGTTGTAGGCTTCAGAGAGCACTTGGACGACATCCTCTCCTTCCGTTATATTGAGTATGGCACAGTATTAGGAACATAGGGCAAATGAGGAGAAGGAGAAGGTGGAGAAGAAGCACAAGGAGTTGAAGACGAAGGTGTTATTACAGCAGGCATCTAGGGGAAACGGTAGGGGTTGTGGTGCTGGTCGGGCCCGGCAGATTCCCCGTGCTAGCAGGAACGCTGCGCCTGTGGGGCCGAATCAGTGCGGGTACTGCAAAGGGGAGAGGCACTGGCGTAGCGAGTGTCCGGTGTTATTACAGAAAGTTGGGGCCCCTAGAGGACAGGGTTCTCATGGACGGGGCCGTGGAGTAAGTGATCAGGACAGGGCTCAGGAAGGTGGGACATCGCAGGGTCGTTCTGACCAGAACTATTTCGATGATCCTCGAGGAAGACAGTATTATTATGATGATTACGATCTGGACGAGGTGACAGGGATGTCTCACAGCTAGGACAGCCAGGGACAGGGTGAGAGACCAGTCCAGATACCTGTAGATCAGTGCGGTCCTTATGTCACTGCAGATTTGCAAGCCTCAGTTAAGAAATTCTTAGTGGAAACAGGTGCAATGAATAGCTCTGTTTCTCGTTCGCTGGTCCCCGGGGCAGCTCTGTCTGGCCAAAATAATGTTTTGGTAGGCTTTTCTGGTGTGCCGGTTGTGAGCCCCATTTCTAAACCCCTTGCCTTGACTATCGGTCCCTTTACTGTGGATTCGCTGTTTCTGTTGACGTCAAATTGTGGGGAAAATTTGATGGGCTTGGATTTATTAAAGAGACTACATGCTACAATTTTTTGTTCCCTGGACGGTGTTTACATGACGATGGGCCCAAACGTTGGTAGCACTAAGCAGTGTCTGTCCAAAGATGCACCCCTCCTGGCTGAATTGAAGGATGTGCCGGACACGTTGTGGGCCACTGGGGATACCGATGTAGGACGGTTGACGATTCCCCCAGTTTTTATTAAAGTTAAAGACCATGCTATTTTGCCCCGTTTTCCCCAGTACAAAATTCCACAAGCGGGGGAGCGAGCTTTGCTGCAAATTATACAAGATCTCATTGAGTCAGGTGTGGTTGAAGAGACGACTGCGAATGTGTGTAATAGCCCTATTCTTCCAATTCTAAAAAAGGCTTCTTCAGACTCCCCCGATGACCACCCAGATGTTTATCGTTTTGTGATTGATTTGCGTGCAGTTAATAAGATAGTGGTCCCTCAGTTCCCGGTCGTCCCCGATATTACCGCTCTTCTGACAATGATTCCTTCCTCTGCTAAATTCTTCTCTGTCATTGATTTGAAAAATGCGTTTTTTAGCATTCCGATTCATCCCGATAGCCGACATCTGTTCGGTTTTACCCTAGCTGGCAGAAGCTTTAGATTCTGTCGGGCTCCCCAAGGCTATACAGAGAGTCCCAGTATATATAGTCAAGCCTTGAAAGCCCAATAGGACTCCCTTTCGCTTCCCCCAGGAAATGTCTTGCTGCAATATGTGGACAACCTTCTTATTGCTTCTGACACTGAAGAAGGTTGTAGCAAAAGTACAGTGCAATTGTTACTGCATTTGGCGCACCATGGACATAAGGTGTCCCTTTCTAAATTTCAGTATTGTCGACAGGAGGTCACCTATTTAGGTCACCTGCTGTCGAAGGAGGGTAGGAGATTGACCCCAGAGCGTATTAGTGCTATTGTTAAAATGCCTCTTCCTAAGACTCAGAGAGACGTGCGCGCCTTTATTGGCATTAATTCTTATTGTCGGCATTGGATTGCTAACTATTCATTACTAACAAAACCTTTGTTGGCACTAACCACTAAAGATGTGCATGAACCCTTGCCCTGGATGCATGAATGTCAGCAATCTTTTGAGCAATTGAAAGTTGCGCTTTGCTCTGCACCTGTGCTTGGTACGCCAGACTATGCAAAGCCGTTCGTGTTGTATGTACACGAGACGGCTGGTTGTGCGCTTTCTGTTTTAACACAGGCTTTTGGAGGTAAGCAGAGGCCGTGTGCTTATTTTTCTGCTTTGCTTGACCCAGTCGCAAGAGACCTCCCGAGCGGTCTAAGAGTGGTCGCGGCTGTGGCCGTCTCTATCCGACAATCGGCTGGGCTCGTACTTGATACTGACCTCACAGTTATGGTCCCCCATGCTGTGGATACCCTTTTTAATAAAACCAAGACAGCACCTCACCAGTGCACGTCTGACCGGTTATGATCTAACTCTCTTCGCCCCACATATTACGATCAAAAGATGTGCCATTCTGAACCCTGCCACGTTACTGCCCCTCCCTTCTGAGAGTAAAGAAATAGACGTACAGGATTGTCTTTTTCGAACAGAAGAAGAGACGAAGGGACTGGTAGACCTGACTGATGTTCCCTTATCAGACCCCCAAGGGGAACTATAGGTCGATGGCTCTTGTTTCAAATTACCAGATGGCACCACCACTGCAGCATACGCTCTCACCACACTGCATCCGGTAGTTGAAACATCACGAGATCCCTATCAGTCTGCTCAGGCAGCTGAACTAGTCGCCCTTATTAGAGCCTGTGAAGTGAGCGAGGGACTGGCTGTTAATATTTATACTGACAGCCAGTATGCCTTCGGGGACGCCCATAATTTTGGGCGGCTCTGGGCAGAGAGAGGGTTTCTCACTTCCCATGGGACACGCATCCAGAATGGCCCCCTTATACATAGGCTCCTGTCTGCCCAGACACTCCCTAAGAAATTGGCCATAATAAAGGGCAGCACCCACAAGGCAGTCACTGATGATGTGGGTAGGGGGAATGCTTTTGCGGATCAGATAGCCAAGGAGACAGCCCGAACTAAGATGAAAAAGATGTTTGTGGCAGGTCCTGCTAGGTGGCTGCCCGAAGTCACTATGTTTGAGGACACACTGGACAGTGTAAAGGAGATTCAAAGCGAGGCAACGATTGAGGAGTTAGCAGTCTGGCAGGAGAGTACAGCACATTTAGACGAGGATGGGTGTTGGACGGATAAGTCAGGGAAACAAAGATGGATGCTACCAGACGCCTATGTCCTCCCTGTAGTCACTATGGCCCACGGGCCAGCTCATATCAGTGCCAAGGGCATATGCAAACTGCTAGATTCCGTGTGGCAGAATGGCAATATCCCCAAGACTGCTGCTCACCTGGTGAAATACTGTATGGTATGCATGATGTATAACCCTGGGAAAGGCACCCCTACGCCCCCTGGTAATTTTGCACCTCCTTCGTTCCCTTTCGAGGTCCTCCAGATGGACTTAATTGAAATGGAACGAGTGAACAATCTGAAATATGTGCTAGTAGTTGTTTGTGCATTCAGCAAGTGGGTTGAGGCTTATCCCACTAAAGAGAATACAGCCTTGGCAACGGCGAAGGCACTCTCGAAAGAGTTCTTCCCTCGTTTCGGCTTGCCCCGTTTGATTTGGAGTGACAACGGGAGTCACTTCAATTCAAAAGTCATTCAATTGGTCTGTGATGGTCTACACATTAGGCAGAAGTTCCATGCTGCAAATCATCCCCAGTCAGCAGGTTTGGTTGAGAAGTACAATGGTACTCTCAAACTGAAATTAGCAAAGATTAAGGAGAGCACAGGATTGAAGTGGCCAGATGCTTTACCATTAGCCCTTTTGTCTACAAGAGCTACGGCTCACACTAGGACAGGATTGTCACCGTACGAGGTCGTGTTCGGTTGGCCGGCAAATGTCTGGGGCATCCCGCGACCTCGTCGGTTCTCCGAGATAGAATACCCTATGATGGTGGACTACCTGTATGAGTTGACTAAAAGTTTGTGTTCTATTCACCAACAGATTCACGAAGCCTTGCCGCCAGCGCCTGAGGGGCCAGGACACGATCTTCAGCCTGGGGATTATGTTTTAACGAAGCACTTCCAGAGGAAGGGAAGTTTGGAGCCCCGCTGGAAGGGGCATGCCCAGGTGCTCCTTGCCACCCGAAGTGCCCTGAAGGTGGCCGGCCAGAAGAATTGGATACACTCCAACCACTGTCGTAGGGTGCCCCTCCCTTTACCTTACGATCAGTGGGGGGTTGATGGAGTTTGCGATTCTGAAACAGAACCAGCGCCCCGTTTCGTTCCTTTCTCAGATGCCCGGCTGACGTGGGCACACTCAGAGGAAGAGAACGACGCAGTGTTGAACGAGGCAGTGCCACCTGAGATCAAGGCCATCCAGGAGCCCCAGCCTGCTGGCCCATCTGTGCTTGAGCCCCAGTCCATTGGCCCCTGTGTCTGAGCCCCTGTTTGCTGACCCCTCTGTGCCTGGAGCGGCTAGGTACAATTTGCATCCTCGACGGAGGAACAGTGCACCAAAGGGGAAGTCAGACTAGTAGGGATGGACTGCGAGGAAAAAGAATAGGGTTTACCTTGCCTGTGGTACCAACAGTAGTTTAGGGAAAGGGAGATTGGTGCATTGTTCAGACATTGGACAGGGTGAATTCAACGTGCTTCCCCGGAAAAGAGGGGGTGCACTACCCTGAACAACGTGGGGTTTCTTCAGAAAGGGCTGCGATCGCGCAGTTCCACCGAAAGTGCTCAACAGCACCACCGTAGATGAACAATAGGAGTCTGCCAGCGAGGCTCTGACGAACGCTGGGAACTTTTGCCCATTCTCTCGTTTCTGTGCCGCCCGCCCCATTGCATTGCATTTCTTTCCCTCTAACAATAATGTATGCTTTTGGGCGCCCAATTGTTGAGGAGGAAAAGCCTTTTGCAGCACATCGTTCAGAGAGGGACGGGGTTGGTTGGTCCACAAGGAGTAAGATAGTTTTCATAGTAATTGTTCTGATCTCCTTAATAGCAATACTTGGAGTAATGTGGTTTCTGGAGGAAAAATACCCTGTGCACTCTTTGATTGGTACAACGCCTGTTCCCCCTGAGCACATGTTTGTCACTCTGGCTCCTCACAAAAGTGAACACAGAAAAACATATGTAGATAACGTTTTCTTGCAGATACTCCACCAGGTGCATTGCCCGTCCAATGTCACAAATTGTTGGATCTGTGGACTGCTCCCTTCTGAGACCCACAAAAATGATGTATTGTTGTCTATGCCTTTTTCCTACCTCGGGAGTTGCAAGACATGGTTCCAATTGTTTACTATGGTATATACTCATTTCCATTTAGATACTATGAATATGACATTAGCTGATTATGACACTGTCTTGGAGTATATACGTGTCTACCAAGGGTTTACCCCAGGAGAACAAGGGGCCCCTGATACATTGTCCCCGACAGCTTGTATGAATATATATGAGAAAGAACAAAATGTAACATGGCTTCAAAATGAAATGTTGGATTTCCAGGGGTTTCATGTCACTGAATATTTTAAGTCCTTCCAGATACGCAATATTACTCACGATGAAGCAATGCAGATGCCAGTGGTAAACACAACAGCGGGTTTCTGTGTTCAAGGATTTGGACCAGTTCAAGTGGGCGAGAGTAATTGCAATTACACCTATGTACTGAGCACAAAAAGTAGCCCACCTCTGCTACCCCCTCACAATGTTTATTTTGTTTGTGGGTCCCAGACGTATGTTTGGCTTCCTCGGGGATGGGCCGGAATATGTTCTCTCATTCCTCCTTCCCCCAGTGTATATAGCACCATCCAGCTACCATAGGGATCATCAATTGTGGCGTAGGAGTGCCCATCTGTCTTGTGTTAGGAGAGTTATTGACACAGAAGACATAGATCAGACAGACTCTACTTTGCAGCAGCTCACTGATGCTATGAAAGGCCTTGTCCCCTGTTGGGGCCCCATGTCCAATAGCCTTAATATCCGTAGGTTCACTAGGGTGGTGGAAGGGGTCATTAATACGACGGCAGGGATCTTGACCAACATTACAGCTGAGCTTCAGTCCACGAGACTTGTTGCGTTACAGAACAGGATGGTGTTAGACGTCATCCTAGCAGATCGGGGTGGAGCTTGCCGCGTGATCGGCAGTAGTTGCTGTGTGTACATACCGGACCATGCTCCTAATGTATACGCTGCAATACAAAAGTTGCATAGGCTCGCATCTGATATCCACCAAGAGAATGGTACTTGGACACTTTCTGGTTGGTTCTGGGGCTTCGTAGCCTCTTGGGGGTGGAAGATTTTTATCTTTCTGATAGCAATTGCAGGTGTCATTTTCACACGTTGTCTATGCGTACATTGCCTTCCTGCATGCTGTGCTTACTGTGTTGGAAAGTTAACACCCACTCCAAAGGCCTCAATACATGATGCTAAGTCTTCGGGCATGATGATGCAGGCTGTCCACGACCTCATGGCTATTGATGATGGTATTTTTGAATATTAATAATGTGTGTACTGGCATACACTAATAGTCCTTTTACTTTGCATATAGCATTAGACAAAATTGTTAGCAAATGCTAAAAGGAGGGTCTGTTAGACTGAGAATGCGTCTGGCTGACTCCTTCTAGCACTGTGCGAGTTAAGTTAGCATTTGCGGCACCATTTTGTATTCAGCCGCCATTTTGTACCATGATCGAAATGAAGCTTCTGTCTCATACTGTCTGCCTCGGCAGAAAGCAGCCTCGATTGTTTCTCTTTATTATTCAAGGTTGAGCTTCGCTGCACTAATGAATAGATCATTCTGTTTTTGCATGCCTTTCCTCGCAGGTAGCCTGCTCCCACTCTCTTAGAGAGCTGGGCCCGGGCAGAATAACCTTGAAGCTGAGATAGCATGTACCCGGTCCCAGGAGTGTAGCTCATCCTTCTGTGCCTCCTTTGTTAACCTGCTCCAACTGGAAATTTCCAGTCTGGGCGGGTCCTGTTGGGTATTGGAAATGTATAATATCTGATGTTATGTTGGTAAGGGTCAGTCCCTCTGCAGCTATCTAATGAGGCTGGTCAGACTGGACTCCGCTCGAGCGCATACTAATAAATAACTTTGGTTTGTATTCTCTACTGTCTATCGACTCTTCATTTGTTTGGAGGGCTGAGAGGTGGTCGCGAGTGACCCGGGTGGCCCTAAATCGGGTCACTTCCTTCACTGTGCACTGCGTCGACTTGCAGTTGCAAAGGCTTGAGGCTTCCTTCCATCAAGATCTTTGGGCTCCAAGTAGCCCCAACCTCAAGCATCTCCAGTGACCAAGATCTTCCTCCTCACCGCATCTCTTGCATCGTGGGCTTGCATCTTTGGTGAGCTGCTCGAGGTCCTCTCGCGACTCCAGTGCCTCCAGCCTGTGGGTCCCCTTGAGTGTCATCTTCATATTCTTTGGGCTCCCCTGATTGCTCGGGCCTGCTCCGACTCCCCTGCTTGTGGCGAGTACCCCCTGACCTTGCTGGTCCCGACATTGCACCTTTCTCCACTTCCACGTTGGTTGCAGTTGCCAAGGCTTGTTGGTGATCCTGCCGGATACCGACCCCTCAACTCTCGACACCCTACGTGGTACAGCTCGTGTACGGCTCCTGGTCTTCCACAGCATCGCCTGGTCCACACAGCTGCAGTTCTAAGGTCACCGTTAGCTCCCCTGCAGCACCCGACATCAGTGGGCATTCGTCTTCCGTGCCTCCTGGTCACTCCGGAGTGGCATAGACTCTGTCCCCAGTGCTTGCAGGTTCTTCACATCTTGAATCGACCTTTGGGTTCCACCAGACACTTTCACATTCTCCAGCAGCAGCATCTTTCTGAAGTCCTCCATTGGAATCGACGGCGGTTTCCGATGCCACTTCACACCTATGCACCCAGCTTCCCTGGGGCAGGTCTCCTGGTTCCTAAGGTATCCACGGGTGGGGTGGCTCGCCAACCTTCTGTCTTCCATGGGGTTTCTTCAGGGTCCGCTGCGAAGGGTCCTTCTTTAAAATTGCAACAGCAACTTACCCATTCACTTGTGTTGGTCACGTGGTCGTGTTCCCACTTAGCACACGACCTCTGTGGGGCTCCTAGTTACTTACCTTGGGTGGTTCCTTGGGTCCCCGACACTTCTACGTCTTCTGGGTACAGTTT
The DNA here is from genome assembly GCA_963921515.1 of Calotriton arnoldi. Taxonomy (NCBI): domain Eukaryota; kingdom Metazoa; phylum Chordata; class Amphibia; order Caudata; family Salamandridae; genus Calotriton; species Calotriton arnoldi. The sequence goes on along the minus strand of CAWUFW010007308.1, from coordinate 575,290 downwards.
TGACTCGATTTGTGGTTCGCATTCCGCTAATTTAGTATATAGTTTGGTCCCCCCCTGGTGACTGCTGTTTATTAAGTGCTACTTACCTGTTTCTATCATAAAGTATTGTGTGCATTGTGTACATCTCCGGGTAGGAGATATCTGTATGTGTTAGTGAGTGTCTTATAATAAATACATTTTTATAACTACACTGTGTGGTTCTTTTTCACTTAATCTATACCAATAAGATTATGTTCTGGTAAAACAAGTTGCTTTACACTCCTCCTGGACTAAGCCTGAAGGCTGCTCTCCATAGCTACCACTTAGAGAGCTTTCTAAGGTTGTCCAAGACCACTAAAATCACCATAAGGGTTGTCTGGATTGATGCAGGGTGCCCACTTACATAAGTGTGCATCATATACCAAGCCAGCTTCTCACAGTGTGAGTGGCTGTATGAGTGAGTCGGTGGGTGTGTAAGTGGCTCTATAGGTGAATAAGTGTGTGTGTGTGTGTGTGTGTGTGTGTGTGTGTGAGTAGCTGTATGGGTAAGTGTGTGTGGCTGTGTGAGTGCTTGGGTGAGTGGTTGTATGAGTAGCTGTATAGGTGAGTGAGTATTTGTGGGAGTGGTTGTGTGAGTGAGTGGGCGGGTATGTGAGGGGCTATATGGATGAGTGAGTGTTTGTGTGACTACTTGTATGGGTCTGTGAATAGGTATGTGAGTGGTTGTGTGGGTGTCTGAGTGGGTGTATGAGAGGTTGTATTGGGGTGTATCTGTTGCTGATGTCACTGACCATGTCATGAGTAATGTAATCAGTGAGGTCATAAGCAGAGCACTGAGGGGCATAAGTTTTAGTTAGCTCAGGTAACTATAACTGCTGAATTTTACCGGTTTTGTATGAGTGAAATCTGAGCCTAACTATAACGTGCCTGTAACCTTTGTTTTTCTTGTGAATTTCTAAGGTTTTTTAAATTTTATTTCCTAATTGTAACCTTTGAGAGTAAGTGTGTGTGTGAGTGCATAAGTGTGTCACTGGGCGTGTGAGTAGGTGGGTGAGTGTCTGAGTGGGTTTGCGAGTGCCTTGATGAGTGTGTGAGTCAGTCTGAGTGAGTGCATGAATCCCTGAGTGGGTCTGTGAGTCGTGCGTGAGTTTCTGAGTAGGGCTGTGAGTGGGTGTCAGAGCAGGGGCAGCTCCTCCGTTGGGTCGGAGGAGCGTCGCCCCACTTAATATCCCCTCAGACCCCTGAAAGATAAAATGGTAATTTATTACCATTTTATTTTTCTTCCCCGTCTCGAACAGAGCATCAGGACGGGAGCGGGTCCACTGCTGAGTGACAGCAGCATGTCACTCAGCAGGGAGGAAGGTGGGCTGGCAAAGCACTTTTTAAAGTGTGCATGTCTTTTTGGCCGGCCGTCTTGCGACGGCCAGCCACACATCCGCACTTTAAACAGCTCTAACCCACCTGTCTTAAGACAGCTGGGCTAGAGCAAGTACAGGCCTTCAGGGCGCTGTGGAGCACCGAGTGAGGCGGCTCCCTCCAATCAGTCTTTATCCAGAAATTAGCGATAACATGAATCTCCCTATAGAGAAGACAAAAAGAGTTCAAAGAGGTAAATTTCCACCAAAATGAGTCCTTGCTCTTAACTATATGAAGCAAGTGCTTCTTTGTTAGGTGGAGATGTCCTCACATTCCTCAGCATCAAGAACACGTCACTAAAACCGGCGGGAAACACGCTGGAGGGCCTTTTGCTAAGCTGACCATCCTTCTGGCAAAAGGCAGGAAGACCACTGCATACTACTAAGGTGAACGGGCGGGGCCAAATGGACAGAGCTTCAGGTGATTTTACACATTTGTATACTCATCGTCATTTAAAGGGAAAACCATGGACTCTGCTCTCACCAGGTAAGGACAAGAAAGAACACACTCATCACAGTCACTACACATTGCGCGCCGATACATCAACGACCCATCCCCTAGGGCCCGGCCAGGTCTGCCTGGGTGCCCTGGCCGCACCCAGGACACCCAGTGTTCTTTGATGGGGATCACCCAGTCGGCTCCCAGTCTCCCGAAGGATCCGGTTTTGCTCCTGCATGCAGGATCTGCTAAATAAGCAGCGCCCTGCGTGTCGGAGCAATCTTTCAACTGTTTTCCTGCCCGCATGACAGCAGGCAGGGAAACCGAGGACAACTCTGCTTCAAGCAAGCGGGAAAAGTTTGACAGCTCCCGCTTGCTGGGAGTGGAGTTCGTGTTTGCTCTTGCATGGCAGGAACCGTCACAGCTCCCGCCAAGCGAAAGCAAACAGCTATCTCCCGAGGGCGGTCCCCATGGCCATTAATGGATACAGGAGGGGATCCATTTGATTAGCATGGATCAGCCAAGGAGAGGTGGTGGTCCCCATGTGCCTCCTTCCTTTTTTTTTAAATATAAAACACCGTCATTCCCCCAGGACCTGGCCTACCCGGGGGCTCAAGTGAATAAAAGCGCTGAAGCTCATGCATGTTTATTTTTATTTTCAATTTTTGCCACAAATTCACAAATCTGCAGCGATTTTCACAGCAAAAAAAAACAACATGCTTTTTGGCCCTGGCAGGGTCCCTGGGGGCTCCAGGACCAGGCTGGGGGTGGCGGTGGGGCCTTCTCTTTTTTTCCAGGTTTTTGTTTGGGACTCGGCTGTGTCCAAGTCCCAAGATGGCGGCCAACATTTCCTGGTTGAAGTGTTGGTAGTCAATCAGGTCTCTGCACGAGATCGTGAGGATTCATAAAGGGGGTCGCGTCCCTAGCTATACAATTTTTTTTTCTTTTAATAACTCTAAAACTACTAAACGTATTTACACCAAATAAAAAAGTCTCTTTCTGGACCAACATCTAGCTTTCTGCCAAATCTTGTTTTTGTCTTGTATTTGACACCCCATTTTCTCAGCCCCTGCTTGACGGATCGCCAAGAAACATTCCATGCACAAAAAGACCCAACTTGACACTTTTTTGGGTAAATTTCGTGCAGATTCATCAACCGGTGACAAAGATATAGGCAAGTCAAAAAACGCCTTTCCAACGGAAACTAGGTCCTAACTACAACTACCTACTAGTAACCACCAGTAGGTAATATTTATAGATATTACCCAGTGGCGGGCGTCACTGGGTATATTTAATTAGGATCGTGTTTACACAGAAAATCAATTTTTTGTGTTGCTCATAACTTTGGCGCTGTTTGACAAATCTCCATGAAACTTTCCCAAAAAATTGCTAGTTTTTGACTAATTTGCGCATGGAAAGTTTAGGGGTCATGCATTAGGTGGGGGCCCAAGAAAAAAAGGGGAGTCCTAAAAAGTATTTTCCCCATACATTTTTCCATAGAAACTTTAGACACAGCTACAGCATAAACCGCTGAACGGGTTACCCAGATCTCCTTGGCTTCCACTATTCAACCAGGAAGTAGTGGCAGCCATCACAGGACTCAGGACTCAGTCCCAAGTTCTAAGCAAAGAATAATAAAAAAAAAAAAAAAAAAAATAGAGGATAGGGATACCCTGACCCCCTAAGCCTGGTGGTGGAGTCACAGAGGGACCCCGCCTGGAGCCAGAAATGTTTTTTTTTTTTTACATTTTACTGCAAATTTGGAGAATCAGCAGAAAAAATTAATAAATACATTTTAAAAAAAAACAAGCACAGACTTGTTTATTAAACATCCCCCGGGGTGGGCCAGGGCCCAGAGGGGCGAGGCATTGTTTTTATTCGGGAAGGGGTATGGAGGATCTCATCCCTGAGCCTCTGAGAGGCCCCTTATCCACCATTCCTGGGGCGAGGCACAACAATAAGGGAGCGAGCCACAAGGCCCCCCCCACCCCTCCCGGAGCCTAATTTGGCCCCAGGAACACCATCCTCCAAGGCACAGTAAATTTCAAAAAGGAAGGTCGCACGCCCCCACCCCCACCCTTCCTGAGCCATTATAGGCCCGGGGGAGCCTATCCCGGGCAGAAAAATGCAAGAAAGGGGGGCGGGGCATGAGCCATCCCCCTTCCTTAACCTCAGAGGCCCGGGAGACTCCATCCCCCGGGCCAGTAACATGCTAGAAAAAAAGGAAGGGGCAGCATGGCCACCCCCTCCCTGAGCCGTTAATGGCCCTGGGAACCCCATCCCCTGGGGCTGGCTCCCATGCTGAGCCCACCCCAGGACAAAGCTGTTTCCCTGAAACCTGTGTTTATTCCCGTCTGGTGCAAGCATTTTTGAATCTCCCACCATGCGAGAGCAAACACAAAGTCTGCTCCTAGTCGGCGGGAGTTATGAAATTGCTCATGCCGGCTGGGAGCAGACTTGAGATCTGTTTCCCTGCCTGCACTGATGCAGGCAGGGAAAAAGATCAAAACAGTGCTCCTGCCTGGAGGTACCAGCATAAGTAACTGCTCCCTGCAGGCGGAAGCATTGCCGGCTACCTCTGCATGCGGAGAGCCGGCTAGGGTTGGGGGTACCTTGGAGCCCCATGGCCCCAAACGAGTGTATGGTGGATGTCCCGATAACGGCTTGGGAAGGGGGCCACACGGCCCGCCTCCCCTTTAATTAAAAAAAGAAACAGCCCTGGGAGATGGGGTGCACAGGGCCTAATAAGGCTTGGGGAGGGGGCCATGCGCCCTCCCCTTTAATAAAAAAGAAGGCCCTGTGGAATGGGGTCCCCAGGGCCTGATGAGACTCAGAGAGGGAGCCACGCAGCCCACCCCTTCCCTTTAAAAAAATGCAGCCTTGGGGGATGGGGTTCCCAGGGCCAAATTAGGCTTTGGGAGGGGGGCTGTGTGCCCCCTCCTTTTATTTATCACTCAGCCCCGGGGGATGGGGTCCCTGGGGCCTAATAAGGCTCAGGTGGGGCACCACAGCCAGGCTCGGTGGCCCTGTGCAGTGTGGGAGTGACTGCCTGGGGGAGGGGGCCTCGTGGAAACTCCCCCAACCCCACCACCGCACACACCTAAAGGCTGTGCGCAGTGTGGAGTTGGCTGCATGTGAGGATTTGGCCGCAGACTCTGTGTCCAACTTACCCGTGTGGCAAGACCGAAGGCCCTGTGCAGTATTGGGTTGGCTGCTTTTGGAGGGGTTGGATGCATGTGGGTGTTTGGCCGGAGGGCCTGGTTACAGCAGGGTGGGTGGGCAGTTGGATTTAAGTATGGTAATAAAATATTACTTTACGTAAAAAAACACCTAGAAATCCACTGGAAAAAAACAAAGGTTAAAGTAACGTTATAGTCAGGTGAAATGTTCAGTAACAAGGTAACGTTTTAAACTCTAAAAACCACAGCAATTAACCAGTTATAGTCATCTCAAGTAACTAACTCGTGCTCTAGGTAACTATAACTCACACCCTCGCCATGCACTGCCAATTACTATTACCTACATATTACAACACTCATGACATCTTCTATGACATCATTGATAATATCACTGCAACATTTGCAATGAAATTATTGATAAGAAACATGTGCATGGCGGTGCATGAGTTATGGTTACCTTAGGGCATAAGTTATAGTTACTTGAGATAACTATAACTTTTAGAGTTTGAAATGTTACCTTGTTACTGAACATTTCAAATAACTTTACTTTCACCTTTGTATTTTTCAGTGAATATATAATCACGTCACTACAATGACAGCTAAAGTACCAAATGGCAAAGAAGATAGGCCAGAAGTCTTATCCCCTTAATATCCTACTAAAAGTGCCTGCTAAACAGACAGACTTTCTAGGTTTAAGTCGCCTGTAATGTAAATGAGATTTCAGTCCCACCACTGGCAGAAGGAGAGTTGTAACAAGAATAAGAAATTTTACATCATGGCACCGGAGGAGCTCTTAGCTCTGGCTTAGGTCAGATCTTGATTCATCGTCCTGGCGGACTGCTCAAACCCTGACATTTCAGTCTTCTGATGGCATGCCATATGTTCCATTTGTAGCCATGCAAATGTAATAAAATAAAGCCAATTTTAAACGTTCAACTAGTACATAATCCAAAATGACTCTCACTGTACTTGTAGAAGAATAGTACCTGCAACAATACAACTGTCCATGTAAGTTTGTTATATCCTTGAAAAAATCCACTCTCCGAAATGCGTTCTCCATCGTAAATATATACACCCATCAAGCCAAATATGCTTCCAAAACACCCTATAGGATTGAAAGGAAAAAAGCTGTAAGTACACACTATTTCAGCGAGAAGAAACAATTTAGGGTAAACAACAAAAGCAGCAATACTACTGGTATTTAACTAAATACTTTTACTGAGTGGTGATAATATATGAAACATAAGTGGTCCATTGATTTTTGATGGCAAACTTCATACCAAACAATACTCTTTACTAATAACCTCTGCTGGAGGTTTATGTTAAATCAAAATAAAACTTTTAAAATACTACATTTCCCATGACCCTTTCAGTCACCTGATCAACCATAGAGACTCAGCCCTATATAACCTTATTGCAGCAACACAGCTTCCTCTTTCTTTGCTGCTTCGCAGCCAGTTAAGTGCATTTCTCGTATTTTGCATCTTTGATATGTTAATGGCAATTCTATATTGTGGGCTTATGTTGCATGTAGCATGCCTCTGCTGTCAAGCGCCTGTGTTATCGATTGTTAGTTTACAGCACTTATCTCGTTCTCATTGTGACCACTAAGCGTGTTGGTCTGTGCGCGCTGCCTTACTTGTGGATTTGGCGAGGGCCAAGGGAGCGTTTTTCCTCCCGCAAGGGCGACGTTCCACCCTTGCCTTTCACTTGTGTGGAGAGGGAGAAGGGGAGCCAGGACGCGCAACTGATTGTCACGCGGTCCTCTTTCTGTTGCAACCTTTGGACAGCTCGCGCACATGCGCGCCGGACATTTTTTGCCTTTCCATGCTATCAGGAAAATATTGCACACGATGACATTTGTTTAAGTCTCTCTGCCTCTGCCCTGCATTTTTCTGCTCCCCGTCTACGCCCTGGTGGGCTGGTTTATGCCACAGGGTTGGGAAATTTTCTAAGTTTCTGCCTAGAGTTATTGTAGCTCCTCCCTCAATATTCTAACTTTTCCTGGTAGCCACCCTAGGTGGTTTGGCTTGACCTGCACTTGGGGTTTGTTTTACTTACTCCCCCTGAGTTGCTCCTGATTGGAGGCTTGGCCAGATCCTCCTCCTGCCCTTTGGTGTTATTCCCCTCCCTGAGGCTCTTAATATTCTGCTGCACAGAATTTAAGAAAATGTCTGAGTACTATGAGGAGGGATATTATTATGATGACCCGATCAGTTTTTGGAGCAAGACCTTGTCAACGCGTTTGACGCTGGGGTGCAGCATTCTGTGAACAAGGCCCTGGTGGTTGCCATCGAACCCCTAAAGCGACACCTTTGTGGGTATGCTGAGAAGCAAGGTTGGCTGCCAACCCACGATTTGCGCATTGGGAGTGGTCAGTCGACTTCCCAGGCCAAGACCGTCGCAAGAACACCCAAGGGCCCACATGCTGCAGATTTTAAGAGGCTGGCCAGTTCTTTGGCAAAAGATCATGATTATAGCTCTCCACCTGCCCACCCAGTCCCCGACCTGAGGCAGGATAATTCCAGTTCTACTTTGTCCCGGAGTTCAGACCTTGGTGACGTACCTGTCCCTAGTAGGTGCAAACGCAAGACATGCCACGCTGACGTCACACCTCAGGCCAAGGTACTTACCTTTGAGCCTGCTGAGATTATCCACCTGAAGTCTACGATGTGGCTCCCTCCACCCGAGGTGGCTGATTATTTCCAAACGCATATCAGTCAAGGACGTCAGGGCATGGCTACAATCCGAATGCCCAGACCAGACCTTCCGGGCAAAGTCACTGACACCCCCTGAGGTGGATCCCACCCTCGTTACTTACCTGAAAAAATAATCTAAGGATCCGAAGAAAGGTATTGATAGAGCTTGGCGCAGGTGCCAAGATAAACCTCTGGACATGTCAGGGCCCCTAACCAAAATTATAGAGCTAGGCTATCATGCCAAAGAGTCTGCGACCCCCACTGATCTGGACTTCGTCGGTTGGGCCCAAAGGGCTATTTGCCAACTGGGAAATGCGAACTGTGCCATATCAAGCGAATGGCGCCGGTCCATCCTCCTTAAGTTCAACCCAAAGCTCACCGAGCTTGCATCGTCAGAGTCAGGTCCTGTGGCTCAGTGTGTGCTGTTGGAAACCCCTTTCTGAAAGAATTATTGAAGTTTGTGGTGACTTTCAGTAACTTTTACAAGACTTAGAGGTCACTTCAAAAAAGTCTTCTGCCCACTTTTTGGCAGAGCCCGGCGCTTCCGAGGGTGAGCGGACGGCCATGGTTTTTACCAAGTCCCACAGCCAGGTTTCCATCAACAAATTAGGGGTGGATAACAAGATTTCCCCAACAGTTCCACCTTCTATTCCACTCACCCATGAGCCACAAGAACCGTTTTCGGAAGGGACGATATGGATGGTTGTAGGGCTCTTCCCCAAGAGTCTGGTGCCACAGGTGAGACTAATTCAACTTTCAGAGGTGCTGCTGGGGGGCAGGACCAGGTTATTTCTATGAAACTGGCAGAGCATTACACAAGACTCGTGGGTTCTAGAGACCGTTCAGGGTTACAATCTGGAGTTTTACAATTCCAGAGGTAGGCATCCCCCCCACTCCCATTAAGTATTTTACCCAACAAGAGCAAGATTGTATTTCCACAGAAGTTCATGCTCTCCTGCGGAAAGGCGCCATAGAGGTGTCTTTTCCACACCCAAAAGTGTTTCTCAGTATTATCTTCTTAGTGGAAAGGAATGGACGCGGGTCTCGCTTGGTGTTGAATCGGAAGGATTTCAAAGGTTGGATTGTTTACCTCCATTTCAAGATGGAAGGAATCCATCTCTTAAGGGCTATTCTTCAAGAGAGGGATTGGATGGTTCAGTTAGATTTAAAGAACGCCTACCTCACTGTTCCCATTTTTCCGCCTCTCAGGCGTTTTCTTCAGTTCCTCTGGCAAGGTCGTTGTTACGAATACAAGGTCCTCCCCTTCGGCCTCTCCTCTGCCCCTTGGTGCTTTACAAAGCTCTTGAGACCGGTGGTAGAATCCCTGAGAGTCCGAAGGGTGAGTCCAATTATCTACTTGGACAACATCATTATCACAGCTCAATTTCCTCAGTTGGCACTCACACAATTGGAAAGGACGATTCTCCTCCGCCACATCTCAGCTTCATCATAAACGCTCAGAAGTCGGTCCTGACTCCCTCCCAATGATTGGAGTTGCTGGGTTTTCAGGTGGACTCTCTCCTCTCCAAACTAATTCTTCCTCCCCAAAAGGTCCGGGGTATCCAGAAAGAATTGAGGTTGACTCTGAGCAGGCAGACTGTATCCTTGAGGTCGATAGCTTGCATTGTAGGCCTGTTAGCCTCATCGATCCAGGCGATATTCCCCAGTCCCCTCCACTATCACGCCCTTCAGAGACTCAACATGCAGCATCTCTGGAAGGACCACAATCACTCAGAACAGATTCTGCTTTTGGAGGAGGCGAGGTAGGCGATGTAGTGGTGGTTGGACCACATGGAGGTCTGGAAGGGCAGGGTGATTTTTGGCCCGACACTGGAGAAAATAATAGAGTCCGATGCCTGCTAGTGAGTTTGGGGGGCTTGTTGCTGTCCTGTTTCGACCGGGGGTCGTTGGTCCAAAGCGGAGCTGGATCTCCACATCAACTGCTTGGAACTCCTGGCGGGTTAGTTTGCGATTCGCAGCCTCTCCCCTGAAAGGTCAGATTGTTGCATACTTCTTAATATGGACAATATCTCGGTGGTCCGTTACGTGAACAAGTTGGGCAGGACGAGATCCCGCCTTCTGGTGGAGACTGCCAATGATTTTTGGCAATTTTGTCTGCAACATCTGATATCGGTAGTGGCAGAGTATCTCCTGGGGCAGAGCAATACCATCGCAGACTGTCAGTCCTGTCACCTTCGGGACTTCAGTGACTGGAGGCTCCATCCAAGAGTATTCCATGCGCTTCACCGCCTTTGAAGGTCCCTGTTTGATTAACCTTTTTGCATCTCGCCTCAACTAGCTCCTGAGGTTTTTCAGCTGGTGTCCGGACCTGGAAGCCCAAGCCACAGATGCATTTCTCCAGGACTGGGCTCCCGGTCTGTGCTATGCCTTCCCCCCCCATTCATGATGATCCCCCAGGGTTTTGACTCCGTTGAGATGCCAAAGAGCGGAGCTGATCTTGGTGACTCTGTTTTGGAGAACACAAGCGTGGTTTCCAGTAAGTATAGAGATGGCCTGTGCCTGTCTGAGTCTGATTCCTGGATCCAGGGGACCTTCTGCATCTGTTGATGCCATCACATTACCTCTTTCTAGTGGCATGAAGAGTTTCTGGGACAGTTGTGAGTCTCCCAGAATTTTCGCAGGAGGCTAATGCCTTTATCGGTCAAGCTTGGTCCTTGACCACTCACAAGCGGTATGCATCAGCTTGGAGACGCTGGTGTGGCTGGTCCATGAGCGGGGGTGCAGATAATGTTGGAGCAGATTGTAGTTTGGCCATACATTTTTTGTTCTCCTTTGCCTCGGCAGGCCTGGCATATCGGTCTGTCAACAATTTTAGGTCTGCTATTTCGGCTGGTCATTTACCTGTTGATGCGAAACCGGTGGGCGAATACCCAATAGTGTGTAAATTGTTAAGGGGTATCTGTATGGTAAAGATTCCTCTTCCTAAATATTCTGTTTTATGGGATGTTAACATAGTCTTGAGATTTTTGGACTCTTGGCCAGACAATAAATATCTATCACGGAAGCTATAGTCGGCCAAATTGAACATGCTCTTATGTTTCATTTCTTGTTAACGTGGGTCTGATGTCCGAGCCCTTGATGTGGTGAGGAGAATCTTTTTTCCTGAGGGTGTTACCTTCTCAAGTTCTCATTGGACCAAATGTAATTCCAGGTTGGTTTCTTCGCTTGTGTTTCATGATAATTCTAAGCTTTGTGTGGTGCAATATCTGAAGGTTTATGACGTGAGTACTGCTGAGTTTTGTACTGATATGGGGGGTGAGGGGGGCAATTGTTAAATGCCTCGCAGTAGCCTTTTCACCCAGTGGCATTGGCCACTCTTACCAGATGGATGCGATGGCTTATGGGTAAGGCCAGTATTGAGAACTCCGTTTTTGGCGCCCACTTCGCTCGAGAGGAAATGGCTTCCAAATATTGTGCTTTGGGTTCTAGTTTAAATGATATTATAAAGGCGGCTGATTGGTCGGCAGAATCTACATTTAAGTCTTTTTATTATAAACCTATTGTTGGTTTTGCTTCTGTGGTGGTGGCTCAGCTTTAAACAAGCATAATAGGAGCCTCCGGTCCGGACATAGAATAAAACAAATTCTAGCATTCATGACAAGAATTTTCAATTCTATTAAGGACACAGAGGCAAGGATTATCCCACCCATTTATATGTCTTTATCTGCATAAAGTTATTTGCAAGTTTATCTCTTGATGGATTGTTGGATACGAGATTATGTTTTTTCCCTCCCTGATGACATTGTACTAGCTATGATATGTCTTTGGTGAGGCCAGTATTTACGGCTCTGATGTTTTTTACTTCCTTCCTAGGAACTGGAGATAACTGGAGAGCGTGATGTCTGGTTACGACCTCAGACGTGATGCAGTGGGGACACTGCCTCAACGCCTCACATAGGGGCTCGGCGTGGTGATACGGCTCGACGGAGATCGGCAATCGAACCACGGCAGTACAGTGGGTCCGCGGCCTCAGCGCCCTCACATAGGGGCTCGGCTTGGTGGTGCAGACCACCGGAGAGCACGCCCGACCGGGGAACCTCGTTCCTCATCGGGTGAGGCGGATTGCTTGTGCGCACTAGACCCACCTGAACATTTTGCGGCCTGTCCTTGTGGAGTCCGCCATGCTAGTGCCTAGGACTTGATCAGTGGCATAGTGATGCCTCACCAACACCCGGCCCACCCCCCGCTGTACGGAAGGGATTATGGAGGTCTGACAAAATAGGCCGGGATATGGCTCTGCACGACTGCTGGCCCCATCCGGACCTCCCATGGAACCTTCATCTCTGTATATGACAAGTGCACAAGAACATCAATCAATTGGGAGGACCTGGCTCCGGTTGGATCGGCGAGAAGTCGGTCGTGACCAGGAATCCATTTTGCCTTTCCTCTCCATTTGTCATAGAGCTACTCGGAATCAAGATGGCGACCAGTTCCTGCACTTAATAAAAAAAAAATCTTTTTTTTAAAAATCACAGGAGGATAGGCACAACCTGCCATAGAAATCAAAAGAGGACTGGGAACAATTGTAATTAAAAGAAGGCAGGACTATTCTATTATTTATGCAATCCAACACCCCTATGAGGTAAACTTGCATCAAGCATATGAGAAAGGGGATTACTCTGTACTTTTTATACAATTTAACACGTCTAAGAGGATAACTTGTAGGTCCCAAGGAGAATCCATATTATTTAGGGGTTCTTTCGACCCTTCTCCGACCTGGCTGTCCCCTACGGATTAGTTTCTGACACATAGGTCCGTAGCTAACTGGTCTAATCCTTAAAAAAATAAATTTAAAAAAATGGAAATTAATCTTATCCCCGTAGGTCCCAACTCCTTTACTGTTATTTACCCACCCAACCTCTCCAAAAACGCGGCCAAAAAACACAAACACCGTTTACTCAAATCCCGACCCGAAACCCTAATCTCAGATGTTTATTTTTGTACCAATAAGGGTAAACTATCAAATGACCTCATCTTCTACTCCAGAAAACGGGCACGTTGGAGGTCGGTCTTCTATTCAATGCTTCATATATTGGATTCCAGAAAAACCCCACATGGCATCAAACAATCAACCTCGCCCACACCCTTCTTCAATGCTAATGCCACCATCACCCTCTACAACAATGGCATTATCCTTATTCAAGCATCCAACGACAATTTAGTTAAGATGGATAATATCTTCCCTACCCTCAAAAACGCGGCAATCTCCAGCCCCAATCACCCCTGCCTTAACCATCCTATCACACAAGACATCACCCTCACTCCAACCATTACACAAATTATGCCTCCTACCCCTCATAACCCTCCGCACCCATCAAACGCTCTCGGAAATACACAAACCCCTATGTTTGTCTCACCAGACACCAGTCGCTCCACTCGTCCACCAACTCTGATGGCTAGAGGTGTTCAATCGCCTCTTTCTTCCCGGACCTCTAAGCGATTACAACACGATTCCCATGGCTGGTTATCATCTCACGCACCACCGCCCTATCCCTCTCATGGTGAACTCCCTTGCACGGTCCCACCTAACATGACACCATCTCAATTGAAGCCTAGGCTCCTACCCTCCAAGGATCCCACCCAACCTATCCCATCCCACCTCCCCTCACCCACTGTCCATCAGCTACACCTTTCTCTCCACACAACCCCCCCCATCCCTGGCACCTAACTCCACGCAATTTGGTACAACACAAGACACCTCTGATTCAAGTACTCCCCCTATACTCCCCAGTGCCACCTTAGACCCACCAGTTTTCCCTAGAGACTCCACCTCTCTATCAAAACTGGCCACACAACCCCTACCCTTTATCCAACACTCAGACCTTACGGCTCGCCTGGATGAGATCTCACTCCACCTGCGCCTACTCACGGTTGAATTTCATGAACTGAAAGCCCTCGCTATCGATCATCTCCCCCTGCTCAGAACGTTATGTACAACAGGGAACTAGCCCTTGATCCCCACAGGCACAACCCTTGTCCCAGACAAGCGGTCCTCCCACCCTTCCTCGAAAACCTCACCCCTCCCTAACGCCCCCTCCCGCCCCAGAAGAATTAAGACAGAGCTATCGACCACTGATATTGATAATCTTCTCCTCTCTTATGCGCTCCCATTAAATACTGACAGGATCCCTCTAGACTTACACAAGGCACCGACGGGTCTAATCCAAGCCATCCTTGCCAACCCGAACAGGGAACCTTCCCACAACATCAGAGCGATAAACGACGACAACCTCAAGCATGTGAATATCATTCAGACCCCGACAGCCCACACACCTCTACAATTGAAATGCGCACTACTAAATTGCAGATCAGCGAGTAAACACGCTTCTGATATCTTTGAACTCATTCTAAACAATGAGCTTGACATCATCATCCTCACGGAGACCTGGCTAAATTGCTCATCCACCCCTATCCTTGACCTTCTAGTCCCGCCTAGCCACGACATAATTCGCTTGGACAGACCTATAAAACAGGGTGGTGGATTAGCGTGTATACACCGAAATACACTCTCTGTCTCACAATCTGACTCCTCCGCTCTGACCTCCAGTGAGTACCTATGCCTCAACATCGCAAGCAATCACCATCCTGTCTGCAAATTACACACTTTCTATCACCCACCTGGAGACAATCTCTCCTTCATTGAACAATTAATGGAAAACATCTCCTCCAATGATGACACCCTGGTTGCCCAAATCTTCCTGGGTGACCTCAACCTACACTGGTCTAACCCAACAGATCAAGCAGTAAATTGCCTCAAATCCTTCTTAATGGAACACGAGTTAACACAATACTGTGAGAGCCCAACACATAACAGAGGGGAAATTCTGGACCTCATCATTTCCAAAGGAAAAACCATCTCAATTGACTCCATTATCCCTTGCGATTGGTCTGACCATTATTGCATCTTCTTCCTAATTAACAAAGAGGTGGCCACGAAGAGGGTCCAGCCCAAAAAAGCTAAGCAATGGAAGAGAAACATTAGGAATATTAACTCTAAGGATTTAGTAATGCGTTGTAGAAAGGCCTTGACTCCCCATTCGAACATGTCTGATGTTCATGCCCTCACGGATTTCTATAATTCCACCATCTCTGGTATCATGGACGAAATAGCCCCTCTACAACAGAAAAATACCTCCTCCAAAATCTCCAAACCCTGGTTCAACGAAAACCTAAACTCGGAATGTCGCTACCTAAGGATTGCAGAAAGATCCTGGAGAACGGTACCCTCCACTGAACATCTAATTCTCCTTAGATCTGTCAGGCACACATACAACAGAAAAATCAAGAATGCAAAGGCTGACTTCTTCAGATCTCAACTCAATCAAGCCAGAAACCGCCCCAAGAAACTGTTTGAGATAGTTAAACAACAATCGGGCAAGACACCAAACAGCTCGGACCTCAGCGACGGCCTTCCTTCATGCAACGACTTGGGTGCCTTCTTCACCGAAAAAACAAAAATCATCAGTCATGACCTTGAAGCAAAGAGGGCACTTCTCCCAACCCCTGATAAGGCTGTGCATCCAGCTCACCATGAGCGGCTCGTTCCCTCCAGAGTTAACACCAAGAACAACACCGCCTGGAACTGCTTCACTCCCCTCAGTGAAAGAGACATTTACAACACTCTACTGGTGATCAACCCTTCTAACCATTTCATGGACCCGCTACCTCCGCTCATTTTCAAAGATATCAAGGAGACCCTCATCCCAATATGGACAAGGATCGTCAACGCCTCGCTGTTACAAGGCGCCATCCCCGATTGTCTAAAAGTAGCGCAGGTCTCCCCCATCCTAAAAAAACCTAATGCAGACAGCTCTGACCTCAATAACTTCAGGCCAATCTCCACCATCCCCACGCTGGCTAAACTGCTTGAAAAATGCGGGCAGATGCAACTCTGTGCATACTTGGAGCAGTGCCAACTCCTGGACCAACATCAATTAGGATTTCAGGGAGGTCACAGCACCGAATCTGCTCTCACTCACATCACGGATGACATTCTAAAAATGCTAGACCAAAACGAATCATGCCTCCTGATCCTCCTTGACCTATCCTCGGCTTTTGACACGGTCAACCACGAAAATCTCCTTTCCATCCTAGAATACAGGATGGGCTTTTCAGGACTGGTATTACAATGGTTTACTTCCTTCCTCCACAATAGATCACAAAAAATCAAGATGAATCAAGCCCTTTCCGAACCCTCCTCAGTCACTATGGGGGTCCCACAGGGGTCTGCATTATCACCGATACTCTTCAATTTATTCCTTGAACCGTTGGCAAATACTCTGAATTCCGCGAACATTCCCTTTCATATATACGCAGATGACACTCAACTTTATCTGAAAATCACCTCCCCTGAAGACTTCATCTGACTCAACTCTACCCTTATAAATACTCAAAACTGGCTAACTGATAACTACCTCATGCTCAACACCTCCAAAACTGAATTCCTTCTCATTGCTCCACCTAACCACACCCCCAAGATCGACCACTGGCTGAAACACCTTACGGCCTTCAACTGCACCCCCCACATCATAGATTCTGCGAAATCCCTCCGAATCACACTAGATAAGCACTTGAACATGCAGACTCATATCAGCAATGTAAGCAAGAGTGCTACACACCAGATGAACATGCTAAGGAACCTCAAACCATTCCTTCCACAGGAGGATTTCAAGATAGCGGTACAAGCTCTGGTACTGCCCAGACTAGACTATGGTAGCTCCACGCTATATGGACTTCCCAAATATAACTTAGCCCCACTAAGAGCATCCATTAATGCCGCAGCCAGGCTGGTCGCGGGTACAAAAAGAAACAACCACATCTCCCCAGCCCTCAAATCCCTAAACTGGCTGCCTTATGAAGCAAGAATACAGCTAAAGATAGCCTGCATGACACACAAAGCCATACATCTCAAGACTCCTATTTATCTGGCTCAAAAACTAGAACTATCTGGAGGCTGCAGACATTCAAGAAGTGCAAGCTCACTGCTCCTAAAACCACAGATCTTCCACAAAACAAGAACGAGTCACAGAGCCTTCTCAGGTGCGGCACCAAAGATTTGGAACTCTCTTCCACCGGAAGTCCGACTAATTTCTTCCACCGCTTCCTTCAGAAAGGAAGTAAAAAAAATCCTAATGACTAAGTTCTTACCTTAAACGGCCCGGGCCCCATTGCTGACTGGCTGCCTAATGATTGACTACCAGATTATTGTGCATCTTTATTTCAAAGCACTCGCCTGCTATGCCCAACTATGTATTGAATGCTCTTCTACATGCACCGTATCCACCCTACCCTATATGTGATGTACTCCTATCCTGTTCGTTTTATGTATACTCTAGTTATGCTTGTCCTTACCCCACCTATCCTATCTGTAAAGCGCTCTGATAACTACCTGGGTCACGTTCGTGCTATATAAAACTTTCTAAATAAATAAATAAATAAAATGTATCTGTTGCCAGCATTCTGAAATTGTGGAAGTTACCTGGTTGTTCCAGAGTTCGTTTTCAAATGAGGGTTTCTGAAGTTTCAGATGAAGGACATAGGGTCCTGTGAAGCCAGGATCTCAGGTTAAGCTCCTGTTGAGGCTGATGGTGATGTTCTTAGTTTGTTGAATGTCCTGCTGTTACAGGGTCTCCATCTGTTGGTGGAAGCTCCTGTTGTTACAGGTTCTCGGATTGTATAACTGTTTTTATCTAGGACTGGAGCTAAGAAAGAGAAAGCTGTGTTGCTGCAAGAGGGTTATATATGGCTGAGTCTCTATGGTTGATCAGGTGACTGAAGGGGTCATGGGAAATGTAGTATTTTAAAAGTTTTAATTTGATTGGCTGCGGTTTTTGAAGAGTTAAGAAAGAGAAGCATAATCCTCGCCTCTGTGTCCTCAATAGAATTTTAAATTCTTGTCAAGAATGCTAGAAATCTTTTTCTTTTCCTCACTGATTTGGTTTACTGACGTGGCACATCTTGCGTCACATACTTGCCAGGCCCCCTTTGAGGGTGGTCTATTTTAACGAGATGGTAGAGCGTCCGCACAACAGATGCACGCAGAAGGTGCGCCGCTGTCACGCCAAAGGCAAGCCAGTCTGCGCCTTGCATCGGAATCTGACAGTTTGCCCATAGCACCGACTTTACACATCACCTATCTCTAGGCTCTGCTACCGAGCCTCCATGGCCCTGGTGAAGTGCCAGGTTCCCCTCCGTTTGACCTGGTGTGTTCTCTTAAGAGTATGTGTTGTAGATGTAAGTTAAGTCTCACAGCAGAGGCACCAGAGTGTGCAAGATCTGCTGGGTTTACCAATGTCTTGGGCACTGGGCACTCTGTGGAGTAGGTTGGGGATGGGGAGCTTATGGTAACTTATAAATGCACGCTCGCTAATTAAAAACAGGAGCGTAACCTTGGATTTTATTCAAACATGAAATTTAGATTGCGTGTTTATCACTGAAACTTGGGCGCTTGAGCACTCTACACCGCAACTCGTGGATGCAGTTTCGGTAGGTTACTTTACTGTCACGCAGGATCATTCTAAAAGACCAGGTGGCGGCTTGGTGAGAATTAAAAAAACATCTGTCATTGTATACTTGAACCTATTGGCGCGCAGCCGCTTTGTGAGGCTTCGCTATTTAAGTTGAAAACCCATGCTTCCTCCACTTATGCAGTAGTGCTTATCTATTGCCCGCCTACCTAAGGCCAACTTTATGGCAGGATGTGGCCATTTGTTTGAAACTTTTATGCTCAAAACCAACTTTTTTTATCCTCAGGGATTTTAATTTTTACTTAGAAGATATGTCCTACCGGGATACTTCAATACTAATCGACTCTATGGCAAGCTGGGGTTTCATCCAAATTGTTTAGTCCCCTACCCATGTAGCCGATCACACACTGAATTATATTTTTTCCAACTCCTCAGGAATTTGTGCTGGGAATGTCACCCAACTTAGCTGGTCTGATCACATCGCTGTTGGTTTCTGCATTAAGGTTAAACTGCTCCTCTCTCAAGAGACTTTTAATGCCCCTGTTCTGAGACAAGATTGGAGGAAGCTACTGAATGCGGATTTTTGGATGGCTCTAGAAGCGGCTCCCTTCGCCTCTTACTCAGACCCTGACCTTGCTGCATCCACGTACTCCAAGTGCCTCTGGTCCACTTTGGATAGTGTTACCCCTTTGCAAAATGGTAGGGTTGGTAGAAATAAACCTACGGCTCCCTTGATCTCTAAAAACCTCAGGCTAATGCAAAAGCAGTGCCATCGACAGGAACGCAAGTGGCGCTTAAATCGAGATCCACAAGAAAAGACTAAGAACAGATTATTAATGCAGGACTATAAACGTGCTATTTTCGAAGTGAAATCAGAATATTTCACTTCTAAGATCAAGTCCATGGACAATTCTTCTAAGGTCCTTTTAAACATTGCAACTATTTGTCAAGTTCACCGAATACGTTGCACGCAGATAATTCTCAATCTTTCTGAAAAGACATTGCATCCTTTTTTAGATCTAAAGTTCTCAATATTTATTCAGAATTCTCCATACCATCTGAGTGGAGGCATTCTATTTTGATGCCACTCTGTTCAATAGTCTCTCCATTTTCTCTTCCTTTCACCCTTTGTCGGTGCCACAGGTTGGAAAGCTTCCTCTTTGGCATCAAATTGGACCCCTGCCCTCCACAAATTTTACAGACTGCTTCTGATGCAGTTGTGAAGTGACTTACTCAGAGGTGTTATGCGGCTATTGAGGAGGGGCGCTTCCCCAGTGCCTGGAAAGAAGGTTTGGCAATCCCTCCACTGAATTAACCTAATTCGACCCGAAAGATCTCAACCCATCTCTCTGTTGCCTACTCTGGTGAAGATCTTCGAGAAACATCTAAATCATCATCTTATGGAGCTCACTGAGAAACAGGAGCTTCTTGATCTCCAGCAGGTAGGCTTTAGAAGTGAACATTGTATGGAATCTGCTTTGGAAGCTGCGGTGGATGACATTAGACCGGTGGAAGGCAGCGGTCCTGGTCATGCCTGACCTGTTTGCTGCTTCCGATACGGTCTCCCCAACTCTCCTGACATCTTGTCTCTTTAAACTGGGTGTCAAGGATAAAGCTCTCAGTCTACTGGAGTCCTTTCTGGTTGCCAGACGTCAGACACTTAGGTGTGGACAGTTTCTTGCAGAATCTTTTCATCTCCCCTGCAGGGTTCCTCACTAAGTCCCACCCTCTTTAAATCGGTATGCTTTGTCACTAGCCGAACTGATTTAATCCTTCAGTTTTCGGGTGTGATGGTATGCTGAGGACACATTATTTTTACCATCAAGAATGATGTTGTCAGGAAGTCCCGCCTCACAGGAAACAGAATAACTTGTATATATGGAACGCCACGGAGATATCACACGACGAGGAGTACTCTACCCACCCATTCGCGGAATGGCTTATTTAGCCTTCTAACACTCGTTACGTTCAGACTGATGATATTTTGATACTCTGATGCGCCGTAAGAGAGTATAATTCCTCAAACTGACAAGGACGATAGAGATCACTGATTTGCCCTGATGAAGTCTTGTTGTATATAGACGGACGAAACACGTGTTGGCAAGGAGCTGTATTGATGGCACAGAGTGATATGTATGACGGATAAACATTACTGAAAGAAAGCCTGGATGTCTGAATAAAAGACATTGGACACTTCTACATATGGTTGTACTTATTTTGATTTTGAGTGCTTGGAGTAATTTTGAACTATTGAGGAGAAGTTTCTTTTCCAGTTGAGGAAGATTTGGTGGCTCTCCCTCCTCCTGAGCACCGATTGGAATATATGTACATAGAAATTACGTGTGTTCAACTGTACCAGTATTGAGTGTGTGCCGTTTCCCCAGCCATCATTATTATATTGTATAGAATAACTTGTATTGTTTGCCAACATCCACATGGTATTCATACTAGTCATGTGGCAATGTGTATTTAAGGGCAGGTTTTGTGCTTTCCTTGTAACATTTACTGAAGCTTATTGTTAGCATTGCCAATGCTTGTTGTGGAATTTGCCAAATGCTTATTGTGGAATTAGCGACATCAGGACACCGTGTCCTTGAATTCTGAAGTACGTTTTGCTAAAAAGACCCTTGTTTTTTTAACAAGGATACCGATGTGCGCTGAGAATACGTGCACCGGCATTGTTGTCAAGTTACCAGGGCAACACAAGCATCTCAGCTGGCTGAGCACGTGACCAATGACGTTGCCGAGCACGTTGCTCCAACGTACCAGGCGACACCCAGGAATTGACTATAAATAGCCACGCCCAACTCGTACGCGTCGCTTGGCTTTTTGTTTATCGGCTGCGACGTGGAAACTCCTCTGGCCTCGCCTCCTGTATCGTGTCATCGTAGTTTTCAAGGGATTCCCTTCTTCGTTCTTCGCGCCGGCTCAAGACGAAAGGATAAAGGACAACTAAACGGACATCGCGCACAGAGAGCTAAGTGTTCATTGTATGATTTTCACTTAGTCTGCGCTTCGTGTTTTGGATATTGCGTGTAGTGTTAAAAAACACTTAACCCTTTATTGTGTATTACCAGTTCTTGACTTTTGGTATCAGCTCTTCAGGCTGAGTTTTAGCATATTGCTGGTGACTTTGCTTAATCATTCATCCGTTCAGGCATTTGGTGTTTAATTTGCTCTGAACTATTTACAGAACAGACTAAGGCTCATTTGGTGCTTAACCTATAATATAACCAGGTGAGAGTTGGAGCAATTAAGAGCATACTAAGTACAAATCATGTTATGAATATAAAAGACTAATGTGTTCTGTATACATTGTGTTTCGTAGAACCAGTTGTTCTGTTCCATGTAAACCCTGTGAGAAATACCCATTTTATCTGAATAAAGCACAACGCAAAGAGAGGTAATTTGTTAAAGATTTGACAAAAGATTTACGGGACATTGGGGAGGGATTCTGAGGTTGGTTGTTTAGCTGACACCCTTTATTTTGTCTTTAGGTTAGACAAGTGTTGCGCCTGTATTACAAGATCCCGAATCCTGGCTGGCCCAGGTGGTGAAACGCACCAGTCTTTCTCTTCTCTTTCTCGTCCCAATCCCCTTCCCTCTTTGGACACCTGCCGAGGCTCCTGTTATTCTCAGTAGCGCTGAGAGGTGTTCAGGGCTGGTTGAGGAACAGTCATCGCCCCTACAGACGATCCTGGATTTCAGGTGAGTGGCTAGACTCACATCTCACATAAACCCAAGCCACAAAAATAGATGTCTTTCTGGGCGATGGATTCCCCCACAGAACATACCACTTCATTACAAGAATTGTCCAGACTAGTTATAGGGTTACAACAGGAAGTCACAGCCTTAGAAGAAGAAAACCACACATTACATTGTGAATTGTAACGGTACAAACCGCGGGATACTCCCTGGGATAATACGACCGTTAAGCCCAAAACCAATAGTTCAACCACAGGGCTTTACTTTCTCCTCAACGGCTACAGAAGCATCCGGGGTTCAACCTGTAAATGTTACTGTCACTAACCCTACACCCATCCCTTTAGCTCCTCCTGAGCGATTTTTTGGAGATCAAACTAAATACAGTATTTTCTTGAATCAGTGCCAACTGCACTTCCTTTGTCGGCCATCAGCTTTTCCTGATGATGCCTCAAAAGTGGCGTTTATTTTATCTTATCTTGGAGGAACTGCGGCCATGTGGTCCATTCCGTTTGTAGAACGGGATGATCCAGTATTGCATAATTTTCGTTTAAGGAGACTATGCAAAAGCTCTTTGCGAGACATCAATTCATACAAGCGAGTGATAACGAATTGTTGAATTTACGTCAGGGAAATAAGGACTTATTATCCTACATTGCCTCTTTTAATAGGTTGATAGCAGAAACAGAATGGCCAGACGATAAGAGAACATCACTTTTTTATCGTGGCCTCCGAGATGACTTAAAGGATGTGCTTGCCCAAATTGTTGACCTTCCCTCTGATTGTTCCAAATTTATGGATTTGGTGATCCGGCTGGATCATCGTCTGGGTGAACCAAAGGGCGAAAAAACTTGCGGGGAGGTAACCAGGGTAGTGGTTGTCAAACATGATAAAAAAAAGAGCTTCCCAATGCCAGTTCTTCTGATCACTCTGAACCGATGCAAATCGGAAGTGTGAGGGGACCCTTGTCTAAGGACGAAAAAGACAGGAGACGTCGTCTGAACCTATGTTTATATTGTGGATGATTCGGGCATTTTGCTCGAGATTGTTCGGCAAAAAACACCTAAAAAAAAGTGGTAGGCCTAACTGAGTCTGTTTCCCCCGCTGTTGACAATCAGTCGGAAAACTCCCTCGCCCGATAAGGATAGAGACCTCCTTATCGAGCACAAATGACAATTTGGTCTCATATCACTTTTTAGCAAATACCATGACGCCCACACCACGTCATCTCACGTTGATTGTGACGTTATTATTTACTAATCAGATTCGTAAGGTTATCCCTATCCTACTAGACTCTGGGGCTACTGGTAATTTCGTGGATATAGGATTAGCCAAAACCTTGAACATTCCTACCATCAAGAAAGATATCCCTGAACCAGTACGGCCTGTTGATGGTTCTGAATTATCCTCAGGATTTATTCATTATCAGACCGCCCCTTTGACCATGACCTGTGCAGACGGTCACACCGAAGAGATCCAATTCGATCTTATTGACACTCCGGTTTTTGGAGCCATACTGGGTATCCCATGGCTCCAATTACACAATCCAAAAATTGATTGGATCAAACGCACAGTAACTCTGGATTCTACACATTGCTGGCAGAAATGCTATTCAGACAAGCAACAGCCTGTGACGCCATTGCATTGTGCCTCTGTGTTAGAGACTCCTGAACCAGAGGTTGAGGAAAAAACTGCAATCACTCTCCCTAAGTTTTACACTGATTTTCATGATGTCTTTTCTTAAAAACAGGCAACTCAATTACCACCTCATCGGTCCTACGACTGCCGCATTGACTTGCTTCCCAGAGCAACCCTGCCATACAGTCGTGTGTATGCTTTGTCAGAACCTGTAAACTGCTACTTGCGTGAATATTTGGATGATTTGTTAAAGGGATTTATTAGACATTCCACCTCCCCTATTAGTTCTCCACTCTTCTTCGTCCCAAAAAAGAATCATGAGCTTCGTGCCTGTATTGACTATCGCGCAATAAATAAAGTGACAGTCAAAAACAGGTATCCTCTTCCCCTGATACCAGTATTGTTAGATCAGGTGCGTAATTCAACCATCTTCACCAAACTGGACCTTCGGGCGCATATCATCTAATTAGAGTGAAAGACAGAGATGAGTGGAAGACCGCCT
Source organism: Calotriton arnoldi (assembly GCA_963921515.1). Taxonomy (NCBI): domain Eukaryota; kingdom Metazoa; phylum Chordata; class Amphibia; order Caudata; family Salamandridae; genus Calotriton; species Calotriton arnoldi. The sequence goes on along the minus strand of CAWUFW010007308.1, from coordinate 551,250 downwards.
TCAGGACAAAGTTCGGTCTTTTTGAGTACACAGTAATGCCCTTCGGTTTGTGTAATGCTCCTGCAGCATTTCAATTTCTTATCAATGAAGTGCTGCAGGACTTTCTGGACGTCTTTGTAATATGTTACATTGACGATATCCTCATTTACTCATCCTCAACCGAAGAGCATATAGGACATGTCCGGGCTGTTTTACAGCGCATGCGAGAACATCATTTATTCGCCAAGTTAGACAAATGTGTATTTCACGCTACGCGTATTGAGTTCTTGGGCTATGTGATCTCCCCCAATGGAATTGCTATGGACCATTCCAAAGTACAGGCCATTCTGCAATGGGAGACCCCTGGATCTTTAAAAGGCATCCAAAGATTTCTGGGTTTCGCCAATTTCTATCGGCGTCTATTCCTCAGTTTTCTTCAGTTGTTTCGCCCATCACTCACTTGCTTAAAAAGGGAGTTAAATTCCATTGGTCCCCAGCAGCAGAAGAAGCATTCCAGAAACTGAAAAAGGCCTTCACAGAAGCACCAATCTTACGTCACCCAGATCCATCTCAGCCTTTCTATGTTGAGGCAGATGCATCCCAAATTGCAGTTGGGGGACTTTTGTCCCAAAGAGATCCTGAAACAGCCCACTTGCACCCAGTAGCCTATTTTTCTAAAAAGCTCTTGCCGGCCGAGCAGAATTATACGGTGACTGAACGTGAACTATTGGCCATTAAGCTCGCATTTCAGGAATGGCGACATCATTTATTAGGAGCTTGTCATACTATTACAATTTTCTCAGATCACAGCAACTTACAATTTTACCAAAATGTCAAGGCAATAACACCACGCCAACTTCGTTGGCTGTTATTCTTTAACAAATTTGATTTCATAATTATGTATAGGCCTGGTAAAGAGCAACAGAAAGCGGACACATTGTCACGACTAAATTTTTACACCTCTGACAAAAATACAGATGCACCCCATCCCATCATTCCCAAACACAAAATCATTGCTCTTTGTGATCCCAAGGAATTCTTGACTAAGGTTTTACAAGCACAGCATAAGGAGCCTTCACCACCTCAAACCATTAAAAAAGGGGACTTATTGGACCATGATAATTGTTTGTACATTCCCAGACAAGACCTACGTGACACTATATTGTACTGGAATCATGATACTGCTTTAGCTGGTCACCCAGGTTTTAAGAAAACTTTGGAATTGTGTCAGAGAGATTTTTGGTGGCCCACATTAACGTCGGATGTTGAAAACTACGTCAAAACCTGTCCAACCTGTGTACAATCTAAAACCTCTCATGTTGCTCCTGCAGGATTGTTACAACCCATGCCCATACCACCCGCACCTTGGCATACGTTGAGTGTGGATTTTGTCACTGGTTTGCCTAAATCCAATGGATATTCCATCATATGGGTGGTAGTGGATTACTTAACCAAGATGGCACATTTTTTTCCTTTGAAACACATGACTTCAGCAAAAGAAGACTGACCCATTTGTACAACATGTGGTTAAAATACATGGATTGCCGACTGCCATTGTATCCGACCTGGGTCCGCAATTCATCTCCAGGTTTTGGCGAAGTTTTTGTTCATCTATGAAAATAGATGTCCGTCTGTCTTCTGCTTATCATCCTCAGACTGACGGACAGACAGACAGAACGATTGAATCAAACCCTGGAGCAAACACTACGTTGTTTCCTTACCACTTTAACCACAGAATGGGATAAGGCATTACCAATAGCAGAATTTGTGTATAACAACACTGTCCACTCCGCTACTGGAGTTTCACCGTTTTACTGTCTATTGAGTTATCATCCCAGAATGCTCCCAATAGTGCAAACATCTACCACAAGTCAGGTTCCAGCCGTCCAGGACCATCACAAGAAATTATCACACATCCAGTCGCAAGCCAAACAACATTTAGCTTCATACCAACAACTAGTCAAAAAAAAGGCTGACAAAAATAGATTACCCGCCCCTCAGTACTCAATAGGAGATCAGGTATGGCTTTCAACGAAAAATCTGCACATAGCTGGGCCCCGTAAATTACATCCAAGATTGTTGGGCCCGTTTTCAATTCTTAAAATGATTAACCCTGTGACTGTCAAATTGGCTCTTCCTGCAGATTACCAAGTCCATCCAGTCTTTCATGTCTCCCTAATTCGGCCCTATTCCCCCACCACTCGGGCAGGCCCACCACCACCACCCATTAAGATACAGGGAGAATGGGAGTTTGAAGTAGCCAAGATCTCAGATTCTAAAAGAATACGAGGGGTTTTACATTACCTATTAGCATGGAAAGGGTAAAGGGCTGAGGATAACTCATGGGAACCTGCCTCTTCTGTCCATGCTCCACGTCTGGTACGACATTTCCATCAGCAAAATCCCTCAAAACCACGACCTGTACCGGGACTTTTGAGAGGGAGGACTGTCAGGAATTCCAGCCTCACAGGGAACAGAATAACTTGTATTGTTTGCCAACATCCACATGGTATTCATACTAGTCATGTGGCAAGTGTATTTAAGGGCAGGTTTTGTGCTTTCCTTGTAACATTTACTGAAGCTTATTGTTAGCATTGCCAGTGCTTGGTGTGGAATTTGCCAAATGCTTATTGTGGAATTAGCGACATCAGGACACCTTGTCCTTGAATTCTGAACTGTCGTTTTGCTAAAAAGACCTGTGTTCTTTTAACAAGGATACCGATGCGCGCTGAGAATACGCGCACCGGCATTGTTGTCAAGTTACCAGGGCAACACAAGCAACTCAGCTGGCTGAGCACGTGACCAATGACGTTGCCGAGCACGTTGCTCCAACGTACCAGGGGACGCCCAGGAATTGACTATAAATAGCCACACCCACCTCGTACGCGTCGCTTGGCTTTTTATTTATTGGCTGCTACGTGGGAACTCCTCTGGCCTCGCCTCCTGTGTTGTGTCATCGTAGTCTTCAAGGGATCCACTTCTTCGTTCTTCGTGCCGGCTCAAGACGAAAGGATAAAGGACAACTAAACGGACATCGCGCACAGAGAGCTAAGTGTTCATTGTATGATTTTCACTTAGTCTGCGCTTCGTGTTTTGGATATCGCGTGTAATGTTCAAAAACACTTAACCCTTTATTGTGTATTACCAGTTCTTGACTTTTGGTACCAGCTCTTCAGGCTGAGTTTTAGCATATTGCTGGTGACTTTGCTTAATCATTCATCCGTTCAGGCATTTGGTGTTTAATTTGCTCTGAACTATTTACAGAACAGACTAAGGCTCATTTGGTGCTTAACCTATAATATAACCAGGTGAGAGTTGGAGCAATTAAGAGCATACTAAGTACAAATCATGTTATGAATATAAAAGACTAATGTGTTCTGTATACATTGTGTTTCGTAGAACCAGCTGTTCTGTTCCATGTAAACCCTGTGAGAAATACCCATTTTATCTGAATAAAGCACAACGCAAAGAGAGGTAATTTGTTAAAGATTTGACAAAAGATTTACGGGACATTCGGGAGGGATTCTGAGGTTGCTTGTTTAGCTGACACCCTTTATTTTGTCTTTAGGTTAGACAAGTGTTGCGCATGTATTACAAGATCCCGAATCCTGGCTGGCCCAGGTGGCGAAACGTACCAGTCTTTCTCTTCTCTTTCTCGTCCCAATCCCCTTCCCTCTTTGGACACCTGCCGGGGATCCTGTTATCCTCAGTAGCGCTGAGAGGTGTTCAGGGCTGGTTGAGGAACAGTCATCACCCCTACAGACGATCCTGGATTTCAGGTGAGTGGCTGGATTCACATCTCACAGATGTCTCCTTAGTTGCAGCCAGGTTCAGGACTTGCTTGCTAGAAGAAAGCAGGTGGATGAAGGATAACTACCAAAATTTTGGTCTTGGGCACCCATCACTCAGTTTGGACTTCTATGTGGTAGCCGTAAGATTTCTGTCATCCTCCATCTCCAGTGAGCTTGGCCAGGAATCTTTGGGTGATCCTTGAAGATCAGCTTGGTTTTGATAAACAAGTCAACTGGACCACCAATTCTTGTTTTCACATTGATAAATCCTTAAAAAGGGGTTTCCTGATATTCCAGTTGAGCTGTGTAAAGTGGTTGTTCTTCCTCTGGTGCCCTACTTAAATTTGCTGTATCTCAACATTTATCAGGTCTTACTCAATAGATTACAGGTGACCCGAAATGCAGCGGTCCGATTGATTCTGGATATTCTAAAATTCCAGTCCAGAGTATAGGAGGTGAGGGGTACCTGACAATCTTGGCCCCGGTTTCCTGAGAGATAAATTCCAGTGGTACTTACCCAGTAAGGTGCGGTAATCTGTAGACAACATGGCTGTTGTTGTGCCCAAAATAGGCAGAGCTAGATGGGGTGGCAGATCTTTCCCGTATGCCGCAGCTAGACTATGGAATACGCTGCCCTGTCACATTTGCAGGACTTGATGACCATTATCTGTTTGGAAGGCATTAAAAGACGTGGCTCTTTTCCTTTGATCGTCTGTAGGGCTTTCTCTCCTGTTCACATTGCTTTCTGACTTCCATTTGCTGTTCTAGGGCTTTTTTTTTTTTTTAGCTCCGTGACACCTACAGGTATTGTGCGTTCTATAAAACTCAATTCATGCTCACTAATTAAAAACAGGATAAATTCACAGGTATTAAAATGAATGGCAGAGCTACGTTCATTTCTGTTAAAGAGTAATGGCCAGAGTTTATGCATCAAAACTGTGAAAAAGGGTTACCTGTGATTGAGAGGTCACTCAAATGTACTGATATACTCAGGACAGAAGGATGGTGTTGTATTGTCAGGGTCTAAATCCCTTTTGCTGTCTGAACCACACAGGAGCAGAATGACGCTAGGTCCCAATACCCTTCTCAGAACCAACCCTGCTAGGTCTTTTAGTATTCCATTGCAGGTAAGTTCTAAGGGGGGAAAAGGGGTTGGGGACAGAGAAGAGACTGCTCCAATATTCTGCCTGTTCAGCTACGTCTTCTTCTTCTTACTGGACTGCAACATTAACATGTAAAAACCTTTATTTACTGTGCCTTTTAACTTACTGTTTTTTCTATGGAGTATAAATAACTTATCTTACCAGAATGTTTACTGAAGCTTACTTCTCTTCTACTTCTCATGTATTGTTTGCTAGGTTGTATGAGAAGTCTTCACTCAGATCTCTTTCCTTTTCGTTCTCAGGTACAATCTGCACTTGATCCTGCTATTCCTTAATGTAAGAAAGATAAGGTAAGTATTTATTTCTGTATTCCTAATTTATGTATTATTTGGGTTTCTCTTACTTTCTATTAACTCACTGTTAAGAGACTGGAGTGGGCCTTGAACTGGGGTTTCTGTAGTAGGATGACTGTTTTTCTGTCTTTAATTAGTTTTTTAAACAATGCTTCAGAACTTAGGTTAAATGTTAAAAGGAAGCGTTCCTTTTATTCAGGCCTTTGGTTTTAATGTTTGCTGGAAGCACAATTTATTCTGCCATACGTGAGGAGAACATTACTGGAGTTCTTTAACACATGGCATGAGAAAGAAACATGCCGGGCTTTTGACCCTGACTTCACCTTTTAATTAATTCTCAGAAGAGTGAACAAGTTTCAGTCTAAGAAGACACTGCGTGTTGAAAGGTCACGCCTGCGTCTGACAGATTCTGGAACAGCTGAAAAAGACAGCTGATTCAAAAAGCTTTTTTATTTAATCTTCTCAGCTAAGGAAAGCAATTACTGAAAAAAGTATTTCCAGTTTTCAAACGAAGGAAAATATATTCTGACTTGTTTCCTTTTTCTCTTTAAATAGAAATTTACCTCTGACATGATAACCTTTTCTCACAGAATGTTTTATATTAGCTACAAGTTTAACACTAACCTGATTAGTGAGGGAATGTAGTTCCGACGAAGTTAACCCGATTTTATCGCAACTACCCTAACTGACTTCCACGACGCTGGGAAAACAGGTGCTCTTCAAATTATTTCTTCAGTGAAGTGCACAGTGGAATGTTGAAGCACACTTCACCTGATGTCATGAAGCCTAAAAGACTAGACTGCTAACAGTGGTGTGCTGTCGCAGTATGTGCATGTTGGCAGCCATCTTGGAGTTCCATCGGTGCCAACAAGCACTCCAGCTTGAGGGATTATCTGACTTTTGGTAAGTTTGTAGGGGGAAAATGGTAGCCAGCATACAGTTAGAAGGAGGAAACCTCCCGTGAGTCCTGACAGTACCCCCTCCCAACGGGGTTTCCTCCGGTCGTGGTTTGGCAGGGAATTTGGCATGAAAGGCTCTAATTAAACGGGGGCATGGACATTAGTACTCTTTTCCCAGGAACGTTCATCAGGTCCATAACCTTGCCAATCAATGAGGTAGAAAATTTCATTGCGGATGAGTTTTGAATCCAAAATTCGTTTAACTTCGTACTCCGCCTCACCATTAACCATCAGAGGATCAGGAGGGGAAACCCTACGCAACCCCGGTTGAATTGGTTTAAGGAGATAAACATGAAATACTGGATGAATTTTGGTAGAACCAGGAAGAGATAGTTGATAAGTGACTGGATTTATGACCTTCTCAATTGGATAAGGACCCATAAAACGAGGCTGAAATTTACGGGGACCTTTGAGTCTGAGATTTTTGTACTCAACCAGACTAAGTCTCCTACATGAAGCTCAGGTTCTTTTTTACGTTTTCGGTCAGCGAAGTGTTTGTAACGATCCTTCGCGATCGACAAATTCTGGGTTACTGAGTGATGAATTTTAGTTAACTGTCGGGCAATATCTTGAACAGCAGGAACATTAATATCATCAAAATTAGCATGAGAATTGGGATGTCTGCCTGAGTTTATAAAGAAAGGGAGTGGCCAGTGGATACATTTAGAGCATTATTGTGAGCATACTCCGCAGTCCATAAGTGGTCAGGCCAGTCACCCTCCTCATCTAACAAATAAAGTCTGAGGTGTTGTTCTAGGTCTTGGTTAATGCGTTCAGTCTGACCATCAGTTTCTGGGTGAAAACTGGTGGAATAACGATGGTCAATATTAAGGCCTTTGATGTAAGCCTTCCAAAATCGTGATAGGAACTGAGAGCCCCTGTCTGAAACGAGGACCCTAGGAATCCCATGAAGGCGAATAACATGTTGATTGAAAAGTTGGGACAATTGTTTAGCAGTGGGTGTACCTTTGAAGGGTATATAATGTGCCATCTTACTAAAAGTGTCGACAACTACAAGAATGGTATCATACCCATGGGAAGAAGGTAGATCAACAATCAAATCTAAGGAGACTGTGTGCCAAGGATATGGGGGGTTGGCATGGGTTGTAGGAGACCTTTAGGAGCTTGTCTGTCCGATTTTCCCCGTGCACAAATTTCACAGCCTAACACATATTGACGGACGTCTCGGCACATGTATGGCCACCAGAAACGACGTTTGAGTAATTCTTCGGTTTTCACAACACCTTTGTGGCCAGCCAGAGGGTTGTCGTGACATTCCTGCATTGCCTTCAGCTGAAGCTCCTTGGTGGGTAAATACAGGGTGGTACCTAAATAGGGGAGGCCATTGCGAATGAAACGTTGTGGATCTTCTGTGGCCCAGTTCTCCATTTCAAGGTCGGTCATCAAATTTCGAACGTGATGTTCAAAAGGTTCTAAGGAGATAGTTCCAATGAATTTTCCATCAGGTATGATTTGCTGGTTTTCAATGACTGAAGTTTGATTTTCTGTGTCGAGTCTAGAGAGGACATCAGCCTTTCCATTCTTGGATCCGGGACGAAAAGTGATAACAAAATCAAAGTCCGCGAAGTAAAGAGACCAACGCAGCTGACGTGGTGTGAGAGTTCGAGCAGATCGCAAAAATTTTAGGTTGCGGTGGTCCGTAAACACCGTTACAGTGTGTTTTGCCCCCATTAAGTAATGCCTCCAATCTTTGAAGGCATCTTTGATTGCCAAGAGTTCTTTTTCTGTAATCGTATAGTTGCATTCCGCAGGGTTGAGTTTGCGGGACCGATATGCCACCGGGTGTAACTGTCCCGTGTCCTTGTGCCTCTGAGAAAGTATTCCCCCGATGGCTAGGTCCGATGCGTCTGTCTCCAAATAAAAAGGCTCAGAGGGATCTGCATGAAGCAGCACCGGTGCTGTGGTGAAACTGTCCTTCATCAACTGAAAAGCTTCTTCTGCTTCTTCTGACCATTGGAACGGAACTCCTTTCTTCAGAAGACGAGTCAGCGGAAGTATCTTATTGGAGAATCCATTAATGAATCGTCTGTAAAAATTAGAGAATCCGATAAAGCTTTGAACCTCTTTGATACTGGTAGGAGATTTCCAGTCTGTTATCGCCTTCACTTTTTGCTCATCCATACGAACTCCTGCAGGTGATAACACAAAACCTAGGAATTCTACTGTATCTGTGTTGAAGAGGCATTTCTCCAATTTAACGTATAGAGAGTTCTCTCGTAGACGTTGTAAAACTGCTCTGACCTGGTTGTGATGTTCTTTAACCGTGTTGGAATAAATCAGGATGTCATCTATGTATACTATAGCGCATCGGTCAATGAATTCACTTAAAACATCATTGATAAAGTACTGGAAGGCCGCTGGTGCGTTACAGAGACCATATGGCATCACAAGATACTCATAAAGGCCAAATTTGGTCCTGAACGCAGTCTTCCACTCGTCGCCTTCCCGGAGTCTAATCAAGTGGTACGCTCCTCGTAGGTCTAGGCGAGTGTATATCTTTGCTTCCTTCACTTGATCAATTAGTACCGAAATGAGAGGCAATGGATAACGATTCTTCACAGTTATCCTGTTAATCGCTCTAAAGTCAATACAAGTCCTGAGATCTCCCCTTTTTTCGGCACGAAAAAAGTGGGGAAGAGACAGGGGACTGCGACGGTCGGATAAATCCGTTCTCCAGATTCTTAGCTAGGTATTCCTTCAAATGGATGTTTTCCTTCTCCGTTAATGCGTAAACTCTGCTGCATGGTAGATTAGCCCCTGGTTCTAGATCAATTTTGCAGTCATAGGGCCTGTGGGGGGTAACGTCTCTGCCTTTTTCTCATCAAAGACGTCTGCAAAGTCTTGGTATTCATCTGGTATCATGGTAGTTTGGATCGCACATACCGAACCTCCACCTTCACACAATTGGGTGGCAGCGCAGATTACAGAAGAATGTGTCTGGTCGTCGAAACAATTTTTGGTGCAGTAGTCTGAATTTAATTGAATAGTTCGGGCTCCCCAATCAATTAACGGGTTGTGTTCCGTAAGCCATGGTAGACCTAGAATCAGTTGAAATTGGGGGCGTCTATTAAATTAAATTGCAAGGTCTCTTGGTGTCCTTCGACAGTAGTCATGTGTACCAATTCAGTATGACTGGTTATGGGCCCTGAAGTTAAATCCGTACCATCCACCGCTCTGACCTTCTCACTTTTCTCCTTCTTGATAGCTTGTAAACCGATCAGGCTAGCGAATTTGTGGTCGGAGAAATTACCTGTTGCCCCAGAATCTACCATGACGATGATTCCTGTCAAAACCACATCTCTAAACCTTAAGGTCACAGTCATAACCAAATGGGGAGAGGAGACTTGTAGTGTGTTTGGCAATTGGTGATTTGTTGGAGTCGTTTTTCCATTCGCATCCACAGGTCCAACTCCCCTTACCTGTGGTGCCTCTAGTTTTCCTTCTCCTTAGCAGGCAACTTTGGTCTTTTTAAGCAATTCTTGACAAAATGTCCACTTCTTCCACAATATAGGCACAGTTTGTTCAGCCTTCTCTTTTCTTTTTCTTCTTTAGAGAGTGGACCTCTGACTACACCGATTTGCATGGGTTCAATTCCCGAAGAACTCTCTACTGTCCGTGTGGATTCTGTTTTGACACGGTCAAAACGAGGAACACTTGGTCTAAGCTCCTTCCGCCGTTCTCCTTTCCGCTCACTTTGCCGATAATCGATCTCTAAGGTTAAATCCACTAAGGCAGAGATATCGGTGGGTCGATTAGGGATTTGAGATAGAGCGTCCTTCAATTCCTCTCGCAATCCTCTATAGAATACTGCTGCTCTTTTATCCTCGGGCCAGTTGGTCTCGACCACTAGTTTATTAAATTGGGCTAGGTAAGACACGAGTTCTCGGTTTCCTTGCTTTAATTCCAACAGTTCGTTGTCTGAAGCTTGAGATGCTGTTCTTCTATCAAAAATTCGGAGAAATTCCTTCTTGAAGTCATCTAAACTGTACAAAATTGGGTCATCCTTGGTTACTAGTGGCATGGACCATGAGGCGGCGTCCCCACTAAGGTAGGACAAGATAAACGCCACTCGGGATTGAGCATCGGGGAAGATCGTTGGACGGCACATAAAATGCAGAGAGCATTGGGTCAAAAAAATTTGCGCTTTCTGCGGGTCTCCATTAAATCGCTCTGGAGGGTCAAGAGGAATTACTGGGGATAATGAGTGGATTACTTGTGTGGGGGCAAAGGATGAAGTGCTGATGTTAGGACTCTGGGTTTCAAAGGATGCGGTGCTTGGCCTAGATCCCAAAGCTGGTGTTCCCGTTTTAAAGGTTATTATCTCCTGTCTTAGTATTTTATTTTCCTCTCTGACTGCCTCCAAGTCCCTTTGTATATTACTCAAAATCTCGCCCAAATTTTTTAAATCAAGTCCTTCTGCCATTCTGCTCAGGTGCTTGTACCAACGTGGGCACTTCACTCTGTCAGGGTCTAAATCCCTTTTGCTGTCTGAACCACACAGGAGCAGAATGACGCTAGGTCCCAATACCCTTCTCAGAACCAACCCTGCTAGGTCTTTTAGTATTCCATTGCAGGTAAGTTCTAAGGGGGAAAAGGGGTTGGGGACAGAGAAGAGACTGCTCCAATATTCTGCCTGTTCAGCTACGTCTTCTTCTTCTTACTGGACTGCAACATTAACATGTAAAAACCTTTATTTACTGTGCCTTTTAACTTACTGTTTTTTCTATGGAGTATAAATAACTTATCTTACCAGAATGTTTACTGAAGCTTACTTCTCTTCTACTTCTCATGTATTGTTTGCTAGGTTGTATGAGAAGTCTTCACTCAGATCTCTTTCCTTTTCGTTCTCAGGTACAATCTGCACTTGATCCTGCTATTCCTTAATGTAAGAAAGATAAGGTAAGTATTTATTTCTGTATTCCTAATTTATGTATTATTTGGGTTTCTCTTACTTTCTATTAACTCACTGTTAAGAGACTGGAGTGGGCCTTGAACTGGGGTTTCTGTAGTAGGATGACTGGTTTTCTGTCTTTAATTAGTTTTTTAAACAATGCTTCAGAACTTAGGTTAAATGTTAAAAGGAAGCGTTCCTTTTATTCAGGCCTTTGGTTTTAATGTTTGCTGGAAGCACAATTTATTCTGCCATACGTGAGGAGAACATTACTGGAGTTCTTTAACACATGGCATGAGAAAGAAACATGCCGGGCTTTTGACCCCGACTTCACCTTTTAATTAATTCTCAGAAGAGTGAACAAGTTTCAGTCTAAGAAGACACTGCGTGTTGAAAGGTCACGCCTGCGTCTGACAGATTCTGGAACAGCTGAAAAAGACAGCTGATTCAAAAAGCTTTTTATTTAATCTTCTCAGCTAAGGAAAGCAATTACTGAAAAAAGTATTTCCAGTTTTCAAATGAAGGAAAATATATTCTGACTTGTTTCCTTTTTTCTCTTTAAATAGAAATTTACCTCTGACATGATAACCTTTTCTCACAGAATGTTTTATATTAGCTACAAGTTTAACACTAACCTGATTAGTGAGGGAATGTAGTTCCGACGAAGTTAACCCCGATTTTATCGCAACTACCCTAACTGACTTCCACGACGCTGGGAAAACAGGTGCTCTTCAAATTATTTCTTCAGTGAAGTGCACAGTGGAATGTTGAAGCACACTTCACCTGATGTCATGAAGCCTAAAAGACTAGACTGCTAACAGTGGTGTGCTGTCGCAGTATGTGCATGTTGGCAGCCATCTTGGAGTTCCATCGGTGCCAACAAGCACTCCAGCTTGAGGGATTATCTGACTTTTGGTAAGTTTGTAGGGGGAAAATGGTAGCCAGCATACAGTTAGAAGGAGGAAACCTCCCGTGAGTCCTGACATGTATCTTACTTAGAATGAAGGAACTAGATATTGTTCATTAAAAGATACTCTGACATATTTGCTTGAAGTCCCCAAGTACCTTTAGGGACTGTCATATCTGAATGGATCACCCATCTCTCACAGTTACTGCATTAATTTGCCCAAAACGTATTGCCTATCGCAACTCATTTCCTCTGCCAATTAAAGATAGTCATGATTTTGACTTAAAGTGATTGGAAAAGACCATTTACCTAAATCTTTGTCAAGCGAAATGACCTTTCCTTCACCATCACTCGCACTCTCCCAGACCTGATAATTCTCACCATTTGTAATCCCCATTGCCCCCCCCACTATACTACACACTGCAATTATACATTTATTTTTAGTGCATTTGGTTGCTATTAACTCTTATTTCACTGTGAAGACTTCCATCGAAGATTACATCATCATGCCAAATTCGGTCAAGTTCGCAATGTTTCGCCTAGGCTCACCAGAAAGCTACTTGGCCAAATATTGGTCTCCTAGCTATGCAGTAATGTATCCTGCTTCTGTAATCTCAAAACTGGAAATAAAGAATCTTGAAACAAATGTACTCCAATTGAACTACAACCCATCCGGAGACCGTATTTGTCAAGAACCTCAACCGTCATCTTGGCACGATTACAATGACATCCAACCTCTTATTCTACGACACGGATAACACTGTGTGGAGGACAACCTCTCTCTTTCCCTCCCTACCTCACCAATATTCATGATTCCTAGCAGCAGGAAGCCTATTATTTCTCCACATTCCATATGTAATTCGCTGTATACATATACAGCAACATCAATATTAGTATTCAAAGAAATTAGTTGAATCTTCTACAATTAGAATGCCACAACTTAAAAGAAAAGGCCCGTGTGCATTCCTCCCCAGCAGCAGCCACCCCATCCCAACATTGTCACTGAGCCAACCCCAACCTTCGTCATCCCTTCTCCTCCCCTCCCCACTTCACTTCGCCTTGCCTTACCTCACCTCACACTTCATCCTCGCTCTCCAAGTCAGCTCTCATTCCTCCGTGACAAATGAGCTACACTATCCAGTAACTCCTCCACCTACTGTTAATGCCATAAGGGGGTCACTCCAAGTACAACACAATTCAATATTTGCACGATGCTCCTTACCAAAATCCTCAACTGCTATTACATAGATCATCATATGTAAGCAGATAATGCACAATTTCACCTCAATGATAAACCAGGTAACTTATCTAGTATAATACACTGTCTCTACAAGTCTACCTATGGATGCAGAAAAACTGGGTTTGCTTGAATGTATGATGATATGCTTCTTTTGGGGATGGCTAATTTAGTAGATCTGCCTTTTTTCCTCGTCGGAATCCCGCTGCTCCCCTCCTAACCATTGACAACAATCTCGGTGCGACACTCGAGTGGGAGCTTTCCTCAATATCCCAAATAAATGCGGTTTACAAATCTGGATTGTACCAATCATTCCTCCTTAAAGGAGTCCTTCCGCTTCGCCAATCAGAAAATTCCTGTAATCATGGCTTTTGTGGTTGTCGCCTTGACTACTGTAATAGTTTGCACAACGGCTTCCCAAAAAGTCAATTTTAAAACTCCATAAAAATTCCTACCACTTGTCTTCCATTTGTCTTTAACAACTTCAGCCATATCACCCCCATTCAAATATCCCCTCGTCACCCTGTAAAAGAAAGAGTGAACCTGAAATCGCTTTGCCTCATTCATGAAGCTCTACATGACAAATGACCACACTCCTTGGACAAGTTGACCATCCCTTACCTACCACCGGCAAGACTAAGAAACATTAACCAGAACAAGAAGCCATTCCGCTACAAAAAATCTGGAGGTGGTTCTGTTCAGATACAAGGACAATCTCTATGGAACTGTTTGTAAAAGACTTTCTTAGATTCAGAAGACTGTTAAAACCCACCTATTTAGTTACAGCTAGGGCTAGATATGCTGTCAACAGGACCTACTTCTGGTAAGATGCCCAAAACCAGATCCAGCCATTAAGGTTTACTTGTAGACTCCACTGACTCAAAAGTTTTTAATTTTGTTTTCAGCATACGGTTATATTTAACTCTTGATGTCAAATGTTATACTTTTTCTACTGAGCACCTTATTGCGGTATCTGACCTACAGCGGTCTGAGGCTACCACCAGTGGTGTGTTGTACCCCGGGAATCAATAAATAAATATTAAAGCTGTCAGAGGAAAAATTAGCACCCTGAACAAAGGACTTGTAAGGGTTGCATGACTCCTCAAACCCAATTTTCCTCACTCTAAAAAGGATTTGAGAGACAAAGTAATGAAACAGACTAGATCTGTAGCAGTAAGAACTGGTGGTTTTCCCCTCTTAGGGTAGCTGAAGAACTCATCAACTTGGGCATGGACGCCAGTCTTCTGATTCTGATGGAGCCCTTTTACTTCACAAAATTTAGCTTTGTAATACAAAATAAACTGCTTATTCAAGACAAAACTGACTGAGAAGCTCAATCTTGAACGCCTCCTCCTGAACTAAGAAGCCTTTGTCATATAAGGAATTCTCGCATCTGTCAGGACTGAGCCCACACAAGGGTTACATAATATTATTGCATTTTCTACAAACAAAATGACAAATGTTTTTGGAAAAATCCTCCTTAACTCTTCAGAAAAACCTTGCTCTGGATACACTTTAGCCAATAAGACATTTCACAATAGGCTAGCTAGCTCTTAAAATATTACCCTATCCAAATTTCTATAACTGGCAGAATCATATTTTCAGACAGTTTTGAATTATTGGTTACTCTAGCTTTATTGTCCAAATCTAATGCAACTGCTTCTCAGCCGCAATCCATATTCTTTCCAAGTTCAAAGTGGTACAGTATCCTTGGCCATAACATGGCTAACAATGTTGGTCCTTCGCAGAAGAAGCTAATAATGGATCTCAGACATCCATCTGTTTTTAGACCTACCTCCCAGCTTCCAATAGTAACTAAAGCAGCTGGGACGTGGTCACTCTGTGGTAGAGGAAAGTGTTCAATAATCTGCTTTCCTCAATTTTAAGCAAGCTAGGATCAAACCCTATAGAGTAGCAGAGCAAATGCTGTTGGCCATCCTATATAACATTTGATTCATCACAGATGAACGCAGAGTCACGGCTTTGATCCTTGTGCATCCACCTGCTCTATGTGACACAAATGAACATTATCTCATCAATTACTTAACTTGGGACAGCTCTAAACAGATTTTGTGCCATTCTGAAAGGTTGGTATGAGACTTTATCTCACACATTGATCCCTTGATCAAGCAGTGGTACTACCCAACATGGAGTTCACAGATTAAAGACATACAGGTGTTTAACCACTCATATTCATATGAGAAAGAGACTGAGAAATTGAAGATACATAACAGGATGATTTTAAACATTTCTGGGTAACAGGTCATCTTCTCCCTCTCAATGATTTCCAAGAAACTATGACGTCCTTAACAAAGGACCGTCACTCAACCCAAAGACTATCAACACTTCATATCCACTTGAAACTCATCTCAAATGTCTGCATTTCACTGGCGCTATTGCATACTTTCCATGGTTACAATTTTTTCATATTTTATTAGGTGTGTATCTTACATGAAGTACTATTTTCTATAGTATTGAAACCCTTAATTTAATAAATAAATAACATTTAACATTGGAATGGGTTGTCTTAGGTGGCGACATGAACATTGCTAAATGGTGTGACAGATTACAATTAAATTGTCATTAATTCTTAAAAAGATTTGAATATTTGCAGAGCCTGCACAGCACTGCCTTCGTGAGGCTAACCTGGACCTTTACTAAAATTTACTATGCGTTTCAGATACCAGACTGGTTTAATGTAATAAACGTTTCATGTAAGAAATGTGAAAAGAAGGACGAGATTAGCACTTTTTTTATTGTACCTGCAAAGTGCTATATGAATATCATGGAACTTACCAAGCTGAATGTTCCTCACCCAAACAGACTGCTTAGTTTCCTTTAAAATCTTTTCAAAATAGACACCTGCAAATCCACTGGAGAAACAGGCAATGAGGACTGCCAAGACGCCTACTAACTGGGATCCTGCCGATGCATCCTTGTGTGAAGTCTCCGCAGCATCATCCGTGGGCCACTAAATGGAAACAGTCAAACAACATGTAACCATATTTTGAATCACCAAAGTACAGACAAATGAAATACCATTATTAAAAATAATATCAAGCCTCCAAGACCAAGCAATATTTAAAATTATTAGCCACCATCACGTTTATGTTTAAAGCTGGATCAACTGAAATGCAAATATTTGCCTATAATTTCTATTACTGGTCTGTTTTCTTATCACTATAATACCAACTGTTGAGAAGAACATGAGTTTTGATGCACAAGATGGGTGCTTGGCCTTCACATTGCACTAACATATTCATTAAAATATGCAAGATTACCAACTAGACCTTAAATACCCCTGAATCCCTCTTCATTCTATTCAAAATCTGTAGGAAGATTGTCGAATTAATGAACACATAGTGTGAACAGGCACTTTTCCTATAGATTGAGGCTACAACCAGTGGGATCCCGAAGTGCTACATGCTGACATTGCTCAATTGTGGGGTGTCTCATGGCTTCAAACAGTCACTTCCCATTGTTGTAGGTTTATTGCCAAGGCCATCAACTGTAGATTTCAGGTTCATTATTTGTGACTTGCTAGTGCTATCTTAATGAATAATGCTCGACTGATGCTATCTATACCTATTCTTCATAACTATTTGAAACTGGTACTAGACAGACACATCACAGTTAGGGTCTTTGGGAAGTGATTAGGAACATGGCAAAGCATAGAGGAACTTCGAATGACTAACAAACATCATAAAAAAAATAAGTCAGAAAGTTGATTTTGGCTAGTTTGGGATAGCGGTCACATGTTTTGATTGGTTAGAACGGAGTATTAATCCTTCAACTAGTTTTAGACACTGAAACCACAGTTGTAGGGCCTAGACCTAAACAAAAAGGACAACAGTTGCCAACAGCTTCCAAAGTTATTTGTAGACTTAAATTAAGGCAATCAATTAAGCAAGCATCACCTCTTTACAAAGGCTTCTGGTATGATTCTGTGTTGCCTGTAAGATTCTATGCATTAATTAGACTATTGGCCATGGCAGGATCTGAAAGGGAACAAATATGTCATTAAGATCAGACTCTAAGTCGGATCAGCTCAAAGACACAAACTTTCAGCTGCAGCGCTTTGTTAGTTGCCACTTGTCTGTTCGGAGCTCACATTTCTGGAATACCACCCTTTCAAGTTGCAATCTCTGTTTGAACATCCCAATGGTGAAAGTTAAACAATGTGGTTAGACAGAAACCTATCTAAGCTATTATGGATTTAACCACTTATCTGGTCAACTGGATGTTTCTTTCAGGAGTTGGTGCTTGAAGCCATTAAGAATCTCTGAAGGGTTATTTCCTGAAAGAAGTAGTATACATTCTGTTTAGCTTCAGGAATAATGTGTTTCCATGTTCATATTTTAGATCTAATAATGTCTCTGTCAGATCTCGGACGCTTTATAACAAAGGGCTTAATTTAGAGATAATTTTTCCCATTAATACTGCATTAAAACTAGTTATAATGTGCTACTGTTTTGGGTTTGTACCAGTAATTAGAAATGTTGCTTAGGCTTTTATTTACAGGGTGGGGGAACAATGCCCTCTACTACTTCGGGGGGGGAAACACACACACACACACACAATATTTTGTTGGAAGGTGGTTTATTCGTACTTGCAGACAAGTACCTACAGTTAGTAATAACACCACAATCACAAAAAAGGCCCAGTCAAGTATCAGTAAATGAATCCTTGTTCAACCCTTGGTAGCTTGGCTCACGAGCAGTCAGGCTTAACTTAGGAGACAGGTATCTAAAGCATTTAAAAACACCAATAACATTAACTAAGTAAGACACAACACACAATAAAAATCCAACACCAATTTTAAAAAATAGGAAATATTTTTATGATTAAAATGACACAAAAAACAACAAAAGTCCAATGTAGGCACTCCAGAGATGAATTTTTAAAGATTAAATGCTATCTAGTGCCTAAAAGCCAAATGCGCCAACTTGGAAAATCTAGTCATGCTTGAGCGGGCTAAAGTCAAAGTTTCAGGCTGACCGCGAAGGAGCGCGAGTCGGATATGATTGGTTGTAGCGAACGGTCAAGTTTTTACCTTCCGACGTAGTCACTATTTTGGAGTTTTTTCTCTCGACGTCGAGCGAGGCTCCTCGGTAGGATAGGTTGCGAGTCTACGATGGTGGCTTGTTTCAGCGGGAAGACTCGTTAACTTCTGGGGGTATCGCCGACAGCGAAAAGCTTCAGCAAAGCTGGATCTCAGACTTGACTCTCGACGACGAGTCGGTCAAGTTGTGAAGTTTATTTGATGAAAATTCTTCAAATGGTCTCAAACTTCTGGATCTTCTTCCAGAAAGTCCTTTTGGGGTCTTGAATTGTTCAGAACACCAATACAAGGTTCCACAACCTCTGAATTGCTTCTTGGGAAGTTGGGACTACAAGACCCACAATGCACCTGGCAAGGAGGTTTAGGTCTGGCTAACCCAATCTACAGGTGTGGCTAATTTTCCCTAACACTCCCCTTCGAGCCCCTCTGCTCATTCAATGGCTGGGAGGGGCAGGAAGTGGTGGTGGGCCTGGTTCCTGTCCTAACTGTCTTGCTCCCTTTGAAGACCAGTTTTGCTACCCAGCCCGTTTCATGCCTTTTGCTTTGCAGCTGCAGACCCCATCCCAGCAGATGCCCCTTTGTTTCCTTTCAAGCCACTTCACACCTCACCAGAGCGGTTTGGCTCAGCCTGTCAAAGGCTGGACAGTTACGAGAGGCTGCCCCAGAGCTGGATTCAGGCACATCAAAAAAGCAAGTTCTATAACGGTCTTTCTGTCATAGCCATAATAAATCCAACCATGGCAAGTTGTTGGATTTATTCTAACTTTTATTTTAACTCTTTTGAATTATTATTTTAGCTTACTCCTGCCAATAGTTAGACTTTATTAAAGTTAAATAAAGCCTTCCCATGTTACCCTATGGAGCTAATGCACTGCAATGGGGAAAACGGAATTGGTACTTTTTACCTCACCAGGGCATATAAAACATCTTTTATAATGTCCCGGCTTATTTTAACGTGGCACCCTACCCTGGGGGCATGTAGGGTAGACATTAGGGGCGACTTATATGTACAAATAAGGTAGTTCAAGACTTTGAAAGTACCTTTAATTCCGAATTTGGATATCGTTTTATTTTAAAAGCAGCCTGCAAGGCAAGGTTAGTTTTTAAATTGACTTCAGGCACCCACAGCAGTGCACACAAGTGCATAAAATCTACTGGACCTCTAAACCTACATGCCTAGTATATACTAGGGGCTTGCAGGTAGGCTGTCATATCAATAGTAATTACACCCAATTACCATATACCTTTTAAACAGAGCACTGGCCCTAATTAGCAGGGTCCAATCAGAGTCAGTAACCACCAGTATCGGTCAAAAAATGGGGATGATCAGGGCAAAAAGGATATATATATATATATATATATATATATATATATATATATACGGCCAATCCTGTACACTGCATCCAAATGACAGGCGCTGACACCGTGGAAGTATGACACTGATTTATTCTTTCAACCGAAAGCCTTGACGCGTTTCGGCGGCGAACCGCTATATATATATATATATATATATATATATATATATATATATATATATATATATATATATATATATATATATATATATATATATCCAATTCTGCATAAAGCATTTTTTTAAAATTCTTTTTCTTGATGCTGCTAGCCATTTAGATTACTTAATTTTTACATTTCAGGGCTCCCCGGGGCTCCGGGGGTTATGTTCCGCTGTAATAAATTTTAGTAATTTTGAGTTTTCATACACAAGCACATTTGCACTTTTCACTTGTTTGCACTTTGGCGTTATGAGGCAGTCAACACAATTAGACTTGTAACCTTTGGACTTGATTTTGGTTTTTAAGGACTACCGCGTATTTGCACATGAGTTCAGTTTACAAGCAGCAATTTGCACAATTTTCAGCAGGAGTTTTTCAAAGGATGCAATTTTAGATGGTATTAATACCTTGTATTACAAATTTTATGCATCTATGGAATGATTAATTGTGTTCCTCCTGTTTTTACAATGTGGCATTGAATATTTGTTTTATCCTGAAATATCTATTTATAGTTCAATGAAATGTTTTTTTAACTTTAAATCCACATTGACTTTGACAACTTTAAGTTATTTAACTCTGTGTGCAGTATGTTTACTATGTCCATTTGTCATGTGACCAGGTTTTGAATTCTACACAGATGCTACGTCTCTGCCTATTGTTGCTTGATCACTCACACTATTTATTGACTTACTGGTTTGTAGCGCGTTATGTGAACAAGACAGAGTTGTTCTGTTGAAACGCGTCATGCTGGGGCACTGGCCAGGATTGACTGGTTGCTGGAGTCATGCTAATTAAATAAAGCACTTCATTCACCATTATCGTCCCCTGAGTGGTCCATACCTGTCTGTGTGCCGTGGAGGAGTGGTGCCATTCAGGATTTGTCTTCGTGTTAATCCTGCTGGAGAAAGGCTGTCTCCGGCTTACTGACCCTCTCTTCACTTCTGGGCATTCCGGTGTGCAGCCGCCACCGCGCAAGCGAGTCACTTCTAACCCGGAAGGAGTTTTGTTCTGGTTTTCCCCCCGTCAGTGGATCACTTGTAACAGAGCAGCAGCATACACGGAGGAGGAAAGCCGGCGTTTCAGGAGTCGGAGGACACACTGTAGCCGTTCAAGATTTCTCCGGTAAGCGGATCTGCTTCTTCGCATTTACAATCCACATACGCGACGGGTGAAGAGATCGGGACTGATTTTTTGCGATACTGAAACATTGTAAAAGTATCTTAGTGCTTCATATCACCCAGGTATTAGACCGGCAACCATGTCTGCAGCAGATGTGCTACGAGACCGCGAAGCAGCGGCTGACGCCCTGTTTGAAAATTTACCTGAGGTCACGGATGACCCAGGCAGCAGCAAAACGATTTCCAAGACAAATAATAATGATTTCAAAAGCTTACTTAAGCAATTAGAAAAGTTACAAAAAACGAACTGACAAAATGGTGGGAAAAGAAATCCCTGGAGAAATATAGGGATGTAAACCGTGTTCCCAGAGGCTTGAGAGTCATGATTGCTCCTACTTTTGAAAACCCACATCCCGCTATGTTAGTTGAATGGGCAACCAACAACTTACAGGCTTCAATGAATATGGTCCTGATACTTATCAAGTATGCTGAAGTTGATAGGGACAGCATTATCAAGGAAATTGACAAAACTTTATCGGACCTCGACAGTTTAAATAAACACAATGAAGTTAAAAAGGGCCGTGAAGAAATCAATGAACGCCTTAAAAAGTTTGAAAACGGGATTAAGGAACGTAAGGTTTTTAAGTTTGCCCGCGACAAGAGGGATTATGAGGCTGGGAGGATTTTTACGTTTTCCCAAAAATTTGACTCATACAAAAGACAGGCTTTGACGGACAATGCATCTGTCCCACTACGACATATTAATCAACCTACTGATTCTGTCTCAATAAGTTCAGATGCCAGTTCTCTTTCTAGTATGTATGATTCAGACAATATGAGTGAGCCTGGTACTGCTTTATCTTCCGCCACAATTACGTCACGTACTCCCGCAGAGGAATTGAATTTTTTAAGGGAGGCCCGGCGACAAACCCTGCGACCGAGACAGCCTCAACAAAAGCAGGGGGAAGGAGAACAGAGTCAAGGAGGCAGAGGCGGAGGATTCAGAGGCAACGCCAAAAGCAGAGGCGGAAGGAACAAGAAATGGTAAATCCCATCAAGCCTCATGATAATACGGTGATTAATCTCTCATCTACGACATTAACAATCGCGGAAACCCAACTACTTTCACTGGGGCTGACTTTTTGCCCGGAGAGCAATTTTAACTATACTCAGTCTCGCATTGACATCTACAAATTCATTAGAAAACTGAAATTAATAAAATTCAATTGAAAAATCTCTCAACAACTACGAATGAGACTGTTGGGAATAACAGCCCCAATTTGCAAGCATCGGATTCTGTAATGTTAAAAACTCTACATGGCTTAGCAACTAATCCTGATTTAGATCCTCGTCCCACCCAAGAAATCCTCATGGACACCGGCATTTTCTCTGGGAGTCCAGCAGCAAGTCCATTTTGTCCTCCTTCGACCTTTGTGCCCATCATGCCTAAAGATACTATTGACATTTTTAACGACATGGTGACAGAAGACCTAAAACAATTAAACAAAACAGTAAAAAACAGACACTATAGGATGAGACACGTTGAATTGCAATATTACAACTTAATTCAAAAACTAAAAACCAAGAAAGATCTCATCATTAACAAAGCAGATAAAGGAGGCAATGTCGTAATTTGGCCTAGAGATATGTACATGACTGAAGCCATGAATCATCTCAATGATCCTAATTGCTACAAGTTGGCATCGTTTGCAGACCTTAATAAAATCAAAGATTTGGTCTTTAAAGAACTATTTCAATGGAAGAGAGAAGGCCTTATCAGTAAGAGTGAGTTCCTCTTCCTTAAAAAAGATCATCCTATTACACCTATACTGTACTTTATTCCCAAAGTTCACAAACAGATTATTCCTACTCCAGGCAGAACGATAATTTCTGCACAAAGAAGTTTACTGGAACCTGTTTCTAAGTTTGTTGATTTTTTTTTTACAGGAACACGTGTTTAATCTACCATCTTTTTTAAAGGACAATGGGGATTTTTTAAGGAAATTGAACAATGTTAATTGGGACAGTGATTATCTACTTGTAGTGATGGATATAACGTCTTTATATACAAGTATCCATCATGATGATGGTATGAATGCAGTTTCCTATTACCTAGGACATCGAGGCATCAGATACTTGGAACACAACAAAATGTTAATAGCTATGATTAAGATTTGTCTTACCAGTAATTTTTTCTTATTCAACAAACAAGTCTATCAGCAGTTGCGAGATGTGGCGATGGGGGCATGCTTCTCCCCCAGCTACGCATGCTTGCATGTCGGCTGGTGGGAGGAGCATGTCCTCAGGGGTGAACACAAAGAATTGTTTGATAAGCATGTTTGCCATTGGTGGCGTTATATTGATGATGTGTGTTTAATCTGGAAAGGTTCTCATACAGCTGCACTCAACTTTATTGACATCATCAATACTAACAGGCTCAATCTTAATTTCACAGCCACCATTAGCCCCACTAATGTTGAATTTTTAGATGTCTCAGTCTATGTCAAAGATAACGTACTACACACTAAACTACACAGGAAAGATACGGCGGGGAACTCGGTTCTTCACGCGACCAGTTCCCACCCTAGACATCTGATTCGCAGCATCCCGTATGGGGAATTTCTGCGGATTCGCCGTATCTGTAGTAACGATATAGATCTAGAAGTCTGCCAAAATGAAGCATTACAAAGATTCCTTTCACGTGGCTACAAGTTTCAAGATCTGAATCAGGCCCGTACAAAAGCTAATGCTTTATCTCGTGAGAGTTGCCTTGGCATTGATAACTCTTTGACTGAGACTACGGACAATGCTATTAACTCTGTTGTCAATAACATGCAAGTAGTAAGATTGATCACTACATATTCTAAACAACACAAACAGATTAGACAGATTGTGCAGAGAAACTGGCCTATTATTCAAACTGACCTCACACTCTCAAATTTTACCTACTGCACCTGCTCTTACATTTAGAAAGTCACCTGCCATGAGAGATAGTTTGGTTAGAAACAGCCCTGAAGTCATGGTTTCCAGCACATGGCTTCCGGCTAAAAGTGGTTTTTTTAAATGTAACTCCTGCCGGGCATGCAAATTTGGGACCAGTACTAAAGAATACATGACCGCTTTCAGCAATACCCCTGTCAAAATACAAGGGTATTACACGTGCCGCACTGACTTTGCGGTTTATGTGCTACGTTGTACGTGCGGGTTGAAGTATGTCGGTAGCACTAAGCTCCAGGTTTACAATCGCATACTTCAACATCTTAGAGCCGCGGTCAACTCGGATCCCAACTATCCGTTGCCAGACATTTAAAATCAGCCCACAACAATAATCTGAAGGATTTGGATTATTTTGTGATTGATGCCGTTTCCAAATCCATTCGTGGAGGCAATAGAGAGCGCCAGTTAAGACAACTTGATAGTAAGTTCATCCTCGAACTCGACACTAGAATGCCCAATGGGCTTAACAAGGGGGAGGACCTGCACAATTTCCTTTAACCACAACCAAATACATTTTTGAACTTGCTGGTTTTCAATATTATATCTGCTGCTACTGTATCATTTTGCTTCTTTAAACATTGTTTTTAGAGAGGTTTTAGGCTATTTATTCCCCTTGTCCCATTAGATGTGCCACATTTGTTAGATTTCCCTTTGTTGACTATTCCCTTTTACACAGGGTACCATCTTGATCTTATAGCTATAAGATCCCCTTTTTTCATCAATTTTTCGGTTTGTTAAGATTTTTGTCCAAGATTATACTGAGTTCTCTTTGCTGGGTAATGATTGTCTTGGAATGTTAAGGGCACTTGCCCGTTATATCCAATTCTGCATAAAGCATTTTTTTAAATTCTTTTTCTTGATGCTGCTAGCCATTTAGATTACTTAATTTTTACATTTCAGGGCTCCCCCGGGGCTCCGGGGTTATGTTCCGCTGTAATAAATTTTTGTAATTTTGAGTTTTCATACACAAGCACATTTGCACTTTTCACTTGTTTGCACTTTGGCGTTATGAGGCAGTCAACACAATTAGACTTGTAACCTTTGGACTTGATTTTGGTTTTTAAGGACTACCGCGTATTTGCACACGAGTTCAGTTTACAAGCAGCAATTTGCACCATTTTCAGCAGGAGTTTTTCAAAGGATGCAATTTTAGATGGTATTAATACCTTGTATTACAAATTTTATGCATCTATGGAATGATTAATTGTGTTCCTCCTGTTTTTACAATGTGGCATTGAATATTTATTGTTTTATCCTGCAATATCTATTTATAGTTCAATGAAATGTTTTTTAACTTTAAATCCACATTTGACAACTTTAAGTTATTTAACTCTGTGTGCAGTATGTTTTCTATGTCCATTTGTCATGTGACCAGGTTTTGAATTCTACACAGATGCTACGTCTCTGCCTATTGTTGTTTGATCACTCCCACTATTTATTGACTTACTGGTTTGTAGCGCGTTATGTGAACAAGACAGAGTTGTTCTGTCGAAACGCGTCATGCTGGGGCACTGGCCAGGATTGACTGGTTGCTGGAGTCATGCTAATTAAATAAAGCACTTCATTCACCATTATTGTCCCCTGAGTGGTCCGTACCTGTCTGTGTGCCGTGGAGGAGTGGTGCCATTCGGGATTTGTATATATATATCTCCATTATTACCACAAACGGATACGGACCACGGTGAGTAGTGCAGTTAGTCTTTATTCGTGCTAGTCGCCATAACGCGTTTCGGCACTACAACGTGCCTTGATCACATGACATAGGTTCGGCGTTTTCCTAGATTATTTAAAGTGACTGGTGTATGTGTGGTAAAGACCACATGTGCAAACTACGCAATAGACATTAAAAAAGATTTCTTTTGTAGTTTTTACAATATTCGAATACGATTGCTTCTATTTCAATCATAAAACAATGTTTGGCAATCTGTTTTTGTTATATTGATTTACGTTGGTGTATACCTCACATTTTGTAATGATCTGTAAAATACATTTTAGTGCAAGATAGTGATTCACCAACATTCGTATATTGTCATTCACAATCCAATACCTTGATTTTGTTTTACTCCATTATTCTTTGCGTATAATCACATACAGTGCTAAAGTGCAAAAGTTAATATTTCTTGTTATCCAAGTGCATATTACCGTACCATTGGACACAGTTAATATTACCATTTCAAGATACATTTTGGCTAAATCTTTTAAACTATTTCATGGCATTGCCCTGCTACTGGAGCCCCAGTATCCTACGGAATATAGCCTTATGCTCTTTGTATCTCCCACTTGGGCTATTTCCAAACTGTTCTCATTATTACATATTGTTGTGTTGATTCTCAATATTGATTTAATGCACGCTGTCAAGCTAGATGGTGTTGCTTTTCCTACATACTTTTTCCGATATCAATACCAGATTACAAATATGATATTTGAATTCTCAATTTTTGATAGGATTATAGCAGCAAAGTATATACAATAAATATATATAAAATTCTGTACACAGTTTCAATATGTGACTTGTTCAAAATTTCCTTAGTGTCTCCAATAAATTAATGACAAATGTTAATGCATACATATTGTAAATTATCAGCATAAAATATAAACCTTATTAGATATAAAATACTTAAATATAAATATATATGCTAAAATGTCAATAAATAGATAAAACGTTGCTAAAACCCATAATTTCTTAAGTCACATGAAAATTTCAATATACATATATGTTACTTGAAAGGTCATAGGCAAGTAAAAAGGTCCTCAGTTACATTCAACCCAGTTGGTTGTTTAGTATTCAGCTCTAAAATATACCTGGTTTCCAATTGACGCAATCTGTGTTCCCTGTTTCCCCCCCTCCTACTGGGTGGTACAGAGTCTATGACATAGTATCTGAGGTCTTGGCTCTTGGAATCGTGTTTGATCTTAAAATGGCACGCCACAGGATAAGTATTATCTTGGTTATTCATCGCCCGTATGTGCTGTAAAATCCTTTTGTGCACCTGTAATTTGGTGTTGTCTACGTACTGTAGGCTGCACGGACAGATTAAAACATACACTGCATAATCAGTTTTGCAGGTCAGGAGTTTGGTTATTTTATTGCTCCTGACACTAAATGGGGTTTTGTACAATGTCTTGTTTTCACCCCGTTGACACGCCTTACAGGTTTTACATTTGAAAAAACCTTTGTGCGTTTGCAGCCAATTGGTTGCCTCAATGACCTCAGGACTTGTCTTCACCAATTCGTCACCCATAGATAGACCCCTACTGTATGTAATTGAGGGTCTATTAGGTAAACGCGACCCAATCACAGGATCATTTAGTACCATGGGCCAGTTGCGAGCAATGATCGATTGGAGCCGTTTGTGTTGTTGACTGTATTGTAGGATTATTCTAAACACATTTTTAGCCTCAGGACCCTTCTCCCCCTCTCGGAATTCAGGCTCATCAAGACTACCCTGTTTGTCAACCAGTAACTCATATCTCTCCTTTCGCATTGATTTTAGAATGGCATTATTAATGACCTTTCTGGAATATCCTCTATCCAAAAATCGCAACCTGCTGGCAGACTGTGCTTCCACTAAGTCATATTCATTACTGTGGATACGCCGTAAACGCAGCATTTCCCCATAGGGGATACTGTTTACTAGATGTTTTGCATGAGAGCTGCTCGCATGTAGCATCGAATTTCCAGCAGTCTCCTTGCGATATAGCTTGGTTTCAATCTTGTTGTTCGCTATGTAAACCTTAGTATCCAGGAAGCTAAATTGAGTTGTACTAATGCTAGCTGTAAAATGTAGATTTAAATCATTCACATTTAAAGCATTTACAAATTCATTAGCTTCACTAATGTTACCATCCCATATCACAAAAAGGTAATCGATAAAACGTAACCATACTTTAACATTGGTCACCATGATTTCCCTGTGTTTGGTCATGAGGACCAGCTCCTTCCACCAGCCCATGTGTAAACATGCATAGCTGGGAGAGAAGCTGGCCCCCATCGCCACTCCTCTAGTCTACTTATACAATTGATTGTTGAACATGAATATGTTGTTCATTAGACAATATTCCACCATCTCAATTAACATCTTGTTCTGATTTGCGGTGTTGTCTGCTCTTTTGTCCAAATAATGACCCAAAGCTAGCAGGCCATCTGTATGTCGAATACTGGTATACAGCGAACTCACGTCCAATGCTATAAACAGATATTCTTGTTTCCATTCAAAGTCTTTTAGTTTCCTTAAAAAGTCACTGGTGTCGCGCACCTACGATGGTAATGCTTTAACTAAATCCTGGAGAAAGAAGTCCACATATTGGGTGTATGTTCGAGTAAACTATTCCTGGCTGATATTATTGGTCTGCCAGGCGGTTTTAATGGATCTTTGTGGACTTTAGGAATGAAATATATCGTAGGTACGACAGGATAGTCATTCTTCAAAAATTTGTACTCCTGAGTCGTTATCAAGTTATTACTTTTCCATGTCAATAATTTATTGTAAAAGGCTGTATACATTATTTTCAGATCGGAGACACTACTCTTAGCATAACATGTTCTGTCATTTAGTTGCGTGTAGGCCTCCTTGGTGTAATCGTCTTTGGACATCAGAACAATATTACCACCTTTATCTGAATTACGGATGACTATGTTGTTGTTTTCCTTAAGTTTTTTCATGAGCTTGCCATATTCGTGATTTTGTTTGTTGTATTTAAATTTGGCGTTGTTAGTTTTCATGTTCAATTGCTTCATCTGCTCTACCACTTGTTCATGAAATATGTCAATAGAATCACGAATCATGATGGGATTGAACGTGGATTTTGGTATGAAGGGTGTTCGTTGACCAGGATTTACTACTATTCCTCTGTGATGACCAGATTGGGTAAACGATATTGATTGTGCGTCGGAGTTCTCTTGTTCTGCAATGGGAGTTCTCATTAGTATCCCATAGTACCTGCATTTCATTGACAAATGAGGCATCTGACTGTGCAGTATTGGCGAAACTCTCAGTCAATATTGCTCCACCTTCATTGCTATTTGCCCGACTCATCTTTTTTATTCAATAAGTTACATTTTTTTTGTTTTAATTTTCTTATACTCTTAAAGATGTCCAATCTGGTTTTCGGGTAGTTAAAATTCCTCGCGGGGCAATATGTGAGGCCCAGGCTCAAGATTCGTTTGTCGGTGTCACTCAGTACTACATTTGATAAATTCATGATTGTTTTATTGTCATCCACAATGTCCGTTATTTGCCTTTCCTCCATCCGCCCCGTTTTCTTTGATTTGGTCCGGTTTCTATTTGCCTTCCTTCGTTGTCCACGTTTATAATTTTTGTCTGTCCGTAATTGGTTCTCTGTATGCGTGGACGGAGTGTTTGCCTCCTGTCGTCGCATAAAAAACCCAATTCCTCGTCCAAAGTGTGTTTTTGTCTTGGCTGGTTTTTGTTAGCGTTCCTTGTTTCTCGCTCTGATTCACTGTCTGCGGCCGAACTCCGATCAGATTGTGAGGTACTTGATGCAGGTTCCCCAGTTCTTGATGTACCTGCCCTTACTTCTGTTGTTGTCTTGTTCTTCATTGACCTCAACACTTCATATTTTTTAGCGAAGGTAAAGATTTGGCCCACCTCATAATCCGTTTTATCTCGATGAAATTTATAGGTTTTTCTCTCCTTTATTTTGTCTTCTTCCTTCTTTAATCTGAGTGTCATTTCCTGACGTAATTTTGTTTTTTCCTCGGTCTGTCCCACATTCTCCAATTCTTCATTGATTTTTGCAATTTCTTCAAGTAACGCTGCCCGATCTATATCAGCATATTTTATTAATATCTTAACCAGCCGTTTTGAAGATTCTAGATTACATTCGGCCCATTCACGCATCATTAATGGGTTTGGAGCTTCATAACTAGGGGCCAGGAGTATCCTTAACCCCTGCGGTATCCGGTCAACATCCAAGTATGTCTGCAAGGAACGGGACTCCCACCACTTGCTCTGTTCAGCACGCATTTTTTCCTCTAGTTTTTTGAATTTTTCTCTTACAGTGTCTGTTTGGTTGTTAGTGGCTGTGTCGGTGCTTTTTTCTTTACTTGTATATATTTCCTAACCTGCCCTGCAATTGAGGACGCACTCCCCAGCCGGTAGTTTTCACAAACATTTATTAAGATGAAAGAGGCATTTCAGTCCGACTTCTTCGTCCTCTAGCCTGACGCGTTTCAGAGCATTCATGCTCCTTTCTCAAAGGCATTTGAAACACACAGCAATCCTCGCAGCCACAGTTCAACTTCCTGCTTTTAAACTTAATTAGGCCTCCGGTGTGCCTTCCTTATGGATTAATTACAAAGCATCTCGGAACTTGTGGTCCTTGCGCTTAATTTTTACCCTCCAGTGGGTTGTGTGTGAATTCACGATACAAAGGACACAATGTACAGCCCTTCGGGGGGCCTCAGCTTGAAAGTCCGGTTTCAAATATTTATTACCCAGCTGTGCCACTAACAGATTCAGCTTAATTCAAAATCTTGCGGTCCCATCGTCATTCTCAGGGTGGTGCGAATCCTCCACGGCTGGGGAGTGCGCCCTCAATTGCAGGGCAGGTTTGGAAACATATATATATATATATATATATATATATATATATATATATATATATATACACACACATATATATATATATATATATACACACACACACACACACACACATATATATATATATATATATTTTATATTTTTTCTTTCAAAGGGAGAGCACTCCAAGATGGCCGAGATGAATCATGATGCATACACATGCACACATCACGACACATGCATTGTGATGTGTGTGATGACAGTGTGCATCATAACCGCACATATCATGGTTCAGTCGGTATTTTTTTTCTTTTAATCTACTACTCCAAATTGCAAACTTCTATCTTGGAGCAGTAAACTTAAAAATAACAACACAACAAAAAATGTAAGTGTGCTTGACAGCACAATTGAAGAAAGGAGCGACCGAAAAGAAAAACACAGCTGCCTGGCCCTCCAAATATTAATCATTTAAAAACTGGACATTTAGGGTAGAGGGTCCCAGCTGAAATAACTAAATAAACACATACAAAAATAAAGAGCTGACAGGGAAAGGGAGGGAAGGAAACATACAAGCTTGAGGAGGGACTTAAAGAGGAAAGCAGCACATGGGGGAGAGCTAAAAACCAAATGGTCTCACATGGAGTGCTGAAAGTAAAAGAAGGAAAAGAATCCCTCATCTAAGTAGAACACTGAGACCAAGATGCTCTTGGGTAAGACAAGCACAAGAATAGAAAGAAAAAACATAAAATCAGGAGCAAGGAAGGAAGATGGACAACAAAGCTTTCCAATCATGAGCAAGGGTGTGACCCAAAGCCCACTCTGTTTATGTTGGAAACAATAGGTCTGGCCAGCAGACAGCTAATGCGGTCTGTCACAAAGTCTTAAAAACAGAACCTGGGGGTGTTCCACATTTCAGAATGAGAGCAGAGGGATCAATATGACCCTTTTTGTACAAATTGTTTTCTCCATTTAGTGCAGAGGAGAAACAGCGCATCACAATATCCCCAATTCCCATAGCTGTAGAAATAATGTCTAGCAGGATATGCATAAAAAACGCTGAACGGTCAGGCAGCACCACCAGGCAGGTTTTATCTTTGTCCTTCAAATTAAAGTTTTATCCAGAATTAGATGGGTGCCTGTTTCAGTACTATATTTAGGTCTAAAGCTGAATTAATAGGCTTATAAAAAACTGAATTTGGAGGTTGTCAGCTGATCATAATTTCCTCAGTTATTTTCCCTAGGTAGTTTGAAAAGTTACCTTAAGTTCATACAGTTCTTAGTGTTTAACCCTGGTTTATTTGAAATGGTTCAGTTCTACCCATCCCTAGTAAACTACGGGAACTACATAGGGAAGGTTGATAGGTTATACCATTGGGCTAGACTTTCTGTTTCACATAAGGCTTTTATTGGGCTAATCACATTGATCTTCCACCGTGACTTTTATGTGTGTATTTTAAAAGAAAGTTAAGAACTAGTTGCTTCACAAGAGCGTGTGTATCCCTCTTTGAAGGGTTGCATTGCTAATTCAAAGAACCTATGAGATGGTTTTATGCGGGCTTTAAATATTCAGACCAAATCGTAACCAGGCTTTTCATTTTTAACTCCTTTTTGAGTTCCAATCAATTTGAAGACCTTAAGAGTTGTGTGCCAACAAGTAAACTCTGCCTTTAATCTCCTCTGTGGGTAGAGCGGTGTTGAGTTTTAACATACTGAGCAGAAACCATCATAAAACTGTCCTTGAAGTGCCCAACTGGTTACCATCATCTAACAGAAGTGAATTCCATCAACCGTTATGTTACCCAGTTTACTTACACAGGTCCCCAGATTACTTGCCAGTATTTTGTGTGGAACTGCTGAAGCCATTGTTTAAGCTATGATTTGCTTATCATCATTTACTGCTACTCCTAAATGAAGTGACTGAAGCAGTAATTTATCTCAGAGGGGATCTTGAAAAGGTATATGTTGGAATCCTCCATTTACGTTTGGAAAAAATCAACAGGGAAGGATAATTGCTGCAAACTGGAGCTTACAGTTGAAGAACCATCAGTGTAGCACTTACTGGCATCTGCAGCGTGAGAGTTGTAGTTGGGAGAGATGAAGAATGATGGTTGATGGGGGGAGAAGTGGGTGGTTACCTATTCTTTGTCAGTCTGTATGTCAAAACTACGCCCAACAAAATCGCATTTCCTCTCGCTTGCCATGGTGAATGGCTGTGGTATTTGGATTCAGGGTCAGTCAGTAATGAGAGAACCCTACAAACCCTGGGCATTTGTGAAACCTTGTGACACAGACAAATCCAGGGTAGTGTGGTTTGCATGGACCTCAGCACATTTTCTTGAGCAGAATGTCCTCTGAATATCGAAGTATGGGTGAAAACGACAAATTTTACCATATTTACGTGACAGGAAAAACCCTGGCACGTTGAGCCAAAGGCCAAAGCCTTACCATAGTGTGTTTCCACAATTCTATCAACTGAAATGCTGCCTCCCCTAACGCACATCATAGTAACAGACTGTTAGACCTGGCATCCTTAGGATGGTCTTCCCCCAAACCTTTTGCTTTTTACCTCTACGGTTTGCTGTATCTTTTTGTTGGCCTAAGGACTCTAAGCACTTTACCACTGTTAATCAGTGCTTAGGGGCATATGCTTCTTCCCAAACAGGTGTGTAATTGGTGTATACCTGATTGACCTATTTATATTTACTTGTAAGTTCCTTGTAAAGTGGTATACCATATACCCGTGGCCTGTAAGTTAAATGCTACTAGTGGGATGCAGCAGTGATTGTACCACACACCAAAGTAGCCTTTCAAACTGGTCTAAGGCTGGGCAATGCAGTGCCTGTGTATGCAGTTTATTGGGACTTCGACTTGGCATTTAAAACTACTTGCCAAGCCACAAACTCACCTTTTATCACATATAAGTCACCCCTAAGGTAGGCCTTAGGTAACCCTAAAGGCAGGGTGCTATGTAAGTAAAAGGTACGACATGTACTGTGGTGGGTTGCATGTACTAGTGGTGACAAAACAGCCTATTTCGTTTTCACTACTGTGAGGCCTACCACTCTCTTCAGTTAGCATTGGGAATTCCCATATATCTTTTTAAGTGGTAATCAGAGAGGAGTAGCTTTTTGATGTTTCATATGTTTGCAATGGTATTAATAAACCATACTTACTGGTGAGGTTGGATTTAATTTTACTATTTTGGGAATGCCACTTTTAGAAAGTAGACAGTTCTCTGCACTTACTGCTCTATGTGCCTGACAGCCTGTCTCCAATACACGTCTGGGTTACAGCTACATTTGTGCATTCCATCTAGAGAGCCACAACACAGGTCACTCAACTACATCTGTATTCATCGGCATTCTGATGGGTTTCCTAGGCTGGGAGGGGCTCACACTCCACTTGATTAGGTATTGTCCTGCCAACACAAAAGGTACTGATAACCCTCCACAGATAGCCTGTCAGACAGGACCGGGATGAACAGGATCCTTGTGCACTTCAGAGAGAAGTCAACCCCTACATCAAAGGCACTTTTGGGTACAAGTGTTCTCCAAAGGCTTGTTGGCTTGCCTCCTGTTCCTAAAAGTCTCAGGATCATTAAAGAGGTTTTGCCGTTCTGGTGCTGCCGTGGGACTCTCAGTCCGGCAGCTGAAACCTCCTCAGACTCTCTAAAGACAAGTGCTCCACCTTGGGCAGCCAATGCTCTGTGCCTACTTTAAACAAAACGCTTTGAACGTGTGTGTCCCTTCGACACTCAAGAACTGCTGAACACTGACTCTTGGTATTCTTTAATTGTGCAGATCTTCAGAAATATACATGATAATTTTTATAGTTTTGGTCCAATTTTTCAAATATAGAGAACTATTTTTAGAAACTTGTGTGTGTGGAGAGAGAGAGAGAGAGAGAGAGAGAAAGAGAGAGAAAGAGAGAGAGAAAGAGAGAGAGAAAGAGAGAGAAAGAGAGAGAGAAAGAGAGAGAGGGAGAGGGAGAGGGAGATATGCACAAATACTTAACACATTGCCTCTTTACATAAACCGGACTGCTCTGTGCCAAGCTACCAGAGGGTGAGCACAGGTTATCTTTTAGTGTGTACTTAGCTTACTCGGACTAGAGTGGTGGTTTCTGCCTGGCTTGGGTGCATACCTCTGCCAACCAGGAATTCCATTTCTGACACAGAATAAAACTGCAGTCATGTGAAGACCTCAGTGACTTCACACTGTCCAGATGTTGCCCCTTTCCTATCATGACCTGTAGGCCCAGCCACACAAGTGGGATTTTTTTAATGTATTTTTTTTTTTTTTTTTTTAATCAGGACATGTGTGGCAACACTGGGAGGTAGAATTTTATGAATTTCCCCAGATACAGTAACTTTCCCCTCATAGAAATGCCCGGATTGTTGACTTTGTGAAGGTACGCATCTGTAAAAAGTATGAATGAGCTATACATTCTGGGATTCTGAGCTTGCTAAAATCTCAGAATATCTAATGTTACTGAAAAGTTTACCTTAGACCCACACTTCAGACGCAGATTCTTTACCTTAGAATATTCCACAAGTATCAGACTGGATGTGGACATTTTCAAGCAGTACTCTGCACACTGGTATGTGGCGTCATCCGGCTCTGCATCAGCTTCGCCGGATGTGGCTTGCGCGGTGCTTACATAGGCGGCACCCCAGCGCGCAGACGCCAGTTTTTCTCACGACTTTCCACGCCAAAAGAGTGGAGCCACGAAGAATGCGGACATACTGGTATGAATTTCTAAGGCCGTCTGAAGGAATAACCTACTGAGTCAGTCGCAGAATGGGGAGGCTTGGAGGGTCGGTAAGGAATCTATGGCTAGATGAACACGTTACTTACATTCGGTAACGCCTTATCTGGGAGGCTTCTAGCCACAGATTCCTTACCTTGGAATGGATACCCAAGCAATACTTCCCCAGAGGTGGGTTGGCGAACATATTAGGCCAAAAAGTCCTGCAGGACCAAACGTGTAAAGTGTCCGTCATGACGAACCTGCCCATCCATGCAGTAGTACTTGGTGAACGTGTGCAAGGATGCCCACGTTGCTGCTTGGCAGATGTCCAGGACAGGGACTCTGTCGGTTAACTCAGTGGTCGCAGCCTTGGCTCTGGTAGGATGAGCATGCAAGCCTTCAGGGCGTTGCTTTTTGGCCAGTGCGTAGCAGACCTCTATGCAGAGCACTATCTATCGTAATATGGTTTGTTTCTGCACTGCCTTTCTTAGCTACAACATATCCGACAAAGAGTTGATTGTTCACCAAGAACTCTTTGATATTGCGCAATATTTCTGGATGCACACCATGCCACAAATTTGTCCCAACGGCAGGTATATACTGTCTTGGTGGAAAACTGGGGTGCCCGGGACTGGGGCGATGGCGACGGGCCCTGTGCAGGGCTTGGAGCACACCCCCAAGGAGGACATCATTAAGGGCTTCACTGAATGGAAGTAAAGGTTCAGAAGGGGCCACTCCGCGCTGAAGGACCTCTGTCAAGAGGTTAGTACAGGAGCCGCCCTCTGCACCACTATTGGAAACGAGTCACCCTCTTCTGTAGCCACAGTAGAGGGAGAGACCAGGCCAGTGTTTGGTGAGGTGTCCAAACCACTGGCATCCACCAGTTCTCATACCAATTGCCTTCTGTATCATCCATGGAGTGATGGCAACCACAAGGGTCCTCTAACCCCTCCCAATAGTAATCCTCTCCAGGACTGTTGAAAGAAAAAGGCACTGGCTCCGATTCGGCAGGCATGTCATTGGAGTCTGCTCAAACGGCTCTGTGTAGGAGTCGGGTTTAATGATGGGGCCTATGCTGGCGTGGGTTTCAGCAGCGCCGGGAGGGACGGTTGCGGTCTTGTGAGAGGCGCCACTACGGATCTGCAAGGAGGCTAACAAGGGGATTGCCCCATCACTCAATGTGGACCTGAGAAACATTATACTTCTAAGAACACTGTTCTCTATGGGAATAGATTATACACTTAGGGGCATATGTATCAAGCCATTTTCCCGTTCGCAAACGGGCCGATTCTCAGAATCGGCCCGTTTGCGAACGGGAAAAGGCCTTTTGGGATGTATCATCCCAAAAGGCCGTAGCAAAATGCGGAATCGCAAAATTTGCGATTCCCTATTTTGCGATTGCATTTAAGGAATCACAAATTACGATTCCTTAAATGCAATGTAGGAAGCACCCAAGTTGTGTGATTTTGGCTTAAGGAATCGCAAATTACCACCAACTTCAGGTTGGTGGTAATTTGCGATTCCTTTGAAAAATTCACTTTTTTGCATTTTTCTAAGTGCCTTGTGGCGCACATACATGCCCTTAGGGCATGTATGTGCGCCACATGTGCACACATGCACATTTCAGGGGTGCAACAGGGTGTCCTTTTGGAACCCACCCTACAATTATACTAATCCATGTGATTTTATTGTTTCAATTATCATTACATATTGTTTTTGGTCAGACATACAACCAATTCATTATGCTGACAATGTGTAAAAAAATCGTAGAGTGAGGTATGCTTGAATGGATGATTGATTGTAGTTAGCATGTTGTGTAAATAGCCATTTTCTGTAATGCATACGAAGCTTTAAATTTTAATGAACTTATCTCATAATAAATATTTTTGTATTTTTCTATCTCTAGTGTCACTACTATTATTTAAATAATTATGTATTAGTATCATTGTTGAAGTTGCCCTAGGAATTTCACAGTATGTACTTCCCTGCCTAGGTGAACTTCACATTAGTATCAGGGGGCCCCCTATCTTTACAGTAATTAGTTATATCCTAACCATCGTCTTCCATCTACTACGTTGTTTAATCACTAAATAAAAAAGTATTATTCAAGCCTCTATATGTGGTCTCTTTCCCAAGCAGGTAACCTGCAGGGCACTCTCCTTGCCACAGAGGCAATATATACCAAAGATGTCCTAGCTATTGTCTTACATCTCCTACATAATTTAATCACCTAGTGATAAGTATTATTAAAGACTCCACACCTAATCTAGTTACCGTGCAGGTGACCTGCGGTGCACTCTCTTTGCCATGCAAGTGATATATACCCAAGATATGATAGCGATATCGATATCCTCATGCATCTAGAAAGTGATAGGCAGAGGATAACATTGTTGTGTAAATACCACATAATTATTAGTTACGGCCTGCTACTAGGAAAGATGGTGATACTAGGGCTGTGAAAAGATGTATATCAATCGTTCCAATGCTTTAAAATTAGGTGTGCCCAAAAAATACTTGCCACTTGTCTCGGAGCTCATACCAGGGCTATAATTCTCTGCTCTTACCTCCAGGCAACAAACCTCTCTCATTTGCCGCTATGAGCAAATCTACTTGACGTACTACATATGCGGTCCGCGGCACCGGGTATAAGCAAAAACTAAGCTTCCTGACTATTTAACCTGGAACAAATAGCTAAAGGTTTTTTTTCTTGCTCCCGATTGGTTACACACGTCATATGCTCCGATTGGATGTCCATGTAATACCCTATGCGATTGGCTGTTGGTTTCATGTTCCTAATTGGATTTTAATGTCTTTGCTTTAGAGGGCGATTGTGTGTTGCCTTCTTAATTGTCTAGTATGGCACTTATTTTTCGTTGCCATGTTTTGAGGAGAGAGATGCTCTTTTCTGTCTCACTGTAGGCTCTCTATGGATGTGCTTGAGTGACAAAGGTACTTAATAAAACATGGCTTACATTCAATTATCCTCTAACAGGATGGATAAAACTCTCTGATTAGCTCTTCTGCCGTGGAACTACATTTCCATACAATATATAGTCGATGGTATGTTGTCATAGGTAAATGTGATTAATTAAGCACCACTCAATTCATCTATTTTCGCGGTACACCATAACAAAAAGATTTTTCCGATATAAAACATATATATATATATTATATATTATATATATTTTTTTTTTTACATAGAGCATTACATCAATAACATTGCAGTATTATATTGCTGCTTCTGCCAAGCATTTTTGACTATCTTAAGCATCAGGTATATCATGCCACATTTTCTAATTCCAGTGAATACTTATTAGCATAATTATGCTGATACGTGTCAAATAAACATCTGTGTAGCCGTATCACCTATTCATCAAGTCCACCAATTCTTTATGATCATTCAGGCCATTTCTTATAATTCCAAATTGCTTAATACATTTTACTTTACACCTAGCCAAACTTCTTTTGATGGACCCTCCTTTATAATGGGGAAGTATTACTGTCAGCACTGTCCAAGTTATTTAATCCGTGCTGTGCTGTTTTTCTATATAATGATTAACTATGGGGGGCACACAATGTCTGACATCTAATTCTAGACTTGTGTTGTATGATCCTCTTTACCTCTTGGGTTGTGCGTCCTATATACCAGACATTACATGGGTGGCGTAAACTAAATTCTTAGCATTTCAAATGAAAAAGAATTTTGTTTGACTATGTTGCCATTCATTGTGATCTCTTCAGTGCTGTTTGTGTATACGCGGATGCTGCAATTACTACATTTGAAATGTCCCTGGACTGGGGGTAAGGCTAACATGGTCCTTATGTCAGATTTGGATTTATCGGGTCAGGTCGCTGAGTGTACTACATGTTATCTGATACCCTTTCCTCCTTTAAAAGCAAAAAGAGGTTCTGGAAGATTCAAGTTGTATAGTGTAGGAAAGTGGAGTATTATGCAGTGAGTGTGGTTAGACTTCACTATGTAAAATTCTCACAATACCCCAAAGATGGTCCTTGGATTCACCAAAATAAATCCTTAGCTCAGTCCTGGTACAGTGGCAAAGAGCAGTCGGGCTTTACTAGAGGAACATGTGTTAAGCTTTTCAGAGTGCCAAGATGGACGATAAGCAATTGCCAGAACTTGAAAGAAATCTGGACACCAGTCTATAAAAATAAAGCAGATTTTTATATACATTTAGACACCGAATTGAAGTCAATCGGATTAGTATAACCGGAGTTATGGATTTTAGAAGCAAAATTCAATCAGTGCAAATCAATAATGCAAAACTTTAGCATTGCGGTATAGTGACAATCGGTCACTTGCAGGTCGAGTTGCGTGGAACCTAAGGAGGGTTAAGGTGAGGCGGGTCCCAGGACTAAGCTACGACAATCAGTTCAATTTTAACTGGCTCGAGAAGGATGGGTGCAGAGTTGTCCTGGTTGTCCATGGTGCTGAAGCAGGAGCCGCAGGGAAGCTGGTTTTACAGCTTACATGGTGCTGGTGAGGAAACGGGTGCAAAAAGTCGACAACGGGACCAATGCTGGCATCAGATGAAGGTGTTGCAGTGTTCCCTCGAGGTGCAGCGTTGCATAAAGGTGATGGTTGCGGGACTGGCCACCAACAAGCCTTGGCAGAGGTAAGGTCAGCAAAAAGTAGTTTCTACATCCGGAGATCTGGTGGAAAATGGTAGCTGCCTGAAACTTGCTGGAGGTCGGGACTGCGTTTCCTACAATGCACTGGACGATCTACTTTTGGGCTATCCGTGGAGGGCCAGATGGCCACAGATTCTTTGGTTCTGGTAGGTTGTTTTACCTGCGGACTGCAGGGGACTAGTGCCACTAGTACAGGGGAGTCTGGAGTTGCCTTTGGCTCCCAAAGGGGTCCCTCTGTCTGGGGGAAACCAGTCTTTGGTCTGGGTCAAGTCGCAGTCATGCAGTTCCAGGAAGATTGCCAAAGGTGCAGGGTATCACGCCTTTGGGTTGTGCAGCTCCTGCTGTTGCAGACTCAGTTCTCTTCTGTGTCCGTATTTCAAGTCAAATCAGAACTTAGTTTCTGGTGTCAGGGGTGCCCCTTAAATCCTAGATTTAGGGGTGAAGGTGCAAGTAGCCAATGGGCTACTAGCCCCAGTGGCTAATTCATCCCGGAGGTGACCACATCCGGGGGGCAGGGGGGGAGCCACCTTTTCTACCCAGAATCCTCTATTCTGCCACTTTTAAAAATGGCAGAAACCTTCCTTAGCTGTACAGACCAGGTAGTCCATCCTAGAGGTGTGGCTAGCATTCTGTGGGTGTACACCTCTGGATTACATAGTTTTCCTGCCTGCCCGAGTGCAAATGTGCCTGGGGGCAGGGGGTGGCTGTTCTTCCTTTGGGATAGGATAGGATAGGATATATGTTTGTAGAGCGCTCGATTGCCGTGGCGTCTTGGCGCTAGTGTATGTAAGAAAGGAAGTATGGCCTGTGTTACCGAAGGACTATATGGTAGTTTACAGCCATGTTTTCAAGTCCTTCCTAAAGAGCTGCCGATTAGGTTGGAATTTCATAGCCATAGGCATTTTGTTCCATAGCTTTGCCGCACAGTTCGATATAGTTCTGCCACCCCAGCCTGGATGCATATAAGAGGTGGCGAAAACTTTGAAGCTCACCGCCTTGATCTGCCACTTCACTAGCCATCCTGTCAGTGAGGGAGGTGTCACCTCCTTCCCATCCAGACCATTGTTT
The DNA here is from genome assembly GCA_963921515.1 of Calotriton arnoldi. NCBI lineage: Eukaryota > Metazoa > Chordata > Amphibia > Caudata > Salamandridae > Calotriton > Calotriton arnoldi. The sequence goes on along the minus strand of CAWUFW010007308.1, from coordinate 510,306 downwards.
CTGATTCTTGGGAGGATTCACACCTCCTGGCAGTGGGTCAGATTCTTGTTTTGGCAGCAGCTGCGGGCTGCCAGCCAGAGCACAGGAAAGACAGGGGCAGTCAGTGGGTAATCTCTAAAATAGCCACCTGGGTGCATGCCACATCGCCTCTGGCACGAAAATCAAGTCAGGGGTGAGGAGGCAAGTTGTTTGATACCAAACATGACCTATTTTGGTGGTACCATAATGGAGCTGGCAACCTTGAGGGTGCCTGGGTGCCAGCACATGTTATCCTATGCTCGCTGATCACTTATTGTAGCCCTTAATGGAAAAGGGCACTATAGGGATATATAAGCTTACATTTATATGTCCTCACCTTTAATATAATGCACTCTGCCTCTTGGGTTTAGGAAGCCTTCCTTAGGGGTGACTGACATATATTAAAAAATAGTACTTTGACCTTGCCACACATTGCGAGGACAAAGTAGAGTTCGAGCAGTTTGCACTGCGCCTGCAGTCTGCAATTGCAGGACTGTGGTCATCTGTTTACTTGGGCCACTCAGGATTGTTCACATCTATCAGTTTTAGGAAGAGCACTGGCACTGTGGCCGGACCCAGTGCACTTTCAGAGTCAGAACCATCAGCATTGGAGCAAAATGTGGGGGTGGGGTGACCATACAAAAAGGGCATGTTCCTACATATAGAAAATACAAATTGTTCTTAATGATTCTTTTGATTCTATTGGCTCGAGGGACAGATGTAAGTACATGTCAGGTGAGGGTTTTTTTTTTTATTTTTTTTTTTAACAGTTTTATATAGCGCGAACTTGACCCGAATCGGGTATCAGAGCGCTTTACATAGCACCAGTTGCATTACAGGAGGACACATTCATTTTTGTTAGGCACGGGGAGATTAAGTGATTTGCCCAGAATCACAGGATGTTCAGCGTCATTGCCGAGACTCGAACCCAGTTCCCCAGATTCAAGGTCGACCGCCCTAGCCGTTAGGCCAACTCCTCTCAGTGTTACTTTCTTTATGTTTGGGACTCAATAAGGTTTCCATAGTTGTATTCCATGCTCGTTTGGCTGTTGCTTTAACCAACTTTTTCAGGTAACCTTTCTCAACCAATTTGCAACTCATTAGCATTCTCGAAATAATCTTTCTTCTGTGCCCAATTTCTCCTTGTTCTTAGGAGTGTTTTTGTCCGTTGGTTTCGTGCATAAGTTCCCCTTTACCTTTTTTTCTATTAATGATCCACAGATCTAAAAAATTGAGTTTGTGTCAATCAAAATGTATTGTGCATTTTAATTCAGTTGTCCTCTCATTAAGCCATTTATGGAATTTGGTTAATAGTTCTGTTGGACCCTTCCAGATGGCAAGGACATCAATATAACGGTGCCACTTTTTGATGTCATTTCTGAAAGGATTGCCTTTGTTATAGATAAACTTTTCTTCAAAGTAAGACATGGAAATATTCGCAATCTAAGGAACAAAGCTGCATCCCATCGCTACCCCTTTTAAAAATTGTTAGACAACTCCGTGTGTGGTATATCCCTTTTATTCAAGGTGTCGAGTGCGACATTCAATACCTCATCTTGTGGAATATTTGTATATAATGCTTCATGATCAAACTGCACAATGATTCCACTCTCCGGATCAAACTGCATATTTCCAAATTTTGTAATACAATCTATTGAGTCTCTCAAGTATGCCTTAGTTTTAAAGACAAAGGGTTTCAGGGGGCACACGGGCACACACACACGGACACACACACACACACACACACACACACACACACACACACACACACACACACACACACACACACACACACACACACACACACACACACACACACACACACACACACACACACACACACACACACACACACACACACACACACACACACACCCCCACACACACACACACACACACACACACACACACACACACACACACACACACACACACACACACACACACACACACACTAAAATTGATCCAGATCCACACCCTGAAATGATCAGTCTTCCTGGAGGATTACTGGAGTTTTAATGAATTTTGGGTAATATCTATATCACCCGACTTCTTACCTCTCTTCTATTTATGAACTAAAACTGATTTTAGCACATCTATCCTTGAGCTAAACCTGCCTTGGAGATGCTGTTGAACTGTTCTCTTATTTCATAGGTGGAGGTCGAAAGCATTTTTTTAGAATGGTGTTGATTATTCAGTTGCCTCATTATCTCCTCATTATATTTCTTACCGTCCATGAGCCAGCACCGGATCCAAGGGGCCCAACTGGCGCAGGAGGATCCGCCAGCAGAGAACCAGTAGGGGTCCCTCCCATACCTGTGAGGACCACAGGTGCTCCAAAGGGGTTGGCTCACCAAAATATGAGGTGCATAGCCTCATAAAACTCCATGAGTTGGGCGGGGTTGCTTTGGTTCTGGAAACTCTGGGAGGCACAGAACCAACCCTGCCATTGGCTCCACCCCGGAGCGAGCCCTAGAGTGCTGAGGCTCCCCTGCCAAGTCCGATGACTTGGACCAGCACAGATAACTCTAAGAGCACTTCAAATTCTTAGATTTCCTCTTTTTGTGTGACTTACCCGACGACGGAGATCGAGATGACGACCATCAGGTGCAGCTCCGCGAGCGGTCCCAGGACATTTTCCGTGACTGGGATTGAGAGCGTTACTGTGTTGTTCAGGGTCGGTAGCGAGGAGCTTGAGGGACTGCTCCCTCAGCGCTTCGGGGGTTCATGGTGCAGCAATTCTCGCAGGTCTTGGTGTAGTGGATCGACTCCAGACACCAGAGGCAAACCAGACGTGAGTCCGTCACAGACATCTGCCTGTGACAGGCACCGAATAGTTTGAAGCCTTTGGGTTCTTGGGAGTCATCCCTAGCACACCATGAGATTAAATCTCAAGAAAAAGTTGAGAAAAAAGTAAAGTCAAAAAAGACTTGGTGTCCTCCCTCCGGATCTGTGCTGACTGCGCAAAAAGAAAAGAACGGATGTTAGCTTGCTAGGGTGGCGCCTATGTAAGCACTGCTCACATCACATTCAGCACTGACGGAGCCGAATGACGTCACTTACCAGCGCGCAGGGCTTTTGCTTGAAAATTTCTGGAGCCAGTCTGATGCCTGGGGAATATTCGAAGGTAAGAAATCTGCAGCTAGAAGTATCTATCAGATACATGTTTACTGGACACCCGAAAAACCGATTACATTAAGATAGAAACCAAAAGATGCAGTTTCAACCAACTTTTTTTTAATCTGATAAGGCATGTGACTAACTGAACTATAACCCCTGATCTGACAAAATTCAACTTATATAATGCCTGCATCAAAAACGCCTTTCTGAAGACCAGGGCCACTGAAGTTGTGAGGATCAGGATCGATGATATCTTGAAAAGAAACAAACAAAAAGAAAAGTATTCCTTGTCTAAAACAATTTTCAAGTCGTCCATGAACTGGTAATGGACCCTTTCATACTTACAGCTACAGTAAAAGAGACAAACATGAAAAAGGCAATTTTCGAAGAAACATGGGGACCAGCTAGACCAGAGTGAAGAGCAATTGGTTTTGTGCAGTGCTTAATTTGTGCCTGTGCATGCCAGGTCTCGGCAAGGGGATCTATTTCTTAACACCCGCACATCGACAATCTATCACATGGTGCCGCAGTCTGATTATTTTTTAAATGAGGCCCTTCAAGAGAACTTAATTTAATATACATTAAAAAAACATAATACCAGCACTTCCAGACTATTTTTCCTACTTTGGGTGTCTTGGAATAGTCTAAACTATCATACCTGTAGAAGTGTGATGGTTAGTGGATAGCAATGGTACTGGCATTTTGCAGCGCTGGCAGGGGCAGTGGATTGCAAGCAGCAGTGACCTCCTGACAAAATAAGTAGGGATTTGGCACTTATCTTTTTACAAATTAGGCACTGGTCTTGTGGTTAGATTATGCACAAATGTTAAAAAATCAAGTCTCTCCCTCTCTTACTATCCAGTCCCCATTCTATTTTATGGAATTGTATCCACTGCACAACCCGGCATGTATAAAAACATGCACTTTTGCTGATGTTCATTAGGCTTATATTTCTTTACATTGACAAAACATTGTGTTTGAAAGTAGAGTGAAAGATTCATTAGTGTTTTAGGGGTATGTTACAAATTATCACGCCAATTTGATTTCCACTGAATATAGCCACTAACTTCTGGCACAAGACTACTCTGGAATGCCTCTCAGAACACATGGTTCAACTGAAACACTAAACATAAAAAGAATATTTGGGACTTTGAGAGGAGAGTAGAAAAAGGAATGGGTGAGGGAAGTGAATAACTCCTTTGTATACAGATAGTATTACTGACAGTAACTCAGGTCCATCAGTTGGATAAATGCCAGAAAGTAGCTTTAATCTCTGGTTCAGTGATTAACAACGGTACAACACTACTAGCTGTGAGAAGTTTGACATAAAATTGCAACAGATTCATATCAAAATCGAGTAAAGCAATTGTCAGGTCAGCGTAGAACTGGCAGACTAAATTTCCAACTGGATGATGTTGCTGAGAAGACCTGTGTTAGACCTGGTACCATTGGCGTGAGTCTCCCTTCCACTTTTTTCTGATTGCCTCCTCTGTTTTTGATCGGTTTGCTGGTTTTAGATGCTTTGGGCACTGTGCCACTGCTATTCAGTGCCACAGTGCAAGTGCTCCCTATGTTAAATTGATGTATTGATTAGTGACTCCATGATTGGGTTATTTGATTTACTTGTCAGACCCTAGTACAGTGCCCCATGTGGGCCCAGGGCTTGTAAATCAAATGCTGCTGGTGGGCTTGCAGCACTGGTTGTGCCACCCACAGAAGCAGCTTGTAAAGTGTGTCTCAGGCCTGCCATTGCAGAGCCTGTGTGCAGTCTGGGGCTGCCATGTCGACTTGGCAAGTGCACCCACTTGCCAGTCCCTAAACCTTCCCTTATCTTCATATCAGACACCCCTAAGGTAGGCCCAAGGGCAGGGTGCATTGTAAGTATAAGGTAGGACATGCCCTGGTGTGGGTGGCATGTCCTAATAGTGAATTACAGACATTTTCGTTTTTCACTATTGCAAGGCTACCTGTCCCAATAAGCCAGAATGGGCAGTTTGATTATAACATCTTATAATCCTAACTGACCCAGGAAACATGGTAGAAATTCGAGTTTAGTATGCCTGAACTCAGAATGATAAAATACATCTTTTAGTAAAGTTGGTTTTAACATTCTGTGTTTGAAAATACCACTTTTAGAAAGTAGGTATTTTCTTGCCTAACTGTCCAAGCCTGCCTCTGCTAGGTTGTGTATTCCATGTCTGGTTTGTGAGTGACATTGGCTGGGGGGGATTCCAGGAGACAGGGTGAGTCAGCACAGGGCTGAATAGACCTATCTGCATGTAGAGTGGTGGGAGGAGTTGCACCTGGGTCTGAATAGGGCTGTGCCTGCCTTCCACAATGCTGGCTCCACCTCCTGTGGTGCGTCTGATGTCCCTGGCCCACACTGTCAAAGGAAAGAAGGAGTCCTGTAAACAAAGTGCTCCAGGACTGCACAGAACTGGTTTGGACTAGGTACAGGCCCCTCTGCCTTCAGAGGACAAAGGATTTTGCAGTATAAATATGGGGACCCAGACCCCAAGACTTTAGATCACTTCTGGAACAACAAGACGAACCTCTGGCAAGGAGAAGAACCAAAGGAAGCTGTAGGAGTTGGACTGCCCCCTGCCAGTGTGCTGTGTTGCTGGGTTGGCCTACAGTGGTGTCTTCAGTGCCAAGGAGAGGAGAAGGAACTTTTAAAGAACTTTCATCATCTTGCAGAATATTACTCCAAGGGCTTGAATTTGAGCTTGCCTCCTGTCTGAAGTCTCAGGGATACAAAGACTTCACCCCTTCTGCTTGCCTGCAGCTGGAACTTGCTGTTCTAGCTGCTACAGAAGGAAATTGCAACACCGACGCCGGCGAGCGACGCCGTACTCTGCATCGAAGCCGTGAGCGCTGCTCCGACTTACACCGTAGACCCGACGCCAGCCGCCGTGCCACATCGACGCCAGCGAGCGACATCGTAACCTGCCATAAGCCGTGAGCGCTGCTCCGACTTGCGACGTAGGCCCGACGCCTGCTGCTGTGCCGCATCGACTCCGAAGCAGACATCGCGGAGCCGATCCTCGACTTGGGCGGTCAAGAATCCATCGACATCGTGACCTCGTACGGAACCGTGGTTTCGGCGCCATCGTGACGTCACCTCCTCTCCGGTAAGGAACAGACGCATCCCCTGCTTTGCGCAAGCATCGAGGACCAGACGCATCGCCTCCCCCGAAGCAAGGAACCGACGCCGCACAGCGCCAACGACGCCGCATCTCCCCGACGCAGTGAGCTGTCTTTGTTTTCGCTTTTCCCAAGGTACTGTTCTTTGTGGGTCTGTTTTGACTCCGGGCTCGACGCCGCGCACCTCGCGGTCGGCGCCGTACTTTGGGATTTCTTTGACCTCGACGTCGTGATAACTCCAGTTGGGGTTATCTGTTGCTAAAGACTGCTTTTAAGTGAATAACCTATTTTTGAGTTATTTTCTACCATCTTGAAGTATTATTTTTGATTACAGTATTGTGGATTTTTGTCGTTTGTGGTCTTGTGATAAGTCTATATAAAGCATACTTATTTTTATAAAACCTGTGTGGTGTCCATCTGTAGTGTTCTCACTGTATTACTGTATGTGTTCACAAATGCTTAACACACTGCCTCTGAGATAAGCCTGTCTGCTCGTGCCAAGCTACCAAGGGGGTGAGCAGGGGTTATCCAGTAGTGTAACTCCCTTGCCCTGACGTAGAAGCAAGGGTCCCTATTTGGTCAAAGGTACCTACCTCTGCCAACTAGAGACCCCCAGTTCTAACAACCTGCATGAGGTCAGCTAGGTATGTTGAGTAGTCCTGCCGTAGCCTCAAACTCAAACTCAATCCCAAAAAATCTGTTTGCAAAAAACACTTCTAAGATTAACTGCTCAGGCTGTATCTCTTTTAATTGGGGCTGACACCATGTTACGGTTACCCAGAATGCAATTCTTTCTAAGACACAGCTTTATAAATCTCCTTCAACTTACGTTTTATTATGTTAAAATCAGTGCTTGAAATGGAAAAATAGAAATGCAGGTACTCTGTACCAGAGTACCTGCTTGTTTCTGAGAAGTGCCGGTACTCTCCAATTAAAAGTATTACGTCTCTCTTGAGAAGTGCCAGTACTCTCCCGTTCTCAAAATAAAAAAGTGCCGGTACTCAGTACTGGGCAGTACCGGCCCATTTAAAACACTGGTTAAAACTCTCCACACTTTCAGAAGAGGTTCGCCAATACCCAGTTCACATGTTCTAGCTCCAGGTGATCTCATAACTGCAGGTAAGGTCACAATAAAATGTCCAGTTTTCGCTGGTTCCTGAGATTTTTCTGCTGCACTGTCAGCGTTCTCTGTCCTGTTGTTATTGTCTGTTGGAAATGGCCATTTTTGCAGGGTTATCCCCAAACGGTTTGCTTTTTACTCTGATTTTTCCTGACCTGTTTTTGTTGGCTATCGGACTCTGGGCACTTTACCAGTGCTAAAGTGCAAATGCTCCCCGTGTAAATTATGATTATGATTGGGTATCCCTTATTGGCATATTTGATTTACTGGTAAGTCCCTAGTACAGTGCACTGTGTGTGCCCAGGGCCTGTAAATTAAATGCTACTAGTGGGCCTGCAGCACCGATTGTGCCACCCACGTGAGTAGCCCTGTAAATGTATCTCAGACCTGCCACTGCAGTGTCTGCGCGCGCAGTTTTAAACTGCCATGTCGACCTGTCAAGCGCACACTAGCCAGGCCCCAATCTTCCCTTTTCTTACTGGTAAGGCACCCCTCGGGTAAGCCCAAGGTACCCCCGTGGGCAGGGTGCAGTGTATTTGAAAGGTAGGACATGTGCTGGTGTGTTTTACATGTCCTGATAGTGAAATACTGCCAATTTCGTTTTTCACTATTGAAAGGCTATCTGTCCCATAGGCTAACATGGGAGTTGCTTTGTAACATCTTACAAGTATAACTTTCCATTGGGACAAGACAGAGAAATTGAGTTTAGGCTCTCTGAGCTCAGAACTTAATAACCCATCTTTTTAGGGAGATGGTTTTTAAATTGCGTGTTTGAAAATGCCACTTTTAGAAAGTAGGCATTTTCTTGTTTAACGATTCTGTGTGCCTTCTGCTGTTTGTGTATTGGCTTTCTGATTTTCGAGTGACAGGAGCTGGGGATGTGCATTCAATGTAGACAGCCACAAGGGGAGTTGAGGTGTGTCCTGCCTGTCCTGGGTGACTCATAGCTGGGCTGAATAGACCTTGGCTGCATTTAGAGTGGTGGGAGAAGTTTCACTTGTACCTGAATAGGCTGTGTCTCCTTTGCACAATGATGTCTCCCCTTCCTGTGGTCATGCTGCACCAAAGAGGACAGAACTGCTTTGGACTAGGCTCAGAGACCCTTGCTACAAAGAGAAAATGGGTATATGTATTGGACCTTAAACCTCAGAAAATTAGATCGCTTCTGGACTTAAGAGGAACCTCTGCCAAAGAGATGAGCTGGAGAGCTGTAAGGAGGAGTACTGCCCCTTTGCTGTGGGTGCTTTGCTGGGTTGGTCTGCAATTGCTGTTTCTGCCAAGGAGAGGACAAAAACTGGAACTTTGCTGTGAACCTGCTTGAAAAAGAATCTCCAAGGGCTTGTGTGTGCTTGCCTCCTCAGGGCCACAAAGACGTCACCTGCAACCCACTGACCAGCACCTGGACTCCTCTGTGGACTCCTGTATTCAAAAGGGCGCCAATTCCAGTTCCTGGGCTCGGAGAATTGTGTGAAAAACAACTCCAACGCCGCCAGCGCCGCGGCCAGTGACACTGCGACCTGCACTGAGGCCGGGGGCACCGCTCGTGAAGTGCACAATGCACCGCCCCGCCTGCACCGCAGCTCCCGACCTTCGACGCCTGCAGTTATCGACCTTCCCGGGGCCAGCGATCGCACCGACGCAGTCACCTCCAGCGCCAGCCTCTCGTTATCGTGGAGCCGATAACAGACGAGGGTGACTTCATAAACTCTTCGACATCGCATCACCTCACCGGAACAGATGCCTCACTGCCGACGCCGCCTAACTTCCCGGTCCTGGACTCGACACCTAGCCTCCTCGCAGACTGGACGCCTCTCCTCGCCTCCCCCATGGCAGAAGGGAACCGGCCTCGCCTCGGCACCGACGCCTCACCTCCACGACACCGTGCATCGCCTGCTGACTTGGTTTCCAAGGTACTGTTGTTTGGGGGTTTGTGTGACTCAGTGCCTTGCCACCACACCTCGCGGTCAGCACCGTACTTGGATTTATGCCAGTCACTACGTCGTAATAGCCCAAGGTGGAGCTATTTGTTTCTACAAGTGCTATTTTTGAAGTAACTGTTCTAAAAGTCATATTCTTGATACATGTAATTTGGATTTTTGTCGTTTTGGTCTGGTTTGGTTTAGATAAAGATACTTTACTTTTCTAAACTGGTGTGGTGTCCATTAGTGGTGTTTTCACTCTGTTACTGTGTGTTTGGGTACAACCGCTTTACACTTTGCCTTTGGGATAAGCCTGTCTGCTCCTGCCAAGCTACCAAGGGGGTGAGCAGGGGTGATCTAAAGTTGCAATCCCCTTACCCTGACTAGAAGCAAGGGTCCCTACTTGGACAAAGGTGCATCTCTGCCAACTAGAGACCCCCATTTCTAACATTAACACTTTGCACGAAACTTTACTACAGTTCTTCCCCACTGATCAAGTATTTTTTTCAAGGGACACTGGAGAGAAGGCTGGGATGCCTCCAGCAGCCTGGCAAGATGTCACTTGCACAGCCCTGCAAACTGAGCATGAACTGTGCAGAGGTAGTTGTAAGAGGTCAGCGCCCGGGAGAGAGGTGCACAGAAGGAACGTGAATGCCCGCAGTGGAACTGGCCCAGTAACAGGAGAGGACATGCTGGAAAGTCTGGTCAATGCAGCCAGCTGATCCAGTATTAGCCAGACTAGGTGCATGGCTAATATGCATCAAAGGACATTGCTTCTCGTACTGTTGTGCATTTTCGGTATTAATCCTAAAGTAACAGATCAAAGACTATAGTTAGAATTCCAACATATAATATGGTCGACATAATAGTTTAAAAGATAAGAAAAGAATAATCAAATAGCACGTGAAGATATCTTGTTTACCTGCACTAATGCAACTCCTGCCATCAAAATGATCAGAGAGATCCACTGGTAGAAGTTTAACTTTCTATGAAGCATGGACACAGAGAATAGGGCTGTGGTCAGGATTTTCAACTGATATGTAACCTGTCAAAGAACAGAAACAGCGGTCAGCAGCTGCACACCGTCGTTAGAACAAACCTACTGGCATTTCTTTGGTGTAAGGGGGCGACCAAGAAACATTACCTGATAAGTAGCAGCATCAAGGTTGGAGAGCGCAACGTACAGTAGGTTATTCTGTAACGTATAAATTCCCGATGGAATCGCCAGCTTAAGAGTTTCCATTGGCTTGTTAATAATTTCATCATGTAGAGCTCTGTTCAGAGACCGCAAATTGAAATCTGCGGTGAAGAAAACCAATTCATGAGCTTGTCATGATTAAATATTATTATTAGCCATTTTCAATATGCATCGACATGTATCCCTTTCAACGCTCTAAAGTAAGGTACCTTGCCAAATAAAAGTTATTAATCGCAGTAATGGAATGGGATAAGAAAAACTAATGTTCAAAAGGGGTTTAGAGGAACGGTTAGTGCATTGAAGAATAGGTTCAGAAACAAGGGAGGTACTTTATTATTTCCAGCAAATGGCATGCCATTTTTAATCAACAAGCTGTTTTTTGCAGTGCTTTTCCAGGGGGCACGCTGTGTATTTTGTGTTCAGGAAGGGTTGCCCAATTAAGATTGGCTCACACTGTACCTACCTCCGAAAAATAAAAGGTTACCTGTGTTTTGCATAATCTAAAACCTGTGGTGACGAAGGATTTAAAGGATAATACAATTGTCGTTTTAGCAAACGGTGTAATTTACAAAATGATTCAATACAAGTTCCTTGTGGCCTATTGTCTACATTCTGCCTCTTTAGAATGGGTTTCCGGCCTCACAAACATTGTCTAAAAGGATGTCAAGCAAAGGACCCAGGTCAGCTAAATAAAACACGTTACACATCTGTGTTTTCAATGACGAAAATGGCTTTGCACCAAAGTAGAGCAGCCCAGCGTTCTGTAATGATTAACTACCACGGTTGACCTGGTGAACCTTCGAGCAATTATTAGAGATATGAGCAGGCCCATTATACTAGTACTCGATTGTCTGAAGAGAACCCAGTCCCGCCCGTTTTATCATCGGGAGCTCGGCCACTCCCCTCATTTCTCTGAGCCCGCCTGTAAGCCTCACCACAGTACCTTTCATCTCTCCTCTGTAAACCCCCTGTCCCTTGTGCTGTGTCTCCACTTACCCTCTGCCCCTCTTCTCTGCAGTTTCCAATATAAACTACCCTCATCGTCTACAGGGCTCTGCTGGTTTGCGGCTGGATTCGTACAATTTAAGCTGCATGCATACAAGCTTTCGCCTTCCTATCACCACTTTGTATGTTATCTTCACAGGTGTGAATTCTCAGCACAGAGCATTGACTCTTGGCTTCTCTTAGAAGGTCTGCATTGCCACGACTCTGCTTTTATCCCGTCAGTTGAACAATGCACGCACCCTCGAGTCTCCTGCCTCACTAACAGATTTTTAAATATATATTTTTTTGTTTTTCGTACAGAACAGGCCAAAATAGATCAATATAAACATACTAATTTGCAGCGTCGTCATGATACAAGTAGCATTATCGTAAGGTCGAGAGAAAGTGCAACAAACACATCTACATCCGAACATGGAGGCAGAACGGAGGAGTACACCCCGAGGAGACACATGAGCATTCACAAGTTCCCTTGCAGGTGTGTGGAAGAGTGGAGGATGGACCAATGCCCTATTCTCATCAGCCCATCATGGAAACCGCCATGGCTTGAACACCGTACAGAACTTCCAACAGAACCCACAGGATTCATGAACCACCGTGTCTGAGGCTATACACCAAACCATTCTAACCTGCTATATGTCCAATGTGGTGGCCCTGATGCTAAGCCAACGACATGCTACATGTCTCTTTGCTACCATAACAGGTAAAATTAAAAAAAAAGAAGAGTTTAAATTGTGTCAAATCGTGGTTTCCCCGAGTGCCAACGTTCTTTCCGAGCATTAGAACTCTAGCCTTCTCAGTGACTGAGGACAGTTCATCTCCCACTCGCGTCCAGAAGACTAGCACATTGTCAAAAGCCCAGGTGATGTGGTAAAGTTGACCGGTCTCCTGCCGGCAGTGGGCAGCTGAATTATCAACAGGCCCATTCCATACAGCCTTCTCCTGTAGTAATAGGCACACTGTTATTTGTATCAGTTTAAAACTGCATTGAATGTCTACCTCTTCAGGTGCATTCCCACTTCACAATATCTACTTCTCGCAGGTCAAGCTCCCACCTCTCCTTTAAACATCTTAAGCAGTCAGGTGTATTGTTAATACAGTGACTTATGTGTCATAAACATTGCCTCCCTTCAAAAACTCTTCAAATAGCAGCCTGGCCTCCATAGTGGAGAAGTCAAGCAACGTACCCCATTTAATCCCACATCACTGCAAGTCATGGTAAACGGTCAGAAATCAGTATTCATCACTGTCCACAAAGTCAAATTCAGACTGAGGGTGATCAAATGTCTCTCTGGCCCTGGTTTCTACAAAATCTCCCAAAGCAAAGATACAAATGAGTTCCCAGCACTTCGAACCGTTCAGGTTCACCTCTTCCCCAAGAGCACCACCTCTCCACAAACAAGTCACCATGGTCTTTCTGGCCAACTGAGCTCACAACTATGCCATTATAACAGCTACAAGCACTTGCAAAGTAATGGCCTCAACAACGTATTGTGCAAACATATCTTGAAAAACAATGTCATCCTGTCAACTACGGATGGCTCTCCAAGCAGGGCAAATTCCAAATTATTAAGTAACACATCATGCAGATCGCAATACATTAGAAAGGGAACTACCCCCTTTTAAATTGAAATATACATGCCGCACAGCGATTCTCAAGAGGTCTTCCTGTTATAACGCAGTACTGGGTATTTTGCACGCTGTACTGAAACCTAGGAAGAGACAAACTCATCCAGTGTCACCCTCCTGAATGGCAAGACGGGCAGCATCCCTGAACAGATTAAAATTCTTGTCCTTAGACTCAACCTTTACATGAGCAATCGAGTCCCTACATAACGGAAGAAGACCAAGCACATTCTATGTGGCAAACCACTGCGAAGACCATCATAAGGAATAAAAGTTGGTAAGATAAAAGCGAACACAGGCTAAATATCAATCTTTCATTGTGAGAGTGCATGATGATCAAGGACAAGAAACAAAGCTTCTATTAAAATGCCAATATCAGTTTCTGGTCATGCTACAAACCAGAAAAAGAGGCCGTTGATGGTGGTGGTGGTGAACTGAAGCAGAACAAATGGTATAGTAATTAGAATCAAGCAGTCTATAAAAAGCTCTTTCCACAAGTAACTCTCAGGAATATAATTGTAATATTTCAAATGTGCTACGTACTGTTGTCTTTGTAAACCAGCAAAACACAAGCTGCAATTTTCAAGAACTCGGCTGCAACAACTGTTTTACATTTTGCTTTTTTATTTATATACACTTTATCAATCTGTTAATATTATTGAATTTTCTAAGCAGTCGCAGACTCCTTGAGTAGGCTTCTCAGACCCATAGAGGTCCCCAGACCACAGGTTAAGAATCACTGGCCTAGAGACCATCTGTCAGAGATTCACTACATACTAAGATGCTGTCCCCCAAGGTTAAGAATCTGAGCTTTGTACTGGATGAGAATCTTTCATGAAGCCTCAGGTGATCAAGGTTACCGCCACCTGTTTTGCTGTGCTCAAGTGGTTGAAAAAGATCTGGATGATTCTCCAATCAGCCCAAAGGAGTGTGGTACAAATCCTAATCTTGAGTAGATTGGACTACGGTAACATCCTATCCCTAGGAGTAGATCAAGCATCCATCCGACGCCTACAGATAGTTCAGAACTCAGTGGCTAGACTTCTGTATTGGGTCCCGAAGCACGCCTTGGTCTCTCACTTTCTCCAAGATCTCCATTGGCTCATGGTTTCAATTCAAAGCTCTGGGCTACATCTTTAAAGCCGGAGCAGGACCACGCTACATACAGGATCAAGTGATGCCTTATCGGCCCACATGCACGCGGAGATCTCGGAACCTGGCCTTGTGCACAGCGCCGAGATATCGCTTGGCTCGCATAGGAGGGCGCTTCTCCTCTGTTTTGGGCCCCAAACTGGAACTCCCTCCCAGAGCCCCAGAGAACTTGCACTTCCTTACTTGCATTGTGTAAAGGCTTAAAGACCTGGCTGTTTTAAGCTGTTAATCTGTCATGTTCTCCGTTGCTCAGTGCCTGGAAACACTTACTGGTTAGCTGCACGTTTTACAAAATTATATAATAATAACAAGAAGAACAACAATAATAACAATAATCATATTATAGGGCAATTCTCTCCTAGAGTTCCAAGCCCCCTAAACAGAGGTCAGAGTTTAAATCTGGTTGCTCCCCAGAGCATAAAGATGTATTGGCCTGGGAGCACATGAGAGGTCACAGCCTACTGGCCTGAATCATTGCTAAAACGTTTGTCTTACAGTTTATGCGAGAGAATTATGATATGAATTACACTAGTACACTGTTTGTCCTCATAGTGTATCTCTGTATGCTTCACATCATTGATTAGCTGTACATACTTCTTTGCCTTGTGAATAACTTAAAAAGTTAAGCCCCAACGAGACCCGACAGTTTGATTTTTTTGCAGCAGGGATAATGTTTGGTGCGGAGTTTTATCGGACTGCAAATCATTATCCACATCAGTATTGACATTTTCTGCTCCAATGTCTTCCTTTCCTTCTCCGTAACCTGTGAAATTGAATTTTACCCAGGAATACCATCATCAACCTGAGTGAAGGCATACATGCCTTTATAAAAATGTTAGAAGGGCCTGCCTTGGTAACGCTACATCTTCAGGAACCCCACAGCCTGTGGAATCCTTGAAGGATTCTACCCATCTAGATTTCTGCTCCCTTCAACTAAGCCAGGCTATCAATTTCACAGCCCTGTTCCCCCTCTCCTATAGTCAAGATTGTAACCCCAATATAATGGGCCTTAGCTTTAGTAGCAGAGAGTCATTTACAATTCTCACTCAAACAAGAGAGCTGACATACATTTTAGAGCACTGGGGGGGAGTGGGGGGTGTGGTGGGGTTGTTTGGAGGTGAGACACCTTGGCTTTTTTTCTAATGCTAAAAGCTCTCCTTCAATATCATTCATCTCTTCAACAGGCTCATTTCTTTTGTATTTAATTATCGCAGGAGCCAGACACCCGATTAAAGCCTCTTAGGCCTCAAAAAGTGTAGCATCAGATTAGACGGAATCCCCATTCTCCAGATAGTAATGTTCCGTAGCATCCTTAAAACGATCTGCCATTTCGCCATCCTTCAATTCCCACGTATTTAGCCACCACATTTTACTAAATACCCTTCATCTCAGCCCTGGGAGTCAGTACCAATGGCAAATGAAAGTTTCCCTTGCTAGGTATTCCAAGTCAATCACAGGTTGTCTACTAGTCCTGCTATGAAGAAACAATCTAGTCCAGAATAGAAGCCATGAGCCTGATACTACTGAATATTCCATATATGTCTCGACCTTCATATATCACTAAGACCAAATGCCACGGTGAATGTGTGCACTTCCAAGGGGAGCAATCCCATCCTTCTTTCAAACGATGGCTCCTCTTCAGGGTCATAGACACCAGTTGCCCTTCCTCAGCTATTTCCAACAACGTCAGGTGCTGAGGACTATTAAGGCTCAGACATTATGGCAAATCCTTTGTGAAGCAGATCAGGCAAGAAGATTCAGCAGAGCTGCGAGTGCTCCGGTAAGGGAACTGGAAAGAAACTAGAAAGTGAGAAATCCGACACCCCCACCCACAGAATACACTAACTCTCTACAGCAGAACACTGGGAGAAGGGAAGGAATGGAAAGACAGGTTCTGAGGTCATCTGAGACCTGCACAGTGTTGCAAAAAGCCATGCTTTGTTTTCTATTAGAATGCATACACAAGGAATACAAAACGATTCCCTGCTATACCCATTCAAACATGCACACAGAATCCACACTCGTCCTGTGCTACTCACTTAGTGTACATATAACTTTACTCATACTCACACCGATGGAATAATTTTAAATGGGGGAGGCTAGTAGGCGTCTCCTCATTGTTGTATTCCGCTTTAGGTGTCCGTATATAGGCTTTCCTGAAACATGTCCTTATATAGGCACAATTCGCATTGCCCTTATATAGGCATAGAATCCCAGTCCTTATTTAGGCATTAGCCGTGCACTCCAAATACAGGCATGGTCACCGACATCCGTCCACCCTAACGTCACAACGAGTTCTTAGAAACCAGACCCTTAAGCTCTTGGGAGTTCCCCTAGCACAGGATTATTGATTTCTCCAAGAACTCATTTATTATGCATGAACCGCTATACCTTAAGGGTTCATTCCTGATGTCTTCCTCTGTCCGACTCACGTCAATGCTAACATTCCAAGACACCTACCAGGTATAAATATACCTTCCCTTGCCCAAGCAAGTTAGGAGGAGACCTCGACTTTAGAGGAGCCCGTATCCCGGCCTGACGCACTGAGAAGACGCTGTCATCCCTGCTCGCAGAGAATCCAGCTTCCAGTGTTCTGACTCCCTACGCGGAGTGTTAGAGTTCCAGATCCGGAAAGAGATTCCCACCTCTCTCATTCTCAAGGTATGGAGCTGACTAGAACCTAGAGGGACTCTTGGCATACTAGACTTAACATACTCTTAGTATACCATACTAGAAAATACTTCGCCTACTTCTTACCTTTCCCTACACCTAGACTAGGTTAGGTACATTGGGGTAGAACTAGCTTAGAGACGCATCGTATGAGTACTTGCATTTTTAGCTCATGTTATTTATGTACGTGAATATATGCTAAAAGATAATGCTAGCGCAGTATTATTTATTTCTACTGCTTACGCTGTACATTATATATCTTGCATATTGTCTTGTGATCATAACAGCACACATCTCTTACACGAGAAACAAGACTGTTCAATAAAACCTCTTTATTGAAATGCCAGTCTTTCCTTTCTGTGCAACTCTGTAGAAACTGAGCATGCACGATTGACTGAGTGAAACTGTTATCTATTGTTTCCACGATTCTGAGACGTGTTCCGATTCTAAAGGGAAACAAAGTAGTCATATTTTTGCGGTTGCCAGAAACTACTCCCTTCTTGTTTTCAAGGAGTTTCTAGTGGCCTCTGAGCTAGCTGGCACAAGTAATTAAGTTTAATATACTCGATAGGGACATACCGACCTCAGTCCTATGTCAAGCCTATAGGGTATATTATTCCAATGCGCAGAGCCTATTAGGGAAATAGGAACTACACTACATGGCGCCCAACCGTTTGGTAAGGCAGTAATTAAACGCTAGATACTGAGTAACTCAGTCGTGCTTTTCTCTCAGAGACCCCTACTCACATACTCCATAAAGACGTCTGGAGTGGGTAGGGTTAAATATCCGCCAAAGCTAAATAGGACAAAAACCCTATATATTAGCTATTTGGTTTGTTCAACGTTGAAGGATACAGTGTTCCAAAATATTGTGCACCTTATCTTTTGTTTCCTTGAAACTTGTTCTACATTTTTCAAAAAACAAATGTCCATACACGGGGACAATGACACCGGGAACGGTGTAGCTGCGGCTGAACCAGTCGTAACAGCTTTTAATTTTACCGGTTTAAATGAAACCGAGGAGGGTGTTCTAGACATCCATCCAAACTTAAGAATAGCCATCACTCTAAAACTTATAAAACACGGCCTACCACCGAGAGGAGGTAGAGCAGTTTTCGTGATAGAGGCACACGAATCCTTTCAGACAGAGGTATTCTATTCATGGATAGTATTCCCAGAATCAAATCCAGTAACAAAAATGTTTCACTTCTACAAAGAAGATGAACCACCAGAGGAATATATTCCTTTCGAGGATATTGAAACTCCACTAACATACCAGGAGCATCAGCTCTGGTTTAAAGGCGCCCTAAAACATCACAAAAACATTACCAGGCTCGGTCCACTAGGTAGACCAGGAGCAACATGGCCGATTCTAGCCGGCTACACACCTCATCCTGACATTGAAGAGATGTCAGACGAGGAATTACTTGCTCAACTCACAGAGTTAATAAAAATTTACAGACAATTAGTCCAATATGTCATGAGGACTCTCACAGTCCAACCACCATTGACAATTCCAAATCAAACCCCTCAACAGGGGAATACACTAAAAATTACTCCACAGACTTTACAAGCAGTCATGGGTAAAATGCCCACAAAAAGTGAGCAAATTCCATTCTGGATAGCTCAAAAAATTACTCAAATCAAAGCAGTATTTCCTAATACTAGCCCTTATGAGAAACACAGAATATTAACAATCTGTTTACCAATGGGGATCACACCACAACTGGAAGATTGCACCGCTTGGGGCGCAGCCTTTGCTGCCATCTATACTAAAACACATGGTGTTCCGTCAATTGCAGTAATACTAGATGTCCTGAAACAAATTCAAAACGAATACGGGGCAGAGCCTGCTCTGAATTTAGGTATGAAATTACTGAAAAATTTCGACCAGGTCTCAACAATAATATTATCTAATATTAAAGGGGAGGCAGCATCAGTGGCGACCTGCCAACACTTAAGGGAATTTGATGTAACAGAACATCAACATGAACTACCCAGAATAATAGAACAATCCTATGCAGAATTAGGCAGAGATAGTTTGGGTGGAAAACCTTTGAAGCCAAAACTATCTGAAAGTCCTGAGAAGGACTCTATTAAACAAACTCCTACATCTTCTAAAAAGAAGTGGGAAACTAATAAACAAAATTCAAACGAGAAACGTTCTCAATCCCGAGGTAGGTCTCCTCAAAAGGAGCCCTCTGAAAGGAGGTATAACCTCAGGAATAGGGATAATTTAAGAAAACCTGACAGGTATCAAGATACTGATACACGTTCCTCTCGTACCTTTCAGATATCATCACAGACATCGGAAAGAAGAGGACGGTCAGAACATAAAGAAGAACGCGTGAAGTCCAAAGACGACAAACACGTTCAGAAAAATAAATCAAAACCTCAATTCTCAAAAAAGAAGGTAGCAGGTCTGAAGATCAGACATGCCGAGGATAATGAGAACACAACTCAAGAACGGAGAATGGGCTCAGACAATGCTGGACAGTGCAGCAGAAGTCACAATAGCTCGCCAGAACCTGAAGGAACTTCTGGAGATAGTGGACTTGAATGAGTACATCATAGTAGAAACTGTAGACACCAGGGTTAGTTCTCCACAAAAGTTATATGGAATAACACTCCGAATGGAGGGAGACATACCAAGAAAAGTGAAAATACTCTTTTGGGAGAAACTGTCAAGGGGTTATGATATACTTCTAGCAGAAAAAGACTGGCCACCACAATTTGTCAGGGAGTGCCCACATGGTGAGGACATTATTATGCCTGCCTTCTCCAACCATATTCCAATTCACCTAAAATATACTTATGCCAGGAAATGGGCAGTTGCCCAGGCCCCAGCATTATATAAAAATCATGTAGGATGGGATGAGGACTCACCTCACCACAAAATACATCTAAAAAATGAACCTACTGCACAAAGGCAGTACCCAACAAAGCAAGAAGCTAAAAAACAGGTCAGGGAGATCTTAGATTAACTTGAATACCAAGGGGTGATTGAAACATGCACCTCCTCAATGAACAATCCTTTGTTTCCTGTCTCCAAACCAGACAATACATATCGTCTAGTTTTGGATTACAGACACTTAAACACTTGCTCTAAAACATTTGCAGTGCAAAATGCACATAGTACAGCATTAATGAATAACATTGTGCGTAAAAAAAATAAAACCACATTGGACATTTCAAATGGTTTCTTTTGTCAAAACATAGCACCTGAAAGCACGTACTTAACAGCTTTCTCAATTATGGGGACCCAGCGTCAATTTTGTAGACTCCCACAAGGGTTCAAAAACAGCCCGGGGTTATTCTCAGCGAGAGTAACAGAGTTACTACAAATTTATGATAATGAGGCATTGTCATATGTCGATGACATCTATCTGACAGACGATGACCTAGATAGGCACTTGAACAGGGTGAGTACCATTATATTGGGCTTCGCCTCCGAGGGCTATAAATTCAATTTAAAAAAATCCAGAAGTGCCCATCTCAATGTCCTTTTCCTAGGATATGAGCTTTCAAGTGAAGGCAAGAGCTTGGCAGCTAACTTTTTAGAAAAGTGTGCGCTGCTCCAACCTCCAAAAACGCTGACAAATTTACAATTCATCTTGGGTTTCCTAAATTTTGGAAGAACATACATTCTAAATTACGCAGAAAGGGTTAAACCTCTCTACGAATTAATAAAACCTGATTTTTCAATCAAAAATTGGACACAAGAACACACAGAAATCTTGCGTTCACTCCAAGCTAACATGTTAGCAACAAATCACTTCCAAACACGCGTAAGTCAACGCAATTTAATGATCCGAATAATTTCGGGTCAATGCGGATTCACCTATTTAACATTTAATGAGGGTGAAAAAGTACCAATAGCATACAAATCACATTTGTATACACAAGCAGAAATGCGCTTCACTTCAACAGAAAAAATACTGACAGCAGTTCAAACTGCAGTAGCAAAAGAAAGAGCTCTAGCCCAAGGGAAACGCATTATTGTCGTAACTCCAGTACCAGCTTTAGAAGCGGTCACAAAAGCGAGCATTCCAAATGCAAAAGCTTTACATCCTAGATGGATACAATGGGTTAATTCTCTTGCTGCAGCAGATGTTGAATATGTTTTTGATCCTGATTTAAAAACACAAGCGTTCCTGCAATATGAACATGAATATCCTCTGCCCACTGAAATTCTGCCTCTCGATCAGTATGAATTTATAATTTACACTGACGGATCCGCACAACCCGCTACAGGGAGTAAGCAAGCTTACAGTGCAGCGTGCGCAATCGTTAAAGGTCGCATGCGCGATGGTAACTTCAGACCAATGGTCACTAAAACTCAAGCTCTAGGAGATTGTACAGCTCAGCGAGCTGAACTACAAGCATTCAAACTGGCACTTGAAAATACAGATCGCGAATTCCCCACACTAATCGTGTGCGATTCTTTCTACTGTGTTCAGTCGTATAATGAATATACGAAGTAAACAAGGGGAGAGCGAGGAATTGGGCATGGGTTGCGTCCTGTTCCCCAAATAAATATTAATCTTAAACAATGTGGACAAACCCACTATGTGTAAAATGAGTAGTCACTGTATGTAGTATGTGTACAGACCCATTGGCATGACACCAACCAGGTTGGTGTGTGAGGGGCCTTTTAAAAGCACCTAATGGGTCTGTATAATGAATATATACAAAATTGGCTTGAAAATGGGTTCAAAGATGCAAAAGGTGGCACAATAAAGCATAAATCGCTTTGGGAACAAGTAGTTCAGTTGAAAAACGAACTACCAAAGGCTCACGTGATCCATACACTGAGTCATCAACGTGATGGCGTTCACGTTGCAGGGAATTCATTGGCTGACGAAGCCGCAAAGGGGGCTGTTCACACGGCTTCCGTAGCTGCGATCACTCGTTCAAAAACGAGAATAGACAGTGAGATAATGTTGGCTGTCAATGCTACAAGCAAAGGCAGTGGTGCAGCGTTACCTAAAAAGTTTCCACTCAAGTACTCTTATGTAATTGATGCGAACAACGTTCCTTTTGCTCGAATCCCTGGAGTGGGGGATAGGGTAATTCCAAACAAGGAACGTAGATTAGGACTAATCCTAGCAGCACATGAAGGGATAGCTTCTGCCCATGCAGGTATTTCTGCAACAGTATCTTTACTGAAACAAAGATATTGGTGGCCTGGCATTAGGAAACAGACCAAGAACTATGTTTTGGAATGTGAAATATGCCAACAGATGAAAGTCTCCACAGTGAAACGTCCTGCGCAGACACCCATGTTAATTTCAGACAAACCATTAGCTTATGTTTACCTGGATCACTGCGGTCCCTTGCAAAGGGACAGCAACTATAAATATATAATGGTCGCAGTGGATTCGTGCTCAAGGTTTCTATGGATATGGCCTCAGCGCTCGGCTGACGCTCGAACTGTTATAAAAGATTTGCGAGTCTTTATCGGCACATACGCAATAGGCACGCTACATTCTGACCAGGGCCCTGCGTTTAGCTCTCGGGCTTACCAAGAAGCCATGGCCAGTCTGGGAGTTGCATTGCGGTACTCCTCTCCGTTTCATCCTGAGGGAAATTCTGTTGTGGAAAGGAAAAACCGGGACATAAAGCAGTCTATAACAGCTAGAGTATTAGGTTTGGGTGATGGGTGGGTCAAACATCTTTATGGGGTCCAACGCTCATTAAATAATTTGCCAAGAAGTTCTCTAGGGGGGGTCACTCCATATGAGGTCCTATTTGGGACAAGAATGTGGGTTCCCGATCTCGAATGTAAAGGCACAGTGGTGGAAAATAAACCCTTTGATATCAAAGATCGTTTGGCTGTTTTACAGGATCTAAATGAACTAAGATCGAAACAAAGCAACGTGTTCCTGAAGCCAACCACCACTGGGGAAAAACCGGCAGTCCCAGCAAGGCCTGTCTGGATCCCAAAAGTTGGGGATCTAGTCAGAGAAAAGATTGCGGACAAGAAGGAATTTGGACCTTCTTACAGACAACCAGTACCTGTCCTAGCCATTCACGGAACAAGAACAGTACTTCTGCCGCCCCTTGCTGGAAAAAAGGAGAAAAGATTTGTGTCAATCGACCTCATCAAACCACAGTATGTGGCCTATACTAAATAGTAGGCCTCGTGGACTCCGACCTAGTAGCAGACGCACTCCCCTCGCTACTATCCAAGAGGTACAGACTGAAAGACTGATAACCATCGAGAATTCAGCAGTAACAGATGAAGGACTAAGCAACAATGCTATGGAACTCATCCCTCTTGAAACTCAAGTAACAGTTCGTCCAAATACACCTGTCTACACCAACGTAACAAGTGATCAACTGGTTCCAGCGATTTCAACAAATCCTGATGCAATTCCAACAATTGACAGAACTGCTTCTGGCTATTTCATTAACTTTGATACGTTTTCTGAGGATCTGAGTGAGCCTGAAACGACGCCAGCATCAAAAACTTTCAAACAACAAGTACAAGACCTTTTTCGTTTCCTGAAAGAGACTTATCTAGTTTCACCATGGATTGAACTATGGATTATTTCTGGAATATTTTTCTTTCTGCTTTGGCTAGCTTTGGTTATGACTATCAGCTTGCTTATAAATGGCAAATACATCCGTTTGGACATTGAAAGTAAAAAGGTGAACTTACTTTTAAAACCACACAAATCATCCCATCGTGAAACAAGAGACTTGTCTGCAGTGAACATCACAGCCGTTCCTATACAGGATGGTATAGTGTGGGACAAAACTGATTTCGATATATTCGGCCCTACGGAACAATTGAACATTCCACATTTATTTAAAATTTCACTAAGTGATTTTGTTTCGTCCAGTACCTATTCTGATGATTGGGACTTTGAGACTGTAAATAATATGATGTTTGACCTAGAAAGGTCTGCTGCATTTTCTAATAATGAATATTTAGAGGGTTCATCAGACTATGAACAGCTGTATTGCTATAACCACTATGGTCATCATTTCTTGCATAAATCTGCAACACCTAGAAATGTGTTTATGTTTAACCAATGGGAGCATTGTCCTACACCACCAAAAGGTAGTTCAAAAACGTTTGCTAAAAAGTTTCCCTATTTTTCAGGGTACAATACATCTGATCCGGAATCATTTTACTATAAAAATGTAAACCAAACAGGACAGAAAATTATGTTAACCAATACAAAACAAATTTATTCTGCAGCCTTTATTACCCAACTGTCTAGACATGGATTTGACTTTTGGAAAGATACAATAGACACAAAATCTGTCTGGGGTTCTAAAGATTGGCAAGTGCAGGGGATTGAAGCTTTGTTTAGAGCATGTATCATCCGTCAGCAAATAATGTTTTTGAATGACACGGTGCAACAAATGTCTTGCCTTGGGTTAGCCAAGATCAAAGACATGAAAATACCTTCTGTACCGACACCTGCCAGTAATAACAATACACAGGCAGCGGTTACAGTTGACCAAATATTACAACTCAACAGAACAAATCCTGATTGGAGAAAATGGTTGATCTGGCCCACAGACACAAACACCTGTCAAGAAAGATTCCTGAATAAAACACAGGGCTTTACTATTCATAGGCCAGACCCAAGATACGTCCAAAGACAACATCCGGGGGTAGTAACAACATACAGTGTAGGAAAATTATGCCTCGATTGGCTGCAAAAATCTACATTTAAGGATGTGAAACAACACTTATCTTTACTTAAAGAAGACGCAGACCTTAGGGAATTCTTGCTAGGACCAAGAAAACAGCGTCAAAAACATTTCATATATGCCGGCATCTATGCTGCTTATAATGAAGCATGGAAGGTGTCACAGGTAGAGGCCGCAGAACGAATACGTGAACTTGATCGTATTAATTTGGAGAAAACGCTCCCTGTGGTCGACAATGGGTTAACAACTTTGTCATCCAGGATTTATTCATTGGACAACATTGTATCCTCTGCTATTGACATACTGGAACAAGATTTAGCCATGTTACAACAAGGCCAATCTCAGTTACGTTCTATTATGTTATTAAGCTGGACGCTGCAATCTTTGCGAGCGGGCTATGTGCCTTGGCGTTTTATCAACACGTCGGCTCTGTTTGCAGAATACAATCTAACTGATAAACAGATCGAACTGGCACAAAGGGGAGCAAAGTATACAGTGCTGAGCATTGAAAAACTGGAAAAATTACCATTTACGGTAGCAGAAAAACCAGCTACAGAATGGCTTATTCATGGCAAAATCACTCTGCCTGTCACTACTTTTCAGTTTCAGTATTGCCTCAAACAAATGCAAGCAGGCAAATATGAAAGGTTGGGTAAAGAATACATTAAGACATCCTGGGATTTACCATACACATACAGATGTTGGAGTGGGGATCGTGAAGTGTTTCTTAGCGGTACACACTGTGAAAGGGCACTAAGCGGTTCACTAATTTGTCAGGACATTTCTTTACACGGGGCTTGTAATGGTTCTGTGGCAAATTTGTCCTGCCACCAGCTAGGTACACCAGCTGCTGTGATTAATCCAACGTTTGGCCAACTTTCTAATGGGAGTTACCTCATGTTGAATGATCAGAGTTGCTGTGGCATGTTGCCAGGCATCCCATATCTAGTAACAGTGGACTCCAGGGTCACTTGCTGTATGCAAGTATTGTTTGCCCTAATAGACACAGTCAGGGAGTCGCCTTTATGGCCTTCGTTGAATGTCTCTTTTATACGATTTGATACTTTAAGCAGAATGAAAGCCATGCTTATACAAGAAACTGTGCCTTTGACCTCGGCCAAAGAAATCTATGATTTACAAATTGCAAGGACTTCGGCTGAGATACAGGCTTTAATTCGTACAAACTGCCCTATACATTTCGCAGAAATGATGGGACGTATCTTTAACATGTCTGATACGAGCGGGATTGTACATGTATTTAAGACCATCTGTTCAGGACTGTTAGCACCTTTTCAAGCAGTCCTCGGAATCATCCCAAACTTCGCACATTCGGTGTTTGGTGGTGTGCCGTTAATTCTAGCACTTGTTGCAGGAATCCTGTTTTTATTCCTACTACTACGCTATGGCAAGCCTATTTACCGGCATCACTCCCAGCGATGTGGAGAAAGCTCTCCTAGAACGGAAGTGCCGTGAGCGCATAGTGCAACTATTTGGCATACCTCGTCTACGGGAACTTAATACAACATGGTTTCTGTCATTCAGACCAATCTGGCAAGATTGCATCTTACCTGTTCTACGCTGCCTGCTTTGTGGTGAAGAATGCGTGCTAGACACCTGTCTAACACTCCCATCAGTCATGCCAACGGATATCGATACTCTGCTGGACCCGATAACGGCCCATGCTCTGTGTTGTCCCCAGAGGCTACCAATCCTGATGACGGCATTCATTGAGATCTCACAGACGCTTCCTGCTGCTGCTGAGGTACGAGATGGATCGACAGGCACACAGGTAACAACGGACGCGAACATTGCTGCGCCATCACATGCTGGAGGCGAAGCTTCTCATCTCTGTGCGATTAACCTTCTGAACGAGGTGTTCCAAATGTCACCAACATCGGTAGACGATATTTTGTCTATTGAAATAGATGATTTTATGTTTACACCAGACCCATACACTGACTTTGATTCGGCTCACAGTGTACCAGGGACGCTAATGAGTTTGGCCTTCATTTTTTCAAAACTTGGAACTCTTCCCAAAACATTGAATTTTTCTTTTTCTCTATTTTTTGAAAATACATGGCAAATCAATCTGCTTACAGTAGAACTATTCTTATAAAACGGACTTCTTTGAATACTTCCAGGGACACATTGTCACCTTATCTGTCTAGAAATTTCATTTAATACCATGATATGCAATGGCTTTGATTTTTGAAAACTTATCAACCATTTCATCATATGTATATATTTCTGTTTATTCATTCATGTTGCATTTATTTCCAATATATGCTTAGAATGAAGAAAATGCTTTAAAATGTACAGTACCAATTGCATTTAACAGTTTACTTTTAAACTTCTTTTAATATGCTTTTAGAAATGTTTTTAGCAACATGTAGTACTCAGTTTAATGTTTAGCATTTCATGTTTAGCATTTAGTATTATCGTTCATTCGAAAGTGGAGTGGGTGTTGTATTCCGCTTTAGGTGTCCGTATATAGGCTTTCCTGAAACATGTCCTTATATAGGCACAATTCGCATTGCCCTTATATAGGCATAGAATCCCAGTCCTTATTTAGGCATTAGCCGTGCACTCCAAATACAGGCATGGTCACCGACATCCGTCCACCCTAACGTCACAACGAGTTCTTAGAAACCAGACCATTAACCTCTTGGGAGTTCCCCTAGCACAGGATTATTGATTTATCCAAGAACTCATTTATTATGCATGAACCGCTATACCTTAAGGGTTCATTCCTGACGTCTTCCTCTGTCCGACTCACGTCAATGCTAACATTCCAAGACACCTACCAGGTATAAATATACCTTCCCTTGCCCAAGCAAGTTAGGAGGAGACCTCGACTTTAGAGGAGCCCGTATCCCGGCCTGACGCACTGAGACGACGCTGTCATCCCTGCTCGCAGAGAATCCAGCTTCCAGTGTTCTGACTCCCTTCGCGGGGTGTTAGAGTTCCAGATCCAGAAAGAGATTCCCACCTCTCTCAATCTCAAGGTATGGAGCTGACTAGAACCTAGAGGGATTCTTGGCATACTAGACTTAACATACTCTTAGTTTACCATACTAGAGAATACTTCGCCTACTTCTTACCTTTCCCTACACCTAGACTAGGTTAGGTACATTGAGGTAGAACTAGCTTAGAGACGCATCGTATGAGTACTCGCATTTTTAGCTCATGTTATTTATGTACGTGAATATATGCTAAAAGATAATGCTAGCGCAGTATTATTTATTTCTACTGCTTACGCTGTACATTATATATCTTGCATATTGTCTTGTGATCATAACAGCACATATCTCTTACACGAGAAACAAGACTGTTCAATAAAACCTCTTTATTGAAACGCCCGTCTTTCCTTTCTGTGTAACTCTGTAGAAACTAAGCATGCACGATTGACTGAGTGAAACTGTTATCTATTGTTTCCACGATTCTGAGACGTGTTCCGATTCTAAAGGGAAACAAAGTAGTCATGTTTTTGCGGTTGCCAGAAACTACTCCCTTCTTGTTTTCAAGGAGTTTCTAGTGGCCTCTGAGCTAGCTGGCACAAGTAATTAAGTTTAATATACTCGATAGGGACATACCGACCTCAGTCCTATGTCAAGCCTATAGGGTATATTATTCCAATGCGCAGAGCCTATTAGGGAAATAGGAAGGACACGGGTCCGAAAACCAGTACCTTCACTATAAATTATGTGGTCATCACTGCCAGTCCCACAAATCCCAGGTAGAAACGACACTTTGGTTTCCCACTTCAGTATCAGAGCACTGCTCTGGCTTCAATTAATGAAACAGGTAGACCTCAAATTGAGACTGGTGGGCTCACTAGAGGTGCAGGTGAAGGAATCAAAAGACTACTAACTGTACATTTATGAAAAACATCATAAGATATGATAGCATTCTCTACAGAGTAACACTGGGGGCCTTCTGTCCCAACATCAACCCAGGTATTTGGACTCCACGCGCCCCCGTTAATTTTAATCACACAGTCAAATAAAGATCCATGACAAATATTTACAAATTAGCAACTCATCCAGTCCTAACAAGGGCTTATCATAAGTACAATTCCACATCCACCTCCTCTCCACCCAAGCCCCGTTCTCCTCACAGCACTGAATTAATAAACCTTTCACAAACAACCAAGCTCATCCCAAATCCCCGACCACATAATTCAATATAAGGAGCTCAAAAGTAACCGCCTCCTTAATGTAAGAAGTGGCTGTAGCCAAAATCAATTAGAACAATAGAAGGAGTAAATATTTATACCAATGTTTTACATTTCTTGATTCTAATTTACAGAATGTTCATCCAGCGAGGTTGTTCAGCCTTTGGAATATATTGGTTGAGCCAAGTGTTTTGCCTTCATAAACTAGTTAGCTTGGGGATTTTTCAAGGCTGGAATTTTTTAAGTAGGTGAAACACTAAGATAAGGTTGTAACCAGATAAAGAATAATTATATAAAATTGGTCGTCTTCTTGTGGGTCACATGAGTGAGGCAATGCAAATGTGAGCCATACTAGTTAGCGGAAAAGCATTATTTTCTCATGAAATATATGAGCCACATTTTACTATAATGAAAAGGAAGTCCAGGCTGTATTGGGCAATACTAATGAATACATAATTCTATGACATAAGAGTACTTGTATTTGATGATAGTAGGATAGCAAGGGAAGGAAATAACTTGAAAAAGGCATACCACAATAGATCGTAGTGTAGTCATAAGTAACAAGCATTGGCATATGCCAATAGGTCTCGCTTTGGGACTGTATAAGTATTTAGTAATGCAGCACAATATCCTTGGTGCAACAACATTAACTGTTGCATGCTTAAACACTTATAATGTCCCAAAGGCGAGACCTATTGGCTATGCCAATGCTTGTTATGTGATGCTGTAGCCCATCACTGAGCAAACTTCAAAGCATCAGTGAAGTATTTCAGTGCAAGTGCTTACTTACAATTTGATGATAATAAAGGGTTCCTCATTTTGCAAAATATAGACGAGAGCTGCATTCCATCTATACATCCCTCTCCGTAGATAATTACACTCCAGGCACAGATAGATATGCACCATGCTGCCTTCTGCACAGCGACAAGCATGTGCAAGGGTGAGCGAGAAGGGGAAGATGTTTGACAGACCATGTACTTATTGAGATTTTTAAATGAATGCATTTAAGCACAGACAAACATAGCCCATTGCATTGGCCTGCCGACCCTTTAACTATTTGCAGGAAGCGTCCCTGGCGCACTTGGGGCTGACAATAAGCCACCCTGTTATCAGGCCGATAGCAGAGCCAAGAGGCTGCAGACTAAATAGGGGGTAGGCAGGATGTCCCGAACTCCAGAGGCAGATAAGGGCCGGCTTCCGAGGCTGCCCTGATCACAGAGTTAAAGGTTGGTGACAGCAAATCAGCCTCTGCTCCCAAGTCATTGTTATCTTTCTGGGTTATTTACAAGTCTGGCCAGCCTTTGAATGCACTAAATAAAACAAGAAAACAACTTCCTCAGTTTGGAATAGCTAGAAGTGCTCTGGCAGAACATGTTGTTTTGGGCATCTTGGGGCCAAATGGGCTCTGTTTGTGGATTGTCCTCCTGAAGCCTTTTATAGTGACATTTACTGCACTCTGTGTGGAGTAAATCTAGCTCACTAAAAGCTCCTGGAACCGAGAGCATGGCAGTGGATGAATGGAAGCATCATAAACATAAAAAAGACCAGCGGCTTTTTTGTCTTTTAGTACAGGGACAAGTAATATGGAAAATAAGCTGCACACCTACATGACTCGAGAATCACTTGAGAAGCACGGCAGGTTGGGGGAGAGAGGAGTCATTACGGCCAGCCGACTGCCTGGCGGCGACAGCTCATAATTAACCTGACGCATTCTGAACAATTGTCTGCCTTTCACAGGGGCTGTTGTCTTGCAGGAAGCTTTTTGGCGGCACTAGAGGCTTGATTGCTTTGGCTGCGATTCACTCATACCAAGTTACAAGTTAACCACCACAGTCACCGGGCTCAAAGAGAAGCAGCGTTGGTTTGGCAACTTACTTGGGGGCTATGCCTTTAATAATTGGCCTGCTGTTCTTTACTTCGCACATCGTGTTTAACTGCTGGCGATTCATGTGGTGTGTAAATGCTTAAGCTAATAATAACAGGGATACAAGAGGCAAATGAAACTGACTAAGAGGGAGGGGGAGAAGGGAGGGGGGAGTGCGAGCAGAGGAGCATTCACAGCGATAGAAGACACAAATGAAGCTGACGAAGAGGGAGGTGGAGAAGGGAGGGGGGAGTGCGAGCAGAGGAGCATTCACAGGATAGAAGACACAAATGAAGCTGACGAAGAGGGAGGGGAGAAGGGAGGGGGAGTGCGAGCAGAGGAGCATTCACAGCTATAGAAGACACAAATGAAGCTGACCAGGAGGGAGGGGGAAAAGGGAGGGGGTAGTGCAAGCAGAGGAGCCTGATTACAGCAATAAAACAAGCATTGGCCGCGGCGGCCGTGAAACTGACGCGGCCGCGAAAGTGAAAGTAATCGCGAGGGAAGCCAGATGGCGAGGGAAGCCATATGGCGCCTGATCGTGCGTGCACGCTCGCGTGAACGCAAGCTGGTCGCCAGCAAAAGCCATTGCTGTTTGCACTTCCAAAACCCGCTTACTAAAACTCTCGCCAGAGCAGCGCATGCGCTGGCTCAGGCGAGACCTAAATATAGTGGTCTTCAATGTCCTATCCTCAAAAGTAGTCAGAATTAGGGTTCTGGGAGCAGTAATTTATGTGTACTCTAATAAATACCATAGGCAATAAGAGAGACCTCAATTAGTTTTAAAAAGTGTTGTTGATGTCTTGAAGAAATATATGGGAAGAGAGGAAGACTTCTGAAATATAAGGAAACAGAGTCCCTCTGGTACCAAAAGGAAATGAGGTATGGGGCTCAAGCATATACAGGTCGGTTCAGGCTTACAGTCCAGTCTCAAGATTGTGGTGTTACAAATGCGGTCTGTTTAGCAAAAAAAAGTGTGGTATTTGGTACATGTCAAGGAGCAAATATTTAAGATGTAATTGGTGCTGGGTGAGACCAATCAGGTTTGTCAATGTGAGTGCATGAGGGTCATGTCGCAATCACAGAAGTGGAACATAGGAGGGGAGAGGGACGGTATAGTCATGGGTCCCTGGAGCCAGCGGTTAGAGCGCGAAAGCACGGCAGACATATTACAGTATTGTTATGCGTGGGACTGCAGCGCTGCTTGTGCCACCCACAGAAGTAGCCTTTCAAACCTGTCTCAGGCCTGCCACTGCAGGAACTGCGTGCGCAGTTTGCAGCCACATTGACATGGCATTTACCTGCCAAGCAAGAAACTCCCCTTTTATTACAATATAGGTCACCCCTAAGGTAGGCCCTAGGTAGCCCTATGGGCAGGGTGCTGTGTAGGTAAAAGGTAGGACAAGTGCCTTTATTGCTTAAAGATGCATAATCATTAAGTGTGAGAAAGCAGACTTGCTCAATAGAGAGGAAAATGGGCCTTGTTCGAAGAGTGAAAGGCTCTTAAGAAATCAAATGACAATGTGGATATCATTTTCAAATTGTGAACTTCATTTCTTTTCAAATATTTTCAAAGCATTGTGCACACAAATAAAATAATTCATTGCTATGGATCTGGAACGTGCCCTCCAGCCTTGTTCCACTTTTGTCATCGAAGGAAAAGATCTTAAAATGTGCAGGTTATAGGATTTGAAGAAGAGCATGAACACTGGCTTTTGTGTGCAATCACAAAGAAGGACTAAATTACCCTTCATTATGTCTTCGAAAGGGCACACAGACAACTTGTACAATGTTTCTATCGAATAAACCATGGCTTGCATAAACAATTAAATAAAGAAATATAAATGTGCAATGCTTTTACTATAGTCAGACACCTTTTCCTGGAGGATTGTCATTTTACACCACAGAAGAGATTTGGAACATTACACAAGCCCCAAACTGTCAGGTGGGATCAAGACTCATAAACAAGGCAAATAATTGCGGGGCATAGCAGAGGACAGGAAGCCTTCCGACTTCTTAAGCTTACCTGACAGACTAATACGCACTCTGAACAATTTTTTTTAACATAGGAAGATCAGTTTTATAGTCTGAGGCTTATTCAGGGATAGGTCGGCTGATTTGCAGAAAATATGTGTTTAAGATGACATGCAGCGGACATTACCAGACGCTCACTTTGGAAGCCCTCTTGCTTCTTTTAGATGATTAACTAGCAGTCCTCGGTGCTTAATTTGTGACGCCGATTGCCGATGGTGGGCTCCAGAATTCATTTTTGGGGACTGGGACAGATTACTCATCATCAGACTTCTACCCAGTGCAAGAGTAAAAGGTGGAAGACGGAGAAAGAACGAACAAGAGAAAAAAGTAAAACTGTGACAAAGGGAGAAAACAGGGATGAAAAATAACTTGAGATTAAAGAAAAAGGTAATGTAGTGTGATGAACAAAGAGGCATGAGGTGGAATCAAGACTAGGAAGCCTTGGTTAACGGTAAACTCAGAGGTGGGATGCCATGACAATCTTTGGGCCCCTATTTTTTTTTTTTTTATAATACACAAATTAACAACTGCAGCCATTACGATTAGAAAAACTGTGGACTGACATTTCCCCAGTTGCATTTAGTGCGCCTGACAGTCTAGCACCCCATACATTGGGGAAAGATAAAAAGTCAGATGGTTCATTTTCAAAAGGTACATTGAGGAGTTAAGACTCTTAAAAGTCAATAAAATGACAGCAGCTTGTGTCAAACTTCAGGACCCAGAGCTACAGCCTGTATTGTCGACCTCTACGTAAACCTCGAGCAGCTTATTTTGAAAGCCAATTCTGTTTGCTTCTGGTTCTAGTAAAGTATTCAAACATCTTCATGAACTGGAGCAACCCTATGCTTTAATGCTTTACCAGCTGCTCCTGTGGCCCAGAAATGAGCTGAGGAGTTAGCTCATTTTGTACTAAAGAGCTTTACCGTCATTATAGCCACGGAGTTATGACAGAGTCAATAGGAAGGGTGTCCTTGTGTGGTCCCTTCCAGTGTGCAAGTTCCTTAAATCCAGAAAACGACTAGTCCATTCAAATTTCAACCTGTTACTAAGGAAGTTCTCCTTGAATTCGTGACAGGCATGAAAGCTACCTTTCATGGAAATCTCCACAACGGCCCCACCAGCGCTGGGATGCCTGGCTTCACCTTGGGGGTGCCCAGGAGTGGACATTTCACAGGGAAAAGACAGGAAGGGTTCCACAGCGGTATGCATACAGCGCCAGGACACCCTAGGGTAACAGTGCGCTTTACAAGTACAAATTTCATTTCATTTCAACTCTATGATTGTTGGAGGAGCAGTTTCATCAAGGAGACTCCAGTCCTTGCAGTTATTCTTGTGCTGTGATATTAACACATTCAGTCTAGCTGAAATGTTTATGGCCACCGCTACCAAGACGATTGGGTGCGACTACATATGCAGATCAGTATTTATGCTCATTGGACTCAACTAGGGGCCAACAAGCCGGGGCTGGCACCTGCCTCTTACTCCCCCAACCCTTGTTCTCACAAATGACAATTTTCTCCTGCTGGAGCATCCTGCTTAATGTTTCCATTCATTAATTTAGGGCCCTTCATGCTAGGACATCTTAAAGTGGCACCATCATAAGGAATAAAAGTTGGTAAGATAAAAGCGAACACAGGCTAAATATCAATCTTTCATTGTGAGAGTGCATGATGATCAAGGACAAGAAACAAAGCTTCTATTAAAATGCCAATATCAGTTTCTGGTCATGCTACAAACCAGAAAAAGAGGCCGTTGATGGTGGTGGTGGTGAACTGAAGCAGAACAAATGGTATAGTAATTAGAATCAAGCAGTCTATAAAAAGCTCTTTCCACAAGTAACTCTCAGGAATATAATTGTAATATTTCAAATGTGCTACGTACTGTTGTCTTTGTAAACCAGCAAAACACAAGCTGCAATTTTCAAGAACTCGGCTGCAACAACTGCAGTGGAGGACAAGTAACGAGGTCCCTCTTCTTTTAGCGTCCGTGAGTAACGCATTGTTAGAACCAGGCTCGTTGTTTGGAAGACCAGGATTCCCAAGGAGAGGTACTTTAGACTGACAGACATTGCTGGACGGCTCCTATTCTGAAAGAGTGTCATACAAAAAAAGGTGAGCATGCAACAAGAAGACATCACGCCGACGAGCACGCACTGACTGCTTTCTGTGCTCAATTTTTCAATTTAATAATCCTGCATCAGAGAGGAAATTAATTAGGAATACAATTAAATAGAAAAAAGTAACATGCATAGATAGGCCAAACAGGGGTGAAAAATTAATATCGCCCAATGCCCAGGCAACATTGTTAGGGTGCAAAGACAAGCCTTCTGATCTCTTTTGTCCACTGGACAATAAGGCACTATGACTCTTTCTCTCCTTAGCCAGCTCTTTTGCACCGCAAAAATCTTGGCTATTAGTCTGCAATGCCAAGCAACAGTTATGTCAATGAGGAAACCTTTGCTGCTAAAATAAGACATCTATAGAAATGAACAAGCTCTTTAAAAATCCATATGTTTGAGTAAATCATGCAAAGGCTTTATTACAGCAAAAGGTACAATGTGAGCTCCAGGCTCAACTTGCACTGCTAAAACACGGATTCCAAAGAGATTTGTACACATTTGTTTTAATATTGGATAATGTTTGGTTGTTGCTTCAACTGTCAAATGTTGTGTATCACTTTTACAGTAACATTTTGTAAAATCACTGACTGCTTTACATGAAATATGCCAGAGAAAGTTAGAAGATGCTTCCTCAGGAACTCAAGTAACCAAGAGAGACAGTTCAATTAGAACGCTGCTATTGTCAGGACTGACCGATTCATAGCCTTACCGCAACCAGTACCCATGCTTTACCAGAGCCCTTAAATACATAGAGCTGGTGGGTATTCAGATGCGTGACATAAATCTTAATAAGATTTATTAAGAACCTGGCATAATCACAGCCTTCATATAATCCACACCAGAGTGTAATATGAATCCCTACATCGTTAGAGTCTGGTACTATGAGACCTCTGATATAATCAGAGTACTGGCATAACTTGTCATCTAACTGCAGAACAAAAAACAGGACAAGAGGATTTTCACATGACAATAGATTTATGCAGTATCTCGTCCCATGGACCGGGAGATATTTTACAAAACTCCACACCCTGAAAAGGTGGGTTATAGGCATCTCACTCAAACACCAGAGCGGAAGGGTTGTACACACCTCTGGGTCAGTGTTCAAAATCCATTAACAAAAACACAAGATAAGCCTCAAACTCTCACCTCTGAGAAATAAGTCAACAGCTAAAGGATGTAGACTGTAGTGCAATTCAAATATAAAGAAACAAAGACCTGAACTAAAGACTCCATTTCTGAAACAAGTGAATGAACAATTTTGACACGCTGATGGACAGACCTGCGGGGTGAATTACCACGTCCTGCACCTCCTCTCTGGGGCTATTAATGAATACCAAGAGGCTGCTTTTGTTGGACACGAACAATGGTTTTGACACATTCTTTATTATCTGATGTGCTTTGCAACATCTGCTGCCAAAGCTCAGGCCCAAATTTTTACTCTTAGTTGTATAAGGGTTTGCTGAAACCTACTCTGGTGCATGCTAATTTGTACCTTTTTTAAGAAAAAGGAGAGTCGAGATGACTCTTTTGTGACAAAAGAAGCCTAGTTTGTAGATCTACATAGCGGTGACTGGACATAACAACATTTTAAAAGATGTAATCTAGCATCCAGATAACCAAATGATTATCAGGCACATGCATCAAGCAAAAAATGCCTCGCAAAAATTGCGAATCGCAAAAAAAGACTGTTTGCGAGCGCAATTCAGCCCTTCCCAATGCAGGAACCCAATTACCGAAAAACAAACAAATTCGCAAAAATAAGGAATCGCACCTATTGCGAGAACCAATTATGCGAATCCTTATCTGCGAGTCCCTTAACAGCGTTAGCAAATAGCGATTCGCCAATAAAGAATCGCAAACCAATGCATGTAAATTCGCAAATAGCGATTCGCAGGAAAATCGCTATTTTGCAAGTGCAGATTAAGGGGAATCACAATCAGGTGGTAAAGTTGAGAGAAAAAAAAAAAAATTCACACAGGTGCAACCACTCAGAAACCTATTTAAACTGACCCAGAAGGCCCCTGAAGCTTTTCACAATGGCAGCGCTCTACGTGATGGCGAGGAGGATGAGGATCCATGCAGCACCCCAGCGCAGAAGGAGAATACAGGAGCGGATTTTCAGAGTGCGCATCACATTGCTGGGACAAACAGAAGATGAAATCTACGACAAGTACAGGTTGAACGGTGCAATGATCCTACACCTAATAGCAGAATTGGAACCCCTAATGCAGCGCCAGACCCGTAGGACCCATGCCATCCCCGCTCATGTCCAGGTCCTATGTTGCCTGCACCTACTTGCCTCAGGCAGTTTCCAGGGGGTAGTAGCTGTAGCTGGAGGGGTATCACAAAGCTCCCTTTCACGTTTCTTCAAATCCTTCCTGGACGCCATGATGACAAGGATCCACACCCACATCACCTTCCCCACAACCCAACAGGAATTGAACAAGACAAAACTGGACTTCTACCAGGTAGCACAGTTCCCTCATGTGATCGGTTGCATAGATTGTACGCATGTTCACATTTGTCCCCCAGCAGCTAATGAATACATTTTCAGGAACAGGAAATCCTATCATTCAATCAATGTGCAAGTAGTGTGCAATGCAAACCATATCATAACAGACATTGTGGCGCAATACCCTGGAAGCACACATGACTCCTATATATTACGACACAGTGGCATCCACACCCGTCTGCTCAGGGGTGAATTTGGCGAAGGACATCTGCTTGGTAAACACATATACTTATTCTCAACCCACTTAGACAAAATGTCAATGCATAACTGTCGCTAACCCTTTGCTTACTACCCTGTAGGTGACAGCGCATACGGCGTGCGGAACTACATATTGACGCCATACCTCAACCCAGCCACACCACATGAGCGGAGGTACAATGCAGCACACGGAATGTAATCAAACGCACGTTTGGACTACTGAAAAGTCGCTTTCGCATCCTACACAAAACTGGTGGAGCGTTGCAGTACCGGCCAGAAACCTGCTGCCGGATTGTGGCTGCATGTGCCATGTTGCACAATATTGCCACCAGGAGAGGTATACCCATTGAGGTGTCCGACAGTGAGTCTGAGGGGCACAACCAGCCACCGGCACCACTACGACAAGCGCATGGGGCAAGC
Source organism: Calotriton arnoldi (assembly GCA_963921515.1). Lineage (NCBI taxonomy): Eukaryota > Metazoa > Chordata > Amphibia > Caudata > Salamandridae > Calotriton > Calotriton arnoldi. The sequence continues at coordinate 472,345 of CAWUFW010007308.1, read as the reverse complement.
TCAGCAGAAGGGCAAAGGAGACGTGCAGACATCACACAACATTATTTCTGAGGTATGTAATGATGAGACAAGACACTTAATATTCAAACAGAAAAGTTTTTACTAACATGAGTCCATGTAGTAATGTGTAGCCACACAGAGAATGGTGCAAAATAGTACAGTGATTGCATTAAAAAAACAGCAAATTAAACTATTCCAGGACCTGGAACTCAATCACTATCATGGTTTTGTCCATGGTTCCGTCACCATGGGCAAATGAAGAGGGACATGTCAGTCTAGCGCTTCCTGCCACGCACCCCCAAACGCCTTTCGCCTGCATCTGCAACATCCCCCTGGTGTGCACCGGAAGGTGTTGTGCTGCGGGTACTGCGCCTCCTGGCAGTGGTCACTGGCACCGACAGGCTGCTATGGCTGGATGCCTCCTCAATCCCCTCCTCCCCCGTTACATTGCTGCCACCAACAGTAGCAGCCTGGATCTGTTCCACGGCAGTAGTTACTTGGCCAAGGGCCCTGGCCACATCCCCACAACAATGGCCCATTTCAATTTGCATGGCCACGGACCTACGTGACAGCAGTGCAGTGGTGTTGCAGAGGTTGTTGTTTGACCTGGTATAGCCAGCCATGCGCATCATGAACTGCCGATGCCTTCTCTTCTGTGTGTCGTGGCCCTCAAGCATCACCCTGGTCAGCTCTTGCATGCTTGCGTTGGTCTGCCTATTTCCCTCCACCACCGCTGCAGTTAGTTTCCGCATACTATCTGTCATGACCATGATGTTCCTGGCCAATTTTGTTAGTTGCAGCTGGATTGACCCCATGTGTCTTGCTTGCAGGCGCTGCACCCTCAACATCTGGGACTCCACGCCACCCCACACGTTTGGAGCCTGGTCATCCTGAGCAGCAATGCGGGCCCTTGAGCTGCGCCTCCGTCGGACCTGTGCCTGGGGTGTATGTGTTGTGTTCACACGAGGCTGGCTAGTCACAGGAGCGGGTTCAGGAGCAGGCTCAGATTCCATGGGCTGCAGTGATGGGACTTCGACCCTGCGTTTTGTCGGTGCGGGGGTGTGCTTGCTGGGGCAACATGTGTCTCCACGTCAGTCTCTGCAGGAGTCTCCGAGATGTGTAGACATTCACTGTCTTCAGAGTCTCCTTCTGCTGCATCTGTGATGTGAAACAGTGCAATGTTAATTTGTGTTAAGGCTACTGTTGTGTGACATTAAGCATTCTTGGCTCACATTAAATCACTGACTGCCATGCAGTGTTGGCGTGTTTTACTTGCCATTGTTGTGTTTGACTACCCACTTGCCGGACGTGTCTACAACTCCCATAATGCATTTGGCGTATGAGGGAAAACGTGGACTGGAGTTTGACCTGTACACTGGGGTTGGACTGAGGGGATGTGCACAATTGAACAGTACTTTGAAGTGTATGGTTGCATGCATCTTACCTTGGGAGGTACTGGCCGCTCCGGATGTGCCCAGCTGGGTCACTCCCACCACTGCTTCTGGCTGGATTGTGGACTCCACCAGGTCCTCCAGGGCTGGGCAGGGTTGTCGGGAACTGTAGATGGGCCCCCTCCAGTACTCCTGGCCTCCTTCAGCCTGTCTGCTATTCGCTCCTTGGCACGGCTACGCAGGTCGTACCATCTCTTCTTGAGGTCATCTATACTGCGGTGTGTGACCCCCACAGCTTTGACCTTGCTCTTGATACGAAGCCATATCCTGCGTTTTTCAGCCTCTGGCACCTTCAGTGAGAGTTTCCCAAAGAGCTTGTCATGGCTCTTGGCCACCTCCGCTATGAGGTTTTCCAGTTCCCTCTCGCTGAATTTCAATTTGCGCTTCCTGGGCGTGGCACTCTCCCCTGATGATGTTTGATCCATTCTGGTGCACAGGAAGTTACTGCAAACAAAGTTGGATGGTGAATCTGCTCAGCTCCAGCACTCTGCTTCCTCCTCTCACTTTCTCTGGGCACTGAATGAAGCATGGGCTGGATGACTTCCTGGTTGTGATGTCATCAGCATGCTTCCAATGCGACGCGCTGTTTGCGATTTAGCTATTTGCGATTTCGCAAAAAGCGAAAATCGCAAAAGTTGTTTTTTGGGATTTGCGCGTCTCTATTGTCAAATCGCTATTAGCGATTGCGATTTTTACCGATTCGGTAAATATTCGCAAGGGGGTTCATGCATTTCAGATAGCGATTTCTAAATAGCGATTCCTTAATAATCGCCATTTAGGAATCGCTAAATCTAATTTTGATGCATGTACCCGTATATACTTAAGACCACAGAAGACCAAGGCACTCGGATGAGCATGTGCTCTTCGGGCCACAGGTAGAGAAGGAAAGAACAACATCAAACAAATTGGTACTATAAATCATCCGACACTGTTCCAGAATGATCCGAGAGGCATTACATGAATATGATAAATAACATCATGCAGCTAAGAGGGCCTACTAGTGAAATGATCTGTAGTTACGAAAGGAAAACTAGGCGACCTCCTAAATCTTTTTTGACAGGATGTTCAAACAGTATTACCCTCAAGACACATGTTGCATGGCTACCATCTGAAGGAGCTTGCTATCTACTAACCTTAAGATGCAAAGTTGGGCAGTAGTTGTGGATCAGATATCTTTATTTTAGATGAATAAAGGGGGCATTGCCGCAATACTAGAAAAAAAAGAATCAGATAAGCACCTTTCACAGAAGACATGTTTTACATCATATCTTCCTTTGGGCCAGGTGCCTACACTGCATAACAGGAGGGCAAACTAGAGTATTTGTTTTCATGCCATCTCTACAGATATGAAGAGTCTTGTTAGAAAGAATGTGGGGACAGGAAAGACAATAGGCATCAAGTGATTCCCTAGGTTAGGTGGTATGGCTGACATTACACTCCGCTAAGTGCATGGTTGGCCATTCTGGGAGGCACCTACAATGCCCACTTGATGAAACTTTCCTTCCTTACCTCTTAGATTTACTAGGCACCCAATTTGAAGATGGAATGGCCTCTGTTCCCAGTTTGCTTTCTGATTGAACCTTTGGAGAAGAAAGTTATACTAGTGTTTTTCTTTTCTTTTAAAGTCTCGGTTCTTTTCAGTCTGCTTTATTAGTGTCTGAATGCTCAAGGATCTGTCAATCACCTGCTGCCCAGAAAAACTAAAGCCAATCAACCCTGCTTCCAGCTTTACTTTTGAGACCCACGATCCTTGAAGACATTAGGAGCGGAGAGGGAGGGCCCGTCCATGTGGTTTAGCAATCCAGTGTATTGGGATCCTGTTAAAGGTCTTCAGGATCAGATGACTGTGCCATCCTATTAGCCTGGAGGCCGTTTTAGCCAATGGATTTTGCCTTCACAGCAATCAGTGTGTCCCAACACCTGCTTCACCATAGCTTATTGGACTGGGGCTGCTGTTTAAACTATTTCTCTGTCACTTCAGGTCTTTTCAACTAGCACAACAGATAATCTAGCATGATTTCATATCCATTTATTAAGGACTTTAAGTTCTGCACACCACCTAGGCCATTTTGAAGCCCCACAACAGCAACAAGAGACATACAATGAAAGTTAAGAAGACATGAGTTACAGGCTAGTTAGATACAACAAGCTGTCATTCCTCCGATTTTGAAGGGAGCCAAGTACTGTGTTCCAATAAGTGTTCTGCACAATAAAAGGGCTTGGTATTACCACCCACAAAATCCAGCCAATATAATTGTAGTAGGACTGGAAAGGACCTGTGGGTCCAAATGCAATCCATCCCCAACCAACCCCCTTCTACAGCACAGGGGGAGGATGGATTGCTCCCCTTTGCCTCCCACCAGCTTCTCTACACACTCTCAAGAACCGAAGCAAAAATTAAAAAAATACAATACAATACAATGTGGTCGTTTTTTGCTGCTTTATGATGTCAATGACAAAGAGCGTAATTGAACTTGGGATATTTTCAGATTAAGCAGCTATAAGGAAAACGGGTTACTATTCTTTTGAGCTGATGTTGCTAAAATTCCTCCAGGTGCGATGTTTGTGCTGGAAGGTGCTTGTATTTTTTTTTTTTGTGCAAAATAACTATTGTACTTGTTGGACCTGGCCCTTTTCGCAGGGTTATCCCCAAACATTTTGCCTTCCCCCTGTATTGTTCTGACCCTCTTTTTGTTGGCCTTAGGACTCTGGGCACTTTACCACTGCTAATAAGTGCTAAACTGCATGTGTTCTCTCCTTTAAACATGGTATGATTGGTTTACACCTGTTTGGCATATTTAATTTACTAGTAAGTCCTTTTTAAAGGGGTATCTCATATACCCAGGGCCCGTAATTAAATGCTACTAGTGGGACTGCAGCGCTGCTTGTGCCACCCACAGAAGTATCCTTTCAAACCTGTCTCAGGCCTGCCACTGCAGGAACTGCGTGCCCAGTTTGCAGCCACATTGACATGGCATTTACCTGCCAAGCAAGAAACTCCCCTTTTATTACAATATAGGTCACCCCTAAGGTAGGCCCTAGGTAGCCCTATGGGCAGGGTGCTGTGTAAGTAAAAGGTAGGACATGTGCCTTTATTGTGTGGCATGTCCTGGTAGTGACAAACAGCCTATTAGGTTTCTCACTGCTGTGAGGCCTACTCCTCTCGTAGGCTAGTACTGGGAATTCCCTAAAAGGTACTTAAGTGGTCATTCCTGATCTGAAAGGAGTAGTATTGCCATGTTTGGAATTGTGGTGATAAGTCTGGCTTATTGGTACAGGTGGATTTTTCATTACTATTGTAGAAATGCCACTTAGACAGTGGGTATTTTTCTGAGGTTATGACGATGTTCTTAGCAGCCGGACTCCAATACATGTCTGGAAATGGTTGACCGCTACACTTTGTGCATACTTTCCAGACAGCCATCACACAGGGAGGGTTGGGTGTAACAGGGTTGCATCTGCATACTGAATGGTCTTCTTGGACTGGGAGAGAGGTAGGCGGGGCACACTTACAATTGTAAAGGCTGTGTTCTGACATCACACAAATGACTGATTTACCCCCTGCTGTATGTCTGGAACCAGGGCTCAGTTGAAAGTAGAAACTTTGGGAGCTCCCCTAGATCAAAGACATTCTAAGTTTCAGTGCAGGGGCTCTGACCCCATGCTTTTAGACACTGTGTGGACTTGTAACCAGATGTCGCTGGCTCTATAGATTGCACACTGCCAGAAGGAACTGCTGTGCTGCCAGGAAGAACCACCATTGGACTGACTTGCTTGTTGTGCTGACCTGTGGCCTGCTGGGCTTCAAGAAGGATTACCACTTTGCTGCAAGGACCGTGATGTGCTGGCCTACTGCTTGTTCTCTGCTTCGTGCCCCCAGTTGTTCTTCTGGGTCCAGTGAATGCCCAGAAGTGGCCGTGGGACTCGGAGTCTGGCCTCACCAGTCACCTGAAACTAGAGCAGGGTGAGCGCTGTATTTTCCCTGTTGCTTTATGCCAAACACAAGCGCTTGGCAAGCGCTGCCTCTAACCTGCTTTTCGACAGACCAGTGCGTGGTGAGCACTGTGGTCACCAGTGCGTGTGAGGCTCTGTGCCCACGAAAATTCAATGCGGGCTGGCTGCACAAGCAGGGCAGGCTCTGCCCAGACGGTCACCAGAGCAACCAGGAAGCACAGCGTCTGACGTGATTCCCTGAGGTCGAGGGACTGCGTCACAGGGTAGGATACCACTGCGCCCCAGCCCTGCCTTCCTCTACAAGGTTCCAGCACCAGCATAACTCTCTTCCCATCAACGCGGGCTCCCTTGTGCGAGGCCCACCCCAGATCCTGAGCGGAGTCACCAGTTACTCGCCACCTTGGTTTCAGTAACTGCGCCACGAATTCTCGGGCAGCTGCCTTTCACTGTGTGGTAAGCGGGGGACCCAGCAAGGTTTCCCTGCCTAATTCAGCAGCGTGTGTCCCTCCACCTCGTGTCTGCACATACCTGGGGCACTGTATTTTGTTTCCAGGATGGGGTGAGACCGTGACTGAGGCCCCCGCTTTGTTGATTCAGGGGATTCCCTGAGATTACCGCAACTGGTATAATAAGCACGCTAGTGCCTCTGGAACCTACATGGGACCAATAATTTTCTTATAGCACGTAATAGGAGTGTAGATGGGCTGCACCCCATGTTCTTATGGGGAGATGTTGTGATCCATGTCGGTATTGCCAACTGTGATGATTAATGGGTGTTACTGCCGCATTTCAAGCCCTGATATTATATTGTATGTCGAGTGATTCTTGCAGTGAGAGGATAACAAGTACTATTTCAGGGTCTGCATAATATGCACAGCAATGGTGTTTGATGACATGTGAAACAATCAAACGTTTCCCTTATTGCACTCCTCGTGATGTTTTGACAATTGCCTAGTTGGCACAGAAATTACTGATTTATGTCCTTGGGGTCTATGGTTTATGTATAAGATACTCTATATTCTTATAAAACATTGTGTGGAGTCTCCTTTTGTGGTGTATTGTGTTTCGGTGTGAGTGTGTTGCGCAAACGCTAGACACATTGCCTCTGGCATAAGCCTGACTGCTCTTGTCAAGCTACAAAGGGGGTGAGCACGGGTTATCTTTGGTGTGCAACTTACTTGCCCTGACTAGAGTGAGGGTCCCTACTTGGACAGGGTGCAAACCACTGCCAACCAGAGACCCCATTTCTAACAGTACTTCACTGGCACTAAGAGAAGTGGGGATCCCTTTGTCTCCCACTTCACCATCCAATTATTTTTGATGTTTTGACTACAGAATAGTATTGTAAAGGCAATAGTTTGACATCCAAACCATGAAATACATCCATCAAGGATGGCTTCTGGTTTGCAGAGGGGAGGGTGCCAATGTTCTTGAGAAGAGTCATTACTAGGGAGGATACTAAAGAAAGGGTTAGTGGTGAGAATGGGGAAAAGATTGCGGAGTGGCTCAGCAGATGAAGTCGGTCCACTGTAAGACTTGTGCCCCATTGACTCAAGCCCATGTACTTGAATGAAAACTTCATGAATGAATCTTCAGGAGTGGCTGAAGAATATGTAGTTTGGTTATGCTATCACGTATAGGCTGAGACTATTCCAGAACTCTGACACAGTTCTCCTAGGAGCCTATACCTATATTTTTGTTTCTTGTACTTTTACCTACAGATGGCCTTGTATTCCCAGAATGCATGTTCCTCGTCACTACAAAGTGGAGCTAGCCAGGCTCTGTAGGTATCCTAGGCCCTAGTCCCAGGCTATCTGGTTCACCGGAAAAAAAGATGGAGCATCCGATGCACAAACATTCTACAATGCGTCACCATGTAAATGTTTATTTGGATTATGCCCTTTGAGACATGCAATTACGACCACTCCATAGCTGTATTTGGTGTCGGTTAAGCCATTCGAACCTTCATAATGTCATTTAGTAGACAATTTATACTACTAACATGTAACAGCCGAAATACCGTGCTTCTCAGATGTCGGCAATGCTACATGAGCATTCCTTTAACATGCCGTGTTCACAAGATGCAATAAATCCTTTTATTGGCCCCACAGGCAACACAACACCATAAGTTTCTTCTAGCCTTTCACCTACCCTCATATTCTTTTTACAGATTGTAATAACAAAATGACGCTACATAGGATCATATTTTTGCATCCTTAACCTTGCAAGAAGGTAACAAACCTAAAATTTGCAAGAAGGTAACAAACCTAAAATTAAAATTTTAAAAACAATGTGCGGGTGTTAGTGCTTTAACCTAAATATCAAAGTGTCGATCCTTGACCTGTTTTGAGGATAAAAAATTGGTACTTGAAACTATGAACACTGCCCCTTTCGACCTTCACCTCACCTTGAACTTGAGCACATGTTTAATAAACATAAAAAAATGAATATTTTTCCTTTCGGGGGTTTAAGGGTTTGCCGAAATCACAATGAATGTCTCTTCCTCTCCCTTCCTATTTTGCTATGAGCACAACTCTTAAGACAAGAGCCCATAAGCACTTTGTTTTTCTTTTTTTATAAAAAGAGCACGACTTTTTTTGCACAATGGGATGACAGAAAAAACTGCATTTTAAATGCTTAAACTTAATAATGTATATTTTGATTTTTAAGCCTTTAAAAAGTCCCGCCTCACAGGCTTTGGATGGGGTGAAACACATGTTGGCTAATAAGTGACAAAGTTCTAAGAACTACACCATTGGAAATCAAAATCTGCAAAGATTTTATTTGTGGAGAACCATGTGAACTAAAAAAAAGCATCAAAACAGATTTAAAAAGTGATTTGGAGTTTATTCAGCTTGGATAACAGGAAAACAGACGCTCAGCACCATTACTATTATTACATATGAGGGGTAGTAGGCACAACCTCTAAGGAGTGTCACATGGTTTCTAACAAAATACGAGGCATACCGGGAAGGATGTGGAGAGCCAGGCCTTTAACCTTTCTTTACACAGTTCTTTCTTTTGTAGCTGTATTTGAAGACTTTCAGATATTTGTATGCTTTAGAATTGTCCTTATTCAGTAAGTGCTTATGGAGAAAAGGAGCCAGGGCTCTGTTACAATTAATTGGGTGTTAAAAGATGAGGGGAGAGGGCCATGCAGTTACATGTTTTATGTAATGCTCTAGTAGGGACTTGAGGGTGGAGCGCTGAAAGCATCCAGAGAACTGCAGAGTTGGATGTACATGGCAGTGTTAGGGAGACTGAAATATGGGTACATGTGGGTGCCTTAGAGTTAAGAGATTTTACAATAAGAAAGCTGTAAGGGTTTTCAAATTCAAAAAGTCCATGATTAAGCAAATGTAGTAACAATGATGTTTCAAATGTGCAGGACCAGCAGCTAACAGGAGTGGCTTCTCTACTTTTTTCAAATGATTTTGAGAAGGCGAGCCAGATTTAGGTCAGAAAAGAGGACTAGTGGCCTAAGGTTGAGCCTGACAGACAAGTTAACAGGATGTTGGCTTTACAGTTGCTTATACATAAATTTAACTGTGGGGTTTATGGTTAGCCACACACGGAAATGTGCCATTTGAGGACAGTGGAGGAAAATGTGGCATTAGGAGACAGCGGAGAAAATGCAGCAATGAAGGAAATGAGCCACTGGCAGGGCAGTGGGGGTGGGGGGGCTGGCTTGGAGGACAAGTGTGTGGTAGAATAAATGTCCCACAAGTGAGGTTTATGAAGTGACTTTATTGGAGCATCCACACGCCAAGAGCAAAGCAGCACAGCTTCTGAGAACACTCCATAGAACTTAGAACATATATTTAACATAAGCACAATTGCACCAACCATATTAAAAGATAACAGCCACAAGTTAGTCTGTCCACTGCTACGCATATAAGCTGTAACAGAACACTTGACAATTAACATTCTAGGCTTACAATCTACCCAATTCTTGAACCTTAGGTAAAGTGTGACACTCTACCACAATTTGTTTGTTGACCGATCTCAGGTCAACACACATTCTGAGTTCCCCCTTTTTTTTTTTAATGAAAACAATGGGAGAAGCCCGTTCTGACGAATCCACCGGGTCTATCACACCCTCCTCACACAATTTTTAATCATATCCAAATTTCCAGTCTTACCGATAATGGAACAGGTCTCAGTTTGCGTTTAGTTGGTACTGCATTTTCTTTAAGTTGAATTTTGTGGGAAAATCCCTTCACTCTCCCAAGCTCTTTTCTAAACACACTCTTGTGCTCATCAAGTAAACATTCCAAGTCTTTATAACATTCTTTGCCATCTTGCACTAATAACATATCTTCTGCCATACAAACCTGTATCTTAGCATTGAGATTCAAATTAATGTTAAATTTCTCTTGATGTCTCCACCCAAATACTTGTAAACCATCAACGGCAACCAATGATGGTTTTGTGTTTAAAAGAAATAGCTGCACTAAAATAGCCTAACACTGCAAAATTCCAGTTTCCCAATTTTTGTTGAAAAATTAGTCCGAAATAATCGTATATGGCGAACCAGAATCCGCAATTACTTCTAAACTTTTTCAATCAATAACAATTGTACATAATGGAGGTTCATGGTCCACATCATTAACTGCTATAGTGTTACACACTACTTGAGCATCCATATTTGTCCCCCCATTTTCTTCCTGAATTTTTCCCTGGTCCTTCACACACAGCATCGCATTTTCAAAATCATTGTCATCTTCCACCATAGCTCCACATTCTCTTCTAGAATTGCAGACACTTTTACCCACGCTTTAGCACACTGTGCCAAAATGGCCCACTTTTCTACAACTGAAACATTCTTTCCTCTAGCTGGACAATGCTGAAATTGGTACGTTTGAGATTTAGACCAACAATGTGTACACAGATCTGTAAGTCATCACATTAGGCCTGTTAGTTGTCACATTAGGCACATTCGACCTAATTGGTTTACCTTTTGGCAAAAATTACTTCTCAACCACTAATGCAGCCACTCCTCCAGACACACTTTCAACATTAATAGTTTTAAAAGATTTAATGGACCTTTCTACACTCTTTGCTAGGTCTATAGCTTACTGCAATGTCAGATTGCAGCATCGCAGGAGCGGTTCCTGAACCTTCTCGTTGAAACAACGTTTTATTAACTGATCCCTGATGTAGATATCTACTTGAACTCCAAACTCACAATCAGCAGCAAGCGTTCTTAAACTAGAAACATAAGCATCTACTGACTCAATCAACTGATGTTAGTGTAGAAATGAAATCTCTCCAAAACAATGTGTGGCTGTGATACAAATCTTTTCTTGAGCCAGTCTAGAGCGTCAGTAAAGCAATCATAATTCCCTGCCTCCATTCCCTGTGGAGTTGGTAAAGGAGATAGATGTTCAAAAATATCTTCTGCATCCGTGCCCATCAAATTCAACAGTAACGTTTTTTTTCTTTGCGCATTAAATATATTGCCATTAATACCTAACAAATAGTTTTTAAAACGACGTAACCAGTTTTCCCACTTCATGCAAGGCTGGGTTGGCCCCTTAAAAAATTGTAGTTGTGGATTCCCAGACTGTAGACATGGTTACCACAATAAATACGCACCCGAAAAGCAGAAAATACAGTAAAATACTAAACAAGACTAGTGATCCTTCCCAGTTGCAACTGCAAAAAAAACAAAAAAACACAATGTTGGATGAATTACTACTGCATATCTTACGTGTTAAAACACTTGCCCAAAACAATTGTGTAGTTCCTTCACAGCACTGCTCTTGTACACACAAGGAGGTAAATATGCAATTATTGAAAGATGTAAGAACAGCAACTGTGCACCATCTCCCAACAAACTTGTGCGCAGTCTAGTTGTTTTGAGAAGTGTGAGCGTCACTGAAGCCCTTCACACAGAGTACTGTGTGCACGTCACAGGAGTACATTGCGCTGATAACTTTGTGCATGTCACAGAAGCTTGCCGTGCTGATCTCTGCATGCACGTAAAACCAATCCTGTGCTTCAAGCTTGTGATGTCCCTGCCTGCGGCTGCCCCCGGGTCTTGATGATTAACAGACACACAAGCCTCTCCCTGCACATGCACTTCTGTAAACTGATCGCGTTAGCCTGCACGAGCCCTCTGACAGTTGCTCCCACGCGCCATTGCTCACGCCAATGCCTGCCTTTTTACTGCCCGAACTTGCATAAATATGATATACCCTTCATCCAATTCTTTCAATACTCCGCTCAGAAAGGAAAACTGAATTCCAGGCTTTTCCACCAATACGACCAGCTGCAGTTTTATGCCCCAGCATCATCACCATCACACGTAACACTCCTAATTTGAAGAAGCAAACTCCTTATTTCTCCCTATGCCTCAAGAATGTAGCTGTCCGTCCTCGACAGTAGCAGTCAGATCAGCTCCTTACTGTTGCTCCGATGAAGGTAAGTTGAGCAGCTCAAACACCTAAATAATCTCCTGCATGGATGCTCCCCTGGGTTCGAATCCGTATCGTCGCCAAAATGTGGTTGAATAAACATCCCACAATAGAGGTTTATGAAGAGACTTTATTGGAGCATCCACACACCAAGAGCAAAGCAGCACAATTGCCGAGAACACTCCATAGAACTTAGAACGTGTATTGAACATAAGCACAATGGCACCAACCACATTAAAAGATAATAGCCATAATTTAGTCTATCCACTGCTATGCATCTAAGCCGGAACAGAAGACTTGACAATTAACGTTCTAGGCGTACAATCTACCTATATGCAATTATTACAATGTGCTTGCTCTACTTTGTGCCATATAGCAGTCTAGACAGTGTGACTTTTAAAATGTGTCTTTAGGAGTGGCAACAGTAGTGTTTAACCCTACTTGATAAAATGCAGACAACAACTGCTAGCATGTGCTTTGTCCCTGGTGGCGTGCAGGCCTGGGACTTTAAGGCTAGATGGACTAGGGGCCACCTGGGTTTCTATTGGCCTGATCTCTGCTGCTTCATACTGTTATGGGAAGGTCACTGTTGGTCCAAAATAGGTAAGTTGCTTCAGAGAGGATGCGGTCTTTGTTAAAGGTAAGTCAGTGCACTGTACGGTAAGGAATCTAGTGCAGTCTATGTGCTGCTTTGTCAAGTCCCTGATGCGGTCTGGTAGCAGGTCTGCTGCAGTTGGTAACAGTGAAAGACAAAACCACAGGAAAAGAGGTAAGAGGAAAGCAGTCCCAAATCGCCCTCCTACAAAGCATTAATACACACAACGAAGAAAAGGGACTTCGCGGTGTTGGGAGTGCGGAGTGAATTGCACTTTAGCTCACCTTGACGCATGTGTGACTACAGGGAGCTATTCGCACCCCTCCGCCAGTTCAAGTTTGACTAATTAGTAAACTCGGTTCCTCATGGAGAGCAAAGGGCTCTTCCATGCTCTATTCCAGAGCTTGCACTGAACATGGTGCTTTGTTTTCTTACCCCTGGATTCTAAGGAGGTAGGGACAGCAGCCTCTTTTGGGATTGATCAGGTGGAAGTCCTGAAGAAAGCCGGGTATTAGCACTTGCCGGCTGAAACATGTCGACATCTTAGCAGAGTGGAGGGGTAAGGCTTTGATAATGAGTAGCCATTACCACCATCCACGGGTCTGGTTAGGACCATTTCTTGTTTCTGGACAGTGTACCCATTATTAAAGGTATAGCAGGGATACACTGTTACCAGTTTTACCAATTTATTCTGCCATTATATTTTTTCACTTTTTTGATCCCACACAATTTCTTTAATTTTTTTATGTTGTTTGTCTTCCCCTCCCTATTGCTCCACCTCCAGCGTTGGCTAGCCCGGAGGTGTGTTAGCAGGCCCTATGATGAAGCATGACACAGTTCGCTGTGTGTGAGGGCAGTTTTACATACACAGTGTGTGCCCTGTTTTATTTCTCTCTTCCCTTTATCCATTCTGTGAGTTTTTTAATACAGTCCCTTTTCTTCGTTGTGTGTATTAACAGTGAAAGACCACACAGGAAACTAGATCTCCCCTAATCCATCTGTCCTTGAAAAGCCCTTGGCCTGTGAGCCACAGGGAGGTGAAACGCATATTGCCAATTGTAGTATCTGTTTAATCAAATACAGTTAAACACGAAACACATGTTGGCTGTTTTTGTCTGCTGTTTACTGTAGATGAGATGAATTCAACATAAAGAAAGAAAAACAAATTGTAATGAGAAAACCACTACTGAACTACTTCTGTATGGGTCTATATTTTGAGAACACCCAGTTTTCAAATGATAAAAGTGATTACACTGTTGATATGATGGTGTTAGCATTACCTCTATGAGGGAATGACCATTACAACAGCTACAATACTTTGTTGTCAGAGTCGTTATAAAGTACTTCAGAAAGTCAACTTTGTTGATCCCTGTACGTGAGGGAAATGAATGTTTCAACTGTCAACAAGTCTTGTAGATGGACAAAGAAAATACAGCAAAAAGTAGATTTACTGAACAGAGGGATTAAGCAAAGTGTGTTCTATAATAAAACTGTGCCATTTATCATAGTGCTTAGAGCCAAACTTCTACAGCAAACATGGCTTACATGGCAGACACGTGTATAAAGTTTTGCAATGAAGAGATTAAAATACGCATTTGCAATGCAATAGGTCTCGCATTTGCAAGAGTTTGAGTTATTGGCATTGTCAATGACAATGCCTTTTATTTATTTGTTTTGTAAACCTGCCAGCGGTGCGTAAACACGCACTTTGTACTTATAGTCCTTGCTTTCAAGAAGCAAGGCTGGCAGTAAAAGAGGCGCAGTACTGTCAGCCTTGCTTCTAATAAGCAACGGCTATAAGTACAAAGTGCATGTTTACGCACCGCTTGCAGGTTTTCAAAACACATAAATAAAAAGCATTGTCATTTACAATTCCAATAGCTCAAACTCTTGCAAATGCGAGACCTATTGCATTGCAAATGCGTGTTGAGCCCTGAGACGGAGGTGACAGCAGCCATAGGAAGGCAGGGACTGTGACGCCAGGCGGTGCGTTTCAAAAGTAGGAGGGAGGAGGAGGCAGCTGCAGCCAAAACAGACCTCGGTCTTTGAATGCACATCAAATATGGCAAGATAAGAGCAAGATTTACAGCCCTGTTTACAACAGAGCTCTGTAAACCACAAGCACTGGTCTCCAGTGCTTCATCTTAAAGAAATAGTGCTCACAAGCTCTGAGTAACACATGCAACGGGGGCAGTCCTTGAAAATGGGCGGAGCTTTTAAAGCCCATATCCTGAATACAGCATGACAACAGCACAAGCACTACCTAGGCGAGACCTAACAAGCAAAGCAGCCTGCGAATAGGGTTTTTATAATTTATCTGCAGATACACTGAATCCTGAATATGAAACCATTTGGACGCTAGTTATTTGATTAAATGTTTACACTTAATGTGAGTACATGTGTATTTCCCAGAATATCTTTTATGGACAGACAAAGAGAATTATCTCCATAGGTAGTACTCCAAAAACAGTTCCTACTGAATTATGTACATCAAACAGAAACAGTAAAATACACTGACGTGCTTTCACATTAAGGAGGTATATTCCCAGGTCCATCCTTATGGCTTGGCACTTTTATATAAATGCATTTCATTAATGGCACAGAATACGTAGAAAGTCAGTCTCTTATATCAGCCCACACAAGAAAGTCGGCCTAAATTGGGGTTGTCTTCCAGGAGCAAGGGTACATCCCATCTGCATATACACCACGATATTCTGAACGGATTTTCCGCCCTGGTACTCCCTTTGCGACTACCTGAAGTTACAGCTACCCGGCTATTTTGGCAAGATCACTGAAGCTCATTCTTGATACGATTATTGACTGACTCCACTACCGTACAACGCATGGAAAGCCACATTCATTGATTAACTCCATCTTATTATTACCAACTACTGATATTTAAATTATTCCTCATTTTTTACAGGGTCCAAACATTCAAACGTGTCCTGATGTTGACCTCACTGAAAGGTCGAAATGCCATTGACAGCACCTCAAATGGACTTTTGTGCTATTGAAAATTATTTGAGGCTGTGTATTTACAGTGAAGACAATACATAGCTCTTCTATATTTTTACGTTTGTTAGCCGTTTGGTTTTGTCTATACATTTTATCAAAATTGTGTTTTTTTTTTGTTTTTTTAAATGAGAGCACTGAGGACTGCATCGTTTTTGAGATTGTCTTTTACAAATCTAGTGTAAAATATTAAACCTAAGCGTGTGACTTCAGAGTCTAGCCTTCATATCATTTCTAGAACGATTATGTCCATAGGTTGTATTTGTTCTAAACAAATTTATTCTTCGAGTACTCGGACAGGTAGTACATTTAGGGGCTGATTACGAATTTGGCAGTATGGTGACGGGACCGCCCTGCCGCCGTACCGCCAAACCCGCGTGAGAACCGCCCACTGCATTATGACATTTTTAGTCATTAGGCCCTAAATGAGCCCCAGATAACCACTGTTTCTTTACTATTGGATGTATTACCAAGGTTCATTTGAGCTTATTGGGTCACTCTTGTTTCCTCTACATGCCTTTCAAGTGACAGCCCACCGAAAGTACTAAACCAACGGGTGCAGCCTTGCAGCTTTTTTTTTACTCACTGGTTTCCATGTGAGTGGTGGCGCAGGAGCCCATTTTGTTATAAAAGACACACAATTGATGGACGGAATGCAGAACAAATCAAAACATTCACCCCCAGTCAAGAGATCTGGGTTAAATCCATCATTATTTTGCTCACCATGCCACCCCAGTTTAGACCTGGCCATATGCAAATCAGTCTTGACCCTGTGCCTCATGGGAACAGTCCAGCCCGAGCTGCCAAGCCAGGTCCTCCCTGGACCGGAAACAAGCATCCTAGGACCGGTTTCGGGGTTTCACCCCTCATCAGCCAGGATAGCTTGATTCCAGTGGCACAGTGAGCCCGGGACCCACGTCTGGGCATACCCGGCGCACTTAGGGCAAGGAAGCAAAAGACATTTTGTTATGAAGCACTCTCTCCTCCGTCCAGTGTGTCTGGAGCACACTTACTCTGCACTGACATTTGGAAACCCCCGAAAAAATATAAAGTGTTTGTGTCTACAGGAATAGTTGGGGTAGAAACGAAATCCTACAGGTCTAGGCTTATGCCACACAACTGTTGGAGAACGTTGACCTGCTGTGTGAACGGAGTAGCTGTACGTTTCTGGTCTAAACCGCACTTTCCCCTGAATGATTCCAGCACTTAAACAGGACTTGTACAGGGAGAGAGGATACGTATACACCACAAATCGGTGTTCATCCCTGCATGATAGATGCATGTGCGCAGATTTATGTTGGCGATGCCTCTGACCACAATCCAAGCACACATTTCCAGCAGAAGCAGATCCACATACAGTTCAACTGGCTTTGATGCATCTTAAATTGCGCATGGACTAGTTCCTTTCTAAAAAATTCCAAACATGCACATTTTGGTTTTTCCACTTTGTGCTAACGCACGTTCAAAGAACTGGGCCTTTAGACATTTGCAGACAATCCTGGCGAGTAATTTTCCTGATTTCATCTTCTTAATGTGTCTAGTAATAGGGCAATTTTTGTCAATCCCAATTGAATTAACTTAATGATTTACAATATTTTCCTCCCATTTTTCATATAACAAATAAATATGTTTTCTCATGATTCACGTTTTGAACTTTTAGTGGTATTTATGTAATACACTTTTGCTGTGTTATTCCTTCGTCTATTTGTACATTACATTTGTTGTTGCTCAAATGTATTGCATTCGGTCTTGGTTCATTCATCCCCGGGTAAACCTATTGGAACTATGCCTTGAATTGAGCCCATCCTACCATAGAACGATGAAGTGGCCCTTCTAGGAGCTCTTGGTCTGAACCTGTTGGCTTATATTTAGATTTATGCCCTACTGAAGGTCAGGCACCTACCATCTCTTCCACCTCTACTTTACCAGAACCATCCTCACGGGTTGGCTCTTCTGGTCATGCAGTGCATAGGCAGGTGCGGGGGAGAGAGTCCACCCTTGGAATAAGAAGGACAGTCAGATGCACTCAAAAGAATTCTTAGACCCCAGAATGCATTGCAGAGAGAGTATCAGGTCAGAAATACACAAGCTGAGAAATTTGATTTCATAAAGACTATGTCAGAGTATTAAGGGAAGGATGTGATGGACACACTGAAAAGCAGCCACTATGCTCTGTAGAGTGTGGTGCAGGGTGAGGGGGTGGATATTTGCACTTCTAGTCCACTGCAATGCAAGTGGTAGTTAGGAAGTGCCCTTGCTGGAGGGGAGATGCCAGCACACCTTATGCACTGCAGAGTCAGGAGTATGAGAGAAACACTCCTGGACAAGGCCACCAACCACCTAACCTTAAGCACTGCACAATCAGGATAGGGTGTGGTGCCCGGTGGGTAGTGATGAAAGGACCCAGCATGTATTAACAAATGGGAGAGATGTATCCCTTTAACACAACTCTTAGTGCTTCACATGCACTGCTTCTTCTAAGGGGGACAAAAGGCACTAAATCTGAGGAAGGGCTACAAGTGCACTTCATGCAAATCAGAGGAGGGGACAGTGGCTGGAATATTCTTTTTAGGGCACCAAAGTGACTGACAGGCCTGCAAGGAATAATGAACGGATAGGGTGCCTTGTTGGGCTCTCGGAAGCAAAGCAGATTGAGTGGTATAGGTAGGTGCATTATTCTGTAGTAGGTCACTAATGCACTCCACATTGAGTGGAAGGGCTCTGGCAATTGTGCTGCTCATCTCTAAACATCTGTAATTCACTGTAGGCTAAGGGGCAGAGGAGGTGTTGCCTGGTGGGAAAAAACGTTGCCTGTAGACCTATGTACTGCAAATGAGGGTATAGAAAAGGGTATATCTATTGTGCTTACCAGTGACCCTTAAGTAATTCACAATGAGCAGTAATAAGAAATAGTTAAACGCTCGGGAAAGCCACTCTGCTTTCCCGAGCCGGCCCCTGCAGCGTGGGGGCAACCATTCGGGGGTACCCATTGCGTCCAAGACCAATGAATGTCTGTGCGATCTGGAATCTGCTGGGGTCCCCTATCACATTCTGCTGGGGGCCCCATCATCTTGCGTTATGCCACTGCCAGGAGGAAAGAACACAGGACAGAGTATCCTCTTTTTGAAGTGAAGCTGGGTAGGTCATACGCCTGGGCAGCATTAAAGGACACTGCAACATCATGTTGCTTCCAATGTCATACAGTGTGGACACAACTCCCCCAACCCTTACAGTTTACTGTTTACTTCAGGAGACACCAGGCAGAGTTCAGGGGAGGCTAAGCCAATCCCTCTAGCCCTGTCCCCAGAGACAAATCACTTCCAGATTATTTGTTTGGAGGGGACTGGGCATTCTAGGCATTCTCAAGGCTTTGAATGCAAGGATGAATTTCTCTGAGAATTTCTTGTACTCTTCATTACAATTCTTTTGACTTGTTGAGTACTATGATTGCATCTACTTGTTGTTTGTTTCATTATCTATGCAAACGCTGCGGGCATTGTTACAGGGTGAGCCTAAAAGAAATGGTTGGGGAAAGAATCGCAATGATGATCGCCTCTCAGAAAGACTCAAAAGGCGGCCTTGGGATAAAAGAAATGGTGTGTCCTATTCCTGCGGGAGAGCTCCAATGCTAGGCAACTCCATGCTGGCATTGCTTTGCTTCTTCTTTAGCTGGAGTTATATCTTCCTATAAGGTGGGGTCTAGTAGCAGGTGAAGCACAAAAAGACAACACCAGCGTGTTAGACCTGGTACCATTGGCGCGAGTCTCCCTTCCATTTTTTGCTGTTGTCTCCTCTGTTTTTGATATGTTTTGCTGGTTAGATGCTTTGGGCACTTTGCCACTGCTGTTCAGCGCCAAAGTGCAAGTGCTCCCTATTGTAAATTGTTGTAATGAATTAGTGACTCCCTGATTGGCTTATTTGATCTACTTGTCAGTCCCTAGTACAGTGCACCATGTGTGCCCAGGGCCTGTAAATCAAATGCCGATGGTGGGTTTGCAGCACTGATTGTGCCACCCACCGAAGCAGCTTGTAAAATATGGCTCAGGCCTGCCATTGCAGAGCCTGTGTGCAGGGTGGGACTGCCATGTCGACTTGGTAAGTGCACCCACTTACCAGTCCCAAAACCTTCCCTTTTCTACATGTTAGCCACCCCTAAGGTAGGCCCAAGTGCAGGGTGCATTGTAAGTAAAGGTAGGACATGCCCTGGTGTGTGTGGCATGTCCTGATAGTGAATTACAGCCAATTTCGTTTTCACTATTGCAAGGCTACCTGTCCCCATAGGCCAGAATGGGCAGTTTGATTATAACATCTTATAATCCTAACTGACCCAGGGAACAAGGTAGAAAAACGAATTTAGTATGCCTGAACTCAGAATGTTAAAATACATCTTTTAGTGTAGGTGATTTTTACATTCTGTGTTTGAAAATACCACTTTTAGAAAGTAGGTATTTTCTTGCCTAACTCATCCAGCCTGCCTCTGCTAGGTTGTGTATTGCTTGTCTGGTTTGTGAGTGACAGGAGGGCTTGGGCTCCAGCAGTCTGATGGGTCAGGGCTGGGCTGAATAGGACCTTGGCTGAATAGAGAGTAGGGGGCGGGGATTTCCTTTCACTCCCCTGAGCCCTCATAGAATAGAGAGTAGGGGAAGAGATTTCCTTTCAGCTACCTGGGCCAGGTCTGCTTTCAACAATGCTGTCTCCACCTCCTGCCAGGAAGCTGCACAGAACTGGTTTTGGTCAGGCACAGACACTCTCTGCCTTCAGAGACAAAGGATTTTTGAGTATAAATATTGGGGCCCAGACCCCAAGACTTTAGATCACTTCTGGGAACCAAGACGGACCTTTGCCAAGGAGAAGAAACCAAGGAAGCTGAAGGATTTGACTGCCCCTGTGCCAGTGTGCTATTTTCTGGGGTTGGCCTGCAGTGGTTACCTAATTGCCAAGGAAAGGGGAAAAAACTTTTATTGAACTTTCATTATCTTGAAGAAGAATCTCCAAGGGCTTGAACTGTGCTTGCCTCCTGCTGAAGTCTTAGGGACACAAGACTTCACTACCAGCTCCCCCCTGAATTTCCTTGCTGGGAATTCTGTCTGCAGAAGCCTGCGTATTGTTGGGAGCTGGAAGCGCGACTCAACAAGAAAAAGCGTGACGCCGCCGCAGCTGTTGCCGTCGCATCCCGGAGAAGCGTGTCGCCACCGCAAGGGTCGCCGCCGCATCACCGGAGAAGCGTAACTCCGTTACAGCTGTTTGTCGTCGCATCACCGGAGAAGTGTGTCGCCACCGTAAGGGCCGTCGTCGCATCACCGGAGAAGCGTGTCGCAGGGCCTGTCGCGGCTCAGAAGTTACAGAGTTCGCCGCACGGCCGTCGGGCGTGCACGCATCGCCTTCACGTCGTCGCATCGCATCAAGGGCGCCATCTTCTCGCATCGCACCGGATCGTCGCAACACATCGAAGCGCCATCTTGTCGCATCGTAACCGGAACGCAGTAAGGGATCGACGCATCACCTCCTCTCCGGTAAGGAACAGACGCATCGCCTACTTTGCGCTTGCACTGAGGAACAGAAGCATCGCCTCCCCCGAAGCAAGGAACCGACGCATCACCCTTCCTGCGACCCTTTTGTTTGTTTTGCATTACGCATTTAAGGTACTTTGTGAGAAACGTGTCGCATTTACCATCAACTTTGAACTAAGCAATTTCTACCATTTTTAAGTCTATTTTTGATTACAGTATTGTGGATTTTTGTCGTTTGGGTCTTGTGTTAAGTCTATATAAAGAATACTTATTTTTATAAAACCTGTGTGGTGTCCATCTGTAGTGTTTTCACTGAATTACTGTATGTGTTCACAAATGCTTTACACACTGCCTCGGAGATAAGCCTGCCTGCTCGTGCCAAGCTACCACAGGGTTGAGCAGGGGTTATTTTAGGAGTGTAGCCCCCTTACCCTGACTAGAAGCAAGGGTCCCTATTTGTACAAAGGTGCAAACCATTGCCAACTAGAGACCCCCAGTTCTAACATTGGTGGTCAGCGGTGAGGATTCTGGACTTGCATTTGTGACTCGTATACAGTGATTGGTGTACACTACTAGTGAGTGCAGACCAAACGCAACCACGTACATTTTTGTAGGATTTTTTTCCTTGGAATTGTTATTTTTTTGCTAAAGACTACCAATTCTTATTGCCATGAGCAACCCAGCATCCAACGCATCTATGGATCTAGATTTTGAGGAAGAAAGGGTGGATACCTACACTGTGAAACAGATGAAACACTTCTGTAGAAAATTTAAAGTTGCTACTCAAGGCCTCACCAAGAAGGATGAGTTCCAAAAGGCGCCGAGGGCCTGGTTGGAAGCTAGAAATTCCTCTGAGGATGTGGAGGTGCCTGTGGTGGAGGCAGAGGATGCAGAAGGGCAGCTAGATGGGCCATTGGGCCCAGCCGGGGAGAAAGTACCTTCCCCACCAGGCAGCAGTGTTTCTTCCAAGGACCTGTCCCCAGGAGAGCTGGAGGACAGGGAGAGAAATAGAAGGCATAAAATGGAGCTGGCCAAGCTCAAGATGGAGGGTCAAAAGGACCTAGAGAATAAGAAGCTGGAGTTTGAAAATAACAAGTTAGCATTGGAAAGAGAGAGAATGCAATTAGAGCATGAGAGAATGTTGAGGGAGTTGGAGATCAAAGCGAAAAACTTAGAAATGAATCCCTCTGGTGGCAGCGCACCATCTGTGCCTGCAGAAGGCAGGGTATATATCCCCAAGGATGTCATAAAGGATTTTCATAAGCATGATATTGGGCAGTGGTTTGCAGCCTATGAAATAGCAATGTTGGCCCACCGGGTCCCTGAGAAGGATTGGGGAGCGGGGTTGTGGGGCCGCTTTGTGAGTGAGGGGAGGGATACATTGTTAGACCTGCCCAATGACAGTAGGATGTCTTATGCCCACATGAAGGAAGCCCTGATGAGAAGGTATGGTTTGACCCCAGAACTCTATAGCCAGAGGTTCAGGAATTGTAAGAAACTGGAGGCAACCACCTGGGTGGAGTATGCATCTTTCTTTTGCAGAGCTATGGATGGTTGGATGAAGGGTAGCAAAGTGAGTACTTTTGAGGAGCTCTATGATTTGTTTGCATGGGAGCACTTGTCTGGTAATTGTTTTCCAGAGCTACGCCAGCAACTTATTGATAGCAAGCTAACTAACCCTAGGAAGCTTGCTGAGGAGGCGGACCGCTGGGTCAGTACCCGGGTCCACAAGGGTCATTTGGGAGACTTCGCCAAAGGTGGGCAGGGTCCCCAGCAGAAGGGTGGGGGGGGACAAGGGTAAACAGAGGGAGTTCCAGAAAGGACCCCAAAGTAATCCCCAAGGGAACCAAGGGAAGGGTTCCCAGCCTCCCCCTCAGAAGAAGCCAGAGGCCCTGACAGGTAAACCTGTTCACAGGGGCCCCCCTAAATGTTTTAAGTGTGGTCAAGTGGGCCACCGTTGGTATGATCCCCAGTGTACCCAGAGGGATCACAATGCACCACCTAGTGCACCACCCCGTCAGATGGCAAGTGTAGCCCTGGGAGGGGAGGAGATGGGTGCCCAAGGTGGGTGGGGTCCCGCAGAAATGTCCCTTGTCTCTTTAGGAGATTGTGAGATGGTCCCTAGGACCCAGCTGCCTGATAACACTAAGAAATACAGGCAGTGGGTGACCATCAATGGACATAGGGTGGAGGCTCTGAGAGATACCGGGGCCAGTGTGACAGCTGTCAGTTGTCGGCTGGTGTCTAAAGAGCAGGTGGTCCCCCATGCATTCTTCCCTGTAGTTGCCGTGGACAACTCAGAGAGCCAGTGTGAGGTGGCTCAAGTTCCCTTTGAGGGGGGAGGGGGGTCTCAGGTACCCTTCAAGTAGCTGTGAGGCCAGCTATGCCTGTTGATTGTCTGTTGGGCAATGATTTATAGAACTCCCCTTGGGCTAAGGTGGAGAGAAGGTCTCATCTGGAGATGTTGGGTCTGCCTGAGTGAGCGTGTGTGACCACTCGGTCTATGGCAGCCAGTAAGGGTGTTCAAGAGGACCTGGAGCCTGAAAATATGGCCCAGGCACCTGCCTTAAAGAGTAGAGGTAGGGGGGAGCGGGAAACCGGCCCCCATAGTTCCCACGGTCCAGGAGGAGGCAGACCTTGAGGGGGATGCCCTGGAACCTACAGGGGAGCAAGTGGCTGAACTGGGGGACCTGCCTGAGCTGACCCATTGGCAGCAAGGAGGACCCACCAGGGAGGAATTCTGTGAAGAGCAGAAGAAGTGCCCTTCTCTTGAGGGCTTGCGGCAACAGGCCACAAACCAGGCAGCAGGTGATCAGTCTGGATCACATTGGATCTACTGGGAGAATGGTCTCCTGTATAGCGAGCCTAAGGTTGCTGAGCCTGGGTCAGCCCGTGTGCTGGTGGTACCCCAGCGCTTCAGAGCCTTCCTACTGGGTTTGGCTCATGATGTGCCTTTGGCAGGGCATTTGGGGCAGAACAAGACCTTTGAAAGGCTTGTTACCCACTTTCATTGGCCTCAAATGCGCAAGAGTTCAGATACTCATTGCAGGACCTGCCAGACTTGCCAGGCAAGTGGTAAAAGTGGAAGGAAGCACAAGGCTCCTCTCCAACCTTTCCCTGTGGTCAGTACCCCCTTTGACCGGGTGGGCATTGACATTGTGGGGCCTCTGGACCCCAAGACAGCCATGGGCAACAGGTTTATCCTGGTCTTGGTGGACCATGCTACCCGGTACCCGGAAGCCATCCTGCTCAGGACAGTGACGGCCCCCGTGGTGGGACGTGCACTGATGGGGATTTTCTCCCGTGTGGGGTTCCCCAGAGAGGTGGTGTCAGACCGTGGTACTAACTTCATATCAAAGTATATGAAGTCCCTGTGGCAGGAGTGCGGTGTAACGTACAAGTTCACCACTCTTTACCACCCCCAATGTAATGGGCTGGCTGAGAGATTCAACCGGACCCTCAAAGGCATGATTATGGGTCTTGAGGAACCTATGAGGCGTAAGTGGGACGTCCTCTTGCCATGCCTTCAGTTTGCTTACCGTGAGGTGCAACAAAAGTCCTTAGGGTTCAGTCCCTTTGAACTGCTGTATGGTCACCCGGTAAGAGGACCTCGGAGTCTGGTGAAGGAAGGCTGGGAGAAAGCTCCCAGGAAACCTCCCCAGGATGTATATAGCTACATGCTGGCCTTCAGGAACCAGACTAGGTGATTCAGACAACTTGCTCAGGCGAATCTGGAAGCCTGCCAGGAAGAGATGAAACAGTGGTATGATCAGAATGCCACTCTGATCGAGTTTCAGCCTGGACAGAAAGTTTGGGTCATGGCCCCAGTGGAGCCCTGTGCGCTCCAGGATAAGTGGACCGGACCATTTGAGGTGGTGGAGCGCAAGAGTGATGTAACCTACTTGGTGGACTTGCGGTCTCCCAGGAACCCTTTGCGGGTCCTGCATGTTAACCGCCTGAAGCCCCACTTAGAGAGGTCCGAAGTGGGCATGCTCCTAGCAACAGATGCTGGAATGGAGGAGGAGACTGAGCCTCTTCCTGACCTCCTGTCTGCAACAGAGCAAGATGGGTCAGTGGATGGTGTGAACCTCTCTACCACCCTGACCCCCGAGCAGCAGAATCACTGTCGCCAACTGTTGGGACAATTCTCTGATCTGTTCTCCCTGGTTCCTGGTGTCACTGAGTGGTGCGTCCATGATGTGGACACTGGGGACAGTCCTCCTGTTAAGCACAAAGCTTACAGAGTGACTGACAGGGTCAGAGCTTACATCAAGGAGGAGGTCTCCAAGATGTTTGCCTTAGCGGTGATTGAGTCCTCTAACAGCCCTTGGGCCAGCCCAGTGGTCTTGGTCCCAAAGGCTGCCGCGCCTGGTGCCACACCCGAACTCCGGCTCTGTGTGGACTACCGAGGACTCAATTCAGTCACCAAGACTGACGCGCACCCCATCCCCAGAGCGGATGAGCTCATTGATCGACTAGGGGCTGCACGGTACCTCAGTACGTTTGATCTGACGTCTGGGTACTGGCAGATCGCCTTAACTGATGGGGCCAAAGAGAGGTCAGCATTCTCCACACCAGATGGGCACTACCAATTCCGGGTTATGCCCTTTGGGATGAAGAATGCCGTGCCACCTTTCAGAGGTTGGTCAACCAGGTGTTGGTTGGACTGGAAGATTTCAGTGCCGCCTACCTGGATGACATTGCAGTGTTTAGTTCCACCCGGGATGAACATCTGCGCCACCTCTGGGAAGTGTTGATGGCGCTGCGGAGAGCAGGCCTCACGATCAAGGCGAGTAAGTGCAAGATCGGGCAGGGTTCCGTGGTGTACTTGGGGCACCAGGTAGGAAGCGGCCAGGTGGCGCCCCTACAACCCAAGATTGATACCATCCTGGCATGGGAACCCCCCAAAACCCAGACACAGGTGAGAGCCTTTTTAGGATTCACAGGGTACTACAGGAGGTTTGTCAAGGGGTATGGCAACATCGTTGCACCCTTGACTGAGCCGACTTCCAGGAAGCAGCCCAAGAAAGTGAACTGGACTGACACCTGTCAGAAAGCTTTTGAGGCCCTGAAGACTGCCATGTGCACAGCGCCCGTGCTTCAGGCGCCCAACTTCTCAAAACCATTCATTGTTCAGACAGGCGCTTCAGAGCATGGCGTGGGGGCTGTTCTTTCACAGATGAATGAGGAGGGCCTAGACCAACCTGTAGCCTTCATCAGTAGGAGGTTACTTCCACGGGAACAGAGGTGGAGTGCAATTGAGCGTGAGGCATTTGCTGTGGTCTGGGCACTGAAGAAGTTGAGACCATACTTTTTTGGGACTCACTTCCTGGTTCAGACAGACCACAGGCCCCTCAGATGGTTGATGCAGATGAGAGGTGAGAATCCAAAGTTGTTGAGGTGGTCCATTTCCCTACAGGGGATGGACTTCACGGTGGAACACCGCCCTGGTACAGAACACGCCAATGCTGATGGTCTGTCCAGATTTTTCCGCCTTAGTGAAGAGAACTCCCAAGAGGATGGGTAGTTCTCCCCACCTTTCAGCTGGAGGGGACTCGTGTTAGACCTGGTACCACGGGCGTGAGTCTCCCTTCCATTTTTTGCTGTTGTCTCCTCTGTTTTTGATATGTTTTGCTGGTTAGATGCTTTGGGCACTTTGCCACTGCTGTTCAGCGCCAAAGTGCAAGTGCTCCCTATTGTAAATTGTTGTAATGAATTAGTGACTCCCTTATTGGCTTATTTGATCTACTTGTCAGTCCCTAGTACAGTGCACCATGTGTGCCCAGGGCCTGTAAATCAAATGCTGATGGTGGGCTTGCAGCACTGATTGTGCCACCCACCGAAGCAGCTTGTAAAATATGGCTCAGGCCTGCCATTGCAGAGCCTGTGTGCAGGGTGGGACTGCCATGTCGACTTGGTAAGTGCACCCACTTACCAGTCCCTAAACCTTCCCTTTTCTACATGTTAGCCACCCCTAAGGTAGGCCCAAGTGCAGGGTGCATTGTAAGTAAAAGGTAGGACATGCCCTGGTGTGTGTGGCATGTCCTGATAGTGAATTACAGCCAATTTCGTTTTTCACTATTGCAAGGCTACCTGTCCCCATAGGCCAGAATGGGCAGTTTGATTATAACATCTTATAATCCTAACTGACCCAGGGAACAAGGTAGAAAAACGAATTTAGTATGCCTGAACTCAGAATGTTAAAATACATCTTTTAGTGTAGGTGATTTTTACATTCTGTGTTTGAAAATACCACTTTTAGAAAGTAGGTATTTTCTTGCCTAACCATCCAGCCTGCCTCTGCTAGGTTGTGTATTGCTTGTCTGGTTTGTGAGTGACAGGAGGGCTTGGGCTCCAGCAGTCTGATGGGTCAGGGCTGGGCTGAATAGGACCTTGGCTGAATAGAGAGTAGGGGCGGGGATTTCCTTTCACTCCCCCGAGCCCTCATAGAATAGAGAGTAGGGGAGGAGATTTCCTTTCAGCTACCTGGGCCAGGTCTGCTTTCAACAATGCTGTCTCCACCTCCTGCCAGGAAGCTGCACAGAACTGGTTTTGGTCAGGCACAGACACTCTCTGCCTTCAGAGACAAAGGATTTTTGAGTATAAATATTGGGGCCCAGACCCCAAGACTTTAGATCACTTCTGGGAACCAAGACGGACCTTTGCCAAGGAGAAGAAACCAAGGAAGCTGAAGGATTTGTCTGCCCCTGTGCCAGTGTGCTATTTTCTGGGGTTGGCCTGCAGTGATTACTTAATTGCCAAGGAAAGGGGAAAGAACTTTTATTGAACTTTCATCATCTTGAAGAAGAATCTCCAAGGGCTTGAACTGTGCTTGCCTCCTGCTGAAGTCTTAGGGACACAAGACTTCACTACCAGCTCCCCCCTGAAATTCCTTGCTGGGAATTCTGTCTGCAGAAGCCTGCGTATTGTTGGGAGCTGGAAGCGCGACTCAACGAGAAGAAGCGTGACGCCGCTGCAGCTGTTGCCGTCGCATCCCGGAGAAGCGTGTCGCCACCGCAAGGGTCGCCGCCGCATCACCGGAGAAGCGTATCTCCGTCGCAGCTGTTTGTCGTTGCATCACCGGAGAAGCGTGTCGCAGGGCCTGTCGCGGCTCAGAAGTTACAGAGTTCGCCGCACGGCCGTCGGGCGTGCACGCATCGCCTTCACGTCATCGCTTCGCATCAAGGGCGCCATCTTCTCGCATCGCACCGGATCGTCGCAACGCATCAAAGCGCCATCTTGTCGCATCGTAACCGGAACGCAGTAAGGGATCGACGCATCACCTCCTCTCCGGTAAGGAACAGACGCATCGCCTACTTTGCGAAAGCACTGAGGAACAGAAGCATCGCATCCCCCGAAGCAAGGAACCGACGAATCCCCCTTCCTGCAACCCTTTTGTTTGTTTTGCGTTACGCATTTAAGGTACTTTGTGAGAAACGTGTCGCATTTAACATCAAATCTGAACTAAGCAATTTCTACCATTTTTAAGTCTATTTTTGATTACAGTATTGTGGATTTTTGTTGTTTGGGTCTTGTGTTAAGTCTATATAAAGAATACTTATTTTTATAAAACCTGTGTGGTGTCCATCTGTAGTGTTTTCACTGTATTACCATGTGTGTTCACAAATGCTTTACACACTGCCTCCGAGATAAGCCTGCCTGCTCGTGCCAAGCTACCACAGGGTTGAGCAGGGGTTATTTTAGGAGTGTAGCCCCCTTACCCTGACTAGAAGCAAGGGTCCCTATTTGGACAAAGGTGCAAACCATTGCCAACTAGAGACCCCCAGTTCTAACACAGCGGAAAAGGAAATTGGATGAAAGGTATCAACAGTGCTTTAAATGGGAAAAAATAAGTGCAGGTACTCATTAAATTGAGCTAGGGGCGTGGCTAGTAGGAGGGGTTAGAGACGGAGTGAGACATGATGACAAAAACACTTCTATTGAGTATTCATTTGGCCTTGCATTCCCCTGGATAGTGGTCTCAAACTTTTCATATGTGTAGATTAACAGCTAAAACCCTGAATGAGACAAGCCATCAACAGTACTTTAAGCAATTTCAGGCTAATAATCAGTGTGCTCTAGGAGGAGAGAGACTCTGGCACTTACACTGGTTGCGGGACAGAACAAAACATGTGAGAAATGTATCAATCTAAACAAAACGTGTTAACTCGTTACACAAAATGACGGCCAAACACCAAATGTCCATGTTTCCTTTTTTTTTTTTTTTAATTTGCAGCTTCTTAATATCATAATAATTCTAATGTTCCTACTTGCTTGCATTTGGCGCAATCCTTAAATATTCAAGAGTGTACACACACAAACAAGCATTACACGCATTTCTTTTCAAATATCGCATGATTCTGTTCCTCTCAAACATACACTCTCTGTTTTCACATCTCTAACCTCGAAATCCATCCCGCGCTCACTTCTGTCTCATTTGTATCTAATTCTGTCCAACTATTTACCCCAATTGTATCCTATCACTCTCTCTACCATCACTCTTATTTTTAATCTGCCGTCGCCGCGCCTCTCTACCTCTTTCCATAGCCATCTGGATCTCTTCCATATCTCTATCTGCGCTTACCCCTTCTGCCTCTCTAGCTTTTCTTACTTTAAACTCTCTGCTCTTTCCCCCTCACTCTTCACCTTAATTCACACCCATTTTCCCTCCTCTCCCCTCGGCAGAAGGCCCCACGGCCGGAGAGCTTGCAGTGGCAGACAGTTAGCACTGCAGGGTCCCGAGCACGTGCAGAGTCCAGCAGGGTAGAGGTCAGGGGAAGAACAATACTGTCCTCCAATGGGAAGGTCAGTTGACCTCCTCCTACCTCAACTGGGCACCAGGGAGGCCGCTTAGGCCATTTTCACCACCATCATGGACTCAATGTCCCAGCAGGCGGGCGGGGTGGGTTCGCAGGTGCAAGTGAGTCTGGGGAAAGACAGTCAGACCCCAGTGGGAGGCCAACGGGTGAAAATGGCCCTTTGTACCAGAGTTACTGCACGGACCCAGCATCAATGCCTGGCAGGGGGGGTGGTGAGGACAAAGAGCTTTCATCTGGGTAGGAAGGGAGCAGAGGCCCTCTTGCCCCTGCAGCAGGCCTTTAATAGGACGTTCAGGCCCCATCGGGCAGCTTGCCACAGCTGCATAATACAGACAGGCGGCAACGGGCAACATGCTGTCAAAAAAACGGCACGCAGCTGGCCCTAAGGGCACCAGTCCAGTGCCCACCTTATCAATCCGACCCGGAGTACCGGTACTCTCCTTGACAGTGGAGAAGTGCCGGTACTCGGCTCGGTAAATTTAAGAAGTGCCGGTACTCAGTACCGGCCCATTTAAAGCACTGGGTATCGACTAAGATGGGTAGTCAGCGTTGGTGACCTCTTACTGACTGCCCTGGATCGCATGTAAGGAAACACAAACCTGTTTTTAATAAAAATGCAACAAAATCCTTACTTCCCACAAAAGATAACTCTGGGGGATAGTTTATTTCATGGAATGTATTTACATACGGGTAGTTACATGGAGCTATGGTACAGCAACTCAAAGACTGTCTGTCTCTGGGAATGCACTTACAGTGAGGGACACAGGAAGTGCGTGTGTGACCTACAGTTGTCAGTCTCCCTCAGACAGGGCAGTGAAGGGTAGGGGCTGTCGCCTGTTGCAAGGATGGCAGGCAGGATACACCGGTATATAAAGGGGGGGGGGTCACTGTTCCTTAAGAGTCCCCCCCCTCTCTTTTTGATAAATAGGCAGGATACACCTCCATAAAGCACAGTTGCTTGCAATTACCACAACTACTGAGCTTCCCTTTCAATAAGGATCAGAGAGAAACAGAAGATCGTAAAGGAGGCTATCTACAGCTTGTGCCAGTGGAACAGACACTAGAGTCTGCACCGCTGCTTTGCTTTATTTTCAGAGAATAAATGGTATTTCATCCAGTTCAGGCCTGCAGCTGCATGTGCGGCACCACTGTTGTCCTGCCACATATAGTAACTGACTTCCAGGAGTTCCCGGCGGGGCCTGCACAGCGTGTGCCGTCTCGATCTGCTGAGAGTTCAGTCAGGCAGCCAATGTCGGTGCCTTGGGCTTCAGTGAAAGGGTACTTTGAACCTGCACTTCTGATTCCTATCAGGCTCCCTCGGCTGCTGCCAACGCCTCGGCCAGGCTGTGGGTCTGGCTCTGGGCCTACAATAACAGTGTGCGGGCTGGAGACGCGAGATGAAACACGCAGCAGTCCCTGCACTCGTGCTCACGGTTCAGAGCAGGACTGGCCTAGGATGCTCTGCAATTGTCGCTAAGAGGAACAGGGCCCTAACGGGTTGCTAAGCCACATTTTCATTAGTGTGTGCTTTATTTTCAAACGAGTTAGTAGCTTCGGGGGTTTAAACCGCCCTGTGTGGTGGTGATAGCACTAACATAATGCACTATAGAATAGGAGGACTCGCTAAGTGGATTTCTGCTGCTTGCTGCAAAACACTTTCAAGTAAAATGGCACGCGACTGGACACAGGTGTGCGCATCTCGCCATAAAGTGCAACGGACTTGTTGTTCTACTTCCCCAATGGAGCTTTCAGCAGACACTGGAGAGGCGATTTCACCGTCAAAGGGAATTATTTACAACCTCCTGGCAAAGTGCCCCAAATGGAAATTGTTGCAATATTGACCTAAAAGATCATTTTCCACTGCATAAAACTGTAAATGTTACTATTAATAATAAAAAACGCAATGGTAATACTGAGGGATTCTCCTACAATAAGGTATTGTCCTTCAAGAAGAGGGGATATTTCAGCAGACTTTCGCTGTTTAGAAAGTCTTGTCATAGTGACTAGCGGGTACTTTGTTTCAGCCGTTTATCTCAAGAGCATCGGGCTGTGTTAACAGGTGACTCGCCCACTTGCGCCATATTTATACACATGCGCTACATTGTGGCCTAAGTTCTGTTACACGCCTGAAATCTAAACTCTGAGCAACCTGGCGCATCTGCAGAGATCTCATGTGTCTAGTGTCAGGCACCATCATGTTTCCTCTCCATGTATTCCTGTATGTGTAACGGGATCTGTTTAGAACTATCCATACACAACGGTTAAGGTGGGATGGCAGGGGCAGCCCTACGTCTCCACAGAGCACCTTGAGATTTCTGAAGCAGGACACTGCAGATACCTCTGAAGGCATGGTTAGTTGGAGGCAACTTTTAATCCCCATTTGTAGATCTCAAGAGCCTCGCACCAGGCGAGCGTACTACTATTAAAAAGGGGAACACGGGCGTGGTCTCGCTGCTCATGGAGTGAGACGCACGCCGTGGAAGCTCCGGATCGCCGCTGCCATCCCAAGCTTCTTAAGCGGCGCTGGGAACTCGCAAGCGACGCTGCCTGGGGTGCCTGGCCAGCGGAAGGGTTGGGGCTGCTTCTGGGGGCCTGGCGCTCTCCCTGGACCGCTAACTGCGGGGTGTGCGGCGTCATCGAAGTAAGCCCCGACCCGGGCGGGTGTGACCGCCATTTTGGGCTCCCCGGACCTCGCGGTCCCTGTGGTTGGCGGACTCCCACCCGCCCTGCCCTGCGGCTACCCTTCCTGGGCACCTGGCTGACTCTGCTAGGGTCTGCGGCGGTGGTGTGGGGGGCCGGAAACCCTGGCGCTGATCCACAGAGGGGTCATCCACCGCCAGTGACCTTACTTGCTGCCATCTTGGGCCTCCCGGCCGCGACCCGCAGGAGCGGTCCGCGGGGTCTTGGCCGAGCTGTTGGCCCACCCGGAGGGGCGCTACGCATGCTGCTGTACCCCAGAGGGCCCCTGAGGCTACCTGCAGTGTCGGACGGAGGACAGCGGTGTGCCGACTGCCATAGGGCCGGATCTCGGCCGTGGACGTCGCGGCCACCATCTTGGGCCTATCCGGGCCCTGAAGAGCTCCTGCCCGGCGAGGGCCTCCCACATCTTTCCACCGCCACACCGAGGATCCCATATCTCCTCCGGGGGTCTGGGGCGGCGGCCTGGAGGGCCGGGCCCTTACACGTGGGCGTTTGGAGGGCACGCTGACCTGCTGCGCGGACTCCGCTGCCATCCTGGGCTCCCGGGCACGGATCGTGGAGGCCTACAGCCTGACCTGCCTCCCTGCTTTCCCGTGGCGACGCCGCTGGAGACCCCTGGTGAGTGCGCATTGACCATCGCTGCCTGGTCATTCCCCACAGGCCGAGTGCACCCCCTTTGACTGACGGCGCAGGAGTCTCTGCGGATCCTGGAGGGTCCCTGGGGTGATCCAGAGTGGGGGTGCTTTTGGCTGCCGTTTGACTCCCCGCTAGGCGCTTCTGCAACAGCGATCCCCTCATAGCCATCTTCCTGGACATTGGTGAACTCCGCACGTCACTTGAGAAGCCGGGTGGGGAGTGTTGTGGCCTGGGAGCGCGGCTCCATTTCTCCGTGGGCGTGGCGCCCCTCGGCTGAGGCACCCTCTGTCAACATGGGATTGCCGGCGCCTCACTGGACATCGTGCCTCCAGCCGCTGGACGGTCCCTACCTTCGGCACACTTACTGGGGGTACTGAGACGTCGCTCCCTGCACCGGGGAGGGCGACGGCACCTGCTGGGTGGATGCGCCCTGGGTCTGTGATACGCGCTGCAGCTGGGCCCTGGGCGGTCGCCTTTCCTCCCTAATCTTGCCCCCCGGACGGGGCAGGCGGCACGCCCCTATGTGATCCTGCGAGGGGGACCCCTGTTCGTGCCACTCGCCTGGCCTGGACCCTGATGCTTCGGTTGTGCTGCCCCGGCCTGAGACCTGGACTCTTTCAAGCGGCTGGTGGAGAGGTTGGGTGGCCCCGGGACTTTGGAGGCGCGACCCCTGGCTGCCCGTCCCTCACCAGGGAAGCACTCTGCTACCGCCTACTGTGACACTCTCTAACATCTGTCCGGGATGCCATCCGACCTTGTGTGGCGTTCCCTGGCCTTGACCCCCTGCCCGGCACGTGGGATCCCGAGGGGACATGACTCGCTCAAAGGCTGGGAAAGACACTGCTGCACCTCCGTAGGATAACCCTGTGACTGCCCTGTGGAACAAGCCGGGCTCTGCCCCTGTAGTGGAGATGGCATCATCGGCGGGGGGCCCTCCGATCCCGTCACCCAATCCTTCATGGCCAGCTTCATGCAGGAACTCAAATCTGAAATTGGCTCCCTTCGAACGGAGGTTCAATCCTGCGTCAAGGAGCTCAGGAGAGATGTCGTGGAGCTTGGAGGGCGGGTAGATGATCTCGAAAAGACAGTCGACGCTCGCACAGAGGACCAGGAGCAACTATGGCAGCACCTGGCCACCCTGGAGGAACAACACATCGAGCTGCAGATCAAGCAGGAGGACTTGGAAAATAGGGGCCGCCGCAACAACTTGCGCCTAAGGGGGGTCCCTGTTGGGGATGAGGGCTCAGACATCATGACTTTTGTGGCAGACCTGCTTCAAGAAATCAGAGGTGATGAAGATGCCTCCCCACCGGCCCTGGACCGCGCCCACCGAGTGTCTGGTCCTCCTGGTCGTCCTGGCCTCATTCCCGACATTCTGACCCGGGTCCACTTCTTTACGGAGGAGGCCATCCTCAAAGCGGCGCGCTCCAAATCAGAGCTCACCTACAAGGGCACTACTATCCAATTGTTCCAGGACCTTGCCCCTACCACGCTACGTCGCCGCAGGGACTTCAAACCCATCACAGACAAACTCAGGGAGTTGGGCATCCGGTACCAGTGGGGCCATCCCTTCGCACTCATTTTCCAATGGGAATCAAAGCGCCGGATGCTTCGGTCCTTCAAAGAGGCTGCGCAGCTGCTTCAACTCCCGGTCACTCCACCATCCAGCCCCTCTAGACTGCCATCCCTGAACCGTGAACCTGCAAAACCTCAATGAGCTAAGGTACACCGCTCTAGACGCCCGTCCCATCGAGGAGAACATGCCTCATCTCAAGCTAAACAAGACATTATCCAACACCTCCGCTCTTTAGATGGTGGACGAACCCCCTCGGGCTCCCAGCCCTCTGAGAAATAACTTTTAGGCACCCCTCCACGTTCCTTGGATCTTCATCACATGCATCGGCCCCCCGCGGTGGTGGGGTCGGTTCCCCACCCTCCTGGCCTGATCTCCCCTCGCCTCGACTGCATCCTGGCAGCGGCACCGGAATGTGCTCCTTGACGGTGACGCTGATCTTCTGAGACCCGCTTCCCCTCCTATTCCTCGGAGAGTGACATCTCTGGGATGGCCTGTGCCATTGAGCCTGGCTTGCTCCTGGACTGGAATAGGTCATGTTGGCCACGTTGGCCGTTGTTACATTTGGACATTTTGTCTCTCTTCTCTTGCTCCTTTTTTCCTCTCCTTCTCCTTCCTTGGCGGGAGGGTGGTCCTAATTATCGTGGGTGAGCTCTCTTCTGTGAATGTTGCCCCTTCTCCCCTCTGCATTGCGCTGGGCCCTGCGACGTGTCTCCACTCTGCCGGTCTTCTTTGGAAATACTCCGGGGGTGGGGAGGTGGCGCTGCGTTCCACTCCAATTCCTCTGCTTTCAATGGCGCTTGCGCGCGACCCGCCTGCACCATGGCCTCAATCCCCGGTCTGAAACTACTCTCCCTTAATGTAAAGGGTCTTAACTCCCCCAACAAGCGCCGCCAGATATGGCGATATCTATTACAGCAAAATCCGGACATTGTCTTCCTGCAGGAGACTCACCTGCTGAGGGAGGATGTCTCTCGCATGGCCCACCCTCGATACCCTCTTCAACGCTGGGCATCTGCACCCACTAAATTGGCGGGGTGGCTATCCTCTGTCGGGCAGGCATCCACCAGGACACCTCCAGGGTGATCCGTAGCAAGGATGGCAGATTCCTCAAAATGATGGTCAAGATCGGGCAGCGGACCCTCACCCTTTGCAATGTCTACGCTCCGAATCAGGCTCAGGATCTCTTCCTTAGGGGCCTACTGCGGGAACAGATAACTCACGATGACTCTCACCTCATCCTGGGGGGCGACTTCAACCTGGTTTGGGAAGCGGGATTTGACCGCAGCGATGGCTCGTTTCATGGGACAGGGGCTATGTCCTCCGCCTTAAAAAGGCGTCCAACTGACCTTGGCCTAACGGACATTTGGCGCTATCATTCCCCAGCCACCCGTGACTATTCTTATTATTCCCATGTCCATCGTTCGTACTCGTGCATCGACTACATCTTCGTTTCACACTCTCTGATTAAAGACACCCTCTCGACGTCTATGTCTGACATTTCTGTCTCCGATCACGCTCATGTGGAACTTCTCATACAGGATCACTTCTTTCGACCAAGCCGCTCCCTCCGGTGGCGCCTCACCCCCCCCAAGTCCTTCGGGACCCCGTGGATGCGGCGGAACTTTGGGATGCTATCACGTCCTACTTCGTGTCCAATGACCTCCCTGAGACCCCCCCTTCCCGTGGTCTGGGACGCGTTTAAGGCCACGATTCGAGGCTGCATTACGTCCATTGCCATAGCTCGGGAAGTCCGCCTCTTCGAAGACAACCTTTCTCGGGACATAAAGGCACTTGAAAGGTTAGACCAGGAACATCCTCTGGCGCTCCATAAACGACGTCCCGCCATGCTTAGAGGCCAGCTAAGGGCGCATAGAACCAACAAGGCAGAAAACGCCCTCTTAGCTCTGAAACAACAGTATTATGAGGGGGGAGATAAAGTGGGTACGGTCCTGGCACGTCGCCTCCGGACACGGGCCGCCAAGGCGCACATAGCCAAACTTAAATTAGAAGAAGATGGCACATGGGCCACCACTGAAGCCGCTAAATTAAAAGCTTTCCAGGAATACTACTCGTCCCTCTATGCCAGGGAATCGTCCAGAACAGATGCAGGCTGCACTGGGAGCCTGTGAATGGTCCCAGATTAGTCGTTACCATGCGCAGCTCCTGGAGGACCCGATTACCTCAGAGGAGCTCGCCGGCGCTCTGAAGGACCTCCCTCTTGGTAAATCCCTGGGGCCGGACGGTTTCTTTTTATCGCGCTTTTCTCCCGCAACTCAAGACCCATTTACTCTGTCTCTTTAATTCTTTTTCGGACACGGAGGGGCCCTCCACATCTATGGCCACGGCTGAAATCGCCATAATCCCCAAACCAGGGAAGGATCCCACACTATGCTCCTCTTTTCGCCCTATTGCGCTCTTAAATACGGACCTTAAACTCTACACTAAAATACTAGCTAAGTGACTCGACCCGCACCTACCCGGGCTCATTGAACCTGATCAGGTTGGCTTTATCCGCCACCGGCAAGGTGCGGATAACGTACGCCGTATCGCACATCTAGTCGGGAAGGCTCATCACTGGAAGATACCCTCTTGCTTGCTGTCGCTCGATGCTGAGAAAGCATTTGACCGACTGGATTGGGTATTCCTTCGGGCTGTCATACACAAAATAGGGCTGGGCCCTCAGATGATCGCTAGGATCATGGCTCCTTATCTCTCCCCTTGGGCCCAAGTGCGGGTAAACGGCCAACTTACGAGACCCATCTCGATCCATAGAGGCACCCGCCAGGGGTGTCCCCTTTCCCCTCTATTATTTGCCCTCGTAGTAGAACCCCTCATTGCCATGATCCGCCAGTCCCCCGATATTCATGGCGTCACACTTGGGGGGTTGGATCATAAAATCGCCTTATTTGCGGATGATCTCCTTCTTACCCTATCCCACCCGCGTACCTCCTTACCTGCTCTTCATAGATTGCTCCAATCGTTTTAACTGGTCTCAGGCCTCAAAATTAATCATGCCAAATCATGGGCCCTAAATCTTACGATCCCTGTGGAGGAGATCCCAGTGCTCCAGTCTCTTGTCCCATATCAATGGGACCTTTCGGTATTTGGGGCTCAACTTGACCCCCGACCTTGCCACGTGGTCACAAGCTAACTGGCAGGAGTGTAAAAAGGCCGTACTAGCGGACCTGAGAGCATGGAAATCCCTCCCGATCTCCTGGTTGGGGCGTTTGAACACAGTCAAAATGTTGATACTCCCAAAGATACTTTACCTGTTTCAGACCCTTCCCACGCCCATCCCACAGCATCAGATCCAGAGCCTTCAACGTGAGCTCACCACGTTTATCTGGGGAGGGAGCAGACCGAGCTTTTCTAATAAGATTCTCTTGTTACCGCGAGACAGAGGGGGGCTGGCTTGTCCTAACTAGTTAGAATATTACTGGGCATCACACCTCCGCTTTATCTCGGAATGGATGGCGTGGGAGAGTGAGAAAGTCTGGTTTCACATGGACAGGGCGGTGACCTGTCGACCCATCTGGGATCTTGCTTGGCTTCCGCGGGAAGCCCGCTCTCGTAGCGCCTATATAGCTGTCCCCACAAAGACAGTGCTTGATATCTGGGATAAGTTAGCATTGTCTAGAGGCCTCACCTCCTTCCCGTCCCCCCACACTCCCATCGCTCGCAACTCTCATTTCCCACCTGCCTACCACCCGCACTCTTTCTCGGAATGGACAGATGGGGGCTGTCGGACGCTTCGGGACCTTTTTTCGGGGGACTCTTTTAAAACTTTTGACCAATGTAAGCGGGATTTCCAGCTTTCGGAGGGGGCTTGGTTTCAATATATTCAACTCTGGCATTGGGTTCAGGCGCCATCCTCGGCACAGGCGGCCACTCGCCCCTTTACTCCTTTTGAGCGGCTGGTGCGCTCCTTTGACAACTCCAGGGGCTTAATCTCTCGTACATATCAAGTTCTTCAACACTCTCAGCGGGTCTCCCCCCATGCTCATCAGTCACGGTGGCAGTCGGACACGTGCACCGACATCACACCCACACAATGGGATCATCTGTGGCGGGATATCCCAAAGGTCTTCCGTAGCATACCCCAGCGGGAAACCGCGTACAAGGTTATGACACACTGGTATTACACTCCACATAGGCTACACAAAATGTTTCCTACCTCCTCGCCTCTCTGCTGGCGCTGCACAAGTGCCCCGGGAGACTTTCTTCCTGTCTGGTGGACGTGCCCGCTCTTGACCATCTACTGGAAGGAGGTCCTTAGTCATATCAGACTGGTAATTGGCTACCCGTTGCCCGACAATCCTGCCACGGTCATTTTGGGCCTCCGGCCGGTGAACCTGCGTGCCATGACCCGCCGGGATTGGCACCTAAGCCTTCATATGCTTGGCGCTGCCAAGCAAATCATTGCTCTCTACTGGAAAAAGGCTGAAACGCCCCCGATCACTGTTTGGTTCACTCGCCTGTGGCACACAATGGCAATGGAGCTGCTCACGGCGCGCCTGCAGCTTCGAGACACTAACTTCACCAAACTCTGGCAACCGTTGGTGGATTACTTTTGCAGGCTGGAACATGCCCGCCTCCAGCCCCCGAAGCTCCGGGCTTTACGCCTCTTTGAAGAAGCTGTATCTTCCCCGGATGCTGATAGCCTCTGGGGAACCACTGGCGGTACTGCTCGATCCCTCCCCTTGGTGGGGCTTTCTCCGCAGGCCCCGGGCGCCCCATCCTCTTCCCTAGTATAGGCAGTCCTGCCCTCAATTTGAATGCCACCCGCGACAAGCACTGGCCTTGGATATTACAGCACCCCCGCTTTGAGGGCCCACGTTTTCAGTGTTGAGAGGACGTTGACCACCGCCCGCCTCGCCTTCCTTCTGACTCTTTGCCCTCTTCTCTTTCCTCACGTTTTCTATCCTTCCCCTTCTTAGTTTTTTTGTCGCCTAAGTTGGCTATATTGTTCTCAACTGGAATTTTGATACCAATGAGCAGACTTGAAATGTACGGCACCATGCAAGAGACCGTTCTGTGGGAGCTCCGATTAGAGATGCGTTGGACTAGCTGATACTCATAGATACACAAGGTTTGGAAAATAAGCTACAGTAGGTCCAACTTTGTTAGCATGGCGGTATTCAGGAACCCTAGGCCCTACTGTGTATAACGCGTCTGATATTGCCTTAGCCGAATATGGCAGATGAGGAGACTGAATATTGTACAATAGATCCCGCTTTACTGCTGACGTGCCATATTGTAGTACAATGGGAGAATGGAAGATAGCATTGTTTGTAACTGCTCAGGTGTGATTACTTTAAATGCCAATAAAAATACGTTTAATAAAAAAAAGGGGAACACGAGAACAGTGCTT
Source organism: Calotriton arnoldi (assembly GCA_963921515.1). NCBI lineage: Eukaryota > Metazoa > Chordata > Amphibia > Caudata > Salamandridae > Calotriton > Calotriton arnoldi. The sequence goes on along the minus strand of CAWUFW010007308.1, from coordinate 432,302 downwards.
TCGATGTTCGATTTCCCTTGCATTCTGATAGGAGCATCCTTAATTTATATTGCATACACTGGATGAACTACTCACGCCAGACAGGAGGCAAGTGGAGATCTCTGGGCACCTCTGATGTCACCTACATAGCAGGATGCAGTCACCCTCGTACACCCACTGATCTGCCTGTCTGGGGGGAGGAGCCTAAGCCACAATTGGTTAGTCGAGGGGCATCTGGTCCCGCCCCTATCTTCTCCAAGCTCCGCGCCGAGGATATGAGGACTCGCCTGACCCCTGTAACGACTGCAGCAAGCTCCTGTCAAAGGGACCACGCACTCACCTGGCCCAAACCTGCCTGCTGCAAGCATCATGCGTGAGTAAGAGCACTTCAAGCGTCCAGCCTGGAGCCATCCCATCTCTCCATCACGAACACACACACCACACGTGGTGAAAGTGCAGGCACACCAAATACCAGCAGCCCATAAACCGCACGCAATTAGCTCCATCTCACTCCTTTACCCCGGGCGGGCAGCCAGCGTCACGGCAGAAGCTGGTCTCTTGTAAAGTAGCAAGGTAAGCGGCGAAAGAAGAGATGAGCCGTCAGGTTGAAGTTCCAGGGTTGATTTATTAAGTGTAGCAGCAATTCCACGGGAGTGCGTCCATCCTCAACGAAGTACAGGCCTCCAATGACTGTTTGGAAACCGGCATACTTCGTTAAAGAAGCACAGCACGAGGGATGCGCCTTCAAACATAAACATGTTTGAAGGGCGCATGCCACAGAACATGGAATACATGGCGCATGCCATGGAACATGAAATACATGTCATACCAGTAACAACATGGTAGAAAGACTACATAAGAAACAACAATGTTAAGTAAAATGTATAAAGTGAACACCATTACATCATCTCCGTCCCACAAGAAAATGAAAAGCATGTCCTGAAAGAAAGAGAATGATGCATAACTAAATGAAACTTAGGACATGTAAAAGTCTCTGAATCTAGAAGGAAAAGAACAATTGCGATGTGTTCTGGATATAGCTGCAGTAGATGAAGTGACAACAGGAACAACATCATGAACAACTTGAGAGTGAACAGCAAAATTGTGGGTGTCCTCAGAATAAATGTCAGAAATATTATCAGATGCAGTACCTAAAGGAAAATGAGACAAATCCATATTCTCTTCAACAAGGGTGTTCTTAGAAGTGAGAATTTTACAGGCCTGTTCAGGAGACAATTTGACTAAAACCCTCTTGTTCCACCAACCCTTTTTGTCCAAAAAGAGTGATCCCTTAGCAGTTTTGAGGACTTGTACAGGTAATGAAAGCTTCGAAGCACCCTTTTTAACTCTACTTGGATTTTTCACCATGACACAATCTCCAATTTGAAAATCATGTGATACATTACCATACGCTGAATCAAAATGTTTTTTTTGAAGTTTTTGTTGAATTAGAACATTTTTCTGCATGTTATGTTTGTCTTGACAAGCCAAACATGAATCATCATTCTTTTTCAAAACTTTTAACATGCTAGGACAAAAATTCCCATTAGGGTCTCTTTTTTTTTTTAGAAGTCTAAAGGGCGAAATTCCTGTAGTTGTATGAGGAGTGATGATATACGACCAAATTTTCTCTCTGAGAAAAGGTTTTACTGAGAGATTACAGGCTAAAGCAGACTGTATACCTTCTTTTATGAACCTATTCATCCTTTCAACAAGTCCATTAGAAGAAGGAGAATATAATGCAACTTTAAGATGCTTAATATCATGTGATTTAAAAAAATCTTGCATTAATGAGGAGGTTAAATGTGTGGCATTATCAGTAACAATTTCCCTTGGAGAACCTTCAGAATTAAAAACTGCTTAAAAAAAATTGATTACCGACAATGTATTGGGTGTGTTACAGAAAGAAAAATCAACCCATTTAGAGTAATAATCAATTAGAACAATAATGTAGCGTTTGTCAGTGGGAAGTAAATCAAAAGGTCCAGCAAAATCAATAGCTAGTTTATACCATGCCTCTTCAGGAACAGGGACACAATGAAGTGTAAGTTTGGCGGTTTTCCAATGTTTATCTGAGACTAAACAAGTATGGCAGCTATCACTGTGAAACATCTTTGTCTAATACTGGCCACCAAAAATGTTCTTTTAGTTTTCTGGAGGTTGCTCCTATGCTCAAATGACCTTGATGAGCATTCTGAAAAATGTTGTTGCGAAGAGAAACAGGTGGAACACACTGGTCTCCCCGCATGAGGAGGTCATTGACAATAGAGAGGTCATCAGAAACTTGAGCAAAGGATTTGAGTGAGGCGGGTAAGGAACGCTCTTTGGGCCAGCCAGAAACAACCATGTTCTTTGCAGCCTGAAGAACAGAGTCCTCCTTGGATGCGTGAATCCAATCATCGCAAGTGAAAAACAAGGAAGGACTAAAAATGTTTTCAATAGATGCAACAACACACTCAATGTCATCAAATTTAGAAACCGAGTGACTGTCTTCCAAGAGTAATCTTGAGAGACAATCAGCTCTAACGTTGCGTCCACATGGGATATATTTTATGACAAAATTATATTCATGTAATCTTGAGAGGATGCGGACCAATCTGGCAGAAGCTTTCCCAGTGCCATTTCCATTCAATAGGTGCAGTAACGGTTTATGATCAGAATATAGATCAAATTGTGTGCCCCAGATGAAGGTCTTAAACTTTTCAACATCCCAAAGTGCATGCAAGCGCTTCTCTCTCTATTGTACTGTAGTTGGATTCTGGAAGAGATAATGCTCTTGAAGCAAAACTTATTGTGTTTTCTTTTGCACCAGACCATTGACAAAGTACAGCACCTAGACCAAATTGACTGGCATCAACAGAAATTGAACATTTATGACCTGGTGTGAAAGAAGACAGAGCAGGAGCTTCTGTGATAAAATCTTTGACTATAGCAAAAGCATTGTTCACATCTTGCGTCCAGACAAAATTTGTGTTCTTTTTTAACAGAGCACGTAAAGGTTGTACAATTTGTGCATACACTGCAATGAACCTTGAGTAGTATTCTGTCATTCCCAAAAATTACCTTAAGGAATCTTTGTCCTTGGGAATAGCAACTTTAGAAATGGCTTGCGTGAGAGAATATTTTGGTTTAATGCCAAGGGATGAAATGGAATGACCCAAATAGTTTATGGAATTCGAAAACAAATTACATTTGTCTCTGCCTAGAGTGATTCCTATTTCCTTAAATTTTGTGAGGACCTTTTTTAAAGTAAAAATGTGTTCAGACTTCTTTTTGGAGAAAATTAAAACATCATCTTGATAAGCCTGTACTGAGTTAATTCCCTTCAAAATATGGTCCATGAATTTCTGAAATACACTGGCAGCAGAGGCCAAGCCGAAAGGCAACCTTAAATACTTATATGCACCAAAGGGAGCCTATGAATGTAGTTAAATCAGTAGAGAAAGGGGAATCTAGTGGTATGCTGAGCGGAGGTCAAGTAAGGTGAAAAACACAGATCCACCGATACCAGTTAAAAGATCTTGTATCTTGAGAAGGGGATGGCAGTCAACCAGAATGTTTTTGTTGAGAGAGCGAAGGTCAGCACATAAACGGATACTGCTATCCTTTTTTCTGACGATCACGATGAGACTGACCCACTCCGAGGAATCCGTGGGTTCAATGATGCCTTCTGAGACCATGGAATCAAGTAATTTTGTAGGTCTTCCTTAACACTCAAAGGAATAGACCTGAGTTAGTGTGAAACAGGAAGTGCATTAGGTTTAAGTTTGATGAGATGTTCAAAATTAGATATTTTACCTATGGATGAACTAAAAGCTTCAGGAAATTCCAAAATAATATTTTGAACATCAGCATCAAAGTTCTCTGAAATCATGGAAACAGAAACTTCATTAATCTGTACTGGGTTGTCTGAACCAAGAACAAGTTTGAGACCCATCTTGGCTAAGTCCTGCCACCCCACAACGTTTTTACCTTTTATCGCAACATAAATTTTAGTATAAATCTTTCTTCCTAAACAAGTTACATTTTCGTAAAAGAAACCAAGCATATCTATTTCCTTGTCACCATATGCTTTGGGAATTATGTCTGTACATTGTAAGGAGGAGCATGAAGACAAGTGACCTTTAAAAGAGTATCGGAAATAATTGTAACTGGAGCTCCTGAGTCTGCCATCATGTCAATGTTGAGGTCACCAATAATTACCTGACAAGTAGGGTCCTTGACACGGTCAGATAAAGTAAGTTGAGAAATAGTATCAATAGAAAGAATAATTTTCTGTGGTAAGACATGTGAAACTACATCAACGGCATTAATGTTAAGACTTTGTAACGGTGCATCAACAGTATTTACATTGAAATCAGAGCAATCCTGAGGAGTAACAGAACTGACTTGAACCACTTGTTTGTTTCTGCAGAATGACTGAAAGTGTCTATTTTATGACAATTCACACATTTTCTGCCTAATGCAGAGCAAGTAGGACTATTACCTAAATGAGATTTAGAACCACATCTATAACATACAGCGTTAGCTTTTCTTTGAAATGGTTTGGAGAATCTGCTTTTAAGATTAACCGCATTGACAGAAGAGTTATACTGAACTAGGTTAACAGGAGAAGCATTATCGTTAGACATACACTTAGAAGAAATGATAGCTCTTTCTATGCTTTTAGCCAGATCAATTACTTCCGATAAAGATGGATCTCTGCAACTTAAAATGCGTTCTTGTATCTTTTTGTGAAAACAACTATAAATAAATTGATCTCTAATGTGCATATCTAGAGAGACACCAAAGTTACAATCAGCTGCTAAATTTCTTAAGACAGAAATGTACTCCTCCACTGTTTCGTTAGGGTCTTGCTTCCTCTTCATAAAATTAAACCTCTCCAAAATAACGTTTGGTTGTTCTAAAAATTTCTTATTGAGTCTTTGGTTAGCATCAGAGTAAACATTCCAACCATCACCAGCTGGAGGAAGAGAGACTGGAAGATTGTCAAAAATTTGCCGACCAGCACTGACCAAGTGACTGAAAAGAATGGCTAATTTGCACCTTGGTGAATATTCATCGGCATTAATGGCTATTAAGTAGTTTTCAAAACTACGAAACCAAATTTTCCATGTCTTTGGGTTTGCCAGGTAAAGGTAGAAAATGGTTCAATTGTACAATTTGTTGGTTAGAAGACATGGCTAGGAATGTTTATATATATATATATATTTTCTTAAGAGTAATATGTAAGTAGATTGAAGAAAAAGTTTACTTTAAAAAAAAAAAAAAAAAAAAAAGTCGTTTTTGAGAAATAAAATTCAAGTTGTAAATGGTTAAATACCTTCTAGAAGTGTTGCTTGATGGCAAAATGGTTAATTAGCTGTTGCTCCGTGTAAAAAGCAGTGTTCCAGATGAAGCTCGTGAGGAGAGCTTGTTTATTGAAGAAGTCAAATATGGCTGCCATAACGTGATGATGTCATTGTGGCTGGAGTAGTACACCCAAGATTGCAGCCAAGCGTAGGGTGCACGATGACGTCAACACGCTAGGTCCAACGAAGTTCAGGTCTCGCGCTGGGAGACGCGCAAAGTGAAGACCTCGTTCCGTCTGAAATCACGTGAAAAGGGATCCACAGGGCACAAACAAACCGGAGCAAGAGGCAAATCCAAGGAACACAGAGAGAGCCGCTCCGATGCAGAAATCCAAGGCATATAAAGAAGAGCGTCTTGAGGGGAAGGCTCGGCAATACAGGCGAACCAGCCAAATGCACAAAAGTGGTGAAAATTGATGTTCGACAACTCGTCGCCAAATGTAAAGTAGCAAGGTGAGCGGCGAAAGAAGAGATGAGCCGTCAGGTTGAAGTTCCGGGGTTGATTTATTAAGTGTAGCAGCAATTCCACGGGAGTGTGTCCATCCTCAACGAAGTACAGGCCTCCAATGACTGTTTGGAAACCGACATACTTCGTTGAAGAAGCACAGCACGAGGGATGCGCCTTCAAACAAACATGTTTGAAGGGCCATGCCACAGAACATGGAATACATGGCGCATGCCATGAAATATGAAATACATGTCATACCAGTAACAACATGGTAGAAAGACTACATAAGAAATTACAATGTTAAGTAAAATGCATAAAGTGAACACCATTACATCTCTCCTTGTCAAAAGCCACCACAGACTCAGGACCATAACAATGGAATGTTTTTAATGCTGTGAAAGAGCTGCCAACACCATATAAGTTGGGGGCGGGGGATGGGTTGGGATACGTTACTGATTACAAACATGGAGCACGAGGTGTCTGGGTTCTCTCACACTGTTTTTCTTCGCATACGGGGACTTTTACGTAGCCTGTTATAAATTCACGTCTACAAGTAACAGGACGCAGTGGAAAACGGGACTGGCTGGACACTACCTTCACACCTGATAAGGAAGATTTTCATACACTTTCTCTACGAGTACAACTGTGCGCTTTACACAAATGTTACAAAGGACAAACATGAGGCACATTTAGGCCTATGATATCAGAGCCTGTGATATCCCATCCACATGGTGGGAAAGAGACCCCCGCCTCACAGTGGCATGCTCTGTGCGTAAGCAGCATTCACCGGGACAACACAGAGGGTGAGTGGCGGGGAATGGGATAACATCCCGTTAGTCAAACTCCATTTGTATCGCACAGTGGAACCTACAGGTATCGGAGTAAGTCTGACACTGGTTCCATTTTATTCTCTGCACTGGAAATTGAAGGCTCGCGCAGAGAGATCACAGCATTCGCCCTTATTCTGTGCACAAAGATCAGAACACGCTGCTCATGTCCTGCCCACCATCAGGAGCAAGCACAGCTCTTCAATCGCAGCAAGGGGCAAATGGCCACTCTCAATCCGACTTATAAGACGCACACAGGGTGTATGGAAATCAATATACAAAGCATGCAGTGTGGATCCCTTTGCTCGCCTGCAGCAAAACCACAACTGCTCAGAGCTAGGGGCAATGCCAGAAACATTCACAACCGACTGCAAGAACAAAGATTCTGATCCATTGCCATGAGCGCCTCCATTTTATTAATATCCACCGTTTTGGTCGTTTGCCTCTCTGAACCCTGTCTGAACCCTCTCTGTTCGGAATTTCGCCCTGCCCGATTTTGGTATGCTTAATGATTCGTGCAGGTGGTCCACCCGCCCCAGCCCCCGGAGCACGAACGCGCCCTGGCGCTTACACGTCTACACCGCAGGCTCTTGTTCTTGTTATTACCTGCTCGGAACATTGAGTCCTCTGGCTATGACTATACTCATGTTACAACTACCAATAGACGTAGCTTTATGTGAAGATCACGCTAGGGGAGTGTCCAAGCCTTATAAAGGTGCTGCGTGCCCCAGAAGAATCGAGCAGTCTCCAGATACCCCTGTAAACCAGGGTTGACGGACACTGTCCATCTCTAGAGATTATCTGTATCTATATAATAAATTACCCTTTTTCCTCTGCTCCAGGTTTGGTCTCCGCTTTTGTAAAGTATTTTGGAACCCGTAGATTCAAGGTGACCCCGACACCACCGGGGGGGGTCTATTGAAGACCCTAGGTTCTACATGATGGAGCTGACCCTGTGCCAGCGGAGGTCTGCGCAGATCCCCCTATGAAGAGCGCCCACCCCTCTACAACCCACTTTCACGTTACAGCTCACGAGACAATTATTTACAAGTGCCTCGCTTGGTTGGCAGGCACGGTGCAGAGAGGCGCTGTCCGTGGGACAGTTTTCACTAGGCACCCAGCACTTCCAGAGACAGGGCCGATAAAGTATTTTTATGAACCTTTAGAGAGAGGGCACAGGAATGGGTACCAGGCCACCGCCTACACAAATATAAGTCATCCATCAACTAACAAGCCCTGAGGCAGGGGTCTTAAATGGTTCAAAGAATCAGTAGCAATACTCTTATTTTTTAGCATTTGTTTTACTTTCTTGCACTTTCAGGCATGCGTCAAGATGGGACTGTGCAAACTACAAATACCAGACTGCAAGAGGTGATAAGGAGCTTCTTCGCACTGCCGGGGTTCCTCTTCTATCAATAGAGGGGCACTGCTTTGCTCCCCTAGTGACAAGTCTGTCAGCACCACCCATGTCGGAACGCAATATTCTTTCTTTTTATTAACACAAATAACAGCACCTCTTACATTGTGCAGAACAAAAGTTGCCTCCTATCAGGGTTATCGCTCGTATATTCTTTCCGTGGGACATGTTATCAGCCCACAGATGCCATTCACTTGCGAGACTGTCTAGCTCAGTCGGTGCCTTAGGGTCCGGACCTGCGCTGCTCAATAAAACATAGTAAACACTCCCAGTTGAACAGGGCTCGCCACTCCCGCTCAAGCACTCAGGGTGCGCGCCCCTGGCTATGGCTATCAACACTGCTCGCTCTTACACAGTAAGAGGTAGGACACGCACTCATGTCCCAGGGGCAGCGCCAGCGCACACAGAGTACAGTAGCGAGAGCTGGGACAGGCAAGGTGCCGGGTGATGTTGCCAACCCTGTTCCAAAAGTAATTAAACAAGCATTTGCAATGCAATAGGACTCGCATTTACGCGAGACCCATTGCATTGCAAACAGGAGTGCGGGCGGGGGGCAGGAGGGCGAGAAGGCACGAACAACGGGAGTGCGGGGGAGGCGCGAGAAGGCACGGACTGCGGGAGGGGGGGGTGAAGGCACGGGCAACCTTATTAAAGAAAATAGTGCTCACAATCTAAATAACACATACCGTGCAACACTCGAAGTAAAGGGGCCAGTAGCCATGGAAGGATACAATGACTACATGGCCATAATAAGGAGGGACTAACAAGCCTCATAATAAGTAAGAAGGCAGCATTTACGAAAGACAATGACACAAGCCAATTAAAAACATAGGCGGAGAGTGGGCAGAGCTTCCACTCCATACTCCATGCCTCGCAGAGCGAGTAGTGCATGCGCGCTGCCGCTATAGGCTCGACCTAAAAACACAAGGGTGATGAAGTGAATTGTTTTGACTTTTACATAGTGAAGATGTTGTTAACTAAATGTTACCAACGCAACTTAAGTGAAGCATTGGGCAGGAGCAGCACACAATTGCAAAACACAAAGCAACAGTACAGCACACATATCAGGAGTGCAATACAGACACAAGCCACACCCCACCCTGCAATTCCATGCACAGTATTTGTAACAGGAGAGGGGGGGGGGGTGAGGGGGGGAGAGAGAGGGGGAGAGTGAGTGTTAGAACTGGGGGTCTCTAGTTGGCCGAGGTATGTACCTTAGTCCAAATAGGGACCCTTGCTTCTAGTCAGAGTAAGGAGGGACACACTTTTAGATAACCCCTGCTCACCCCCTGGTAGCTTGGCACGAGCAGCCAGGCTTATCTCCAAGGCAATGTGTAAAGTATTTGCAACCACACTCCCAGTGACACAGTGATAACACCACAAATGGACACCACACTGGTTTCATAAAAATAGCAGCATCTTCATAAAAAGAAATACGATGAGACCAAACGATAGAAAACCAACATATGCGTATTCGTAATAATTCACTTGGCCGGTTATTAGGCCAGCAATCACTTGTAGGTTCTTGCGGTATTAATGAGCAATTTACGTTCTCTAATGCAGTCCTAATGCAATGCTATGCAGTTCGTAATGCAGCTCGTAATGTAATCCTAGGACAGTCCTTAATGCAAGAATCAGGCAGTTCGTAATGCGATTCGTAATGCAATAATCAGGCAGTTCGTAATGCAATAATAATGCGGTTCGTAATGCAAGAATCAGGCAGTTCGTAATGCAATAAGAATGCGGTTCGTAATGCAAGAATCAGGCAGTTCGTAATGCAATAATAATGCGGTTCGTAATGCAATAATCAGGCAATTCGAAATGCAATAATAATGTGGTTCGTAATGCAAGAATCAGGCAGTTCGTAATGCACAATAATGCGGTTCGTAATGCAAGAATCAGGCAGTTCGTAATGCAATAATAATGCGGTTAACTCTGGCACCACTAGGCCCCAACAGCAGAGACAACGGTCATAGGCTTACAGGGGCGACCCCGGTCCTACTGGGCAGGCCCGGGCCGCTCGAGGACTCAGCGCGTCTAACGTGGTGCAGCGGGAGAGAGCTCGGAGCACTCCTCTACTCCTCCTGCACGCCTCCCCAGGCCACACACGCTTGCGGCTCCCGACCGGAGTCCAAGCCTTACCTGGGGGGGGTGCGCTGCTTCGCTCTCTCTCTCCCCCCACTCGGACGTCCCGCTGGGCGATCCCGATCACGTTACGGCTCTGTTGCTAGGCGACGCTGTAACCGGACAGGTTGCAGCGCGGCCTTATCCGTCGTTGACGATCTTGGGCAGATTCCTAACAACGATCACGATCCCTTTCACATTGTAGCTTCCTTAGCTTCAAGGAATCCTTTAGCACGTTGCGGCTCGGGCCGGCAGCGGTGATCCTTCCTCACCGCCTCAGTTACGATGACGGCTCGGGCCACAAACAGCAATACACCAGCGTGGACGATGTTTCACGCTGCGGGGGCCATGCGATCCCAGGGCACCTTGTAATCAGTACCACGGACCACACGGCAGTCTCAGGCGTGCAAGAGCACCACGCACACAGCGTCGCTGAGACACAGTCCTCAGTTTCAAGTGCCCCGTTAGCACGTTGCGGCTGGGGCCGGCGGCGGCGATCTTCACTCACAGCCTCAGTCACGATGACGGCTCGGGTCACAAACAGCAATACAGCAGCGTGGACGATGTTTCCCGCTGCGGGGCAATGCGATCCCAGGGCACCTTGTAAACAGTACCACGGACCACACGGCAGTCTCAGGCGTGCAAGAGCACCACACGCACACAGCGTCGCTGAGACAAGGTTCTTAGTTTCACACAGTCCTTGGGCACGTTGTGGCTCGGGCCGGCGGCGGTGATCCTGCCTCAAAGCCTCAGGTACGATGACAGCTCGGGCCACAACAGCAAGGCAGCAGCGTGGACGATGTATCACGCTGCAGGGGCAGTGCGACCATGGGCACCTCGTAGACAGTACCACGGACCACACGGCAGTCTCAGGCGTGCAAGAGCACCACGCACACAGCGTCGCTGAGACACGGTTGGAAACTTTTGTGTTCCTGAGTTTCCACAACAGGGGACCAGCTCTCCTCGGGCCCTTGCAGACACGCTACTTCAGGACACAGCACACAGCAAAGTCCTCACAAGCAGGGGGACACAGCACACAGCAAAGTCCCTTGTCCTCTCCTTAGTCAAACCAGCAAACTGCAGGCCAGCCCCAGACCACACAGCAAGGGCAGTCCTTCTCTTCAGTCTCTTCAGCTGTTCTTCTTTGGCAGAGGTTCCTCTTGAGCACCAAGTAGGTTCAATCCTTTTTCAATATGGATTTCAGTCTTGAGTTCAAGGGGTTTCAGCTCTTACATGTATACCCCTAAATGCCTTTGAAGTCTTTGTGTTCAGGGGGCTCTGACCTCCGTCCAAAACCAGGCCTGGGTGTCTTCCTGCCAGTGCACACCCTCCTCCTTTGATAGTCAGGGTCTGGTGCCCAGACGCTCAGCAGGAGGTGGAGCCATCCTTTTGTGGCAGCAACACAGCCCTCTTCACATCCAGGGGGCTACTCCTCCCCCTCACATCAAATGCAGGCCAGCCTGTTGCTGTCTCACCTTCTCCTCCCTGGGGTCAGGACACTTCCCAGACCCTGTCACATCTAAACCCAGGCAGGCAATATACAACCAGGCAGAGGCACACAGGATGGTTTAAGACAAGAAATCAGCCTCTTCTGAAAGCGTGGTTTCTAAAAACACAATTCCAAAACCATCTTCACCAAAAGATGTGTTATTAAATTCTGAGTTCAGGCACACTAAACTCCATCTCTTCATCTTATGCCTATGGGAGGATATGCTGAAAACATGGGACACAGCATTCCCCATTCTGTCCTATGGGCAAGATGGCCTTGCAACAGTGAAAAACGAATTTGGCAGTATTTCACTGTTAGGACATGGTACACACCTTAGTACATGTCCTACCTTTCACATACACTGCACCCTGCCCAGGGGGGTACCTTGGCCTACTATAGGGGTGTCTGATGTGCATAGAAAGGGAAGGTAAGGCCTGGCAAGTGGGTGCACTTGTCAGGACAACAAGGCAGTTAACAAACTGCGCGCAGGCACTGCAGTGGCAGGCCTGAGATCTCTCTTTAGGGCTACTTGTGTGGGTGGCACAATTAGTGCTGCAGGCCCACTAGTAGCATTTGCATTACCAGCCCTGGCACACATAGTGCCCTTTACTAGGGACTTCACTAGTAAGGCAAACATACCAATTATGGACAACCAATTACCATAACACTTTACACAGGGAGCACTTGCACTTTGAAACTGATCAGCAGTGGCAAAGTGCCCAAAGCATCTAAGTCGGCAACATTATGTCAGAAAAAGGTCTAGGAGGAATGCAAAAAGTTTAAGGAACTTTAGCCAAAAAGGGCCAAGTCCAACACAACCCCTCCCAGCCTAAAGCCAGGGTAGGCCAATCACTACCTTGATGGGCTTCCCTGCTTGGGACGATCGAACCCGGACCCGCTACCGCAGGGACACCCTCCTGTTCTATGCCTGATACTTCCTGGCAGTCGGGGGCCCCCTAGGGGTGCTTGTCCCCAGCCAACTCCAGGCGGGGTTACCCTGGTGACTTCTAGGGGACCCAGCCCTTCTGGCTGGGCCTTGACCCACGGGTTCTCCTACTGGGGAACACCTCCTCTCAACCTTTCGTCTAGACTTCTGGGCCTTCAGGACCCCGGGAGCTCTGGTTACAGACGCCCCACGACCTCCTGACGCTAGGTGTTCTTCATCGCACAGCTGGCAAGTAGGTTCTAGACCTCCCACCGGGTGTTCTCCTAAGGAGCCCCCCAGTCCCTGGGGTGGGGCTGCGGACCCCCGGGGACGCCGCTTATACTCTCTCCCTCTCCTTTGAGACAGGGTGCTAGCCTGCACGCCCCCCCCCCCCACTTCTCTGGGACCTGACTGCGCCACTCTGTCCTTCTTCCCTCCCACGGGACCGGAAGATTTCTGAGTTGCTGCTGGGATTCCCCTTTAGTTCCTCTTCAGACCCTCTGTTCCTTAACCAGGGGTCCGTCTCTGGTGCCAGCTCCTGGGAATCAAAGCGCTTGCACTCTAACAGGTGTTGGCGCAACTCTGAAAAATGATTACTGAGCCGAGGCTCCCTGGGGCCCAAATTGAGCAATCCCTTCAAATCATTCGCCATGCTAACCATCACCCAATCATCCAGTGCACGCGTGTACTCATCCACACCCCCACCGCAAGGACTGGATTTTAGTTCCTTGAAGTTCCTGAATTTCTGCCTGTACTGTTCAGGAGTGAGCCCATACCCGAGGCATAAAGCCTCCTTCATATTGGCGTAGGTCAGGGTTCCCGCCCTCTCTAAGGGTGGTAAAACATCCCTCCCAGAAGCCTCAAAGTGTTTCCATAGGCCCGCCCCCCCCAATGCTTCTCAGGCACCTCATTCATCCTCAGTGCGATCTCATATGCCGTGAACCACGCATAAATATCATCACTCCTCTGGTAATCTCGCACTAAGTCTTTGGGAATGTACACCTTACCCGCTGGCACTGGCTGTGCGCTGCCACCATTCGAACTGGACTCCACCTGTCTAGCCTTAATGTCCAGTTCCCTCATGCTTAACTCATGAGCTAAGAGAATCTTTTTCTCTTCCAAGGCGAGAGCGTTCTTGCTCTCCTCTGCTCGCTTTTCACTTTCAATGAGCAGCTTTTTCTCCTCTGCTTGAGCCTTAAGTTTTAAAACCTCCAACTCATGCTCTCTGACCCTTTGGTTTTCCTCCAGCTCCTCTGGGGAAAAGCTCCTCCCTGAATGGTTACTACCAGCCCCTGTGGCTGGTCCTTCCACCAGCAAATCCTGTGGACCAAATCCATTCCCTGGGTCATCCTCATCATCACCTGTCTCCTGAGCCTCTTTGGCTTCCCACCAGGCCCTCAAGGCCGTTTGCAGCTCCTCCTTCTTGGCGCTACTTTTCATGGGACATCCCAAAGTTCTGCAGAATTGCCTCAATTGATCAACTTTGTAGGTAAGCAATGCCTCAATGTCGAATTCCAATTCTGCAGCCTCACTGGCTACTTGACTCCCTTGAGACATGATGTGTGGCTTAAAGGTCGCTCAAAAATGGAACCAAAAATCAAAACACGATATGTGATTGCGTCGTGGTCTGCGCTAAACTAGTGATGTACACCAATCACTGAGTCAGTTGCAAATACACGTTCAAATCCCAACCGCTGACCACCAATGTTAGAACTGGGGGTCTCTAGTTGGCTGAGGTATGTACCTTAGTCCAAATAGGGACCCTAGCTTCTAGTCAGGGTAAGGAGGGACACACTTTTAGATAACCCCTGCTCACCCCCTGGTAGCTTGGCACGAGCAGCCAGGCTTATCTCCAAGGCAATGTGTAAAGTATTTGCAACCACACTCCCAGTGACACAGTGATAACACCACAAATGGACACCACACTGGTTTCATAAAAATAGCAGCATCTTTATAAAAAGAAATACGATGAGACCAAACAATAGAAAACCAACATATGCGTATTTGTAATAATTCACTTGGCCGCTTATTAGGCCAGCAATCACTTGTAGGTTCTTGCGGTATTAATGAGCAATTTACGATCTCTAATGCAGTCCTAATGCAATGCTATGCAGTTCGTAATGCAGCTCGTAATGTAATCCTAGGACAGTCCTTAATGCAAGAATCAGGCAGTTCGTAATGCAATAATAATGCGATTCGTAATGCAATAATCAGGCAGTTCGTAATGCAATAATAATGCGGTTCGTAATGCAAGAATCAGGCAGTTCGTAATGCAATAATAATGCGGTTCGTAATGCAAAATCAGGCAGTTCGTAATGCAATAATAATGCGGTTCGTAATGCAATAATCAGGCAGTTCGTAATGCAATAATAATGCGGTTCGTAATGCAAGAATCAGGCAGTTCGTAATGCAAGAATAATGCGGTTCGTAATGCAAGAATAATGCGGTTCGTAATGCAAGAATAATGCGGTTCGTAATGCAAGAATAATGCGGTTCGTAATGCAAGAATAATGCGGTTCGTAATGCAATAATAATGCGGTTCGTAATGCAATAATAATGCGGTTCGTAATGCAATAATAATGCGGTTCGTAATGCAATAATAATGCGGTTCGTAATGCAAGAATCAGGCAGTTCGTAATGCAATAATAATACGGTTCGTAATGCAATAATCAGGCAGTTCGTAATGCAATAATAATGTGGTTAACTCGGGCACCACCAGGCCCCAACAGCAGAGACAACGGTCATAGGTTTACAGGGGTGGCCCCGGTCCTGCTGGGCAGGTTCGGGCTGCTCGGGGACTCAGCGCGTCTAACGCGGTGCAGCGGGAGAGAGCTCGGAGCACTGCTGTACTCCTCCTGCACGCCTCCCCAGGCCACACACGCTTGCGGCTCCCGACCGGAGTCCAAGCCTTACCTGGGGGGGGTGCGCTGCCTCGCGCTCTCTCTCTCCCCGCTGGGCGATCCCGATCACGTTGCGGCTCTGTTGCTAGGCGACGCTGTAACCGGACAGGTTGCAGCGCGGCCTTCTCCATCGTTGACGATCTTGGGCAGATTCCTTTCGACGAACAACGATCACGATCCCTTTCACCTTGTAGCTTCCTTAGCTTCTAGGAATCCTTTAGCACGTTGCGGCGATCCTTCCTCACAGCCTCAGTTACGATGACGGCTCGGGCCACAAACAGCAATACAGCAGCGTGGACGAGGTTTCACGCTGCGGGGGCCATTCGATCCCAGGGCACCTCGTAGACAGTACCACGGACCACACGGCAGTCTCAGGCGTGCAAGAGCACCACGCACACAGCATCGCTGAGACACAGTCCTCAGTTTCAAGTGCCCCGTTAGCACGTTGCGGCTCGGGCCGGCGGCGGCGATCTTCACTCACAGCCTCAGTCACGATGGCGGCTCGGGCCACAAACAGCAATACAGCAGCGTGGACGATGTTTCCTGCTGCGGGGCAATGAGATCCCAGGGCACCTTGTAAACAGTACCACGGACCACACGGCAGTCTCAGGCGTGCAAGAGCACCACGCACACAGCGTCGCTGAGACACGGTTCTTAGTTTCACACAGTCCTTGGGCACGTTGCGGCTCGGGCCGGCGGCGGTGATCCTTCCTCACAGTCTCAGGTACGATGACGGCTCGGGCCACAACAGCAAGGCAGCAGCGTGGACGATGTTTCACGCTGCGGGGGCAGTGCGATCACGGGCACCTCGTAGACAGTACCACGGACCACACGGCAGTCTCAGGCGTGCAAGAGCACCACGCACACAGAGTCGCTGAGACACGGTTGGAAACTTTTGTGTTCCTGAGTTTCAACAACAGGGGACCAGCTCTCCTCGGGCCCTTGGAGACACGCTACTTCAGGACACAGCACACAGCAAAGTCCTCACAAGCAGGGGGACACAGCACACAGCAAAGTCCCTTGTCCTCTCCTTAGTCAAACCAGCAAACTGCAGGCCAGCCCCAGAACACACAGCAAGGGCAGTCCTTCTCTTCAGTCTCTTCAGCTGTTCTTCTTTGGCAGAGGTTCCTCTTGAGCACCAAGTAGGTTCAATCCTTTTTCAATATGGATTTCAGTCTTGAGTTCAGGGGTTTCAGCTCTTACATTTATACCCCGAAATGCCTTTGAAGTCTTTGTGTTCAAGGGGCTCTGACCTCGGTCCAAAACCAGGCCTGGGTGTCTTCCTGCCAGTGCACACCCTCCTCCTTTGATAGTCAGGGTCTGGGGCCCAGACGCTCAGCAGGAGGTGGAGCCAACCTTTTGTGGCAGCAACACAGTCCTCTTCACATCCAGGGGGCTACTCCTCCCCCTCACATCAAATGCAGGCCAGCCTGTTGCTGTCTCACCTTCTCCTCCCTGGGGTCAGGACACTTCCCAGACGCTGTCACATCTAAAACCAGGCAGGCAATATACAACCAGGCAGAGGTACACAGGATGGTTTAAGACAAGAAACCAGCCACTTCTGAAAGCGTGGTTTTTAAACACACAATTCCAAAACCATCTTTACCAAAAGATGTGTTATTAAATTCTGAGTTCAGGCACACTAAACTCCATCTCTCCATCTTATGCCTATGGGAAGATATGCTGAAAACATGGGACACAGCATTCCCCATTCTGTCCTATGGGCAAGATGGCCTTGCAACAGTGAAAAACGAATTTGGCAGTATTTCACGGTTAGGACATGGTACACACCTTAGT
The DNA here is from genome assembly GCA_963921515.1 of Calotriton arnoldi. Taxonomy (NCBI): domain Eukaryota; kingdom Metazoa; phylum Chordata; class Amphibia; order Caudata; family Salamandridae; genus Calotriton; species Calotriton arnoldi. The sequence goes on along the minus strand of CAWUFW010007308.1, from coordinate 415,045 downwards.
ACATGTCCTACCTTTCACATACACTGCACCCTGCCCAGGGGGGTACCTTGGCCTACTATAGGGGTGTCTGATGTGCATAGAAAGGGAAGGTAAGGCCTGGCAAGTTGGTGCACTTGTCAGGACAACAAGGCAGTTAACAAACTGCGCGCAGGCACTGCAGTGGCAGGCCTGAGATCTCTCTTTAGGGCTACTTGTGTGGGTGGCACAATTAGTGCTGCAGGCCCACTAGTCGCATTTGCATTACCAGCCCTGGCACACATAGTGCCCTTTACTAGGGACTGCACTAGTAAGGCAAACATACCAATTATGGACAACCAATTACCATAACACTTTACACAGGGAGCACTTGCACTTTGAAACTGATCAGCAGTGGCAAAGTGCCCAGAGCATCTAAGTCGGCAACATTATGTCAGAAAAAGGTCTAGGAGGAAGGCAAAAAGTTTAAGGAACTTTAGCCAAAAAGGACCAAGTCCAACAGTGAGGGAGAGAGAGAGAGAGATCGTCCCTATGTAATGGGGGCAGACATTTGATGGTGTAAAGGTGAGTCCATGTGGATGTGTAGTGATGAGATGCCTGTTATCAATTGGCCTCCATGCTTTTGGAACTCAGAGACACATACAGACACACGAAACAATGACAAAATCTGCAAATAATGGAGCCATGGGTAAACCACAAGATATGAGGGAAGGCTCAAAAATCAAAACTTGTATACACTGCAGAAACTGAAGGGTGGGAATAGGACAGCTATCAAATTAAATAGAATAAGGAGACTTTAATGTATTGACCTCTGTTAAATATTTTCCACCAGACTATAAGGCAGAGGAGTGAGGAAGGGGAGCTGTTAGAGACAAGCATTGGCAAAGCCAGGAAGCCTGATTTATTTTAGATGAATGTATTCTTTGTTCAACTCCTATAGTGTTGTTTTGTGATATCTTGGGATACACAAACAGAAAACACACATACAGGTAACTATGCCTAAGATAATATCAAGAAAGAGATACACACAGATTACACACATGCAGTCAGACAATATTTACAGGCTCTTGCAGACACTGGTGGATGCTTGGATGGATAGGTTGGTGCCCGTCTGCACACATGCATGCACAGATGGATGGACGACTGTGCTCTTATGAGTGGGGGGGGGTCTGAATGGAGGCAAGTGCAAGTGGATAATGGCAGCGTGGGTGGATGGATGGATGCACAGGTGTGTGAAGATGTTTGTAGTTATTTTACCACCGACCAACAGGGTCTATGGTAAAATCCAGACATTGATAGGTTAGACTTTAGGCATGGATGGTGAAAAGCTCATTCAACTGTGTGGGTAATGTGTGGCACTGGTGGGAGATGGGATGCCGGCAATGGTTGGTAAAATGTAGGCAGTGATGGGTCGAGTGCAGGCATTAATAGAAGATGTAGCCAGTGCGGCTGTAAAATGTATACACTTTTCGGATAAAATGCAAGTGATGGGGTAGACTCCAGGCAGTGATGGGACAGAGTTTAATCAGAGAAGAATGGTAGAATACAGCCAATAATGATGAGTAAAATGCAGGAAGTGATGAGAGCACGGGGCAGGCAGGGACAGGGTAGCGTGCAAGCAGTGATGTGAGGGTATACTACATTGATGGGATAGACAAATGCAGACTATGGTAGCAAGTAAGGTTCACCTCGCTGAAGTGAAACTAACAGACCCTCAGAGGAAGACGTTAACTCCACGTTGAAAGCCGGTCACTGGAACCCCCTTATGGATCCGAGACACGGCTATTTTGTCACAGAAGGGTGATTCCCGTTGCCGCCCTTGACAAGTCTCATAGAATTACAGTTCCAAGCAACCCTACAGATCACACGATGCTACAAGCAGGGTTTGCATGACGGTTATGGCAGGGGTCACTCAGCTTGTGAAGATCTCTGGGCTACTCCCAGTGAAACCCAAAGAAAACGAGCAAGCAGTGGGGGTTTAACAACATTGACCTTCCGTTGCGGTGTATGAACACTGAAAGTCCATGCACTGTAGTGGAAGCACGGTTTTGGAGGGCTAACACACTGTTGGTCACTCAGATGCTGAGAAGCCATAAAGAGGCATTAAACACCCGGTTTTTAGCTCGAGCATCAGCACGTATCCGCTGTCTGCAAGACCTGCTGTAATCACTCTACGGAGTGTACTTACAGCTGCTGCTTGCCATTGGCTCACAACTCCATGGCTCCGATTTCCTGGATCCTTATTGGCCGGTGCTCCCGATACATCACTTCCGTTTTTAAGCCAGGAGCACCGGACAACTACAGTTTTCTTACACTGTAGGTCGTTATCTATTGCTATATAGACTATTGACTATTTTTTTTTTTTCAAGCGCCTTATCACGCCCTTTACCTTTAATGGCGGCCATACCACTTTCTCTAGACGAGGGTCGTCTAAAGAAATGTGCGCGGCCGCTATTAAAGTGAAAGCGCGGCATGGGGCACTTTTACAAAAAAAAGCATTTGTTTGTCAACTTGAAAAACAACTGCTTTTTTTTGTAAAAGCACCCCATTCTGTGCTTTCACTTTAATAGCGGCCGCGCACCTTTCTTGAGACGAGCTGCGTCTAAAGAAAGTGGTACGGCCACCATTAAAAGGTAAAGCGCAGAATGAGTCGCTTGTAAAAAAAAAAAAAGTACCTACTTTCGTCTCTGTTCGGGCACTTTCTTAAAAGAAAAGAAAAAGACAGCTGTGGCCTTTTTTAATCGCGGTACTCTTCCTCTTAATTTTTATGGTTTCATTAAGGCAAGCCCCCACCAACATGGATAAAGATTTTTTGTACTGTGTATGTTTGTGTCTGGGGAAAGCGCACCGACGGTGACAGTGACGTGGGTCGGTGCGTCATATCTATTGTACGCTAACTACTTTAATATATGATTGGTAAATAGGGCGGGCTCGGTGACGTTCAAGTCAAATAATAATCTTGTAAAACGCTGTTGATTTAACACCGAATTAATCAAACGATCTAGCACTTTATTGCCACAATGTGAAATGCGTCTTCAGGAGTTTGCCAACTACGGTTCTATGAGTGGATTCACTTAGATATGCGCTGTCCTCCACTTCCTGAGATAGTTAGCTTCTAATCTTGTATGTGCATGGGGACATATGTGGGCCGTTTTTTTATTGCTTAGGGGAAGAGTTTTAGATCGGCTAGGGCCCCTTCAAAGAAAGAGGAAAAATTACCAAATTACAGCCCCCTTGCCTGTGTTTAAGGAACTGGGAAAGAAGTAACAAGGTTTTGTAGCTCTACGTGCATGGGAAACAATGCATTATTGTCTACTTTAATAGCGGCAATTGGGTGTGGTATTTTATTAACAAGCAATACTGTGGCAGCCGTGAAGAATGCATTAAAGACAGGGTCACAGGGTCTCTACTCCACTTCAAAGCCTAACTGAGGTTCACCAAGAGGTTGTCATGGGACTAAGCCTCTGTCCGTGTGTATTTACAACCAGGGGCGGCTCCTCCATTAGGGCGGAGGAGCGTCGCCCCATTGCTTTCTCGCAGTGCGAGAAGCAGAAACATCCGGGGCTGACCAAACCAGTCATGCGCACTCTGTTTTTTCTGTATGTAGGCTGCATGCAGCCTACATAGAGAAAATGGCCTCCCCATAGGCGCCTGGCTGGGCACCGTCCCCACCAATCACAACGCTGCCATTGCAGCGTTGTGGTTGGCTTAGGGGAGCGGAGGGAGGCTGCCTGTGGCTGCTTCCTGTTCAGGAGAGCAGCAGAAAAACGCGGGACCCGGCCAGGAGCTGAGGCAGCGCAAACCCGGAAACCAACGGCGGACCCCACCGACCTCAAGAACTACCGTCCCATCTCGCTCCTTCCGTTTCCGGCCAAAGTCATCGAGAAGACCGTCAACAGACAGCTTGCCGCCTTCCTCGAGACGAATGGATCCCTCGACCCCTCGCAGTCCGGGTTTCGGGCCAACCACAGCACCGAGACCGCCCTTATCGCAGCCACCGACGACATCAGAACCCTAACTGACAACGGGGAAACAGCAGCCCTCATCCTCTTGGACCTCTCCGCGGCGTTCGACACCGTCTGCCACCGCACCTTAGTGAAGCGCCTCAGCAACATCGGAATCCGAGAGAAAGCACTGGAATGGATCATCTCGTTCCTCGCCGGAAGAACCCAGAGAGTCCGCCTCCCCCGTTCAGATCCGAGGCCACCGAAGTCATCTGCGGCGTTCCACAAGGATCTTCACTCAGTCCAACCCTCTTCAACGTCTACATGAGCCCCTCGCAGCCATCGCACGCCAACACAACCTCAACATCATCTCCTACGCCGACGACACCCAGCTGATCCTCTCCCTCACCAACGACCCCACCACCGCCAGAGCCAACCTACACGACGGGATGAGAGACGTCGCCGACTGGATGAGGAACAGCCGCCTTAAACTGAACTCAGACAAGACGGAAGTCCTCATCCTGGGCTCATCACCCTCCGCCTGGGACGACTCCTGGTGGCCCCCGGCCCTGGGCACCGCGCCCAAGCCAACGGACCACGCACGTAACCTGGGCTTCATCCTGGACTCCTCCTGTCGATGACCAGACAAGTCAACGCCGTCTCATCTTCGTGCTTCAACACCCTGCGCATGCTCCGCAAGATCTTCAGATGGATCCCCACTGAAACCAGGAAGACCGTCACCCAGGCACTCGTCACCAGCCGACTGGACTATGGGAACACCCTCTACGCCGGAACCACAGCCAAACTTCAAAAAGACTCCAGCGCATCCAGAACGCCTCCGCACGACTCATCCTGGACATCCCCCGACACAGCCACATCACCGGACACCTGAAAGACCTGCACTGGCTCCCCGTCAGCAAGAGAATCACGTTCAGACTCCTCACCCACGCACACAAGGCCCTCCACGACCTGGGCCCAAAGTACCTCAACGACCGCATGACCTTCTACAAGCCCACCCGCCAGCTACGATCAACCAGCCACGCCCTCGCCACCGTACCACGCATCCGCAGAACCACCGCCGGAGGAAGATCCTTCTCCTACCTGGCAGCCAAGACCTGGAACTCTCTCCCACTCACCTTCGGCGAACCCAGGACCATCTCTCCTTCAGGAAGCAGCTCAAGACCTGGCTGTTCGAGCAGTAACTTACCCCCTCCCCCAGCGCCTTGAGACCCTCCCGGGTGAGTAGCGCGCTCTATAAATGCCGTGATTGATTGATTGATTGATTGATTAAGGTACGTTAATTTTTTTTTTTAATTAACTCCCACCCCTCCCCCGCGAACCCGCGCAACCCCCCCACCCACGAGTCATGCCGGCCGCGACTGTTTACAACACAGTGGTAATTGTTTTCTTCTGTTCCTTTTTGTGCTAATTGTATATATAATACCAAACACGGTAAGTACACAACCTTTCGTTCGGTGTTCTTTTTTTTAATAATTTTTCAAATTTTACTATGATAGATTTGAGGCCAGAAGGAAGCGCAGGTCCATACATTTCCAAATGCGATTTTAGTTGATAGAGTGTTTTATTTTTAGGGAAAATAAAAAGCATTGCACCTTTTGTTACTCACTGTCCGATGCATATATAGATGAACTGAAGCCATTTTTAGGTATTTTCAGGGATGCAGTCAAAAAACTAAAAACACCCCTAACTTTCAAATGACTAATGACACTGCCTGAGCAAACAAAGTAAACCCGACCCTTCCATGAAGAGTTCCCTTCGCCATTACATCTATTTAGCAATCTATTTATCGTCCCACCACCCTATCCATTCTTTCACCTTTCCATCCATCCTTTCATTATTCCAAAAATCCGCTGAAATTCCATTGATTCATCTGTTCATTAATTCATCCATCCAGCCTTCTGCAGCACCTTTCCAAGTTTCCATCCAATAACCATTCCCTTCACACTTAGGTCGATCCATCCTTTCAGTCTTCCATGCAATCACGCTTTCAACCTTTTGTGCATCTTTACATTCATTCATCTATCCCTCATCAAAACACTTAAATAAAAGTCTTTGTCATTTACAATGCCAATAGCTCAAACTCTCGCAAATGCGAGACCTATTGCATTGCAAATGCTGTTTTTTTGATACAGCAGTAGCATAGACAACAGCTAAAGTTCTCTAACCACAGCTCAAAAAAATTAAAAGATTGCTATGAAAGATTTTAAATTTCAAATATGAAATACGACGCAAGACTCAATAATTTTTCACCAAAAGATTACTCGCTGTAGATGGAAGGAGTGATTATACTTGGGCGAAGCGGGGCAAAAGAAGGAACCCTTCTAACTACAAAATGTGGCACAAAAAAACCCAGCAAAGTAGTTTTAAAGAAGCCTAGGTCACATATTTCGAACGAACATGGGAGTGGTGAAGTATGGCCCCTCGTACGAAGAGGAGGCGGCGGCCATGATAAGGGGAAACATTGATTAAGCAGTCTCCTTGTGTCACTGCATTCGTAGTTTCTTTTGTACTCCTTTTTGGGCGGGGGGGGGGGAGGGGGGGTGTATATGAGGAAGGGAGAAGAGATAAGTTTAAACAGAGAAAAAGAAAACCTCTTTGACCACGGTGACCACCTTCGACTGCCGAGGTCGTACCGTACACGTCATTGCAGTTGTGAAAAAAAGCCAAAAGAATGGCTGCTCGGCATAGCACACGCAACACCCGCCTGGTTCTGCTTTCTTACCTCGGCATTGTGTGGACAGGGTGCGGCCTTTTGACGTGTACCAGGATTTGTAACTTCCTTCGACCTGGGGAGCCGGATCAGCAGGTGTGTTACAGTGTTTCCCAATGAAAGGCCGCATTCCTGTCGACCTGCCGAACTTTCCAGTGTGCACGCCTTACAACGCAATCCCGTTCATGCAACTTTCAAGTCTGACAACTCTAGACTCCGAGTGGAGCAGAGCTCGGGATAAATGAAGTCAGGCGGAAACTCATACTATCTGCGGAACTTGCTCTAGAAAAGAAAAGCTCTATATTTCAGGCAACAGGTTCTTTTTAATCGAAAGTGCTTATTTTAGTGAACCTTTTTATTTATTACGCAATACTTAAAACAGTTACACGAAAGGCAACAGTAAATCAAGCTACTCACCCACACACATGGAACAGTACAGCTAAACGCCAGCAGGGCTGCCTTCGCGAAGTCCACCAAGCATACTGGCCCTCATTCTGCGACTCAAAAAAGTAAGCTTTAAGTTTTTAAAACCGAGATTTAACAAAATGATGACCATCGAAATAACACCACTTCACCTTCTGCCTAATGATATTACACGAAATCACACCACGGGATTGGCACGCAGATTAGAAGTGTGCCTATGGCTTTCAAACACGGGCACGTGAGAAATAAAGGCGGGAATTCTAATCGCCACTACCAGTCTTAACCTCAGTAGCACGTGTCATCAAGATATATATCTATCAGACCCCTGCCCTCAGCAAGCTTTCTCACCACAGACAGAACACGTACAATACAGGCAACAGCTGTGCAAGCTTTATTTACCCCAAATATATATATAAATACAAACGCACACATGTATCTTTGCAGGTTTATATAGTCCATCCTGCAGCGTAAGTGAAAGTCACCCTCACACAGAACAGGTACAGCAATGAGCAATCACAAGAGCGAAGAAGGAAAGTCCCTTGCGGCACCTGAAAGTTACAGAGTGGCAGTCGAGATGAGGGCAATGCCTGCTGCGGAAAATGAAAAAAGAACAATTGATGGACGGAATGTTGAACAATGTCAAACATTCACCCCACTACAGAGATCTGGGCCTAAATCCATCCTTTTATTGTTCCTTTTGCTTTTGTCGCCCTAAGTGGGAAGGGTATGCCCAGACGTGGGTCCCATGCTCAATGCGCCACTGGTTTCAAGCTAGCCTGGCTGATGAGGGGTGATGCCCTGAAACCGGTCCCAGCAGGCTTGTTTCCGCTCCAGGGAGGGCCTGGCTTGGCAGTTTAGGCTGGACTTTTCCCATGAGGGTTGGAACACTGTCAAGACTGGTTTGCATATGGCTTGGTCCAAACTGGGGTGGTGTGGTGAGCAAAAGAACAATGGATTAAACCCAGATCTTTGTGACTGGGAGTAAGTGTTTGCAATGTTCAGCATTCCATCCATCAATTGTTTGTTTTGCGAAAGACCACCCAGACATGAAACTCTAATATCACCCCGAGCCCTGCACACCCACTGCAAGCACACAGTGAGCCTCCAGTCCGGGTGGGGCTCCATAGTGCTTGGAAGCAGGGGTGGGGAGGAGGGGGCAGAGGCAGACACATGAATGAATGAATATAGGCTTTGTAAAGCGCGAACTTAGCCCAGGGGCATCAAGGCGCTGCGGAAAGGGATCAGAGAGGTCCATAGGTGGAGGATTTACAGATTCAAGCTGGTGAAGAGCCAAGTCTTCAAGGCCTTACGGAACGAAGAATGAAGTTCCAGAGCCGAAATTGAAGGAGGAAGAGAATTCCACAATTTGGCTCCAGCCAACGAAAAGGCCCTCCCCCCCATCTGGATTTCCTGAACCTGGGAACTATCACCAGATTCTTGTGGGAGATCTTAGCTGCTTGCCGGGGACATATCTGCGAAACAGCTTTTTAATGCCTTCTGACCCCCTATTGTAAAAAGCCTTGTGCACCAGGCACAGGGCTTTAAACACAATTCTCCGGCCCAGTGGAAGCCAGTGCAGGCTTCTGATGGTAGCCGATACAGAATGGAATTTAGGAAGGACCATCACCAGCCTGGCAGCGGCATTCTGCACAAGTTGAAGTCGGTGTAGGAGTCCCTTATTTAACCCTACATAAAGGGCATTACAATAATCTAATCTGGACAACACAAGGGCCGCCACTGCCTATTTCCGCGCAGGGAGGGAGAGAAATTGAAAAATCTTTTTGAGAGTCCTTATCATCCTGAAGCAGGTAGAGACTGTTCTATTTATTTGGGGGCCCAGAGAGAGGGATAGACAGCAGGTACAAGCCCGATATCTATCGACGGTGGATGTTCCACTGATGCCACTCTTGGATGGAATTCAGTCACACGGAGCCAGTTTGGGGGACAAAAGTATGGACTCATTTACCACTGTAGTATGGGCCCTGTGCACAGGCCACTGGGGTCTTTCAACTGTCTCAGACAGTCAATTTAGACCACGGAAACATCACTTATTGGAATTTCATAGAACACCAACTGTGTGATGTGCTTGTGGCCAACACAAAGCACCATTACTTCAATGTTTAACAGGGGACCACGAAGCGAAGGAGAAGTGTTAAACGCTTGGAGTCCCAGGTGCCCCAAGATCCCCTAAGGATTCTCATGGCTGCAATGTCTCTGAAGTCTAGTGGCCGTGCCACTAGATGCCAAAACATAATAAACGGAGCAACAGTCACAGAGGGCAAAGACATCATGGACTTCACAGGTGCTTTACTATGAAAGTTGGCAAAGTATTACAAACTTGCATCACAAGTGGCACCAAACCCCGAAATGAGGTAAGAGAGAGATTAGTAGGCGAGCAAAGAGGAAATAAAAAATACCTTTCCAATGACAGCATGCCGCAACAGCACAGGTATGAGATGAAGTGGCTGACCTCTTGTGTAGTAAACATAGGGAGTCTTGACTTCTACTCAAAGGCGCTCAATAGTCTCGGATTTGTAGGCCCAAAGAAAGAATGAGAAAAGCATGCACAGGGAGGCTGGCCGAAAGATCGGACCTCGCCAAAAGCGTGACCAGTCACACAAGCCACCTGGCAATTATGCAAATAAACGGTTGAAACATTTTTCACAAACGATGCCAGAGAAAATATATAAACATAGACTAGGACACTTACTAATTATGGGCTAAACCCATGCCATCTGCACTTAACCTTTCAAGAGGAAAGCATGAACAGGTTTATTGGGTTATTTACACTGACATCTGCAGCCAGGAGTTAAAGAACTGTCTTCCCTGCAGACCACCAAGTCATGTAGAATTGATTACCCAGTGTCCATGGGTTGACCATGAACAAACAAGCCCAGAAATAATCTTTGAGTTTACTAGAGGGTTAGGAAGGTAGTACATTTTGTTAGGTGAGCAGTTTTAAGTTGTTCATCAGCAATGACTATTACTTTCAATGGTACAGGTAAGATGGCTTAGCTAGCAACACACCAGTAGGTTTGATCTCATTGGCAAACAGAGTAGGACAATTAGAGGGTATAAAGCTCTACTACCTTCATATAATTTCCTCATCACAAACTGCGCCTCACCTTACGGGCTGAAGACAAGAACAAAGGTTGCTTCAGTCCGGGTGGGGCGCCACAGTGCTTCGGAATGTTTCTGTGATATAGGTTAGGGTGGTAGCATATGCAAATCCATGAAAAAAAAAAGTGTTGATGGAACCGTTGTTCTTGATGGAATTTGCACTGCTGCTTTGTATAAACCGTCTCAAATGTTAACATTCAGGAGGACACATCTGCACACAATTAAGACAGATCAGGTATGGCCCAGAGAAGGAATCACAAATAGTGCAGGGTTCATACTTCTAGACCCATGAAAAACAGCTCAAGAATGTCATGAATTGCGCACTGGAAGAAAATAGAAATGTGTTCGAAATGTTCAACCCCTAAAGGCGGGAAAAGGCAGAAGATGCCTTTTTCTTTTAAAGCAGAGTCCTACACTTACTACAGAGGTCATAATAATGGTCATACGTGTGGCACCAGTGGAAAATAAGCTCAGGGTTAAATCTGGAAATCATTCTCGAACCGCAAGGGTAGAATGCAAGGAACAACCTCCCAGGCGGTTGGGGGGGAAAAAAAGGTCAACGAACCCAGTTATGTCTTATGAGACATAAACAAGAAACCGATAGTGCCAGGTAAGAGAAGCTAAAGCAGGAGACCATATATCGTGTGCGTGTTGGGGGCCGGCTGTTAATGAGGGATGAGCCATACATTCTTTAACTGCTTCCAAAACCCACATATCGACAACAAAAGAACTTTCTTACCCAAAAACAATAATGCGGACCAACAAGTCTGAGATATAAAGAGACAAAGGTCAGGAAATACCAAAGCATTACATAGGCATCTAGCTAGACCAAACCCACATTTAAAGTTATCACTTACATATTGGTTCCTACAGAAAAAAAAGAGAAAAAAACAAGCATTGGTAATGCTTCGGTTTTGCCTATTTGATGAATAAAAAGCTGTTTTTATCAATCATCGACCGGGACGAAGGAAATAGCTCCCTGACATGTAACACAGGAGTGGAGAGGATGCGTATATGCCAGTAAGGGATTTTTTGGTTTCAGAGATGGGTGGGTAAAAGAGGTAGAAGGATTTTCTAGCGTTTAGGAATGGGTCAGGTAAGGGGTTTTTAGGTTAAAGTGATGGGTGGGATAAAGGGGTAGTAAGGACTTTTTAGGTTTTAGGGATGGGTGGGGTGCACCAATAGCAAAAGGATTTTAGGTTTCAGGGGTGGATGGGGTGTATTGGTAGTAAGGGTTTTTTTAGGAGATCGTAGGAATGAGAGGGGTATAGTGTATATACATGAATATATATCCATATCTATATATGGGTTTAAAAAGAAATCTTATGCACACTCATATATAGGGGTACAGGTATATATATTTATACATATATGCTATATTTTGTGTATACACACACACACACGTTAGTGTATGTGAATAAATGCATTGTAAGTGTGTTTTATGTGCTGTATGCATTGTAGTGTAAATGCCACTGAAGCAAATGTTTATGTTGTAAGCGTAGTCCTGCTAATGGATGTGTGGTAAGTGTACTAGCAGGTGTTGGACTTCGTGGTAGAAACCTAAAGGTTTCTGGCCGTCCACGGTGCTTTGATTAGCATATATATTTTGTGATTAATTGAAAACCATCAATAAATCCAATTTTTTATCTACATTTCTTTGATGATTTAACCGGAAAGATAACTACAATGTGTAGCAGGGTTGAGGTGTCTGCATATTTAAGTGATCTCATAGTAATGAAAGGGATGGGGACCCGATAGATATTTCATAGAAAAACATCAAAACAAAGACGATCATCCCATAGAAGTTTAAAGACCGTGGCTCTATCGATGCACTAAACGGATCGAGCCCAGACGTGAGCGACTTTGATAAATGAAGAAAAGAACATTCGGTGGCGCTATCCATCCTTTTGAAATAATATAAGGGACACAACAGTGTTTTCAGCTTTTTCCTTCTTTAGCGTGCCATGACAAAGGGCAGCGGAGAGGATGCCATCAGTGATTCACACCTGCAGGGGTTCAGGCGAAGACAGGACTGCCATTCAAACAGAATGTGTTACAGCAAACAAATGATGGACGGAATGCTGACAATGCAAACATTCTCCCCCAGTCAAAAGATCTGGGTTAAATCCATCGTTCTTTTGCCCACTACGCCACCCCAGTTTGGACCCAGCCATATGCAAATCCGTCATGACCCTGTGCCCCATGGGAACAGTCCAGACCGAACTGCCAGGCCAGGTCCTTTCTGGACCGGAAACAAGCATCCTGGGACCGGTTTCAGGGTATGTCACCCTTCTTCAGCCAATGATGGATTTAACCCAGATCTCTTGACTGGGGGTGAATGTTTTGATTTTTTCTGCATTCCGTCCATCAATTGTGTGTCTTTTGCTTTCTCGCCCTAAGTGTGCCAGGTATGCCCAGACGTGGGTCCTGGGCTCACTGTGCCACTGGAATCAAGCTATCCTGGCTGCAGAGGGGTAACACCCCGAAACCGGTCCTAGGATGCTTGTTTCCGGTCCAGGGATGACCTGGCTTGGCAGTTCGGGCTTGACTGTTCCAATGAGGCACAGGGTCAAGACTGATTTGCATATGGCCAGGTCTAAACTGGGGTGGCATGGTGAGCAAAAGAATGATGGATTTAACCCAGATCTCTTGACTCGGGTGAATGTTTTGATTTTTTCTGCATTCCGTCCATCAATTGTGTGTCTTTTGCGATTCAAACAGAAAGCAGCCTGAGTGCGTCCACTGAGGCACTGACGGCGAACGCAAATGGTTCCTGGTCGAAAGATTGACTGTGCCAGGGACTGAGAAACCTCTCAATTGCACGGAAACGTTTCTGTCCTTTAAAATGTGACGAATATATAGGTTGAACCACTAAAAATGCAACCACTGTATACCTATGGTGACTTAAACACCAGAGTGACATGTACGACACTCTCAGCGGAAACAAAAGGTGTCTTGGCGCATAGACGGGCAGAGAACAAAACACATCACATAACCAACAAGTTTCACTAAAATCCTACCGCAAAAGTTGCAACTCGAATTTATAGCTTACTGAATTCCAAAAGAATAATGAATGAATGAGGAAAGAACTCCCTGACATACAACACGGGAGTGGAGAAGATGTGACCCAGAGGCCAGAGCTGCCGATTCAAGAGCGGGGGATCCTGGTTCGAGTCTCGGAGCCGCAACATCCAAAATCACTGAATCTCTCCTGGTGATAAGTTGCCCTAAATAAATCTGCTGCAACACGAAAAAAAGCAAAAAGCGCAAAAATGTATGAAAAAATTGTTCCACCAAGGCGGATGTTAACAGTATTTCGGCGAGAAGAAACTGATAAAAGAAGCAGACAAGGAACAAGCATTGGTAAATGCATGTAAATGTTTAACAGCCAATAGAAATGGAGTAAAAGAAAGTGAAAGCACAGGAACCATTGAAAAGCCAGGAAAGTGAGGGGGCGGGATGTAAGTCCCTTTTAAGATTTATATATTAAAAACAATGGATTTGCAGGCCAAACCTAAAAAAGAACAGCTTTTGTATCTAAGGAAACTAGTGCCTGCAAACACCGCACCCACTTCACTGAAATTCAATATATGACAACTCAATGCTGTAAAACTGGAAATTCAAACTCAACTCAGTTAGAAGGAAATCTCGGTTTGGTGAGCACACCGGTAGGCCAGAATTCCACACACACTGCGAACTGACAAGTGCACAAGAAAGCCATACCAACACATTATGCCAGATTGCTTTTTTCTACAAGGTGTTCCTGTATCATTGCTTCTTTCTTTTTAAACACATACAAATCAGTGGTCTGTTGACACTATTTACTTTGTTTCATAGTTTCTCTCCCGTTTCCTTGCTAATTTCACACAATTTGTGTAGCCAATAGGATTAAACTACTAGATCCGTCACGAGATCGAACAGTTCGTAGTAATTCATACCACAAAGCGGCCCTGGACTGGGTAAGGAAAGTTGCAGTGTAGATTTGTATGTGCAAAACAGCCCTGTAGAGGGTCTACAAAACCCCACCACAGGAGGGAGCAGGTGAAAGTTTTAACAAGTCATACCAGCGCTAGTTGTGTGACACAGGCTATGTCAGTTTTCCCCGTAGGGGGTTAAATCCCGAACAACAATGTTTTAAACAGTTTTCGGAAAGCCAATTCATTATCTATTGTCCGCATGGTGTGGGGAAGAGAATTCCAAAGTTTGGCCACATTGTAGGCAAAGTATCGTCCTCCACTTCTTGCCCTTCTAATGTGAAGAACCAGCGCCCGTTGAAGGTTGGAGGATCTGAGAGCTCTCTTTGAGATGTAGGGGGCAATCAGCTGTTGAGAGCTGGGAGGGCCATGAGGTGAAGGGCTCTGTGTACCATGCATAGGGCGTTGAATTTGATCCTTTGGGCGACCAGGAGCCAATGGACATCTGCCAGGGCCTGCCGGGCTGAGCTGTGGATGGGGATGTTTTGCAGGGTCCAAGCCAACGCATTCTGCATGACTTGTAGTTTACTGATGAAGGCTTTTGGCGCTCCCAGGGAGAGAGAATTTCCGTAGTCCAGGCGAGACAGGATCAGTGCCTGGACTACTAGCCTCCCGGATAGAGGGTGGAGCAGGTGGAGTATTTCGTCTAACATTCTGAGGATCACATAACAGCTGGCTTGAGAGTTTGGCTGCCTGTGTTTTCATGGGTGCTTTGTCCATCCATACCCCCAAATATGTTCCTTTATTTATCTGGAACAGGGCTTTGTATTCTGAACGTAATTGTCACCCCGCCGATATGTACCACTTAAGGATGTCCCTTTCTATAGCATGTATATTGCAGTCTTCCATGATCTTTTTTCTGTAATAAACAGATATGTAAATCTTATTCTTATCTTGTCACATTTGCTGGGCATTCAAAGACCGAGATCAAATGTGAGGCACTGTCTTCCGAGGGAGCATGTTTTTCTTGTTATTCAAACCTACCCTCCTCCTCTTGTTGCTAAGGTACTTCCGTGTCTGTCAGAAAGCCTTTGATTTTTGGTACATTTTACGTCTTTATATGGTTTCATTTTGCCACAGAAGCATAGGGAATTTGACAGTTTGTGTTCATGTTCCGTTTGCTTCGTTGCATGTTTTGTAAACTTTTGACATTGTTGAATTTAAATTTTCAGTTCATATTGGACTGTATGTCAAGATTGCAGTATTTTTTAAATTAGGTTTTCCCCATTTGGTTGTTGGTGAGAGCAGAAAATGCAGAAATAATTATATGCAGTAAATTCAAAGAGATGGTGGCATAATGGCAAACTAGTCAGTTTATCAACCGGGCTGGTGCCTCTGAAAGGCCAATAGGTGTCTTGTGTCAGACTGATTACATATGACTGACTCACAACAATCTTGCTGGGACTGCCTGCTGTTTTCTCTGCCCGCATCACCCTGGTGGGACTGCAGGTCACAGGGTGCAACGAGAACAGGCTCCTGTCGCAGCTGCATAGGGGGGGGGGGGAGGGGGGAATGCATGGCCATCTCGCGTAATAGCGCTGCCTCGACCCCCGCAGTGCGAGCCGCGTGCGGGCCGTGCCCGGGCCAAGGGCAAGCCTGTCCCGCCTCTTGGCTCCGAGTTTTTTCTTTCAATGGCTGGTCCTATATCTCCTGTGACAAGAGGGGTTTTGCCCATGTTCTTGGAGGAACCTGGAGTTTGCATGAACTGGTAGGAGACTCATCACATTCTCTATTGTCTTCATACCTATGGTTGTGCCCCCCTGGCTTATCCTTCACCTTGTCGTGACAATATTCCATCGCTTTGGGTACTGGCCTAATCATTATCTAGACCAGGGGATAAACCCTATCGCCAGCCTAACAGGTGCATTTTAGCATAGCACAGTCCCTCTTGACTGGTCACGAGTAGCCCTGCGTTGGTGTTTCCGATCGGGGTACAGCCTTTGTGTACCATGGGAAAACTTAAGACTCCTGCGCTTGCCCCCATGACCTCTTCAAACACAGCCACCACCATGGACGCTTTCTTGCAGCACGTCGCAGGGGTGCTCGACAAGGAAATTGAGATGGTTACTCGCAGACTCTCTTGCTCCCTCTCTGTATCTTCCTCCACGCACAACAGTGGTTGGGAAGATATCACACCGGCACCTTTGGAGGAGAAGGGGTTGGGGGGGGGGGGAATATCACGTACTATGTGCTCTCACGCGCAAGATCATGCCATCTCAATGCCATCTGACGCCCAGGACAGAGTGCAGGAGGCTACTAAAGGGGAAGGCACAAGAAAGCGGGAGACAATGGTTAGTAAATCAAAGCACCCTAGGGTCATTGGTGACTTACAGTCAACTAGTCTCAACACCCCTGACATGGCAAACTCTGATCTGGTGGTTTTGTTGGATTGATTTCGAGATTCCTTAATAGCTGTACTGGAGACCAAACTGGACATTATATGTCACCGACTGACAGTAATCGAAAAGGTGCTTTTTAATCAAAGTCAGTACCTGCCTGCATACCACACAGACGCTTCTGCTCCTAATCACACCTCTATAGGGTCACCTGCCACAACCAAGCTTTGTGACCTACAACACCCAGCAAGGGAAGCAGAGATGTCGTGACCTCGAAATAACGGTGTCATATCAAGTCCCCCCCACCCAGACAATAAGGCCAAATACTACTCCCCCACCCTCAAGAGATGGTGTGTTCCATGGTGGTGTAGTAAGCACTAAAGAGAGGGTGCCAGCTTGAACGAGAAGACAGCAGGTTGCGAAATGGCACCTCATGTCCTCCTAGTTCCAGACCAGTTATCCTCCAACTCCCTCCTCAATCTACTCTTATGTGGTAGTGCTGGGGAATGTCCCCATTTTTTACCAGGCATCCCAGAGGATTTTGTTTAACTTAAAAACAAAGTTCTGCATTTGTTGAATTTAAACATCACCCTGGGGACCCAGGTGGCAAGACATATCATGATGGTACGAAGAGTGAGCTGGATTGGCAGGGCAAAAGAAAAATCTAGCAGGGGATTGTATCATCATTAACTTTAATAGGCCCCATGTAGCAGAGAGAATCCTAGCATCCATCAGGCGCCCTACTGTCAATGGCTCTACTTCCACCATTGTGGCCCTTCACCTGGGGTTCTTTTATAAGCCATCAGCTCGCTCTCTACAACCTAGCCACCTGATAATCCCGGAACTTGTGGACTTGGCCCAGGGCATCGGCTTGCCTCGGATTTAGCTCTGTCAAATTGTTTTGCCCCCTTATCAGATCTGGACGGATGTGACTGACTGGTTGAGACTAATCCTTCTGACGTGGTCCAGACTGATCTCAATCTCGGAGCCCACGTGTGCCTATTCTTTCTGGCAGCAAAGAGTGCAAATTCATCAGATGGAACATTGCTGATCTTGTGGGCAAGCTTATTGACCCCAAGTTATATCAAAGGGTTCAACGTGATCGGTCTCCAGGAGACATGGGCCACCAACCAATTGATTCTTCCTGGAGAATTACAAAACCTTTTTTCTACCACAAACCAGCACGCGCGGGCAGATCAATGGGGGCAGGGGTGTGGAATTTAAGAAAATATCTACTTGTCCATGGGGCAGGTTGCTTCATAAATCTACTTGTCCTGTAACAAAATCCACTTGTCCCTTTGGTGCCATGTAGTGCAGCGACAAAATATAACAAGCAATCTCATTATATAAGAGCTCTGATACAGCCTCTCTGATTATGCCAGGGCTCATACCATAGTAGTGCTTGAATACTTGCAATCCCCTTATGTTGCCATGTTTCCGCAGATCTGCATACTGGAGCTGAAGGTAGCGGTAAGCAATAGTTCCAGGGTTAGAATGCCCTTTTGAGTCTGTGCAAACCTACTAACTTGCATGTTTTATAGGTTTTCAACAACTCTTCTCTAATCTTATCCCATACTGAGAAATGTTGGATATATACTCCTGACAATGGCAGACGTAAACCATCTTCCAGAGTTGTGGAAAAGTGGTAGGAGGGAAATTGAACTTGCAAACACTCAGATTTTCGCATGAGCAAATCTACACATGCATATTTGCTCATGCAGTTCACAAATATTTCCTAGGAGTACTATTTCTTGTCCTACTTCTGTAAATTCTTGGGAATTTACGAAAACCGTATAGCTGCACTTAATGCAAGGACAAATACCATGGGTCCACTTTTGAGACTTTCTTTAATAATTGGGCCCCTAATTTGGTCTGGCCTTGACCGTGACCTTTTGTGTTTATTAAAATTCTGTCTCTCTCTCTCTGTATCAGCTGGCTTCACTAAGAGTGACCGCATTCTGCTCTTTCACAAGGAGCTTATCGGCACACAAAGTAATTTTGTTCAGTTTCAGTAACTACTGTTGCAGTGTGTGCTTTTTGAGACCCAAAAACAATTTATGATTTTGCCAATGTTTGTTATAATGGTGAGGGCCCGGCAGCTCCCACACCAATAAGGTTTTACAAAAACCATGCCAAAACAAGTCACACATTGACAAAACTAAAAAGCTGACCACCTATTTCAGACCTACTGGCTTTGCCAATGCTTGTTTATTTTTGTTTCCCATAATCTTATTGAAACTGGTTACAGTGATTTTCCATTATGAATATTTTTTGGGAAATATAAGCATGCACCAACACATGTTACTAAATGATGCTTCAAAGAAATGGTACTTGAAATTTTACAGTAGTTTAGCAAAATGTTTTTTTCCTGCTTTCATTTTTTTAATGAACATTTTATTTTGAAAGCAAAGAATCATCAATCTTGCTTTCAAGCTTCTGCAAATAATTGCATCAAATCAGAGAGCATTCTGGGAGCATTATACATAGCCTTGTATTGCTAAAATTTGGAAACGTGTGTATACATTTTTATACTGGAACCACTGTCAGGAGTGCAGTCAGAGCTTATAACATTTACTTAGAACGCTCACCCTAATAATAAAGGCTTTCAATTAATGAACCATTTATACAAGTTTGATCAGCATTAACATATGGACAAAAATATTACTTTAACTGCAGACAGTGCCCTTCCCTGATCAATAATGTGGTAATGCGACATGGCAGCCAAAGGGTTTGTGCTGTAGGGGTTTGGGCCTATTTGACCCAAGGACAAAATACACATGAAAACTTGTTGCCCTTGACCCCAAACAATATGTCCTGGGCGTGGGGCTATAGGAATTCCAAATCCTTGGGGGGGCTTGATAATCTTTGCATCCTTAGCACTCCGGTGTAGCCTTAATGTTTTACCTACAGAAGCTCTTCCCTGCAAACTCTTACTCTGCAGAGGGTAGAGTTAGTTGCTCCTGTTGAACTTTTATAATGCTATCTCCATGTCCTCAGGGGTTTGTAACATCCATGAACTGGGCTCATATTTAAGAAAGCTGAAAGGTTCCAATGTGTCTAGCGTAAACATAATGATTGCTGTGGACCTTAACGTTCATGTATGTGGGGATCAGAGGGAGGAAGGAGCGCAAGCCCCAGGTTGTTTTCTCTTAACTGGTATGCATATGGCACACACCTTACAGAGGACAAGCCTTAAAGGTATTTTAAATGAGTTTGATTTGGTTTCAACCAAGTGTAAGTTGCCTCCCTTGATGAAGAACATCAATCCCACTTTCACCGGGAGAGGATGGGAGTCATTTATTGACTTTATCTTTGTTTCCGCACCCTTCTTGCCTTTTATTTCAGCATTTGTAATCCCCTCGAGTTGTTTTAGTGATCACAATCCGATATGTGCCGCAATTTGTTGGTCCCCATTGGACAAATCCCTTAGGGTGGGAGTAAGAGGTCCCAGATAATCTCAGACTCTTTTTACAATTCATTGCATACCCAATGTATGAACGAGTTCGATATCTGCACCGCTCAGCAGGATAACCCCTCAAATATCCTAGAGGTCTTCTCCAGGTCTCTATCACCATCTCAAAATTATTGTGGATACCAGCAACGCGGCATCAGGTGATGTTGCTGAGGTGGTTCGACTCAGGCTGTTCCCAGGCATGGAGAACCCTTAAGGGAGCATTGAGGGCTAAACCTAGGGATCCCTCCTTACTTAGAACTAGTTGTAGCTTGTATAAACAGAATTGACTAGACGCAAGAACATCATAAAGGAGGAGGCCTGGATAGAACTGATCGAGGCTAGTACCCTGAGGAGTAGCTCTAAATTTTGGAGCATCATAAACAACCCCTTCTTTGCAGCAGATACAGGTGATCTTCTGGAGGCCCACATAACTGAAGACAGCTGGGTGGGTAACGTTGAGGAAATCTATAACCTCCCACCCTCCGCATCAAGAGGAGGTATGGGGGAAATAGAAGGGAAAGCCTCCCTAAATTTCTTTCCTGAGGAGGTTAGGAAAGGCATATTGGGGTTATCTAAGAACAAGGCCCCAGGTCCTGACCTCTACGTACAGGATGTGGATGTTTGGGTCCCTGTCCTGACATCCTTGAATGATGCAGCTGGAGAGGCAGCCCCCCCCCCACCCAGAGTCATGGGCTACGTCAATCAAAGTACCTGTTTTCAAAAAGGGCGACAGGGATAGCACCTTTTGTTACAGGCCTATTTCACTGCTTGATTCTGTGGTCAAGGTGGTGGGGTGTATCATCTTGAGTAGGCTTTCTAAATGGGCCGAGGCTAATAACGTTCTATCGGAATCACAGTACGGTTTCCATCCCGGGAGGTCAACTGTGGACCAATGTTTGAACCTGTACTTAGTGTTAAGTAAATATACTGTCGGACGGCCCGGTTCCATCCACCTGGCATTTATGGACCGATCATCTGCTTTTGACCGAGTAAATAGAACTAAACTTTGGCAGATTATGTTATCTATGGGGGTAGATCGGGACATTGTTTTATTTTTGAGGGACCTCCACAGGGATACGATGGGAGCGGTTCGATATTCAAAAGATGTAAAGGTCACCCGCCTTTTCTGAATACAAAGAGGGGTTTGGCAAGGCTGTATCTTGGCCCCATTCCTCTTTAATCTATATGTTAACAGCTTGGAGCAGGTTCTATCCGACTCAAAAGTCGATTGTCCACAGGTGAGGCCCCGATGTTTGGCTGTCTTATTATATGCAGATGATGATGTCCTTATGGCCAGAACCGCCAGGGGTCTGCAGATTTTATTAAATTCCTTTGTTCATTTTATGGAAGAGTTGAATTTGTCGGTGAATGACAAAAAATCTTTTGCGATGGTTGTAGGGCCACGATCTACCAAATTGATCTCTTTTGAAGTTGTGCCATCCACAATGCCCAAGACTACAGCATTTTCTTACCTGGGCATATTGTTTGATTCTGCCTCGAATTGGCGCTCCCTGGATAACAGGGAAAAAGAGGACCTTGCCTGGCCAAATGCTCCCATATTTAATTTTGCCACACCGCTGAGCAGCAGACCGACAGGAGCTCTTTTACAGATTTATAGGGCCAAGTGCATATCCAAGACAGTTTACAGGAGTGAAATCTGGGGCTATATCTCGCCGGAAGAGTTGCAAATTGTCGAAAATGCTTTCCTGAGATGCCTGCTGGGTGTTTTGCAATGTACACCAAACTTCTCAGTGCATGAAGAAATGGGAGTGGCCTATTTAACAGACATTACCGCCTTCCGTCCTCTCTCCCTCTGGATGAATATTTGGACCAGGCCCGGGATCAAATTGATTAAAGATATTATAAAGGATTGTCTATCCCTGGATTACTCCCTTAACATCCCCTGGCTTAAATATATAAGGGACTGGTTTCTGAATTTGGGCAGGGGAGATCTTTTTAGGAACCTTGAAAGGATTGGGAAACATGATTTAAACTGGGTGAAAAAACAATTCTATAGAAGGAGGGAGTTGGAGAGAGCCATTATGAAGCCTAGTGTTCGACGATATATCATCCTAAAAACAGAGCCCTCCACCAAGCCCTACCTTTTGTGGGTTAAAAGCTGGTACGACTGCTTTTTATTAACCAGGTTCCGCTGGACCAACTGCCTTTCCTGTTAACCTACCCTTGTGGGGGAAATGGGGGTGTCAATCTTCCGTCCTGCTGCTGCGACAGTAAATCTTCACAGGACACATTACATTTTACTATGTTCTGTAGCTTTTACGCTGCACCTATTTTATTTTATGGGATTTATAGCGCGCACAGCTACTCAATAGAGTGTCCCGGCGCGAAGCCAAAGCATCAGAGGGAACCAAAGCAGAGTAAGAGAGGGACAGTTTAGTTGAACAGGAAGGTTTTTAGCTTTTTCCTAAACAGAGGGATTCTTCAGATTGCGTAGATCCAGGGGAAGGGAATTCCAGTAAGTTGCTGCAAGATAAGACAAGGAACTGCCGCCTTTACGTTTCAAACGAAACCTAGGGACAGACGCAAGGAGCATATTCGAGGAGCGCAGACACCTGCCAGGGGTGTAAAACTGAAAACGTTTCCTAAAATAGGCAGGGCCATACTCATAAAGTGCAGCGTGAGCAATGGTAATAGCCTTAAACTTTATCCTAGATTTTACTGGCAACCAGTGTAGATTACGTAAGTGATGCCTAACACTGGAGTGCTTAGGAAGATCCAGTAGGAGACGAGCGGCGGCATTCTGAACCACCTGAAGTCTGTCCAGAAGGTAACATGGCAGACCGGCATAGAGTGCATTCGCATAATCTATGCGAGAAGAGACCAAAGCACGGATGACCGTTTCTTTAGCGGCGAGAGGCAATAGCGGCAGAAATCTACGGAGAAGTTTTAAAATACCAAAGCAAATACCAGTAAGTTTGCCAATCTGGTTACCAAAATTTAATTTCTCATCAAACCAGATGCCAAGATTTTTCACAGGATGACCAGAAGGGGAGGGACAGGGGGACTCAGTCGGCCAAAAGTAATGCCAAAACAGAGGGGGAAACTCCCCAAAGAAAAGAATCTCAGTTTTGTCTGCGTTACATTTTAACTGAGCCGACGCAAGCCAGCTAAATACCGCAGAGAGGCAGGTCTTAACATGAGATGTATCAGCCTCGTGTTGCTTCCAGGTAAACAAGAGTTGCGTATCATCTGCATAGGCAACTACTTTGGCACCCAGATCCTCAGCCAGCTGAATAAGAGGAGTCATGTAAAGATTAAATAACAAGGGACTAAGAATAGACCCCTGAGGCACTCCTGTCACAAATCTTGAGATGATGACACAAAAGGGGGAATCCAAACTTGTTGAGTTCTTTTTTCCAGGAAGGATTTCAACCACTCCCAAGCAGTACCGATGATGCCAAGCTTGTGTAAACGGGCAAGGAGAAGTGAATGGGGGACAGTATCAAAAGCGGCCGAGAGGTCCAGCAGGACCAAAACAGCCCTGCCCCCAGCATCCAAAGTCTCACGGATAGCCTCTGTTACTTCCACGAGAGCCGACTCAGTACTGTAGGTGGCCCTAAAACCTGATTGTGCAGGGTGGAGAAGACCATGATGTTCAATAAAAATGTGAGCTGCTTGTTAACCATTTTTCACAGACTTTAGCAATCGCAGGGAGCAGAGAAATAGGGCGATAGCTGGAGGGGAGATGGGGGTCGAGAGTGGTTTTTTTTATAAGAGGAACAAGCAGCGCCTGTTTCCAATCAGTAGGCACAGAAGCAAGAGAGAGCGAGGTATTAATCAACTGGTTCGCAAAGGGATTAACAACAACCGCAGCAGTGGCCATAAGTTTCGCAGGGCATGGGTCATGCGGAGAGCCTGATTTAAGGCAAGATAAAGCCGCAAGGGAGTCTGGCAGAGAAACAGGTTCAAATGCAGAAAAGGTGATACAAGAAGTGGAGTCAGTCAAATAGTCGGGGGACAGCTGAGAGATCTGGCTGTTAAAATTTTGAAAATGTGATTGCAGTGACCTGACCTTATTAATAACAAGCATTGGCATAGCCAATAGGTCTCGCCTTTGGGGCCTTATAAGTGTTTAGCCAGAGCTATTGACTTTGCCAATGTCTTCAAGCTGTGCTGTAGAGAAGTGTGGCTGCTGTGCAGCATGCTGAAAAGTTATAATAAAAAAGTGTCAGAAGCATTTTTGTTACTTTATATATGACCAAGAAGGCATTATGTAAAACTGAACGACCATATTAAAAAAGTATTTACAATAAACAATTTCCTCAGTTTTCTTTTGTTCTTGCAATGCTGGCAACTTGTTTCTGCCTATTGCAATGGTTGTTTGTTAAAGCTTTTTTTTGAGGGGGCATAAACAATCGGAGGGTGAAGGTTGGGAACTAGTACCTGTATTATAACACTAGCAGCGGCCAGACGCTAGGGAAAATCAACAGATGCCAGATTCCGAGAGCAGGCTGAGGTGGTGCTGAGTGATGCTGAGGTGGTGGTGGTGGTGACTGGTGCGGAGACGATGCTGAGGTGATGCTGAATGATACTCAGGTCTTGCTGAGTGATACTGCTGTGGTGCTGAGTGATGCTGTGGTGGTGCTGAGTGATATTGTCTTGGCGCTGAGTGATGCTGTGGTGGTGCTGAGTGATGCTGTGGTGGTGCTGAATAATGTTGTGGTGGTGCTGAGCGATGCTGTGGTGGCCCTGAATGATGGTGGCGGCCCTGAGTGATGCTGTGGTGGCCCTGAGTGATGCTGTGGCGGCGCTGAGTGATGCTGTGGCGGCGCTGAGTGATGCTGTTGGCGGCGCTGAGTGATGCTGTGGCGGCGCTGAGTGATGCTGTGGCGGCGCTGGGTGATGCTGTGGCGGCGCTGGGTGATGCTGTGGCGGCGCTGGGTGATGCTGTGGCGGCGCTGGGTGATGCTGTGGCGGCGCTGGGTGATGCTGTGGCGGCGCTGGGTGATGCTGTGGCGGCGCTGGGTGATGCTGTGGCGGCGCTGGGTGATGCTGTGGCGGCGCTGGGTGATGCTGTGGCGGCGCTGGGTGATGCTGTGGCGGCGCTGGGTGATGCTGTGGCGGCGCTGGGTGATGCTGTGGCGGCGCTGAGTGATGCTGTGGCGGCGCTGAGTGATGCTGTGGTGGCGCTGAGTGATGCTGTGGTGGCGCTGAGTGATGCTGTGGTGGCGCTGAGCGATGCTGTGGCGGCGCTGAGCGATGCTGTGGTGGTGCTGAGCGATGCTGTGGTGGCGCTGAGCGATGCTGTGGTGGCGCTGAGCGATGCTGTGGTGGCGCTGAGCGATGCTGTGGTGGCGCTGAGCGATGCTGTGGTGGCGCTGAGCGATGCTGTGGTGGCACTGAGCGATGCTGTGGTGGCGCTGAGCGATGCTGTGGTGGCGCGGAGTGAAGCTATGGTGGCGCGGAGTGATGCTGTGGTGCTGCTGAGTAATGCTGTGGTGGCGCTGAGTGATGCTGTGGTGGCGCTGAGTGATGCTGTGGTGGCGCTGAGTGATGCTGTGGTGGCGCTGAGTGATGCTGTGGTGGCGCTGAGTGATGCTGTTGTGGCGCTAAGTGATGCTGTTGTGGCGCTAAGTGATGCTGTTGTGGCGCTAAGTGATGTTGTGGTTGTGCTGAGTAATGCTGTGGTTGCACTGAGTGATGCTGTGATGGCGTTGAGTGATGCTGTGATGGCGTTGAGAGATGTTGTGTTGGTGCTGAGTGATGCTGTGCTGGCTCTGATTGATGCTGTGGTTGCGCTGAGTGATGCTGTGGTTGCGCTGAGTGATGCTGTGGTTGCGCTGAGTGATGCTGTGGTTGCGCTGAGTGATGCTGTGGTTGCGCTGAGTGATGCTGTGGTGATGCTGAGTGATGCTGTGGTGTTGCCGAGTGAGAGATAGAGTGAAGATATAATGCCCAATTAGAGAGGGTGGTGAGAGAGAAAGAGAGAGAAAGGGTGTACATAGAATAAAGGGTGGAGCGGGATAGAGAGAGAGAAAGAAGGGGAGAGAGAGTGAATGAAGGAGTTTGAAAGAGAAACAGATAAAGTGGTGAGAGAGAGAATGAAAGGCTAAAAAAGATAGAGAGGGGAGAGTTAATTAAGTAGAGAGAGAATTAGAGAGGGGAGAGAGAGAGAAGGAGAGAGACAATAAGAGAGTGGGGGGTGTGGAGTTTAAATAGAGTGAAGAAGTGACGCGGAAAAAGTAACCTTAAATATAGCTTTGTGCGAATAAATATTTTTTTAAAAAACAGAGTGAGACAAAAATACTGGTAATTAGGCTGTGACTCCTAATATAAAACAAATAGCGATATAAGGTGAAATCAACCCACTGAAGCAATATTTCTAACTAGACAAAAAAAAGCTTGCATTTCAATGCTAATCGCTGTTGTTTTTCATGTGACTGTAGTCCAGGGCCGTCAGTTGGTAATGTGAGCTGCTGCTGCGATTGAAACATCAGAGTCCAGAGAGTTAATGAGCCATGACGAGGAAATGAGGAAGAGATAGGAAACCCAGATGGCAGCTGCGCGCGTGCACGCCATCGTGAACGCAAGCTGGGAGCCTCTCTGGTAGCACTTCCAAAAGCCCCTTACTAAATGTCTCGCAGAGCAGCGCATGCGCATGAACTGAGTTTTCAGCTCAAATTTTCGTTAAACGAACTGAGAAATTATTGTTCCAGATTATTCTTCTATGCCTTATCTCAGTACTATCTTCAAGTTGTCTCAAGTTATTATACAGACTAATGCCCAAGGCTAGAGAAATAGACTGAGGTTCATGGTTGCTCTCAGGTCTTTTAATAATTTGAAAGTCTGAACATAAAATCACTATTTGACACATGAATAAGAGTATAATCGATGACAGTGGTGTTACCTGCTGATTTAAATGTAGATTTTACAGGTTGGTCTGGTCAAAGTCTACCATTTAGTTGTGGAAAGCCCAAGTTTCATAGTGTATTGTGGATGCGTTTCCCACTGTATGAGAAATTGACTTTTCTAAATAACTGCTGTAGAATATGATTAAGGGTATGTAGTCCCCAAGAGCAAAAGGCAGAACATCCCTGATCTGCCTTAGTTGGGAGATAGACTCAAAGGGTAGACCTGTGATCCCTGAGGTTTGAAGTCACCACGTTCATCAGATCACAGTGAATGGGATCCCCGTCACAACTCTGAGGGATACCGGTGCCAACCGGACCATGGTGGTGGAAAGGTCGGTTTCGCCAGATCAGTACACTGAACAGGTGTGTAGGGTAAGCCAGGCTCTTAGGCAGGACTTTGTCCACAATATCTCTCTGGTACCACTAGAATGAGATGGGAAAGTGGCCCTGAGGAGGGTCATAGTTAGACCCCAGATGCCCAATGACAGCACTCTGGGAAATTAGTTATCATCTGTGTTAGAAAACCTAGAAGCGGCGGCCGCCCAAGTTGCCCTGAAAGCTCAGGTTTCTGGGGGTACAACTCCCAAACTAGGGATACAGGAGCCCTGATGGAGGGGTAGGGAGTGGAAAGACCCCCCCATCCACTCTCCTGTTCAGCCTCAGGGTACAGACTCTGAGCTGGAGAACCAGTCTCAGGCCCTTGACTGGTGGGAGGGAGAGTGGAAGGAGTGTGCCTATCACCCGGAGCAGATGCTCCCACTCCGAGAAACCTCAGAGGTCAGAGGACCCTTAGGAGCAGTTAGGATACTCCTTACCAGCCCTAACCCTGAAAGTGATTCCCACCCAAGGACCATGCTTGAAGCCTCCACCTGGCAGTGTGAGGCCTGGCTTTTGACACGGACAGCTGTCAGTGACCTCTTCTGGCTGCTGTCTTAATGGGAAGAGTTTTCCTTGGGTTAGGAACAGAAGTCTGATCCAAGGGGCAGGATGGGCCACATAACTTAGTTGGCCATGGTGGTGCTGTCTGCCTACTGGGGTGCATCTGTGAAAAAAGTAAGGTTAGGAGCTTCTCAGATGAGGTCGACAGATTAGGAGAAGGGTTTCCCATGCGTCAGCCCAGTG
Source organism: Calotriton arnoldi (assembly GCA_963921515.1). NCBI lineage: Eukaryota > Metazoa > Chordata > Amphibia > Caudata > Salamandridae > Calotriton > Calotriton arnoldi. Next base: position 387,093 of record CAWUFW010007308.1, on the reverse strand, counting down.
GCTCAGGAGAGTGTTGACAGAGGGATCCAACTGAATTCACAAGGGCATAGAACCGACAAGCGCCACTGTAGAATACACCCATTGTCCATGTTCTATCGCCTAAGCAGGGAAGCACATCAAGGTATTGAGTAGTCTACTCTGGCTTTTGGCTAGAGAGGGGTCGTGTTGGACTTGGCCTACTCTACAAAGTCACCTCCAAAATGTTGCCATCACCCCTCCTCTTTTCTGAACCCGTTATTGTTGGCTCTTAAGGCTCTTTGCACTTTACCACTACTAACCAGTGCTTAAGTGCTTGTGCTCTCTTTTAAACATATTCTGTTAAGGCCAGTTTTCGGGTGTATAATTATAACATTATGAAATGGTCTGTATGCAGGTATTTTGTTACACGGAGCCTCACAGTTTACTGTACTAGGTAAATCTTATGTTGTTGGTAACCTCCTCTGACAAAGCCACAGGGTAGAAGGTTTTCAGTATTGCCTCAGACAGTGCTACCAGGCCACTCGCTTGCTGGTCCTTTCACCTGCAGTTTGTTACATCCCAGAAAGACACTGCTTTTTTACTGTGTGGCCATTTTGGAATGGCATTGTCCATAGTGCATCACTGCTTTACCGTTCCAAAATGACCGCCAGGTGTAGAAGCAGTATGTCGGCCATCTTGGAACAGTAAAAATGATACACAATACCTTTCCATGAGGGTCACCTAGAGTGATGTTTACTTAGAGGTCATCTTGGAATGCAATTGTGCAGACTGCATCGTTTTACCACTCAAATGTGGCCAGCATGTGGCTGCTAAAAGTGGTGGCCGGGTGGGAACTTTAAAACAATGTTGTAAAATGGCCACTAGGTTTAAAAATATTGGCTGAAATGGATGCGGCACACTGCAGATGAAATGGATAGCATTGAAAGATGGCTACCTTCTGCAATGTTTAATTGCATTTTTTTTTTTTTTATTGGGAGCATATGCCTTCCAAGTTTAGGCAGAAGTTCGTGTTCTTTTTTCTAATTTTATTATTTTCATTTATCTTGATGTACTTGTTGAGTTTGAGTGGGAGGATGGAAGAATGAGCCAGTGGGCGTGTGAATGGATGCATAACTGCATAGGATGAGTGCATGTATAATGACTTATTGAGTGCCTAAACTCACGGGTGACTGAAGAGGCACTGTCAGTGATTTGCATTCCAAACATGTTGATGACTGAGCTTGTGCGTTAACTCTGGAGGGCAACGCCGACCCCTGGCCAGTCTGAAATTACAGGCTTAACTTCCACTATTTTTCTATCTCATTTGGGGGGGCCGCCCCCCTCAGGCGCAGGGGCAGCTCGTGTATATTCACAAGCCTTCCTACTGACGAGAATCTAGGGAGGAGTGTTGGCATTCCCAACTGGAGAAACCAGTCGTGCCCTCTGCCTGATGTTTACCCGACACCCAAAATGGCGTCCCCGTAGCGTGCTATCTCTGACTCCGGGCTTCGTGCATCTCATTAAGCCTCGGAGGCGCTATCGAAGCTCCAGGCCACCTGGAAATTGCAACCGCTTCTCGAGTTAGGCCTCACAAGTAAACTCCCAAACACGGCCACACGTAACGTAATCGGGCAGGTGAGCCTGTCAGCACTTGGCCGCCGCTGTCCTAATGTTCCCCTCCCGAAAGGGAACCAGAAAGCTTTAAGTCCGGGTCCATGCTCTGCTGTGCCCTGCTGTCAAGGGGCCTCGTAGGTCAGGCAAGGCAGCAGCCATGCATGTAAACAACAGGAAACCGATATGGATTACTGATAGAGCAATAACGCACGTCGAGCATAGGCGAAAGGCGGAGTAAACGAGGAACAGAAATACAGAGTGCAAGCAGTGGAGAGTACACGTAGAGTATGCAGAACGATGCACACCTGGAGCAGATAGTATTGGTAAAGCGAAAAACACATAGCGAGCATAACAATGGGCGTAAACTACTGCACATGCGCAGAATACAAAACTAGACAAAAACAAGTGACGCGCTGGACAGCTGACCACACGCTCGTGCATCGCAAGTGACGCGCTGGACAGCTGACCACACGCTCGTGCATCGCGCCCGCGGGTAACCGCACGGAAAAGGCCATTGTGCACGAGCGTGTGGTCAGCTTTGAAAACCACCTACATAAAGTCTCGCAGAGCACCGCATGCGCGCTACTCTAGGCTCGACCTGAAAACGGTGGAAAGTTCTTCGCACCATTCGAGAGAGGGGGTGTGGGCCACATTCATTGCTTTGGGAGAAGTGAAGCTTTTTACAATGCTAAACAACTCTTTGACATTATTACTAGACTGGGCAATTCGGTCAGTGTAATAAGTCCGCTTGGCCAGTCTAATGGCCACATAATAAGACTTTTGGGCCAGTTTCAATGTGGTCTTGGCCCCGGAGTCATAGTCTTGTCTCCATGTTCTTTCCAGCTTTTTACAATGTTGCTTCAAAATTTTAAGTTGGGGCGAGAACCAGGGTTTGGGCAGTGGGGCATTATGGTGTCTAGGTTTGACTTGTGGGGATAGATTGCTCACTACCTTCTCAATCCAACTGTTAAAATGGGCAAGAGCAAGACCTAGATCATCAGGAAGCGACAGCGGACATTCTGCTAAAGCTAGACAGAAGGCCGCAGGCTTTATTTTAGGAGGTATCCTACCCCGGCCATTGAAACGAGGCCTGAGGGAGGGATGACCTTTAGAAATCTGCCAGGAAAAAGGAATCAGGTAATGGTCGGACCAGGTAACTGGTAGAGGGGGAGAGACCACCAAAGGCAAACTGGAGCAAATTACATCAAGCGTGTGACCACCGCAATGAGTCGGCGCAGTCACATATTGCTGAAGTGAAGACGATTGTATCACAGCTAAGAAATCATGTGTGTCACTCCCGTTGCTGTTATCAATGTGGATGTTACAGTCACCGAGGAGAAGAAAATGCGAATATCGCAAGGCCCTAGACATGGTCCAGTCGGCAAGCATTTAGGAAAAGGACCGGCAGGTCCAGGGGGACGATATAACAGTATCCCGCCCAAGCAGTAGTGAGGGGACATGTTGATGACCTAGGAAACAATTTATGCACCCAGTATTGAAAAGGGCCAAATTTATCCAGATTCGACCCGCTCTTACATATCTGGAAATGCCTCTGGGAGACATCATTTTTAATGTTCTCAGTTTTTTAAAAGTTGCTGTCAGACCGAGAAATAGTTGGGATAAAACCTCTGGGAAGGGCAGGACAGTTTCCATTTTCCTAGATTTTCATTTAGGTCTTTTACTAGGTCACCTTTTTTTATTGCCTTTTAATGTGATTTTATTGAGGATGATTTATATGTGATGTATTTGTTGTGGATTGTCCTACTTTTTATCGTTTTTATTTCGAAGACCGAATAAAGTTTATATTGATGTATTGATTGACTGACTCACTCCAGTCTGTTTGGCCTTTCCACAAATCACAGATCAGTTTAAGTGCCAGTGTGGCCGTGAGTACATCTATGTAGACTGCTGCCGGGCTGCTGGATTTACAGCATGATGACAGAGCATACCACAGAAAGCTGTCTTAAAGTAGCACATCAGTGTCCCAACGAAAGGTGTTCCTTTCATAAAGCAGTTCGTCGGGAGACACTGATTTGAGGGCTGTCCACAAAGAAGCTTTAATTCACCCATTTCCTTCTAGCCTCCTTGCAGTGACGAAGCTACATCGCTCTTGGCAGCCGCCATCACATATGTCATAAAACTCTCACATTTCAGCAAAGGGATGGAGGGTGGGGGATTCATACAGATTAACGGATCATTTTTTAGATCAATGCACATGCATTAACCCCAAAAGGAATCCTACAAAGTTGTGCATCAGTATGCTCTGATCAAAAGACATCTCCTCTAAAATATATACCATTATTTGTTTATCTGGAACAGGGCTTTACATTCTGAATGTAAGCATCACCCCGCCGATACGTACCACGTAAGGGTGGTCATTTCTATAGTATGTATATAGCCAACCAGCAATATTCGAAAAATGTATTTAAACAATTTAGAGATCAACCTCTAATGCTATTTTGAGCAAAGCACCCAGAAAAAACTTCACCAATGCCTGCATATTTAAGATCCTATTTGTTTTACATGTGGGTAGCCTATTCAATGGCGCAGATGTGCTCACTCAATAAAAACAAGCATTGGCAAAGCCAATAGGTCTTGCCCATGCAAGATCTATTGGCTTTGTCAATTTTTTTTATCCATATTGTACAGCAGCGCTGGCTTCAGTGCAGCATGGCTGAAAGTTAAATTAAAAAAAAAAAAAAAGGGATGACGTGGTCAACTGTGTCATACAGCTGGCTTTGTTATATCGCTTTTTTTTCTTTACTTTCAGCCATGCTTCAACATGGCTAAGAAACACTGGCAAAGCCAAAAGATCTCACATAGGAGAGACCTATTGGCTTTGCCAAAGCTTGTTTAATATGGCTTTAACCTTGGCGTGTTTCCACGAGCAGGGTACTATTCCCTTTTCTAGGGACAGATTAAGCATGTATAACAAAGTTAGCGAAAGGTGTTTGGCCGTCTTGGAAAGGATCCGTGGAGGGAACCCGTCTGGTGAGGCGGGGGGGGCCTATGTCTCCCTCAGACTCTTTGAAGGTTTGGTCGTAAATTGGTTTTGGAAGAATAAAGCCAGGTTGTTGCATCTCTAGTTTGAAGGATCAGGGGAGGGGCTATCTGAAGTATGCTCGAATAGTGACTTTGTAATTCTGAACATCTATCGCGGGGAGCTTGCTGCACCGTTAATTCTTGCTTCATAATGGGAGGCCTGGGCAGTTTTACTGTCAAATTGGTATCTCCTCAACTTTTTGCGATATTTAACTTTGCTTGATTCACCATAATCCTTCCTCCATTCCCTTTAAGCTATTTTACACTTTTTCTTTAGTGTTCATAAGTGGGGGGTGGACAAGGGAGCAGATTTGTTTCTGGTTTTTAGGGTTTGGGTCTTTATGGGAATGGGTTGGTCCAGTGAGTTACTGATCCACTGTGTGAGCGTAACATGTGCTTCATGTGGGTTGAGGCCAAGGTTCGGTCTGGTCATACTGAGGGCAAGTTTCCATTCTTCGCAGTTTAGCTTTGACCAGCTGCGCTCTCTCCATGTGAACGGTTTGGGTGATGAGGGTAAACACGGGGTGGTCAATGCCATAGGATCAAGAAGTGATTGGACCAAATAATTTGTAATGGATCCAACACATTTAGACGTGTGTCATTAGTAAAGATGGGATCTAGTAAGTGACCTTTTTCTTGAGTGGGACTCCGTAGTCTTTGGTTTAACTGGATAGTGGCAAGGTTTAGCAAGAACCCGGATGCTTAGGCGCCTGCGTGCTCTTCAAGGTGTAGGTTGAAATCACCTAACGCCGTGAAATTGGGTTTCTTGACTGCCAGACTAACAATTATATCTGAAAAGGTCTGGACAAATTGGCTAGTAGAGTCCGATAGAAGAGTACTCCCGAAAAGGTGAGTGTTGGGGAAAAGGAGATGGCGAATATCATGCTTTCGCAGTCTGGAAGCAAAGAGGTTGGGCGCGGCATGTAACATCTTCCTTGAGTATTATTGCAGTCCACCCGCCCTTCCTGGGCTTCCTGTCTCTACGGGATATGTAATAGTTGGGGGGCAAGGCCTGGATGATATCCGGTCCTGATTTCTCATAGAGCCAAGATTCGGTCAGGAAAATCACACCTGGCTTTTCCTCCTCCAGAAGAGTAAACAATTCCAGCTTATTGCCTGGTAGAGATCTACAGTTTAACAGGTACATTTTCCAGTCGGGCTTGGCGATACTGGAGGTTTGGGGAATAGGGGCAGAAGAAGGGAGGGTAAAGCAACTCTTACATTGCAAGTTACTCTTGGTCAAGTCAACTGAGTGGAGACATCATCTTTACTACCTCCACCCCCGAGAGCTACAATTTGCCATGATGAATATTTTATCATACTTGGGTAAGTTGGAGCAAGGTACCTGGCCCCGTTCCCTGAAACCATTTTTGTTGGCCTTTAGGACTCTGCGCACTTTACCATTGCTAACCAGAGCTACAGTGCTTGTGCTCTTTCCCTTAAACATGGTAGAATTGTCTTATATCCAATTGGCCTATTTAATTTACTTGCAAGACCATGGAAAGTGGTACTACCTGTGCCCATGGTCTGTAAATTAAATGCTACTAGTGGGCCTACAGCACTGATTGTGCGACCCACTTAAGTAGCCATTTAAACGTGTCTCAGGCCTGCCATTGCAGCCCATGTGTGCAGTTTTAAACTTCTATATCTACCTGGCAAAGTAAACCTTTTGCCAGGCCTAAATCTTCCTTTTTAGGTCGAGCCTAGCGCAGCGCGCATGCGATGCTCTAGGAGATGACCTTTTGGAATCGGTCTGCACTTTTCTAACACTCGTGCGTGTGGTGGCATCCACCTAGCGGGAGCGAGCAGCGCCGCGCAGGGGCCATCTGTTTCTAATTAGCGTGGCCGCGCTTGTTTACATTTGCCTGTCTTGCGGTCGCTTTCACTTTCCAAGCCCTCAAACGTTATTTTAGCAAGCACAGTTCTACTCTGATTCATATGTTTTTGCGGTCTGTGATGAGAATAGATTATTAATTGGGCTAACACTTGCTCCCCCCCTTCTTCCAAAAGCAGGCGGCAATAGTGAGAATATGTGGTGCAAAAGTAATGTTGCTTTACAAGCTTATGTTGCCTCATCTGGGGTGTTTATACACGATGCTAGTGCAACTGTTATCTGCAAATGTAAACTGCCATTGCCGGATTAATCTGAATAACGTAGCTATATAGAACAAAGGTTTTGTGTCAGTGACTCTGCCCCTGCATAACCCAACCTCCAAATTATGCTTGCATGTTGTGATAAGGTACTGAGCCTGGATGGATTGTCTTGAATGGATGCACCACTGGATTTAAAAACATTTTTTTTTATTTAAACAGATTGGCACATGTGCAAGGGAGCGCCGATAAATGGGAACTGGCTGTAGTTTGAGGTTTCAATGGGTTTAGATTTTTGATGTCTTGGACTGCATGTAAAACTGCATTTGCCCACACAGTGGATTAGTAGGACGTGCTGTGGTTGTGTAGCATGAGCCTTTACATTCAGATAGGTTGAACCCTTGAACGGGTCTTATTAAAAAAAAAGTTCCTGCCAGGAGGGAAAATTGCTGCTTCCTCCTCCTCTTCACCTGCGCTCGGTCAGTCCCCACCTTGAACACCATGCCCCACACAAATTCGATTTTAAATCCAAGGGAATGATTTGCCTCCTATGCACTGGCTCTTAAACTGTGGTGAATTTCAGGTCGTGGTATGTGCATCCGTCCTGTAGATCCCTACAAGTGGAACTAAACACCCTATTAAAAGGATAATTAAAATTACTGGAGTCAGAAGTTCCTTTTTAATTTGATACGTTAAAATTGTTGATTTTGCAGAATTGTGTGTAAGCTTCCAGGACCCTACAGGATTTTCACTCAGATGGGGATCTATCTGTGCCTCATCTAAGAAAGACTCTTGAGAGGACTGAAAATTTGTCTACAACCTTGCGACCGTTGCCTACAAAGATTAACCTTTATCGGTAACCTTAACGTTTTTATTAGGAGGGCAACATTTTTTCTTCTGGTTCTCATTTAACATCCAAGCTTCTATTGCTTAAAGCTATAATCACTTTTTAGATCCCAATATTCATATGTAAAGTCTTTCGTTTTGTTGTTAATTAATCTTCAAACGCTAATATTTTTCTCATACAAAGAGCCATCCAGAGCAAGTGATGCATGGTGTAGTGCTTGAGGGACACTGGTTGCCTCACCTACAACAGCGCTACAGCGACCACCTCGCGCTGAGAAAGGCTAACACAAGGGGGCATAAGAGCTGCCATCACCTCTTTACCCCCCGCAGCAACAAGAGCAGGCGGCGATAATTCTTTGTTTGTATTTAAAAGTATAAATTGTAAATGAAAGGGAAGTTTTTCCTCTTCTCAATCATGCGGCGTACGTTTGTTTTGCTTGCAATCTCCCACCCAGTGCTACACGTAGTAAAACCTGTAAATGTTAAGCACCCAGAATAATGTGCTGCATGGCTAAAAACGTATAAGGTCCCAAAGGCGAGACCTATTGGCTATGCCAATGCTTGTTAATATATATAAGTCACGCCTAGGGTAGGCCCTGAACAGCCCAGGAGGGCAGGGTGCAGTGAACTTAAAAAGTAGGACATGTACTTTTAAGTTTCATATGTCTAGGTAGTGAAAAACTCAAACTCGCTTTTCACTACTGCAAGGGCTGCCTCTCGCATAGAATAACATTAGAGTTACCTTATTACATTTAATAAGTGATAACTTAATTGGAAGCAGGTGGAGGGATTGCGTTTGGTGTCTAAAGAAATGTAATTAAAAGCTATCTCTAATGTTAAAGTTGGATTTTAGACACAATTCTGAAAATGCCACTTTTATAAAGTTGGAAAAATAACAATTGATGGAAGGAATGCTGAACAATGTGAAACATTCACCCCTAGTATAGAGATCTGTGCCTAAATCCATTGTTTTGTGCTCACCATGCCATTCCAGTTTGGACCTAGCCTTATGCAAATCAGCCTTGAACCCTGCTCTCCATAGGAACAGTGCAGTCTGAACTGTCAGGCCAGGGCCTCCGTGGACCAGAAACAAGCATCCTGGGACTGGTTTCGGGGTGTCACCCCTCATCAGCCAGGATAGCTTAACTCCAGTGGCATGGTGAGCACGGGACCCACGCCTGGCCATACCCGTCCCACTCCGGGTGACAAATGCAAAAAAAACAATTGATGGACGGAATTGCTGAACAAAGTCATTCACCCCCAGTACAGAGATCTGGGCCTAAATCCATCAGTGTTTTTACTCACCATGCCATTCCAGTTTGGACTCAGCCATATGCAAATCAGCCTTGACCCTGCTCCCCATAGAAACAGACCAGCCCGAACTGCCAGGCCAGGTCCTCCCTGGACCAGAAACAAGCATCCTGGGACCGGTTTCAGGTTATCACCCCCTCATCAGCCAGGCTAGCATGATTCCAGTGGCACGGTGAGCACCCACGTATGGGCATATCTGTCCCACTCGAAATGGGCCTAAATCTATCATTTTTTTGCTCACAACGCCATTCCAGTTTGGACCCAGCCTTATGCAAATCAGCCTTGACCCTGCTCCCCATGGGAACAGTCCAGCCCGAACTGTCAGGCCAGGTCCTCCCTGGAGGGGAGCTGTCACTTACCACACTTGCACATCACGAAGGCTCTCCCTGAGCACCTTCAGACAGGGTTTGACATTGGTCTTTTGTGACCCCAGACAAGCTGGGGCCATGGCAGTGAGAAGGGGATCCCCAACACCTCAGGGGGGTGGAAACCTCTAGAAGCTTCCACTACTTCAAAGTGGGCACCAGGTATAAATATTGGATCTCAGAACCCAACTCTTCAGCACACTTCTGAACCTGTGCAAGACTCTGCCAGGAAGGACTGCTGTGCTGCTGAAAGGACAGCTACTCTGCTGCCCTGCTGTGCTGACCTTCTGACCTCTTGCCTAGGTGAGAAGGACTGGTACCCGCAATCTGTACCCAGGGCCACCAGAGTGACTCCAAGGGCTAGTCTCTTGTTACCAGCACCTAGACTCTGCAACTATGAGTCCTACCCTGCCAAGTGGTGCTACCCCAGCCCTTGACCCTTGGAAGTGGGCCTGAAGATACTCTGCCAGCCCATCAGTAGACCCAGCAGAACCAACGCCATCTCCTCTGCTGTGCAACCTTGAGCAAAACAAAAGAATTGCCTCCTCTGCATGGACTCTCCTGGCGCAAGGACTTTGCGTCGCTCTCGCAGCCTAATCGGAACAGCAGCTGCGCCAGGCATCCTCACATCCTAAGCCCCTCGGTGATGGCTTCTTCAATGACACAGGATTTCGCTTCGCAGCCTTGCAGCTCCCTGGAGCTGGCGATGTGCGTTATATCTCCGACTCAGACCTCGCATCGCCTCGGCTGGGCGGTGCATCCTCGACATGGGACCTCGCAATGCTCCGCAACCAGGATTTAACGTACTATTGTTCAGCAAGCCTGACTGGGTCCCTGATGCCACCCCACGCCCCATTGCGGTCAGCCTGAACTTGTGACTTTGTCCCGGTCCGGCAGGACCAGTTAACCACAGTTGGCACATTGTGCATTCTGGAGCAATATCTCTGGTTCTACTGATTGGATTTCTGTCATTTGGTCTTGTTTTATTAAAATTTACTCTATTTTTCCAAATTAGTGTGGGATTTTTCTTGTTGTGTTTTCACTATATTACTTAAGAGCGCACAAATACTTTACACATTGCCTCCAATTTAAGCCTGACTGCTCTGTGTCAAGCTACCAGAGGGCGGAGCACAGGTTAATTTAGAGTTTGCTTGTGCCTTCACCCTGACAAGGATTGTGGTTGCTGCTTGAGTAGGGTTTCACCCACCTCAAACAGTAACCCAATTTCATGCAGAGCCATTATGACCTCATTGACCAGAGTCTCCAAACACCCTACGCCTGCTCTTGTGGACAGTGCACAAACCATCACGTAAGTCATGACAAGATTTTGTGACAACAAAATAAGTAATTGTTCCAAAGGCACCATTATGCTTAAGGAATGAGGCCAGGTGGGTGGGAATTCACAAGGAAAAAGTGTTGCTGGGAGGAGAAAAGCAGTGAAAGAGTCTTTCCAGTTTTTGGCTATGAGGGCAATTTCACCCTACTTGTGGTGGAAGGAGGATGCCAAGGATAGCTAACTGGGAGGAATGGAGTAGGGAGGCATACCTTTGGCTATTATTGGGTGGTGCTCCCTTCTGAAGTGCACAAAAACCTAATGGGGTAACCCGGTGAACCTCAGGGCCTGGCTAGCAATTGAAATATATACAAAAGAAATCCCTGTCGGTAGCATCGACAATTTATTTGAGGCAACCTATATTTCTTTAAGGATTTCAAAGAGCATAATTCAATAACTATTCAAAAGCAACAAACAGTCGGAAAGAAAACATATAACCTGAATGAAAGTTACTGCACACAGCATGTATTAGGTTCAAGGTACATGGAACAATCTATTTAAATGTCAATTATGATTGCTCCAGTATGTGCAGAGATGTGACATAAGTGCTCGTGCAGAGTGACTTTTGAAACGGAAGTGACTGAGGATAAAAATACAGAGATGTTCAAACACATTTTCAAAATCCGCCTGCCACCTGTCTGCCACCATAAATATGATACACTTTGCCAGGGGAAACTAGGAGAATTTCTTAGACGTCCCAGGGAATAGGTTAAGCTTATGTCCAGACACTAAAAGAGCATTGACGTTTCGACCCTATGGATAGCATAGTTGTTTGAAACCATGAAGGAGGGTCTTCATCAGGATGGGGGGGGGGAATGGTAGGGAGAGAGCAACGTGTATGGTAATGTAGGAATAGAATTAAAACCAGGTCTGGCATGTGTTAAAACAAGGAGGGGGTGCTGAGAATCATGCAATAGATCACCTTAATTCGTATGAAACAACATCTTCAGATGGTGAATATGCGGAGGTAAGGACAGCAAGCCAACTCGTCCTGACAATATCTGTGTATAGAATAATGTGCCTCAGTGAGTCAATTGGTAAATATCAGTACGCCAGCCAAAAGACAAGGTAAGAGTAAGGGAAACAACTCATCCCAGTGCACCCAGGTGCAGTCGCACAGAACTGATGTGAGCTCTTCAAGGAATAGGGCTGGTGACCCCCAGTCAGAAGGTTAATGATATAGCAGTTTGATGTGTCCAATAAGTTAAGGCAGTAAACACTTCCCCAACAAATCATAAAGGGAGGCCTTCCTTCTATTTTAGGCTGGAATGGGCTGCACGGATCACAAAAGGGCAATATCAAATCTTGTCTGAATTTCAAAAGACAGTCTGCAACTTTAGCTTTAAAAAGACCACTTGGAAGCTGGCAGGGAAACTTACCTCAAGAGGGCGATTGCCACAAATGCAGAGGAAAGACAGCAGTGTGTGCTCTGTCCCCTGTAAATAAGGATCTCTAGACGTGATGAGAGCGTGCAGGCTGGTCAAAGGCGCATTGGCATACTACCAAGATGGCCGCCAGCAAGGTCTGCAGTCCAGCCTCTCTAGTACGTGATCACGGGCCCGCGAATGTGTATCCAGAGACATTAAGAATCCTACACTTCCGAGGTAAACAAAGACCCTTAACAAGTGGTATGATTGCGAGTGCCAGTACAGTCAAATAAATTAAAAAGGTGCCAAGTTGTGAAGTGCTGAAACAGGATCAGCGCTTCACACAATTATGTGGTGAGTCAATATAAACATACTTTTGGGCCAATTAAAGACCTGTGGCAACTGGTATGATTGCAAGTGCCAGTATATTCACATAAGTTAAAAGGTGCCACGTAGTGGAGAGCTCCAACATGGTCAGTGCTTCACACAATTTCACGGTGGGTCTATATACACATAATTTTACGGTGGCATATAAACCATGTAGTTTAAAAAGTCAATGCCTTGTAAACTAAATCCACAGCCCAGGAGAAACTAATATGTCTATTTCCAGGTACACAATGTCCTCATAAGTGCTGTCACCCTGAGAACACCAACTTAACTCTAGGAGTCATACATTTTAACAAGTGGGTGACATGTCAAACAGTATCATAGATGCCATTTTACGTATAACAATGAAGAAATCTCTGGGTAAGGCATAATGAGGGGTGCCAGGCTTTGGGGATACAATCCTATATGCTGATGTCAACATTATATAAGTAAAATAGATGTAACGTTGGAACACTGTGGGATACATCAACAGTTTGTCTATAGTACTTGAAAAGGCATCAGCGTGTGTGGACGTCAGGGAGTAGAAACGGATACATCATGTTGGTGGGAGTAGAAGTTCACTCGACCATTACTTAATGTGGCCGCAGAACATCACGTGGACAATATCATGCTCGCTTGCATGACCACTTGAGAAGACCCTTTGGGTACCCTCGTTCTTGTAATTTAGTCATCAGAACATTGGATTCCTTAAAGTAATTCACCCTTTGGAAACAGTTTCTCCTAATCCATAAAAACTATCCATAAGGGAGTTTGTTTCGCAGGTTTCTGGAATGATGGCTAGAGTACCTAAGCAGGGTGTTACGCTTGGTCTCTTTTCTGTAAACAGTGGTATACAGCTTGCCCTCATCTACCCTAATGGAGAGGTCCAGGAAATTGATCTCCTGTTGACTCTGGGATCTGACAAACTTAATATCAACCGATCTATCGTTAAGCCACTCATGGAAAAGTTCAAGATCGGATTCACTACTAAGTGAATCCGATCGAGTTTGGCTTCTTCAGATCATCAATGGCAAGGGAGGGCGCAATGATCAAGCTCTGCTATAAAGTTAAGGAACCAACCTCAGGAACGCTCAGCTCCCTCCTTTGGGAAGAAATGAACTGGAGGATGACTCTCTTTCCAGGCTTTACTTAGATAGCTCCTTGGCATCACTAGATTTAACGGACCAATGGGAATCATTTAGCTCTTACCACCAAACCAAAGCGTTAGTCAACAAAAACGTCAAGGAACGTTCGCTGCCAGCAGACAAGGGGTTATTTGCCAAGAGACAGCACGCCTGGCTCACTCTGTCGTCCTACACCGAACTATCATCCCAGTCATACTTGGGCACAGCCATTAAACCTCAACTTAAAGAAGCTTTCATGAAATTACGGGATGCCTGCAGTCATTTCTACATTTCCCCTCATGGAAGCATGCAAATATGACAACTTTGATATGCTGGATTTGCGGTCTAGCACCTGAGACACTGATTCACCAGATATGCATATGTAAAGGCATTATGGAAGACCGTAAAACAATTCTCCTACCGATTTGGAATCAGAAAGGGCTCCGTAGCTGCAGGCCCGCAGTTTTAGCCTGTTTCAATGGGAAGGACATGCAACTCAGCTGTAGGCTTGTGTAATACCTGGATAAACTTGACTGAAAGATCTCAAGCCCCTCCGGGCATCAGGCAATTCCCGACCAAGTGGTCACAGCCCAGTCACCCTACGACCTAGGCACAACAGTTAACACCGGTCGCTAGGAATGGCATAATGGGACTGTAGCCTGGTCTTACATAAAGGTCATGTAGCTACCTAGGCAAAGCACTTAAGCACTTTTAAAATGGAACTCACCTTTTAATTCATCCGACATTCCTTCATGAAACTGCTTTTGCATTGAACTAATAATAAGAGCAAATCCTTTTTAACCTCACTCTTGTTAATTCCTTGTCTTTAGCAATGTAATTGTACGTACACTAATTTCTGATTTGATTGACCCTATAATCGCACTTGGTGCAAAGGTTTTTATTAACTACGCATGTAATAAAAAAAAATGAAATAAAGGATTCACTTCTGTTGGGCCTGGCCTTTTCTGCAGGATCACCCCCAAACGTTTTGCCTTCCTCCTCCGCTTTTTTTCACCTCGGTTTTATTGGCTTTAGGACTCTGGGCACTTTACCACTGCTAACCAGTGCTAAAGTGTGTGTGCTCTCTCCCTAAAATGTGGTAACATTGGTCAATCTATAATTGGCATATTCAATTTACTTACAAGTTTCTACTAGAGTGCACTGTATGTGCCCAGGGCCTGTAAATTAAATGCTACTAGTGGGTCTGCAGCACTGACTGTGCCACCCACTCAGTAGAGCTTTAAAAATGGCTCAGGCCTGCCACCATAAAGCCTGTGTGTGCAGTTTAAGCTGCAATTTCGACCTAGCAAGTTAACCTACTTGCCAGGCCAAAATCTTCCCTTTTATTATATATAAGTCACCGCTAAGGTAGCCCTAGGCAGCTCTATGGGCAAGGTACAATTTATTTAAAATGTAGGACATGTACTTTTGAGTTTTTCATTTCCTGGTAGTGAAAAACTGCTAAATTTGCTTTTCACTATTGGAAGGCATATCTCTCCGATTGATTAACTTTGGGATTGCATCAAAACTTCTTTTAAGTGCAATTTCCAATTGGGAAAAGATAGAGATTTGGAGTTTGGGGTCTCTGGACTCACAATTTAAATTTCAACTTATGGTGAAGTCGGATTTGAAATTGTAAGTCTTAAAATGCTACTTTTCAGAAAGTTGGTATTTTCTTACTTTAACCATTCTGTGCCTCTGCCTGTCTCTGAATACACGTCTGGGTTGGGTGACAGCTGGGCTCTAAATTCCTTCTAGACAGTCACACAAAGGGACAAGGGGTGTGTCACTTGCATCCTGATGGCCCATCAGCAGGCTGGTGGGCCTTCCTGAGGTAGATTGGGAGGGAGGAACTGACACTTGCACCTGAATAGGGCTGTGCCTGTCCCCACACGAAGAGCTGCATACCCCTTGTAGCGAATCTGGAGCCAGGGCAGGGAAGTCAGGCACCTTGTGATCTTCAAAGGTCTCTATGATGTCTCCCCCACTTCAAAAGCACATTTGGGTATAAGTACTGGACCTCTAACATCACCAAATCAGAACTTTCCTAGAACCAAGGACATTCTGCCTGGAAGAAGAGCTGCTGTGCTGTAGGAGGGACAGTCCCTTTGCTACCTGCATTGCTGTGTTGGTCTGCTGCCTGCTGATTGCTGTGCTGTAGGGAGGACTGCCACTTTGCTACCTGCTCTGCTGTCTTGGCCTGCTGCTTCTTGCCTGGAAGTGAGAAGGACTGGACCGGTTCTCTACATCCTTGAACCCAGGGTTCTCCAAGGGCTTGCCTCCTGTTTTCTCAGGGTAACAAAAGACTTCTTGCAACTCTGCTGGTGCTGCTGGACTTTGTCGTCTGAGAGTCCTACTCTTGCCTGAGGTGCCCCCTACCTGTCCTGGGCCTCAGAAGTGGGTTCTGTAGCGATTCTCAGCAAAAATCAACACAGTGACCCCTTTGCGCCAATCAGAACTGCCGCAGTGTCCTCCGACGCTGAGCCGATCCGGCGACACGGGTCCAGACTGCAAGGTTTGATGACGACACATCACCGATCTGAAGACGCTGCTTTGAGGCTTGACTTTGATTCAGCGATCCGACTGCATGAATCGAAACTGACGCATCAAGTCTTCAACATCGACACTTGATCCATACAAAGGCACGTTTTCAGCGGGCCCTGTGTGGGTCTTGTAGCCGGCCTGCCCTCCATTGCGGTCAGCCTGAACTTTGGATTTACCCCGGTCTAGCAGGACTTAAACTAACCTTTTAGCGCTATAGACTTCTAAGCATTGTTTTTGGAATTCATTTTAAAAATTCATATCTCGACTTCTGCTTATTGGATTTGTATCGTTTTGGTCTTGTTTTACTCAGATAAATAATCTGTTTTTCTAAACTGGCATGGAGTCTTTTTGTGGTGTTTTCACTGTGTTACTGTAATTTAAGTGTTGCACAAATACTTCACACATTGCCTTTTAAGTTAAGCCTGACTGCTCTGTGTCAAGCTACCAGAGGGTGAGCATAGGTTAATTTAGGTTGTGTATCTGACTTACCCCGATTAGAACTGTGGCTCCAGCTTGGAGAGGGTGCATACTCTACCAACCAGAAACCTCAAATTCGAACAACTACATGCCCAAATCATGAGTACGTCGTCTATGTATCTACACCTTGAGAAAATATCTACGTATTTACATAAGGGTTCCAAAATCGACCGCTCCTTGATGGTTTTAAACAACCACGCTATCCATAGGGTCGAAACGTCAATGCACTTTTGGTGTCTGGACAGAAGCTTAACCTCCCCCTGGGACCTCTAAGGAATTCACCTAGTTACCCCATGCGAAGTGGATCATATTTGTGGTGGCAGACAGGTGGCAGGTGGATTTTGACTGAGTTTGAACTTCTCTGAATTTTTATATTCAGTCACTTCCATTTTCACAAGTCACTCTGAACAAGAACTTATGTCACATCTCTGCACATATTGGAGCAACCATCATTGACATGTACATAGATTGTTCCATGTACCTTGAACCTAATACATGCTGTGTGCAGTAACTTTCATCCGGGTTATGTGTTTGCTTTCTTAGTGTTTGTTTCTTTTGAACAGATATTGAACTATGCTCTTTGGGATCCTTAAAGAAATATAGGTTGCCTAAAAGAATTGCCATTGGTACTGACGGGGCTTTCTTTTGTATGTACCCCTTCTGAAGTGCAGCCAATATGGAGCTGGCTTTACCATGCCCCACTGCAAGGGCTGGACGCAGGACACAGCAGAGCTACGTCTACCTGATCACCCTTTCAGATCCCAATAATTCAAATCACATCAGTTTTCTTGTTGGAATATTTAAGGCCGCAAGTTTACTGACTCTGGTTACACTCCCACAATATCCCAAAATGCTAAAGTTTAAGCCTTAAATTCAAAGAGCTCAATTAAAAAAATTTCCTATAGGGTAATGTTAACTTTCATTAAACTCTCCTATTCCTCTTATTGGGTGCCACTATGGTTTTTTTAGCAGGTTCTGGCTCACCACTGATAACCTTTATGGTTTCATTCCTTTAGTCTGGCCTTTCACTTCCAGTAACCTGTGTCCAGGTAACCTGTTACTTCCAGCACCAGTATGCTACTTCCGATTGAATGTTCATTTCTTGATTACTCTGAAACAATTGTTTCCCTAAAGTGCGCCTCACTATTAGAATCAGTCCAGAGTTAAAGCGCTCACATTTGGAGAGTCTGCCTCTAGGTGAGAGTTCACTGCCATGCCCTCGACATCAGGGCTCCACTGCTTCCCAGTTAGGAGTGTGGTATATATAGTTACATAATACACACATGTGGTAGCTAGGTAAGCACTGTGACTGGTAGGGCTTGAGAGCCAATTACTTTTAACTGCAGAAGAGTGGTCATGACTTTTTATCGGTCCTAGGTGCCTTGTATTGCTGGTGAACCTTCTGATGCCAACTAAGCTCCCATCTGTGGCTCACTTTTCCTAAAGCTTCAGGAGTCCTTGCACATAAACAGATCTAGGGTCTTGCTGGTCAGGTCGGATTCAGTTCGAACCATAACTTGAAGGGCAACACAGGTTGATTAAGCTGAGCCTAGCACAACCCATTACTATTCTCGGGGGTGGGGGGTTATTTTATCTTGTTCAACCTTCAACCTCCTCCTGGAAAGCTTGCGATCGGTTCATGCACTATTGTTGCCTAAAAGTGTCAGTCTTTTGCTAACCCGTAGCTATTTCAAAGTGATTAGACGTTGCTGCCTCCAAGCTGTAATAACCAGATATCAGGCTCGGGTATGTGCTTCAAGCACTGATCAATGCTTTACTCCAAGATATCCTCTGCACACCTGACCTCTTCATTCACAGTATCTGGGTGACTGAAACCGAATCCAAAGCCTGTGAAAGACTCCATTACTTAACCTTTATTAAATCTCCCTATGACAGGGACATGCATTGTCGGTGTGGGCATTTCTAGCAAAGCGCCACACGTACAGTCCTCTTCCCATCCCAGTCACCATTCTTGTATAACCTAGCTATATATAAATATATAGCTATAACCTATCTATTTCACCTCTTTACTTAGCATCAATATTTTTGGTGCACTGTAAATCAGCTTTACAAGGTGCCAAAGCTAAATCCGAACGAGGAGCCATTCTAGTCCATTTATTCAGAGCAACGTCAGGGAAGCAAGACAACGATCTGTGGCTTGAAAAAGAGGATCTGTTTGAGTCTATCATTCTTACGTTCACTTAGATCACCTTATCTAAAAGAAAAAAAGAGAGAAAAAAAAAAAACACGGAATACTTTTGGACCCAGATATATCCTTTCAAGCACAGGTCACACCCAAACACAGATTTCACCCTTGCTTTCTTTCCATCATAAAGGTATAGTTCTGGCTGTTGCTGTAAAAGTGCAATTGAACTACACCAATGTTCATAATGAGGCTCTCCCAAAAAACTTAACACCAAGTCACTGGCTGCAGATGGTCACGATGCCATTGTCCAGATTGAATGTAGTTTTAGAAAAAGTGCCCATGTGTAACACTAGTTTATCACTGCACTGGCCCCCAGCAAGTGAAAATATCACCTTTAAGACATGATGTTTAATCTTCACGTGTCTAAGCAGCTTTCCTCTGGCCGATTTGACCTCCAAAAATTGAACTGACTAGTCCAAGGTACTCTTTTAGGAGCTCTGTGAGTGTGCACACAGGGTTTGATCTAAGGATATGTTGTGTTTTGCAGACCAGGCTTTTCATTTGAAATGGTCTGTCTGATCACATTCTTTCTACCTATGATGTGATGAGTTTCGAACACCTTCCTAAGGAACACCTTCTCTGACAGCAGAAAAACAAACATTCATCAACGCTAGAGAACCTTTCAGAGTGGAGTGCATTATTCAAGGGTATCGTATCAGTAAGTAACTTGGTTTACATTTAACAGGTTGTTGTTTTGTTTTTAGCCATAGAACATTCTTAGACCATAGCCTACATCCATTACACAAATAACACACTCCAATGAGGCTCGTGGCAATGACTAGAGGTGACCCCAAACGCTGCACCAATTCCTGCCTCAGAACTCACACCACTATGCTCTTAAAAGTACACACTTCAATTTACTTTAGGGCTGACACACTCTTTATCATTCCCTGTATGCGAAGACGTAACCTCACCATAATTTAATTCCTTTTTTTCTTTCACATTTTCACTATAGTTTCTGTCGCTTATCCGGCTATTCAGCAACCAAGGCAAAAATTGACAACAGTCAACCAGGGGAACACAGACTTACAAAAGACACATTCATTTTGTAGGCAAAAGAAAATCCAAGGACTCGATCTAGATTTACTTTTCACACATATATTGCCCTGATGGACTATATCAACCAAAGTGACATTTTTTACTAGGCCATTCAAAAAGGCATTGGTTTCCAAGTTGGTTTATGAAATTCCTTATCATTCCATTATAGCTTCTAAATTGATGCAATCATTTGTTTTTCCAAACACTATTTTTGGTCAGCACGAATGTACACATGACAATGGTGGTACCTATGAATTCTCTGTCGACACATTAGGTTCTACAAACAAATTGAAATGCTAGCCTGGCTGATGAGGGCTGTTAGCCCGAAACCGGTCCCAGGATGCTTGTTTCCGGTCCAGGGAAGACATGGCTTGGCAGTTCGGGCTGGACTGTTCCCATGAGGCACAGGGTCAAGACTGATTTGCATATAGCTGTGTCTGAACTGGAGTGGCAAAGTGAGCTAAAGAATGATGATGGATTCAACCCAGATCTGTGACTGGGGGTGAGTGTCTGAAAAGTTTCAGCACTCCGTCCATCATCTCCTTGTGTTTGCATTCTTAGACCATAGCCTACATCCATTACACAAATAACACACTCCAATGAGGCTCGTGGCAATGACTAGAGGTGACCCCAACTGCTGCACCAATTCCTGCCTCAGAACTCACACCACTATGCTCTTAAAAGTACACACTTCAATTTACTTTAGGGCTGACACTCTTTATCATTCCCTGTATGCGAAGACGTAACCTCACCATAATTTAATTCCTTTTTTTCCTTTCACATTTTCACTATGGTTTCTGTCGCTTATCCGGCTATTCAGCAACCAAGGCAAAAATTGACAACAGTCAACCAGGGGAACACAGACTAACAAAAGACACATTCATTTTGTATGGCAAAAGAAAATCCAAGGACTCGATCTAGATTTACTTTTCACACATATATTGCCCTGATGGACTAGATCAACCAAAGTGACATTTTTTACTAGGCCATTCAAAAAGGCATTGGTTTCTAAGTTGGTTTATGAAATTCCTTATCATTCCATTATAGCTTCTAAATTGATGCAATCACTTGTTTTTCCCAAACACTATTTTTGGTCAGCACGAATGTACACATGACAATGGTGGTACCTATGAATTCTCTGTCGACACATTAGGTTCTACCAACAAATTGAAATGTGTGTCATAAGATCAATTCAATGCTAAGCATACTTTACATAATAGGTTTATAAATAAGAAAAAACTCGATCTACTCAAAGTTTGTATGTGAAATATATGCTCAAATTAGAACCATGTCATTAGCTGATCATGCACATTCGAGTCTGCAGGGAATTACCTTTAGAGTGAGGACTACAAAGGGATATTCCTTATGTTCATGACACTGCCTTGCCACATTTCTGCAAGACAGATCTGAAACGAGGTTGATGTAGGATTTCCTTCACAACATCCTTCCAACTGGTCTATGACTCCTTCAATGATGCGGGCTCAATTCACTGGTCTCAGACACAAGAGGAATCTCGTTTATTGCATGAACTGGTCTGTCTCGTCTGACAACTTTACCTACATTCTGTAAATCTGGAGAATAAGAATTACCACCGTCCTGAAAATAAACACCAGCGTCTTCCAATGAATGCTCAGCATTCTTAACATGGATTTGTCTACGGATATCTATGGACTTGCCCTATCAGGGCATATAATACTCAGTCAACGAGAAATTACTTCTCCAATGACAACCAAAGGTCTTCTGGCCACAGCGGCAGGCCCTCGGCAATGTCCCTGATTAGTGAAATAAAACAAATAGCCTTGTTTAAAGCTTGGGGTGGCAACGCCATGCCTTGCTTTCTAGGTTGGTCAGTACCTAGGTAGTCATTTCACAGCCCTCATGACTAAGATCAAGTGCACTGTTCAGCAGAGATAGATTGCTTCAAAAGCAAGACTACAAAAGCCACTGGAATAATATTCTTATTTGATTAGATATGGAGGCAAAGGTGATCCGAATTGTTCATGAGTAGACTCAGAGCCCTCAAGTTACTTTAGTTCCATGCGTTTGTAACTCAGACAGTTCCGTTTTTTTCTCTACATTCTGGGACCTATAGTCTTGAATTATAACAGGATCAAATGGACTACAAACCCCAGAATGCAAAGAAAAACCTAGACCCTAGAAACTTGAGAGCTCTGTAGACTTGACAGAGGCATGTCGTTTGAGATCTCTCTATTTAATTAACTCCTCTAGACTTGTGCAGCAGCTTTTTGAAAAACTAGGGCGGGAGGGGTCACATAATCGGAGAAGCGCATAGTTCGTATTGTCAAATGTGTATTGATCAGCAGAATATAATCTGCCAGGCCCACCGTCTTCTCACCTCCCTGCCCAACCAGTCCATTATCTCCCTCCCCAAGCAGTCCATTATCTCCCTGCCCACCCATCTCGCTGCCCACCCTGTCCACCCATCTCGCTGCCCACCCTCAAATCCATATTCTGAATACATTAATCTATCCAAAGCTTAGGGTTTAGAGTCATACGGAGTCCTGAATTAAAAACAGTGTGCAAGAAGTTGAACTGTCAGTACATTTCGTGTGGGGGATGGGGCGAGAAACAAACAGAGAGAAAGAGAGCAATAGAGGAGACGAGACAGATTGTGAGGGCGAAAGTGAAAGAGCTTTTTTTATTATTTTCGGGCCTTGCCGGGGATTTTCCAAGGCGGAAACATGCGGGGGGGAGGAGACACACACACACACACTCTTACTTAACGAAGAATTAAAGAAACCAGTGAATACTCCAGCCTTTCAGAACAGAACGACCAGGGACACTATTCAAAGGCGTCTTTTTCCCCTTACAAGCGGGCCACAGACTTGGGAAAGCACTGCAAGCAGTCCTGCAGCTGCATGGCTGTTTAATTCAACAACAACAGAGGGCCTGTACTCGGACTCTGCAGTCACACATACTCCCTCCCTCCCGATGCTGCTGTAGAAAACGGCGCTTTCAGCCTTTGCTGCTCACACGTTAAAACCTCATTGGCAAAGTGTTCAGTAGCATAATACTGTGACGTCGAGCAAGCTAAATTGACTTCTTGTTTTCTTTCACACTGGTACCGGCTGATTTATATTAGTGCAAGGATGTGCTGCTTTACACGACGGTTCCTAAGATCCACAATGGAGTCACTGCACAAAGAACTCCTCTTCATTCTACTTTCACCTACGCCACCGTTCCAGATTCAGGCTGCAGCTAATCTTACTTAAGCAGTTGTAACTTCATTTAGCTGGAACTAAGTGTAACACGCTGCACTCATGTGGTTGGCCACGGACCCAATAAAACTCACTTCAGAATGTTTAGTTTCTGTAAAGAAGCCAACGCATTTACCTTCGATAGGTATGGAGCCCGTCATTTTTTTTATTGATAATATCTTCATTGGATTCTACAAGCAAATATTTAACATTACAATGCACCTCAAAATCAACGGCCGGTCGTAGGGCCACCACCCACAAACCCAGATAGAATGCATGTTAAAGTCGTTCCCTGCTCCTGTCCAGGTCGGAAAGGTGGTCTCCTCTTCTTTTAGAGGCCACATGTTGCTTTAGATTCTCCCTCCCATCTCACAAGCTCTTCCCAAGTCTCTTCCTGCGTGATACACCTATATCCCTAAATGCTGAGGTAGGTTTTCGGCTTGTATCTCTACGGCCTTAGATCTAACAGCACTTATCAAACCTAAATGGGAGTTACTAATTCAGCACACCACACCTTGGTTTAATTGAGGAACTAGCCACTGCAAAAGGCAACTGATAAGCAGCTTAACGTGCGTGGAGACACCGTTTGCTAGAGATCAAAAAAAATGGTGCCTATAAAAATGCACTTAAGTAATTAAAAAAGCCCCATAAAAGCTTTAGTTGTGGATATTACTGCAATCGCATTTTATCCCACCGAACACTGGCAGAGGCCTTTGCCAGTGTACAGAAATGTACCCAAACTAATGCCTTGCAAAGTAAAGCATCTGCTTACTCGTTTCATCAACAGCTTCTTTATCAAAAACATTTAAAATATCAGAAAAAGCATTCCATCTTTAATGATCAGATGCGCTACCCCTTGAGAAATCAGTAGGATTGTTTGGAAGAAATAACAGGGCACCTCCATTTCCAACCTCTGACAGTACTGCCAGGAGTGCTCTCATAGCTTATTTGAACTTCCTGAAAACACTTCTTGATGTGTCTTGAGAGACATCTAAAGAAATGTGGTAAATGCTTTTCGTCTGCCTTATGCCTACGTTTCCACCCAGAGACTAGTATCGTCTTCTTTGGATGGAAAATAAATACGCCCCCTTACTAATAAAATACTAAAAAGTCCTTCAAATTCTGACGTATTTTTCAAACAACTTCTCCAGTTAAACTAGAGGATATAAAGCGCCATCCTTGAGAGCAATCAGATGCTTAAGCCTACTCAGGCAGGTTTCAGAATCATGTCATGCATGGAATCTGCCCAGATGCGTATCTGATGATTTGGGGAAAAGTTTGAATATCTGTAGAGCAGGTGCCTCGAAATTATTGGGCCATTCTTCAACTGCCAACCGTCCCCTTTCTGTTGTGACACTGACAGCAATCCCCTTTCTGCTGTGACACTGTAGTCCACCCCCTTTCGGCTTTGTAGCCTTAATTTGATGGGCTTTTATAAAACCATTCTCTATTTTCTATACCTATGATACACAGATTGTGTTGCACGCTTGTAGCAAGATCGGTGAGGATGCAAGCCTATCACCCACTGCTTCTTGGAGGTCACGCAACGTCCTCACATTTAACTTAAATAAAACAAAGGTTATGATTATGGGTGGTAATTTTGATTTGCAGACACCCAGGTTTTGGCCACTAACCTTTGAAATTTTAAGGCAGTGCCCACACAGTGCAACCTGGATTTCAAATTCAATCACTGCCTGTCCACATCTACCAAAGTTAATATCAAAAAGAAATATTCTGCTGATGCTGCCAATCAGCACGCAGGAAGTGGTGGCAAAGGTCACAGTTTTATCAACACCCAAATATGAAAATTCTCTTTATTTGGTACTCTTCAAATACTTAATCCATCATCTAAATGTGGTCGGGAATATGGCTGTGAGACCGATTTAGCTTTTGCCTTATTAACAGCCTATTTCTGCCATCTTAGCAATAAATCATTGATGACATACTGAGATACCAGTTACATTTTTTACAAACATTATTACGATTTTCTATCTTATTGGAAAGGCAGCAAATAATTTGTAGACAAGGATTAAAATGTTCTGGTGGGTCATAGAAAAATGGTTTATTTATGATAACACTAAATATAATACAACTTAATATACTAGCCCAAAGGCTTACTTGATTTCATCCAACATAGGCCCCCATAGTGCCACATACTTCTTTATTTTGCTGTCGTTTGTAAAAAATCCTTTCCCGATATGCAATTTTTCTCAGTTTAGGCCACCATCCTATAATAGTGGGTTCTTCTTTGGAGCGCCATTTTTGTACCAATATTACCTTAGCAGCGACCCAAAAAACGATTTGATTTTTGAGGGGCTTGAAGAGGAAGGATTCCATAAGTGCTCAAGCTGTACAACCCAGGGATCCATAGTATCTTATATCCTTTTTATTGTTTGATTAATTAAAAATCATTAATATATATATTATCTACTGGCGGTCGCCAGTAGATAGTTATAGTTAGGACCTATTTTCCATAGGAAATCCGCAACATTCTATTTGAAATAACGCTTGCGTCGGTTGACGAATCTTCGCGAAATTTTCAAACTTTATGGCCCGCTCCGGTCCGCTCCTACCCTGAAAGTTTCGGCGTGATTCGTCAAGCGGGGGCCGAGAAAAAAAGGGGGGTCCCAAAACGTGTTTTCCCCATTCATTTTCCCATAGGAAACTTTAGCCACGGCTACAGCCCGAACTGCTGAACGTTATTACACCAAATTTGGCAAAGAGGTAGTTCTTGGTTCAGAAAGAACCCTTTTTGTTAAATGGTGCAAGTCCGTTCAGTAGTTCCTGAGAAAATCAAAAGGAAAATCACATATATATCTATGGCCGCGTCGGATTCGCGCACCCTGAGCGCACCCTGCGCGCACCGTCCGGATCACGAGCTGCATGCCAATTGGCTGTCAACACTCCAAATCAGGAAGTGTTGGCAGCCATTTTATGCCTCGGTAGAACCGAGGCACAGAAACAAGTGCGCAAAACGCACAAAGGGGGCAGGGTAGAAACACCCTGACCCCCTAGGTCTGCTCAGGGGGTTCCACAAGGACCCCCTGGGCAGAAAAAAGCATTAAAAAAAATAATAATAAAAAAAAAAAACGATCGTGCAGCAGGCCCCGCACCCTTCCTTTACTACTCTGCAAACGCGCCCCTGGCGCGTTTGCAGAGGGGAACGATTCCCCTTGAATACTGGGGGTCCCTGGGGCCAACTAGCCCACCAGGAACCTCCAGTATGCGCCAGGGGCTGGGTTGCAAAGAGGTGTACAGAGGCCACGCCCCTTTTACACCTCTCTGCAACGCAGCTCTGTGGTGCTTTTTGGAGGTACATGGTGGGCTAGTTGGACTCCAGGGACCCTCAGGATTCAAGGGGACTTAATTCCCCAACTTAAAACGCGCCACGGGCGCGTTTGCACAGTGGTGAAGGGAGGGGCGGGGCTTCAGGTGACATGTGTGCAAACAGGCCCCGTTGTGCGTTTTAAGATGGGGAATTAAATCCCCTTCAATCCGGAGGGTCCCTGGGGGCCAACTAGCCCACCAGGTACGTCCAGAAAGCGCCACAGAGCTGCGTTGCAGAGAGGTGCAAAAAGGGGCGTGGCCTCTGAACACCTCTCTGGAGGTATCTGGTGGGCTACTTGGCCCCTAGGGACCCTCGGGATTGAGGAGGATTTAATTCCCCATCTTAAAACGCGCCACGGGGCCTGTTTGCAGACATGTCACCTGAAGCCCCGCCCCCTCCCTTCACCACTGTGCAAATATTCCTCTAAAATCAGCCGAACTACGAATTCCGATTTACTCACCTGTTATCAGGAGAGACCTCAGTGCTGCATCTTTGAGCCCAGTACTGATCCTGAAAAGTAATTTTAACCGTACTTACCAGTAACTTGTATTTCCTTCCATAGGAATCCATTGTCTGGTTTTCAGCAGAAAAGTTTCAAAGTGTCGATTTTCAAAACCTACAAATATTCCTTAAAAATCGCCTGTATGACTTAAACGCATTATTTCAACTGTTTACAGGAGATGCACCAGTGCTGGATCCAGGATCCACCACTGAGTAAGAAAAAGTAACGATAACACTACTTACATGCTAAGTGAATTTCCTCCCATAGGATAACATTGGTGATTCTATGTGAAAAAGTTTCCAAGTGTCAACTTTTAAAATATAATAATATTCCTTAAAAATCACTACTGTAACCAAAACGCTTTTACTCAACTGTTTACAGGAGATGTCCCAGGACTGAATCTAGGATCCAGTCCTGTGGTTAGAAAAGTAATCCATAAAGTAACTAATTGCATTTAACTAGAAATTCACATTGAGCTCAATGTTGCATTGTGTTTGAAATTGTGTTGCCCATTGCAACAACTGTAACTACTGGACTTAAAAGTCTATTGCCTATTTGCAAAGTATTTAAACTAAAGTAATTCATTCTGAGAAAGTATATTTTGTAATGTAATGTATAATGTAATTATAATGTAATTTAAAAAATAAAATATCTAAAAATAAATAGTTTAAAAAAATGTAGTAAATCAGTATCAAAAAAATAAATATAACAATTAATACATTTAAAAATTGTCATTTACAAAACCTTTGAAATTCACTGAAAAAAACCATAGGTTTCAGACATGTTATAGTTAGGAATTAGCATTTAAAAACCTTTGAAATTCACTGAAAAAACCATAGGTTTCATGCACGTTATAGTTAGAAATTAGCATTTAAAAAACCTTACAAATTCACTGAAAAAACCATAGGTTTTAGGGACAGTTATAGTTAGTTGGACATTGCACTCGTATAAAACCCGTGAAATTCCCCCGTTATAGTTAGTTCAGGTAACTATAACTCGCGCCCCCGCAATGCACTGCTGATGACGTCACATATTACATCACTCATGACATGGTCAGTGACATCACTGATGACATCTCAAATGGCATCACTGATGACATCACTGATGACATCATCCATGTGATAATTTGATGCATCTTCTCACACCCCAATATAACTTTTGATACACCCACTGTAAATTAGACTGCCATTGTCAAAACCATAGACACTCCAACACCAATTACTATATACACACTCACTGATTCTTAGGTCTACACACACACATCTACTCACTCACCCGTACAGTCACTCATACTTATAGTCACTCAGTACAGGACTATTATATGCACTCATACACCTATATAAACACTCACACACCGCCACTCATCCATAGAGGTACTCACACACCTAGTCAGTCATGCAAAAAATTAAGCACACACCCATTTACTCACCTATACAGTTATACACACACCAGCTCACTTACTCATACAAATACTAGCACATTCTTACGCTCTTATACAATCTCTGATACAAGCACACACTCATCCATACAGTCACTCTCACAATCACACACTCTCGCTTATAGCTATTTATATACTCCAACACACATATATACTGCCTTTCACATATGTAGTTACTCACACATGTACCACTGGGACATACATTCACTCACTAACACACACTTACCCACCCATACAGTCTATCACAGATGCACTCTTGAAACCATCCACCCAGTGAATCACCCACTCACACATCTATGCACAGAGTCGCACACACCCCACCCACACAAACACTCAGGCACCCATACAGATACTCAGACAACCAATCAATAACTCATATAGACACTCATGTAGCTATTCACAAACCCATGCAGCCACTTACACAGCAACAGACAGACGGATACAGACATTCACCCAGTTTAGTCACTAACCCATGCATTCAGTAAGATACGTTTAATCACTCACTTATAGAGTTAGTCTCGCACCTACTAAATCATCCTTCCAGACACTTATACACCCACTCATTCTTCAATACGCCTTTCCCTATATATATTAAACATACTTAAACTTTACAGAAAAACACAGTCACTGGATGATGTCATCAGTGATGTCATTTGAGATGTCATCAGTGATGTCATCAGTGATGTCACCGACCATGTCATGAGTGATGTAATATGTGACGTCATCAGCAGTGCATTGCGGGGGCGCGAGTTATAGTTACCTGAACTAACTAGAACGGGGGAATTTCACGGGTTTTATACGAGTGCAATGTCCAACTAACTATAACTGTCCCTAAAACCTATGGTTTTTTCAGTGAATATATATATATATATATATATATATATATATATATATATATAACATCAATTGAAAGCTTTGCGCTGCGCTACATTGATCGCAATCATGGAAAATGTACCAATTATATGTTAGTATTTACATTTAGATAAAAATCTCCTTCTAAAAAAGAGATAACCGTCATATAAAAGCAGGTGCAAAGTAGTGCTAAAGTGCATAGGTATTTGTAACCCAGTGCAGCGTCAAAAAGTTGACTTGTTGTGGTAAATACTGTATTTAAACAGTTCATCTATGAGGCAGTCAATGGTTGGATAAAAAGCTCTAGATCGAATTTGCTTGTTCCACACTATACTGCCGCAGTTTAGTGTGGGATTCAGAGTTACAGGGATCTATGGCGGGCAGCCGGTGTTACTTGTTTTCACTCAACCCTACAACTTAGTGTTCCATATTCCTTGAGCAGAATTCCACACTTTTTAAAAGTTGCCAAGTCTTTCAATTAAAACTAGTGCACTTCGTTACGCATAGAATGGCGGTTGAGGGAAATAGAGTCTACCCCGGGGTGTGCTGCAAGGCTCATGGGAATGATTTAGATGTTATGAAGCTAAAGTGCAGAATCACCAGATCAGAAAAATGGAGTTACAACGAAAGCTGCTTCAATTGTTTATCGTTGTAGCGTCCTCCGATGGCGGTTTCATACTTTTGATGCCTCTGGAGCTGTGTTTTCTGGGTGGCCAATAGGCTGCTTGAACTTACGATATGCAAGATGGATGAAGTTCGCCAAACTGATGTTTAGGGCCGTGTTCTCAGAGTTCAGTGCCGCAATGATGCCCTGCCTACAGGACCAGACTCCCAGTTTGTTCCACTAAGGCTTCTATTTTGATCTGCGCATGTCCATCAGTGCAGGGCAGATGCATACAACATGCTCCAGAGATTCGACTGATACCCCGGAAACCCTACATACGATTTCATCTGATGGGCGCCGCCAGGGAGCTGGGTGTTTCAAGAAATGCCACTCGCCCAGCCTAAGTGCCAAAAATCTAAGTTTTAAATTTAGGAAATATCTGCAGACAAGGTAGGACGATGTGGAAACTGACTGATAAGGGTTAATTACTGCCCATGCATGCTTGTGTTTAGCAAGGATTGCCCTGTCTGACGAGTAGGAACTCAGTTGGATTCGCTTCTTAATACTTGATTTGAATGCTTTTTTACTTCGATTGAGATTCCACAGCTCGCTCACTGACAACTGCAACTTACAGTCGTTAAAGAACCGACTGTATGACCCACCTAAATTGCTGGAGCAGATGTCGGTCCATAACAGGGACTGTTTCAGCTTGTGACATAAGTTGAGAAAAGCACCCGCACTTAGCATTTGGTAATTCAGGAGGCCATGCTCTAATCAGATCTGGGCTGCGGATGAGGTTTTTGACAACCACAGCACCTTTTTGTAGATCCTGGTCACATGTTGATTTAGTGCAGAGCTGAGCTTGCCCAAGGAGATTTCGAAGCTGTACGACAAGATGGGTTCTATCTTGGCTCTCATGACTTTCAGCATTGGGGCTAGACTTGGACCTGTCAGATTTTTGGAAAGACTGATTTGAAGGGCCATTGCTTTTATAGCGATTTCACTGCGATACTTGACAAGAGCGCCCCTAGCATTAATGTGGACTCCCAAATATTTGTACTTTTTTTCTACTGAAATTTGGTGGTTGTTGTATGATCAACCTCTATAACTTTTCCTGCCAAATAGAACCACTTGAGTTTTCTTAAGATTAACCTCCAGGTTATTCGTGGTTGTATCGCTGTATAGTTTATTTAGCAGTCATTGCAACCCAACTCTTGTGAGGCTAATAAGAGCATGGTCGTCAGCATAGAGGAGATTGCTGATCTGAGCTCCACCAATCCTAGGGGGGGTGAATATTCATTGCATCTAATTCTACTGAGAGGTCAGCTTAAAACAGGTTGAAGAGCAGGGGAGCTAGCACACATCCCTGCTTAACTCCCCTCAACGTCTGTAATTTTCTGGATAAGTGAGAGCCGGCACCAAGCTTGACTTGAATCCAGGTGTTGGTATGCAGCTGGATAATTGATTCCAGTAATTTGGC
This sequence comes from Calotriton arnoldi, assembly GCA_963921515.1. Lineage (NCBI taxonomy): Eukaryota > Metazoa > Chordata > Amphibia > Caudata > Salamandridae > Calotriton > Calotriton arnoldi. Next base: position 355,989 of record CAWUFW010007308.1, on the reverse strand, counting down.
CGGTATTCCCCCATTTTGCTAGCTTAGCCCAAAGTGCTTCCCTTGGCACGCGGTCGAAGGCTGCTTTGAAATCCACAAAGCAGCAGAAAAGCACCATGGACGATGTATTTGCTTTGTCGAAGAGAACTGATCAGGCTAAAAGGTTGGTCAATATGCCTGAGTTTGCTACAAAGCCTGTTTGATTTTTTGGAAACAATCCTTTTGAGTCGGCCCAGCATCTCAGATCTTCAAGTAGAAGGCTGTCAAAGAACTTTGCCTCGTTGACAAGTAAGGCTATCAGCCTATAGTCGCTTGGGACGAATCGAGAGCCAGACTTATGAACTGAGTGAATTATCGCCCCACGCCGAGAATCAGGTATAGTTGAACTCCGTATGGTGTAATCGAAGAGGCTAGTTAACTGTTAAGACCAAAAAAGAATGTTGATTTTGAACAGGGCCTGTGGCAGGCCGTTTGGGCCTGGCGCTCCATCAGTTCTTGCGTTGGTTAGTATTTGAACCAACCTGATTGGGGTGATGGAAATTTCTTCGCTTAGGGATTGCTGCGAGCCTTGCAGGTGGACAGACTCTCCCTGTGGATGGCTTTTAGGGGTGTGGTAATATTAATCGATGTAAACTCGTTTCTTTCATCCACCTGGAAATGTCTGGTCAAGTATGTTGCCCATTCTTGCTCTGTGATGTTCGCACTCCCCAGACAGGTATTTCCATTGATTTGCCTGTTCACTAGCACCCAAAACGGTCTTGGGTTTCAGCTCTTACTTGCAAAATATAAATTACACCAGAATTGTTGGAGATGTTATTTTTCATTTTGACATGCCCGTCTATAGTTTTTTTGTGCTGCTTTGTAGTCTGACAAAAGCTCTTCAGATTCCGGAAGCCTCCTGGCTGCCCTAAGGGCAACATTTCTGATTTTCTTTAGCGCCCTCGTTTGAGTTGAAGTGGGGCTCTGTTTATTACTGGGACCAGCACGATGTTGCGGCGGTATTTGGAATTGACTTAAAAGTCGGGAGCAAAAATGTGTCCAGTCCATTATTGAAGATGCGATCATCAGGTTGAAAAGTGCAATACGTTTTTCGCACTCTTTCATAATCTTTGTACTGATGGCATCATTCCATCTTAAAAGTTTTAGGTTTTCTGAATAAACACCTAGGTGTGTAATTTTAGCTTTCTAGTGGTGAGCTAAATTTAGAGCGATGGTAGTGACCTGCGGGCGGTGATCGCTGTCGGGTCACGCTCTGATGCTGTAGTTTACTATGTATGAGAGCAATTCTGTATTACGGATGGCATAGTCTAGGTAAGAACACTCTCGACCGTTTGTCCACGACCAGCTCGGAGGAATGTCTAGTGGAAATCTGCTGTTAATAACAATGAAGCTTGCCCTGTAAAGCTGTAAGACCCAGTGTTCCCCTAGACTACAGCACGATTGACACTTTGGTTTTGCCTGTTCCTTCAGTTCTGATGGAGGGGTTAAGAGGAGACTTTCTGAATCCTCTGGGGTCCCTTGAAAGAGATTGGTGTTGAAGTCCCCGTGAGGAGACAGTCTGCATGAGGTAAGTCCCCGACCAAGTCACAAAGGATTGTGAGTAATCGGTTTAACTGAGAACTTTTTGTTCGAGCACTTGGATTAATGTAGGCATTCAGAATCAACAGAAGACGCTGCTGTCTCCATGGGTTGATTTTAATTCCAAACAGCCAGTTCTCCTGAAAATGTAGTGGTTCAATGATACCTTTTAGGCTACATGAAGTGTATATAGACAATCACCCCTTAGGCCGACCGAATTTCCGATCCATAGGAATTTGTTTGCCACAGACTTTACTCATCTCCCAAAAAAAGAAAGTCAGATATTCTCAAGATTTGGGCAGGACCGCAAAATGTGTACCCAACTATCACCATTGACATGACTCAAAATACATTTAGCAAAGTATTTGTCAGAGAACTCTTGAAGGCATTCAGGTATATAATGTAGCCAATACATGTAGAAAAACTGGATTTATTGAGACAAATTGGATCCTCCTGACATAGGAGTTCACAGTCAGGGGGTGAGTATTTCCATTATTTTGTAGCCATTCAAAATCATTGAGTACTGACCTGATACCCAATTCCCTTCTAACGCAAACCTTCTGAAGACCATCCATCATTAGTGCAAATAACACCCTGTAAGCATCACAGCAATGTGGCTTTTGCCAGAGCGCTTCCAAAAGGCCATTCCCTTTAGCAATGCCTAAGTCACTCATAAGTATTTATGATAGTAAAAAGTAAAAAAAAAAAAAATCAGTGAAAAGATAAACTACATTCTTCTCTTAATTTTGAAATTGACTTAAACCCACTAAATTCATGGTCATTTACAACAAATTGTGACAACGGCCACAACAATCCAGCACCAAGATGTACACTCCTTTCTTTACATCCCAACCAGTACAGCTGTATACAGGTTATAGTTCCAAAATAAACAATTTGCTTTAGAGCAACTACTTTGCATTTGAAGCCAAAAATGGCCATGCATCAAAGTTTTAGGTAGGCCAGATGTCAGTCACATCAACCAGGGAGGATGATTAGGTCTGCTTCCTTATATATACGTTATGTACCTAAATCAGGGAGGCAAAACTAGAGTAAATGTACCCTCCACCCTTTTGCACAGAGGATGTAGAATCACCTACAGAATGCATGAGAAGCACTTTACCAAACATCATCTCCTACGCGGACGACACCCAGCTCATCCTCTCGCTTTTCAAAGCCCAACACCCCTCCTCAAACAACAACGAAGGCCAACTTGCACCATTGCATGACCAGCGTCACCAACTGGATGCAAGACAACTGCATGAGGATTAACACAGACAAGATGGAATTTCTGATCTTCGGGGGAACCACCTCGCTGTGGTATGACCCCTGGTGGCCTGCCGACTAAGGTCCCCCACTCCACGGACCAAGCCCAGAACCTCGGCATCATCCTGGACTTCAAACTCACCATGAAGAGCCAGATCAATGCAGTCTCTGATGCCTGCTTCCTCACCATCCGCATGCTTAGTAAGATCGTCATATGGCTCCCTATATCCACCAGACGCACCGTCACTTAAGCCCTTGTCACTGCCCTGCCCACATTTTTCATTGGCTTGTGTCTTTACCCTTCATAAATGCTCGCATCTGATTGCTTCATAGGCTTTTAGTCCCTCCTTAGTGACGTCAATGTCATCATTTGTAACCTCCCATGGCTACTGGCCCCTTTACTTCGGTTCTTACAGGTAAGCACTATTTTCTTTAATGAGTTTGTCCTACAAGAGGCACGATGTGCTTTAATTACATTCAGCGCGCTGTGCGCGCTTTCACTTTCTAACCTGCCGGGACAATCGCGACCGCTTGTCTTTCTTTGCAGTCAGTCTCCTGGCTCGTAATGCTCCAAGGATGCGAAGCACTCGCTATTAGAGCCCATTGTTCGTCGAAGGCCGCCCTTCTCTCTCTCCCTCTTTTACACATCCTGTTTCTCTCTGGCGCCTGCACGTGTTCTGTTTTGCCTCCCTGCACCCTGTTGCTTCCACGCAGGAAAGCCCCCAGTCCCATGCTTGGCTGAGGCCACAGTGCAGCCATGAACGGCAGCCTCCCTCCCCGGCGCTGCCGCCACCGTCCCCCCTCAGGCCCCCTGTGCTCTGCCGCTGGGCTGAAGCTCAAGTACTGTCTCTATTACGTCAAGGATAAGACCTGCTACTACAGAGACGAGTGCCAGTTTCTGCACGAAGATCCTGGGCTGCTTGGGGCATGCTTGGCCTGAGCGGCGGCGCTGGACCGCTACCTGCTTATGCCTCTCCCCCGCCGCCGCGAGGAGGTCCAGGGCCTTCCAGGCCAAAGAAGACGGAGTTGAGTGGCCTGGGGACCGGACTAGAGGCGCAGAGGCTGACAAGTGAGTTTTCTGAAGGAATATGTTGTCTCAGTGGAGGTGGCGGGGAAGCTGTCAGTGCAAGTTGTTCAGATACAGGCAGGTTTACGGAGCTAGCATTGCCAGGTTGGTCTGTTGCTTCGATCCCCCTCATTACTCATTCAAGTTCATTTATTGTGTAGGAGGGACTGTTACAAGTTCGGTACTAGAGCAAGTCAAGAGCTACACCTGTCAAAGTGGGTCATCTTACATGTGATAGTGTTGGAAAGTTTGATTCGTGGAACTACGGATTCTAATGTTACATTTTTTCTTCAATGGATTATATTTGTCGGTAAATGCTTTCGCCTGAAGCTTTCGAACTTTTGGCAGCAGGTATTTGATAGGTTGAGTCTGGCTGAGTTCTGGATGGACTGAAGTCTCTTCAGGATGTGTGATGTGATTCCGGGGTAAAGAGCGTTGCCATAGTCCAAGCGGGGCTTTAATGACATTAAATGCCACTAAGGCCTATTATAGGATCAAATGGTTATTGTCACGGCTAGTGTTATAATACTGTGGTCCAAGACAAAAAATGTTGGTACAATAAAAACTCTTTACATAAGCTGTCCACCAGTATAGTAAACAATAATGAGGTTAAAGAAAAATGTTACATCTTTCGGGGCACAAGAAAACGATGCCCTCTGTCACATGCATTATTTGACCTATACATAGAAACTTTAGTAGTGAGAATCCAAAGGAATGAAAGAGCTATTCCATATTTTGTGTGTGGCTGATCATGGAAATTTGCCTTACATGCAGATTACGTTCTACTCTACACGCCAGAAGTGCATACTCGTTTCCCGTAGAGGACAAATGTATTGTATTGAAACATCTGTATAACGCTTCCTATATGTAGCGCTGGAGAGTTTACCTACATTGGTAAAGTACTACACCGGGTTGTGCGGTTCTAAGAGAGGTGTTTTCGTTTTGAGCTTCAAATACCAGTAAACAAAAATCCGCTGACATTTCTCAAAATACACCCGAGATTACCAAAAGGTTCCCAAAACCACTGAAACATCAAAATATTCTTTAAAAAAATCTATCGTGGGTAAACATGAAATCATATTTGCAACGTCTGCTCACCACAAATTGCAATGTGTATATCTAGTATCTAAATGCGGAGTAGGAAGCGTTTGACTTAAAACAACTCGCCACTCTGACACAAGCTTGCTCTAGGGACCGACCAATAAATTCCAACGGAAACTTTCAAGGAACAGCAGCAAGGAGGTGAACCAGAGAGCCATACCCTGCCAGTCTGAATAGTGCATACATCTGCAGCATGAACATCAGGAGCCAGAGGTCCGTGAATAGTGGAAGGGTGCCAACGCGTAGCGGTGGAAATCTAGGTGGATACGGAGGAGGAGGACCCGGAGAGAGAGCTGTTATTAGTAGGTGCTGATGGAAGGTGGTGATGATTTTTTGTTTTTGTTGCATATTTATATAGCGTGAACTCGACCCGAAGGTATTGGAGCGCTTTACATGAGCACCAGTTAGGTTACACAATGACACATTCATTTTTTTTTTTTAGTAGGCACGGGGAGATTATGTGATTTGCCAAGAATCACAGGTGTTGAAAGTGGGCGCTGGAGTGATGAAGGTTGGGATGGATTGAGGGAGACGGTAGTGGTACTCACACGGAAGGGGCTGGAAAGGATGTACTAAGGACGTACACTGTAAAGGAGGTACTACACATTGGTGAATGAGAGTCCCAACGAAGTGTGTGCTACAAAAGAAAGACAGAGATCTCCATACATACTGCAGAATGAGGCAAGTCTATTCAGAACCTTACCTTCCACCTCCCGAGAAAGATTCTTACAAATCCAGTTGCCTTCACTCCGTTTTCGATTCCAACCACCTTTAATAAGTGAAGACGAGAAGGAGTGATAAAAAAAAGTAGTTTTATACCAATTGACAGACTACTAGACGGTAGTGGGAGGTTCATGGTGACTGTCCTCTCCTAAAAATCGTGCAATTGGTTGCAAAATGACCCGCCCCTGGAAAGATGACCAACCCACTCCAGAAGAAACCGCCCACTACTTCTGTAACTCCGGAAAAGCACGCCTACTGTACCGGAAGTGAATGTTCATCGTCCCCCAACAACTCGTGAGCCAGCATAAGCGTCCAGACTTGACGATTCGGGCTCCATGGCTTCCCACTCATCGAGCGAAATTCAACACCTGCCGAAAAGCTTTCTGTACCTTTAACAGCTAGAACAGCTCGTTTATAAATCTAAGAAATACCGTAGTTACTTATTCAATTGTATTCTTGCGCAAAAATGACTCAGTTTCAATAATACATAATTCTGTTACCTGCCTGGCTTGTGCATCCTGGTGCACGGTTTTAAATGGAACTATAAACATGCGAATACTAACGTCCAGCAGTTACTTTTTGATCCCGAGACGTGCCGGTGCCCGTTCATGGATATCAGAGCGCTCTTCAAAAGAAGAGCGGGTCCTCTGTGCCCGACAGTACGTGCTTGTTTCAAGCACCGTCAGGAAGGCTGGCAGTTTGTGCCCTGTTTCACTCAGATGTAGAAGGGGTGGGGAGGAGGGGGGGGGTCGCTCTCGTTATACGTTTTCACTGCGATGTGACTTCTCATAACTTGTATCAACTCGCTCGGTGGCTTCACAGATTCTGTTTCTAGTCCTGGACTTTTCATTTGTAAATAATTGCTATCAGGTGCGGTGGACCTAATTAAATAAACGGCCACACACCAAAACTACAATACCCATAATACACTAGTCAAACAAGCATTGGAAGTGCAATAGGTCTCTCATTTGCTCGAGCTACAGCTATTGGCGATGTAAATGTCAATGTCTTTTACCAATGTGTTATGGAGTGTATGTATGTGGTGTGTAGTGTAATTAGGTGGGTTGTATTGGAATTGTTAATTGAGGAAATGGGTGGTGTGGAGTTGATTTTTGTAGTGGAATTATGTGGTTTGGTGTGTAGTGAAAGTATGTGGATAGTAACTGCAATTATGCAAATGGAGCTGGAAATAGGTGTACACAGAAGAAATGCCTTCAAGCACAACAGAAAGTGGCTGCCTGTGCTGGAGGAAGATGTTTGTGTTGAGAGAGTTGGCCCAAGCGCTCTCCAGTTAAATAACCTCGCCTCATTTTCTCACAAAAAGATACCTTGTATTATCTTCTGCTTGATGTTTTCATGTTGAAAATGTGCTTTAATTAAAGGTAGATGCAAAAGAAACAATTGATGGACGGAATGCTGAACAATGCAAACATTCACCCCCAGTCACAAGGATCTGGGTTAAATCGATCATTCTTTTGCTCACCACACCACCCCAGTTTGGACCCAGCCATATGCAAATCAGTCTTGACCCTGTTCCTTGTGGGAACAGTCCAGCCCGAATTACCAAGCCAGGTCCTCCCTGGACCGGTAACAAGCATCCTGGGACCGGTTTCAGGGCATCACCCTTCATCAGCCAGGCTAGCCTGTGGTGTGGTGAGCACGGGACCCACGTCTGGGCATACCCTTCCCACTTAGGGTGACATATGCAAAAGAAACAATTGATGGACGGAATGCTAAACAATGCAAACATTCACCCCCAGTCACAAGGATCTGGGTTAAATCCATCATTCTTTTACTCACCACACCACCCCAGTTTGGACCCAGCCGTTTGCAAATCAGTCTTGACCCTGTTCCTTGTGGCCCAGATCTCTGTACTGGGGTGAGTGTATGACATTGTTCTGCATTCTGTCCATAATTTGTCTTTTTGCATTTGTCACCCCGAGTGGGGCGGGTATACCCAGACATGGGTCCCGTGCTTTCCATGACACTGGAGTTAAGCTATCCTGGATGATGAGGGGTGAAACCCCGAAACCGGTCCTAGGATACTTGTTTCCAGTCCAGGGAGGACCTGCCCTGGCAGTTCGGGCTGGACTGTTCCCATTGGACGCAGGGTCAAGACTGGTTTGCATATGGCCGGGTTCAAACTGGAATGGCATGGGGAGCAAAAAAACGATGGATTTAGGCCCTGATCTCTGTACTGGGGTGAATGTATGACATTGTTCTGCATTCTGTCCATCATATGTCTTTTTGCATTTGTCACCCCGAGTGGGGGGGGGTATGCCCAGACGTGGGTCCCGTGCTCTCCATGCCACTGGAGTTAAGCTATCCTGGCTGATGAGGGGTGAAACCCCGAAACCGGTCCTAGGATGCTTGTTTCCAGTCCAGGGAGGACCTGGCCTGGCAGTTCGGGCTGGACTGTTCCCATTGGGCGCAGGGTCAAGACTGATTTGCATATGTCCGGGTTCAAACTGGAATGGCATGGGGAGCAAAAAAAGATGGATTTAGGCCCAGATCTCTGTACTGGGGTGAATGTATGACATTGTTCTGCATACTGTCCATCATTTGTCTTTTTGCATTAATTAAAGGTAGGAACAATTAACAGGTTGTGGTGTTTGCACATATTTTATTAAAAGAATGCCTGAAAATGCATTTTATCCTCCTGATGACGGTACAGTGATTACTACGGTGCCAGCTGTAACCAGCAACACAAGGGAGGAGGGAGGGATGTTGATGGAAATTAAAACCTGGCGGAGTGGGGGTGGGAAAGCAAGCGAAAACAGCTGGGAGGAGACTGGGGGAAAACAACATAAGCCCCGGAGCAGCAACAGCAGGGGTGAATTAGGGACTTCAGAGACATGTAAAAGGTAAATAACATGAACATGCCTTGTTAAAGAAGCATTTTAAAAGGTTTTTGCCTCTGCAAAAACATAAACCACTGCTGCAGGTATTCACTAAATATAGTACAAAGCCTTATTAACCATTTCCTGTGGGGTGTAAATGGTCATGGAGCCCACAGCAGCACAAGGAGAGGAGGAGGGGGATGGGAATGTCCTGGAAACTGCATCAGCCTGGGCTGAGACGCACGTGGGGGATGCTAAAGCCTGCTGTGAGGACATATCCTACTCCCCAGATGGCAGCAAGAGGACATATTTTTCTTGGGAAGTGCGCAACGTTAAGCCCCCAGTGTGTCCCTTTCGCAAACCGGCCTTTGGCAAAATTGCCCCTGGTGTTCTCATCCATACGCTGGAAACCTCTAGACCCACTCTCTCGGGCGACCTGGAGAGTCGACTAGAGGACTTTACCAGCTGGGTATCTAAGGCTGTTGATTCTCTTGCCCCGTTGAGCTCTACTAGGCCTTCTAGGGGTTCTCCCTCTAAACCCTGGTACAGCCCAGAACTTAGAGAATTAAAACACGAATGCAAGATTCTTGAGCGAGCATGGCGCCGCAGTGACTACTGCCCTGCGGCCAAGCTAAAGCTCAGATCCAAGCCAAAAATCTATTATGAGGCTATAGCTCTGGCTAAAAGGGAATTCTACACTACACGTATTGACTCTGCTAAAAGCAACGCTAAGGAAATTTTTTCGATAGTGCAGAGCTTTACGTCGCCTTCAGCCCAGGCTAGGGCATCCCCATCTTCAGTCGCCTGGTGCGAGACTCTTTCTACTTTTTTTACGGACAAAATCCGCATGATTCAGGCGACTTTTCTACCGGGTGTCAGCGAGATCGAGGCAATGACATCGCCTCCACCGGTGGGCATTACACACTGTCTGGATGCTTTTATTCCGGTGGATTGGGCAGATTCACTTAAAATCCTGAAGAGATTAAAGTCAGGCTCTCCCTCTGATCCCTGCCCCGCCAGGCTGCTAGCAGCAGCTGCCGAGGCGATTAATTCAGAGGTGAATAGCATTGTCAATCTGTCCCTCCATACAGCTAGCGTCCCTATGTCCTGGAAACAGGCCAAGATTTTACCACTCATAAAAAAGCCATCATTAGACACTCGCAGTCCAGGGAACTATAGGCCTATCTCTCTATTACCTGGTCTGGCCAAGGTGTGTGAGAAGGTTGTCACCAAACAACTCACTGAGTTTGTTGAAAGAGAGGGTCTGCTGCATCCCGCTCAGTCAGGGTTCCGGGCTGCTCACAGCACGGAATCGGTGCTGGTGGAGGCCATCCGGGAGTGCTTGGACGCCGGCGGGAGGGCAGCATTGATTTTGCTCGACCTCTCGGCGGCGTTCGACACGCTCCCACATTCTCTTCTCCTCTCGCGTCTAGCCAGGATAGGTGTGTCGGGGACGGCCTGGAACTGGCTCAGGTCCTTTCTTGAGGGTCGGGCTCAGCAGATCTGGTTGCCTCCATCTTCCTCTCTTCTTCAGGCTGTGACTACGGGAGTTCCTAAGGGGTCCTCCCTCAGCCCCCTTCTTTTTAACATTTATGTGACCCCCCTGGTCTATCTGGCTGAAAGCCTGGGAGCTAAGGTGATGGCCTACGCCGATGACACCCAGCTGCTCTTTACCTGGGACAGTGATGACAATTCTGTCGCTTCGGCTCATCACTGTCTCTTCCATTTTTAGGTGGCTTGCGGCTGAACAACTAAAATGTAACGAGGAGAAGTCAGAGATTCTCCTGTTTGGAAAATTCCCCCCCAGGTTCCGGGAAGCGCTGTGGCCACCTGATTTTCCCCTGCCCTCCTCAGAAGGGAAGCCGGCGAAGAACCTGGGGGTATGGTTTGATGAGAGCCTATCCTTCGCTTATCACATCACAAAGTTGGCCGGTATCTGCTTTGGTCTTCTCAAGACTCTAAGAAAGTTCTTTCCTCTCCTGCCTCAAGCAGCAAGAGAAATGGTCACCTGTGCTCTCATCCTGTCACGGCTGGATTATGCCAATGCGCTTTACATTGGCATCCCTGGCTACCTGATTAAAAAGCTCCAGGTAGTCCAGAACTCGGCAGCCAGACTTCTCCTGGGCATCTCCACCAGACATAGCATGCGTCATCACTTGCGCGCTATTCACTGGCTTCCCGTAGCGGAACGGGTAAAGTTCAAATCACTGGTCCTGGCCCACTGCGCCCTACATGGCATTGGTCTATCCTATCTGCAAAAGCGGTTTACCTTCTACGTGCCTTCACGACAGTTGCGATCGGCATCCGACCGACTCGCACTGGTTCCCCGATTTCAGTACCAGAGGCTGGGAGGCAGGTCTCTGACTCGGAGGGCTGCAGCAGCGTGGAACGCACTTCCCCCTGGCATTACGCAATATTGAAGATCTGACAGCATTCAAGAAAAATCTGAAAACGTATCTTTTCGTTTGCTAGTTTCCTTGCTCCCTTTAAGACATCGCGCCGGGACACTCATGAGTAGCTGTGCGCGTTATAAATCTAAATAACATAACCTAAACTGCCAGAGACGGGAGCGGTGGCTCTTAGCACGTGTTCAATCCACAATATTAGTGCTGCTGTACAATCACAGGCATATATGAACTTTTTTTAATCACCACTAGCAAATCTGGTCTTTTTATTAACTCTAATATCATTAGCCTACAAGTGTTGGCTGACAGCACTGAGAATCAAAAGACGACCAATCTTCAGATTTTCTCATGCTTGTAAGAGTTTAAAAACTTTGTGAAAGTGAATACTTTGTTGTTCACAAAGTGCTACTAGTTGGTAGGGGGTACTTCCTGTATCTTAATTATCAGCCTTCTGGCAAAGGTCATATTGACTGAAGCAAATGGGAGGGGAGGGGCTGTCCTGGAAACTGAATCAGCCTGGGCTGAGACACAAGTGGGGGCTGCTAAAGCCTGCTGTGGGGAAATAGCAGGAAGACAACAAACTGCCAGAGACGGTAGCAGTTGCTGTCAGCACATGTTCAATATAAAAGGCGCATAGTAACTGAAGTAAATGGGGAGGGGCTATCTGTAAATCCAAGACCTGGGGTAGATTAAAGTGATTACTCGCTTGAGCAGCTATTTAATGAAATTACAATAATGCAAGAGTTTGTAATAAATAAAGTTAAGGTAAAGATCTTGATGAAGCTTGCAGCAGGAAGACTAAATAAGCAAGTCTGAAGTGTTTTTTTCTGTAGCAGCATCTACGTTTTCTGAGGAAATGAGTCAGATGTTTTTTTAGTTAGCCTCTGTCGTGTTCTGTGTGTCCACAAATGACTCAGACACACGAAGGTAAGTAATAACAGGATTTTATATTTTTGGCATCACGGAGACCCCATCTCATGCTCCTGCTTTCTTTCGTACTCCCCTTCTATCTGCTCGCCCCTTCCCTTTCCGGTTCCTCACTGTCCCTTCCTGCCTTCTCTCTCTCTCTGCAGGGTCCTGGTGCCCCACATGTAACAGCTACCACTACATTACATCTCCCTCTTGCTTACCTAGCTTTGTCTCGTTTAATAACAAACCATCTATAGTTCTTCAATAAGACGTACAGGTCTTCTGCGCGCATGCTGTGTTCTGCTAGCCGAGTCCTGATCAGATTTCTCCCCTTCAGCCAATGGGGAGGGAGGTACAGACACACTGGTTGGAGCTTGGTTGTCCTCACCAGCTTCACTTTCTACCACAACCATTCAGTCAATCAATCAGGGTTGGTAAAGCGCAGCTACTCACCCACAAGGATCTCAAGGCACTAGGGGAGAGTGGGGGGCGGCTCCTTTGAGTGCTGTGGTCATCCAAAGAGCCAGGTCCTGAGGTCCTTCCTGAACTGGAGCAGTGTAGGGACTTGCCGGATGTGGAGGGGGAGGTCATTCCAGGCCTTGGCTGCGAGGTAGGAGAAGGACTTTCCTCCCGTTCTGGTCTTGTAGATGCGTGGGATGGTGACCAAAGAGAGGTCAGCTGATCAGTGGTGTCTCTTGGGTGCGTGGAAAGAGAGGCGGTTGTTTAGGTATGCTGGTCCGATGTTGTGGAGGGCCTTGTATGTGTGCATGAGGAGCTTGAAGGTTATTCTTTTTTCGATGGGGAGCCAGTGGAGATTGCGGATGTGTTGGGTGATGTGGCTGTGACGGGGGATGGCTAGGATCAGTCTGGCTGTGGCATCTGGACGGTCTGGAGTTTACAAAGTAGTTTCTTGTTGATTCCGGCATAGAGAATGTTGCTGAGTCAAGTATGATGCCGAGGTTTCGTGCGTGGTCTGTCGGGGTGGGGAGGTTTCCGAGGGCGGGGGCCACCAGGTGTCGTCCCCGCGGAGGGGGTGGAGCCAAGGATGAGGACTTCTGTTTTCTCTGAGTTGAGTTTCAGGCAGCTCTTCTTCATCCAGGTGCCAGCGGCTTTCATCCCTTCTTCGAAGTTGTGCCTGGTGATGTTGGGTTCTTTGGTGAGGGAGAGGATGAGCTGGGTGTCGTCTGCATAAGAGACGATGTTGAGCCCGTGGTTTCTGACAATGGTTGCGAGATGGGCCATGTAGATGTTGAAGAGGGTGGGGCTGAGGGAGGATCCCTGGGGCACTCCACGTCTGATCTCCGTTGTTTCAGAGAGGTAGGGCGGGAGTCTGACTCGCTGAGTTCTACCTGTGAGAAATGAGCATATCCAGTCAAGGGCCTTTCCGCTGTGCGGTGGGAGACGGTGTCGAAGGCAGCTGAGAGGTCCAGGAGGATGAGGGCTGCCGTTTTGCCCTGGTCGAGGAGGCAGCGGATGTGGTCGGTGGCGGTGAGTACAGCGGTCTCGGTGCTGTGGTTGCGGCGGAATGGAGATTTGGAGATGTCCAGGACGGCCTTTTCGATGACCTTGGCTGCGAATGGAAGCAGGGAGATGGGACTGAAGTTCTTGAGGTCTGTCGGGTCTGCGGAGGGTTTCTTCAGGAGGGGTTGACTTCGGCGTTTTTCCAGTCGTCGGGGAATGTGGCGGTTTCAAGGGAGCAGTTGATCGTCTGGCGCAAAAGCCAAGAGAGTCAGAAGAGCAGAGTGCTCTCCCACTGGACCACCAGGGATGAGGCGCAGGCAGGAGCCTGCGGGTGGAGGAGGGCCTTGAACACCCAGCAAACGGCTGGCTACAGCTGACGGTTCTGTTTGTGAGTGTCCACTTACGAAAATTGGTGACATTCATGGTTATCCTCTTCTCATCAGAGGCAGCCATGATCATGATACCTTTTTGATTTACTACTTGAAGTGGGTGTGCGTGATATCGGCTATCAGTCTTTTTCTTGTGTTCTTGCCCGACAAGTACCCAATCACCTTCCTGGATAGCTTAAGGCTTGGCTCTCCGATGTCGGTCTGCATTTTCCTTCATCTTTGCCTGTCTCGATTTGTCTACTTCTACTAGTTGTTCATGATCGGTACTTTGGCGAGCACAACAAGCTGAGTTTTCCAAAACAGGTATTCTTGTGCGCACAATACGTCCCAGCATCAAGGTGGCTGGACATTTGTCCGTTGTGCCATGTGGCTTCGTTCTGTATGCTCGTAGTGCCTCATTTAAAGCTGTCTGGACATCGCGCCGTGGCATTTTGGCTTGCTGTATGGTCTTCTTCAGCATAGCCATAAACCTCTCCACCATCCTGTTGGCCTGTGGCCACATGGGAGTGATTATCCGATGTTTGAAGTTTAGGCGCTTGGCAAACGCTGCAAACTTGTGTCCGTTAAATGTTGTACCATTGTCTGTTTTATCCACTTTAGATATTCCCATGCTGCAAAGACTTCATCTAGTACTGGTATGGTGGTGGATGCTTTGGTGGATGAGATCAGATGTGTAATTGGGAAACAAGAATACTCGTCCATTATGACAAGAATCTATTTGCTTGATTGTAACGGACCAAAGAAGTCTACTGCAACATTTAGCCAGACTCCCTCTGGCAGCTCTGACATTTGTAGAGGTGATGGTGGCTCTTCTCGACTAACCAACAGACATTGTGGACAGTCTTTCAGCGTGACTTCAACCATCTGGTCAAGGGAGGGGAACCAAACCCGTTCGCGCAAGTTCCTTTTCGTAGCCACGATTCCCCTGTGTCCTTCGTGTGCCAAATTGATGACCTCTTGGCGCAGTTGTTTCGGAATGATAATCCTCTGGTCCCTTAGTAGAAGTCCATCTTTAGTGATGGACAATTCGTCTTTTACGTGGCGAAAGGAGGTCAGTTCATGAATGTCAATGAGATGGTGGCGTCTAGGCTCATCCAGGTGTATTACGTCCTGCAGGGCGGCGTCTGTTGTGGTGGTGGCAAGAAAGGCTTCAAGAGGAACAGCTGGTTGTTTTGCTTGATCAACAACGAAGTGAATGTATTCCTACACTAGCGACTGTTTTGTGCTTGATGATGTCTTGGGGTGTCTCGACATGTAGTCAGCTGGATTTGCCACTTTGCCAGGCTTGTGGAATATGGTCTACGTGTATTCTTGAAGGCGAATACTCCAGCGCTCTATCCTGGGTGGCATGTTTGCCCGGGGGTTTCCGAATATGGTTATTAGAGCTTGATGGTCTGTGATGAGTGTAAAGTGCTTTCCATAGATGAAGATATGGAAGTGCTCACAGGCCCAGACTACAGCCAGACTTTCCTTCTCTGGCTGTGAGTATGCCTTCTCGGTGTCAGTCAGGCTGCGGCTGGCGTAGGCAACTATGTGTCATTGATCACCTTCCTTGTCATATTACGCTAGTATGGCTCCAAGTCCCACAGGACTAGCATCAACAGTTCTCTCGGTCTTTGGTTGAGGGTTTAAGTAGCCCAGATTGCTGGCCGATTCCACGGAGGCCTTGATTGATTGGAATGCTTGAGCGCATCTTGTGGTCCATTTGAATGTATGACCTTGCTTTTTGAGTTCACTAAGGGGATAACTAATGGTGCAAAGTCCTTGATATAGCGTGCACAGTAGCTGGCCATCCCCAGAAATTACTGCACCTTGCCTGCATCTTGAGGACAAGGGGTGTTGCTCAATTCTGAGACCTTTTCGGGGTCCGGTCTCATTCCTGCGCTCGAAAAAATGTGTCCATAAAATTTCAATGTGGATTTGTGGAATTCACATTTGTCTTTGTTGAGGGTTAGATTTGCTTCTAGGAGAGCGTGGCACACCGTGCCTAGTGCTTTGTTGTGCTCCTGTGCAGTAGCGCCAAACACCAGAATGTCATCACTGTAATTAAGGGTGTTGGGGATATGACGAATGACTCTTCTGATTGCTTCTTGGAAAATCTCAGCCGCTGAGGAGACTCCAAAGCTGAGTCGTTTGTATCTAAAAAGACCTTGATGGGTAGAGAAAGTGGGGCTGTATCGGGAACTTTTGTGGAGTTCGAGCTGGTGATAACGGGAAACAGCCTTTACACCGCAACTGTTACAACGCATGCATTTACCCTGCATGCCGTTGCAACGAAAAAGGTGTGTAGCAGTGGGTAGAAGTTGTTGGATTTAACTCCAACACCTTCCCTACTGTTGCACACACTGGAGTTTGAATAGAAAATTAATCTATTCCAACTTCCAGCGCTCCCCCGACAGCAAGTCGGGGTAACGTTCGGTGTTGCAACGGCATGCAGGGTAATGGCATGCGTTGTAACGTCACATAACCGTGATAACCTTTGTTAAGGTTCAGTTTAGAAAAGATTTTCACTCCATTTAACTGCGTAATCATGTCACTGATATGGGGTCTCAGGTGTCTTTCTCGTCGATGGTGGTATTCGGGGATCTCATGTCAACACAGAGACGCACTTTGCCTTCGGCTACTCTTTTAGGTACCACAACCACTGGGGATAGCCAGGGAGTGGGTCCAGAGTTACTTTCGATGATGTCCGCTTGGAGAAGATCTGGTAACTCGTCCTCTACTGCTTGTTGGAGATGAAATGGCACCTTTCTGTGGTGCTGAGCTATGGGTGTCACTTGTTCATTAATGTGCAAGTGAACTAGAAAAAGAGCCATCTTGCAAAGTCCGGTGAATAACTTCGGGAATTTGTGGATGATGTTGGGTTCATCGTCCACTCAGTATAGAACTTCCACCAATTTGAGTCGTTCAGCTGTGGGTAAGCTGAGGAGACAGTCGCCATCTGGCCCTTCGATGACATGAATGCAAGTTGGAATGGTTCTGTCCTTGTATGTGAGAGACGTTTGAAATTGTCCTAACAGGGAAGGGGTTCTTTAGACATCCAGACTCGCGCAGCAGCTTTGTGCAGTTGAGGCTGTGGGTCCATTCTGTTGTATTCTGCAATTGAAATGTAATTGAGAGACACTCCGCTGTCTAACACGAATTTGGCCTGGTGTTCACCCATCTGGAGATATAGTCGTGGGCATTTTTTTTAGTCTGTCAGGATCTGCCACCATGTAGACGTAGTCTTCACTGTTTTCACTATCTTGAGATATGGGAGTGAGAGATCTTGACTCTCGTGATTCCGAACGTCAAGATCTGTAGGTGGCATGCGAGTAAAGACTTGATCGCGATGAGCTGGTGGAATGATCTTGGCGGTCTCAAATGGCCTAGGCATGATGAGGGGAATTGACTTCCCTCGACTTTCTATGACTGTCAGCTTGTGACGCTTGGCATACTTTCTCAAAGTGATTTTCTCTGCCACACCGTCAACATTTTTGACCTATGGCAGGGCATGACTCAGTGTTCTGCAAGTCTTGTCCACACTGGTAACATTTCAGCTGGCGCTCCTTTCTCTTGTCACCTGGTTTAGGACTGCAGCATCAATTTGCTCGTGGAGGATACTCCTTAGATTTGGATGCTTGCCGACTTTCAGAGGGGTGACGGTCTTTGTGATGAACTTGGAGCCGAAAGGCTTGTTTCTGTTTTTCTACCTTGCCAGCCTCCATCTTCTTTGCATGTTCTTCGCTTGATCGCTGACCCTAGTCATTTCTTCTGTTTCGTCCAGCGAGTAACTTTTCTTTAAAAGACGTCTGCGTACGGACGAAGGGCATCTTCTGCTGTGAAGTTGTCAAAAGCACAGTAGCGTGCTAGCCGTTTGATTCATGAAATGAACTCTCCCATGGATTCATCTTTCTCCTGAGAAGCCAAATTGAAGGTGTAGCGTTCATAATCAATGTTCTGTTTGTGGAGAAATTTTGTGTTCAGTGCCTCACGGACGTCTTGATAGGAGGATGCTGCTTCTACCGGAAGTTCCTTGATGTTCTGGCCGACTTCCTTTCCAATTAAATTGTGAAGTGCAATGATCTGTTGATCGGGGTCAGAGACTTGTAAACCTTTCATGAAGTCTTCAAAATCTTCCAGCCATTCCTCCCAGCGAAGACCCATGCCACCACCAGAGACAAGGGCCAGAGGTTCTGGCGGGCGCAGAAAAGGAACTCCCAGGATGGCAGATCATTGCCCCACTTGTGATGAAGAGCCAGAGGACTCCAGCGTGTCTCCACTGGCATCACAATCCTGGCGTCGCGTCTAGGACAGGGACACCAACATGGCTGGTGAATGTAAACAGGGTCGTCAGATATCGTCAGTCAGAAGGAGAATCGAAATCTAAAGGCGAGACGGATATGGACACATATAGCTGGGAGTAGCTGATGCAGTTCAAGGTGACTGCGTAGAACACGGAGGCGCTGTGCAGTGAAGGCAGGCAGCGTAAATAGACGTGAATTGCCTGTAGTGAGCACTGGCAGCCAGTCCATAGGACGAAGAATGCACCATGTGTACAGCAAATATAATTTCTTTTAATGGTGTCTGACTTTAAAATGGCCGTCAGGCATTGGCCAATGTTTATTGGAGGAGACTGCCTGAGTTTAAGATGGCCGCAGGGAGAGAGCAGCAGTCTCGCAAGAGTTCAGGAGCAGGTAGAGGAAGCAGAGGCTTGCACAGAACAGCAGCCGGCACACAGAGCTCCCTCACCGGCAGGAGCAGACACAGGTAAGTGGCACCAGGACAGGCAGCGACCGGGGTGGGCTCCCTGGGTCGCACAACTTGATTCTTCAGTGTGGTGAAGGTGCACGCACCCGGGGTGGGCTCCCAAAGGTGCGTCACTGCAGGGGGCAGTCAACGTGGAACAGGAGGCATACGCGGCTGGGGTAGGCTCCTGGAGTCACGTTGAAGAAGGTCCCTGAAGCAGATGGGCCCGCGACCGGTGTAGGCTCCTGACATCGCGGCAAACAGCAGCTCCATGAAGCGTGGTCGGGGTGGGCTCCCGATTCTGCGCCGCTGGCGGCACCAGGAAAACATTCGCCACTTTCACTCCACAGCAAGGAAGGTTGGTAGGCACAGGGTTGTGCACACACAAAGGTCGCCGGGACCACTCCTCGTCACCAGTTGTCGTGTTCTGTTTGTCCACAAAAGACTTGGACACACAAAAGTTTAGTAATAACGTGACTTTTATTTTTGGCAGCAAGGAGACCCCATCTCATGCTCCTGCTTTCTTTCGTACTCCCCTTCTATCTGCTGGTCCCCTCCCTTTCCGGTTCCTCACTTTCCCTTCCTGCCCTGCCTTCTCTCTCTCTCTGCAGGGTCCTGGTGCCCCACATGTAACAGCTACTACTACATTACAGCCTCCATATTTTCTTTTATCCTTTTTTTCCCCCAAAAGCTTACGTGTGGGGGAGGGGAATAAAGAGAGCTGAGATAAAACAACGCCTTGGCTTCTGAAGGTGGGAAAGCGGAGAGCGAACAGGAGTAGTCTGCTGGGAACTTGCCTCGCACTTTGTACCAGCATTTCCTGTAAATGGACAGCCGTTTTAAAGAATGCTGGTTAGAGAAAAAGCACAAGTTTAACTCGTTCCTGGGAAATACAGCAGAAGCAGCAGTGAAAATAAGGCATGAGTATGAATCACTCCCAGGCGGTGACTCAGAGTTAATTACATTTTATTAACTATGCTTGAAGCGCACCCTCCATGAAGCGTGTAAAAGTGAAAGCGCGGTGCCTCTGGACGCCGTGCTGAGCCACGAAAACACTGCACTGTGAAACAAGGTGGGGGTAGAATGAAAAATTATCTTTGGCCATGTTGTCAGCTGGGCTGGCTGCTTGGAAGCGGTGATGTGCACGGTGCTCCTCGCCTTGCATGCCGTCTGCTTTAAACGACCCCTGGCTGAGCTGTTATTCTTTAAATTGTTTCCCTGCTCTGGGCTCAGCTGCATTTCCGTTGCGATGCACCTAGAGGTACATAGCTGAGGAGACGGCAGAGACGCAGCATGAATTTACAGTTCGCTGCCACCCTCACTGTAGGCGTACGTGCAGCTTGGTCTGCCATCCACAGTGCTCACAACAAACGTGACTGCTGTGGGAGAGAGGGAATGATCGACAGGCGGTGACACAAAGTTAATAAAATTGTACTAACTGCGCTTGAAGCACAGCATCCGTGAAGCGTGTGCTGCAGAGATGTAAAAGTGAAAGCGTGGTGTCCATGAAGTGGGCGCCGTGCTGAGCCACGAAAACACTGCGCTGTGAAACAAAAAAGCACTGGCAAATGAATCGGCCGGGAACCCTTCAGCCTGCGGCAAGTAAAGAAAGCACGCATGAGCAGAGGCAGGCCAACAAAAAGAAAGGAGTGCTCTCCAAGTAGAAATAAAACATACTGCGTAACATCACTTGTAACAGGGGGTGTCCTCATGGGAGGTTACAACAGTAGAAAGGGAGGGAGTAAGGAGGGACTAGTAAACAAATTAACCAATGACAAAGCAGCATTTACAACAGTCAGGCTAATTGAAAATATGGGTGGCAAATGTGCGAAACTTTAATGCCCATATCCTGAATACTGCATGTCTCGAAGAGAGAGCGCAAGTGCTGCCTAGGCGAGACCTAAAAAAGTAAGGACTGGACACTCCGTAATGAGGTAGTTGCACTAGTGAGAGCTTCATCAACTTCATTATTTCAGAACTCACTTTTGGGTGGCTAGCGTGGAAGTGCAGCGGCTTGGCAAGGGTCGGGGCTAGCTGGGCTGCTTACCTTTAGTGTGGCCATACCAGACCTGAACAGCAGTGGTGCTGTACGAGGACAGGACAGTATCAGCACTTTGCAAGGCTAGTGTATTTTTAGCAGAACAGTACCACCTTTGCTGGACTACCACCTGTTTAAGCCAGCCTCCATTGCCCATTTCTCTGCAGAAAGCAATTCTTTAAATAGTACGTCACAGTACAAACTGTGACAGTAGAAGATATGCATAGTTAACTGTACCCTTTTAAAACCACCTTACTTTTATTTACACTTCATATTCCTTCTGAAAGGGCCGGGCCAATAAGTTCTGGACCTGTTCTAGAATCACAAGCCGATGGTTCCTTTTAGCAGCATGTAAGTGTAGAGGGGAGAAAGTCGTTATTAATGCCAATCAATCCAACACAAATTTCTCTGGACACATAGTAACCACAGACAACTACGTTAGGTTAGTTAGTTTATTACAAAACCCAAAATAGCTGAATATAGAGACACTTCAAGATGAGAGTGTAGAATTACATCGGAATCAGCATAAAGCCAAATCTGTGAATTAAGTTGTGGTTGACATAGCATAAACAAAACAACTAATTCAAGAAACAGAATGCAGAGTGTCAGAAAGCATAAGTCCAAATTTCCCTGCATTGAGGGTTGATGAAATTAAAGCATTAACCTATCCCTGCTCTAACACTACAATGACATCTCTACTTAAGCATCTTCAGGGACAAAAGATAAAAAGTGTCAGTCCTTGGAGTCTCCCAAAGAAGTCTCCACATGGGTCATGTAGCGCAAAGCTACCAAGACACAGCTCATTTTAAGATGCTCTCTCTCCGAAGGCAGAGAATAAGTGGGCCCTTTCCCTACTCTCACATCATTACCTGTATTTTTTTCCCAAGACTCCTTGCAGGTCACGCCATCCTCTCTGAACACGATCTCAAAGGTAATTTTCCACGGGATAGCAGTGTTCCTGAACTGCAACATATTGACCTTGATTCCCAGGCCTTCTCCAGTGTGAGAACACAACAATTTCCCTTATCGGCTTGAGCTTACCATGTATCTCCTTCTCTCCTTGCCTGGCTAAAAAACACAAAGGCATTATGCAAGCTAACAAGGCTCTTCTTCCACCTGCAACACAGAACGTGAGAACGAACGAAATCCACAGCACACATGAAATTCAAACTGTTAATTCTACAACATGAGATTCCAGGGAAATTGCATTTCAGGCCTACAAATTCAGCTAACAGTAGAAAAATGGCAGGTGAGCTTAACGAAATTGCATAGGAAATAAGGCACTCTCGATTACTACATTTCCTAAGTATGAAATGTCACACTTAATGAACACGTTTAATAAATGAATGATTGTCAGTTCTACAATATGAGTTCTTCAAGTTAATGTGTTCTGCTAGTTGCATTTACTTTCCTAAGTTAATTCTACATATTACTATTCGATGGTCTAAACACATGACATTTCACATTATTACATTTAAAGATCCTAACACTTCATGTTAACACGACAAAGGATTATATGTGGGTGCGCTCTATATGTGTTTTTATAATGCACCCCTACAATTCAAATACGGTTTCCACAACATCAGTCCCACATCTGATGACTTGTGTCATCAAAAATCTCTTTAGTTCCCTGTAGAATATACTGATCTAAACAGATGTCGTAGCTAGACTCCTCTGTCTGAACTCCTCCAACCGCTTAAGATTCTCAATGTGACTGTCCTGCAGTCTTTCTACCCTTCTTTCCCTCTCCATAAAGGAATCCTCCATTTGCCTCGCCAATCGCCATTTGTATGCTCTTATCATACCTAGTAAGATGATAACCGATCACAGCAATTATTACTGGCTTCAAGATATATCCAAGAATTCCCTTTCCTAGGTCAGCAAACCAATTTCCAACTATTCCAAATCCTTTTCCAATCTTATCCCAAATTCCCTCGGTTGCCAAGTCATGTATCTCATGGTGTAGTTCATTGATGTTACTTATATATCACCTCAGATCTTTACTTTTATCAGGAATGTAAGTGCAACACTGTTGGACCTTCAGCATCCAACAGAGTTCGCCCTCTTTTTCCAATAATAAATCTAAAGCAAGGTGGTTCTGCATTACCATCACCCATATCGAAACCATCTCTCCATCTATGAGCAACAGTGATTGGGCTGTGTTAACCGACAACTTATCCACAATGGTAGACAACCTTCTAATCTTGATGTCATTCAACACCACACCCAAGCTGGGTATCATAGCTCCAAATTTGTCTCCCAAAATTTCACCAGCACTCGTTTCTCCCTTGGCTCGACTTTTCCCTTCAAACTCTCCAAATCCTCCACGTGGTATATCTTTGGAAACACAACTGCCACATAACAAGAACCATACCAATACAAGAAAAACACTCCAGCGGCGGACTGAATGTGTTGCACCTCATTCTCCAAGTACAGCAAGTAAGAAGTCCTGTGCACAAGTCTTCCGGCATCTGCCCCCATTGTGTGCCACTGTTATGCAGATCAGAAGCTTATAAACCACAGAAAGGTTTTTTTATTTCCGAAAACCAGACCGCACAACATTTGAGGAGGAAGACGCGATATGCCCTTATGAAGTTCCGGGAAATGTAAGGAACGAAACACGTTGGCTGAATCTTTACATTGATCTTGAATTAGATGAATAAAAGAAGACTTTCCTAAACTCTAATTGGATGTGGACTTTTTCCTGGTGCACCTTCCTGTGGTTTATAAGTACTCATACCAATTGTTCGGAAGCCAAACATATGCATTCTTCTCACACACAAAGTATACTTCAGGCACCCCTTGTACTGCTTCTTGGAAGAACTTCTTCGAAGAAGCATCAATTAGGAAGATGTGATCACACACACTCTGTCCCACAAAGATAGTATTTTAACGGGTCTGTACCTGTCGAATACAAAGCTTGCTTTGTTGTTCCCAATCTAGAGCTATAGAACCATAACTTACCTTAGCTTTGTGAGCTAACTCCTCATTGGTCCACTCAAAGTTTCTTTCCCTATTATTAAGCTTAACGGGTAGGCCTCTATGCCTATCCTCTACTTGATCTACAAATTTCTTTTCTATGTCTGTTAATGTGCAGGTTAAGTTGTGTCTATGCGCATAAGCAGTGTCTAGTGTTACTGTGGGTACAAAATACTTTCCCATTCTCTCTTCTTGCTTGTAATAATTATATTTGTTCAGATGTTTGTAGACTGGAACGTCTAAGAGTACCTAATCATAATTCGAGAAATAGTACTCGTAATGACCCTTTCCATAAAACATGCTGAAGAGCAAACTATAACTTATACCATATGTCTAGGGCAGGTGATGTACCTAATACCTTCCGTGACCGAAGCAGGCAATTGCATACACACTTAACACCCTCTCACATCCATAGTATTAACATATTCATACAGCAACTTCGCATAAGCATTCAGTGTGTAATCACCTTTAGACAAATCTACATGCAGAAAGTGACTAGTTTGCTCTATTAAACCTTTATCAGATCCTGGTGTACCCTCTTTTGAGGCAGCAATGGTAGGTGTGTATGTCCCATGTGCCCCCTCTCTCCCTGTACCTCAGCTTTGTGTGCACTTAAAATGGACTCAGTAATGACCACAGCTATCACTATGATTACTCCTACAATAAATGTACCTATAATACATTTGTGCCTGCGATTCGAATTTCCATACTCCATTTTCAAAGTGGCTCGGATTGTAGCTGTAAGAGGATCAATACACGGAGTCTCTTTTTCTCCACCTCTTATGTACTGGCAACAAAGTCTTTGAGCAATTTCTTTTTCGATCTTAGAAAATTCTTATAACAGTCTTTGGCATCATTTTTACACAGCTTGAAATACTTCCTTAGCCCTCTTTCTTCATCTAAAGGAAAAGTCCCTATTTTTATTCTTCTTCCACTCAGGCCTAGGTTATCTTCTTTCAAGCAAATTTTTATTTACAGTGCAAAAGTTCAATTTACATCCCTTATGAGATCAGAGCCAATCTCCTCAATGACTCACTGTAACAGTTCTGCTCTAAATGCTGCAACCTCCTGATGTGGCGGTTGATTTCCAAAGCTCGGGAATTCAATGTCTTCCAGAATCAGATTCCCTAAACCACTCAACCTTGGCGGATAGGGCGCAGTCAATGAGAGGTTGGCATTAGCTTCTATTCCAGCTACTGTCAGCAGGATCTCGACAATCAGTATTGAAGTCTCGAACATCGTTTTCCCCGGCATTGTTAGCTAGATAAGTCCACTTGGGAGAGGAGTATCTCTGACACGGCACTCTTGTTCTCCTTGATCTCCTTACACTTCCTGGGGCTTGTTTGGACTCATTTAGATCTGACTCAGATGATTCACTTATTGATGCAAGTTCTTTCTCAGATGCAAGTCTGCAGTTCCTTCTTTTCTGTCTCACAGATCACAATTCATTTGTGACCTCTTTCTTCCTTGACTGTACATGACCAATTTCCTCACCAGTCTCTTCTGCTGAGTCAGACTCTATACCACTCGCAACATTACTGTCTCCCTCAGAGTCTATACCTGGGTCTTGTGTAGCTTGACCCTCTCAGCTTGACCTGATGGGTATCCAGCCTCTTCAGGAACCCCTACAGCTTGGGGTTCTGATCACAGCTGGAATTACTTCTCATAGAGGAGCTGTTTCCTTGGAGAGACCTGTGACTTTTCGGGTATGGGAAGCGTGGAACCAGTTCAGCTCTCCTCCACACTTCACAGCAGTATTTGTCACCGATGTCACCTGATATGGTTCATTCCACCCTGAGTCAAGACAGTTCTTCCTTATGTGCTTTCGAACAAGCACCCAGTCCCTGGGCTCAGGTCATGGCAAAGGTCTTTCGATGTCAGTGCCATTGTCACTCCAACCTGATGAGAGACAGAACGAACCACATCAGCCAACCCTTTAAAGTAGTCAAGGATCGAGTCATCTCTGATGCTTATCAAAGCTGTAGCCTGCACTGCACGCAAGCGCATCGCCCTTCCCATGAGGATCTCATGGGGCGACAACCCAGTTCTTCTATCAGGAATGCTGTGCAAGCTCATTAGAACCGAGGGTAACACATCGGGGCATTTCAAAGATGTCGAAGCACATGCCTTTGCCAGCCTTGCCTTTAAAATCCCATTGATCTGCTCCACAATGCCTGATGCCTCTGGCCTGTAACTACAATGCAGTCTCTGATCCACACTCAGGGCAGTACACAACAGCTTTATGATCTCATTGTGGAAGTGAGTACCTCTATCAGATTCTAATGTAGGTGGAGATCCGAAATGATGTATAAGCTCCCTGAATGACAATTTTGCTACTGTGAGACTGTCACACCTCCTAGTTGAATAAGCTTCCACCCACTGAGAAAAGATGCACACAACAACCAAAATGTATCTCAATCCATTACATACAGGCATCTCAACAAAGTCCAATTGGATCTGATTGAAAGGACCTCCTGACCTTTCAATGAGGCTCAAGACAACAACAGTTTTCTTCCCAGCGTTCATCTGTTGACACGTAACAAACCGATGATACACTGCTTCTGCAATCACACGGAACCTCGGATTAAACCAAGTCTACCTGAACAATCTCACAATTGCGTCTCTTCCTATGTGAGCTGCTCCATGAATCTGCCTTGCTATTGGATTCAGCAAACAATCCGGTAACACTGTCCTACCATCAGTTGAAACCCATATGTCACCTTCTTCCTCCTCACAACCTGCATTGATCCAACCTGCTTGTACCTGATCTGTTGCTTCCATTTGTAAATGCCTAACTTCCTTCCATGTGTCTGCAACAGCTAGCATCATGCTGAGTATGGTCTTCTCTGTACTCTGGCCAACATGTTCTGCATTGAAAATACATGCGCGTGTCACAAAAACTTTCAACTTCATCCGCGTAGTGGTTTCCCGTGGTGACAAAATCATCTCCCTTCCCATCGGCAATGCACTTTACGACCGCCACTTCCTTTGGTAACTGCAATGCTTCCAACAATGTCTCACATATTCCCCGTTCCTAATGGGAGAGTCTGATGACATTAGGAACCCTCTGCGACCATAGCTTTCCGAAGTCATGAACTACACCAAAACCGTATTGGCTATCGGTATAGATGGTGACTCAGATCTGCTCAGAGACAAGACATCCCACCTACAGAAAGAGCACAACCTTCCTTTTCGTGACAGCACAGCAAAAGCGCTTTGTTGTAATCCAGCATTCCTAAAGCTGGAGCGCGACAGAGGCACTCTCTCAGCTCCAAGAAGGCAAGTAAGCAGTCATTTCCCAAGGTAACAGATCACTCACATCCTTGTGGGTCTGCATCTGCAAAGGCTTTGCCATCAAGGAGAAATATAGAATCCATTGTCGGCAGTAGCCAAAACATCCTGACGTCTTTCTGGGTAGTTGGCGGATTCATTTTTATGATCGCCTCCACTCGTTCTGGTGACACCTTCCTCTTGCCTTTCTCAATTTGATGATTCAAGTACTGAACTTCAGTCAGACAGTACTGAAGTTTGCTCGGAGACACCTTATGCCCATTGCCAGCCCGGTGGTTCAGTTAGGCAATAGTATCGTCCCTGCAAGCATCCGGTGTTACAGTTGCAATGAGGAGGCCATGTGTACTGTACTAACTCTGAGTTTTGGGGCAAAACCAACCTCTCAAGGTTCTTCTTCAAGACCTGATTGAAGATGGATGGGCTTTCAGTATACCCTTGAGGGGTACAACACTATGTTAAGACACGATTTTCCAGACGGAAAGCAAATAAAAATTGGCTTTACTCTTGCAATGGAATGGAGAAAAAAGCCTGACAAAGGGCAATCACTGTGAACCAGACAGCTTCAGAAGGAATCTGGAATAAGATCACAGATGGATTTGGTACCACAGGACAACATGGAATTACGATATTATTCACCTTCCTAAGGTCCTGAACTATGCGATACTTCCCGCTTGGTTTCTGCAATACCATGATGGGCGAATTGCACAGACTTCCTATGATCCTCTTCAATATGCCCTGCGCAATCATGGACTCAATAACAGGTGTAATCCCTGCCACTGTTTCCGGGGTCAGGTTGTACTGAGGTGTTCTCAGAAATTCTGCATTAGGCTTGATCTGTATGCAGACTGGCTCGACTCCTCAAATCAGTCCGATTTCCTCTCCCATGAAATCCCATGGAGAGATGGTGTCTCTCAAGTCCAGCAGCATGTCCTCAACTGTCAATAAAGAAAACATGGCCACACAATGATTCTGATTCACCAACTTGAATGCGATGTCCTCATCATTAGTCTGCAACTCAATTCCCTTCGGCGTACAATAGATGGTACAAATCAATTTGCACAGGAGGTCACGCCCTACTAAACAGACTGGACTCGAATCACTCACCACAAACTGGTTATGATCCTGGAAAGTTCCGAATTTCACCGGCACCTCTTCTGTCAAATGGGTTGACATTTGTCAGGGCCCCACAAGTCTTACCTATATACTCGTGGAGTTATCTCGCAGGGACGACGTGAGCAACCTCCACCGTCCCCCTCCTCACCTGATCAAAGGTAAATATACAGACCTAGGCAAGGATAGGACCAGGGGAAGGTGCCTAATGGTGTTTGGAAGTGACGTCATCTGTGATGACCAGGTGAGGTGTCTCACTAGACTGAGGGCGCTCTCCTGGGTATCGCCAACTAGACAAGGAATAATTAATCGGTTAGTGCGTCTGCCCTCCTTCTAACTTGATCATACACACACAACAGCCATACAACATGTGAAGTTGATTCAAGGTTGTATAGTCACCTGAAGGATGAGGACTTGTGCTCCAAATGGGGTCTCTCTGACAAAGTATGACAGGGAAGCAGGTAAGCCCCTGCCACGCCAGAAGAGGGTGGTGTCTGTGCTCCCGACGTCAGTGCCAGGAAGGTGAAAGGAACGTCACGCACACCTGCGTGGCAGCTGGACTGTAACGAAGAAAAAGTAAGGGCGCTCCTGCGCGGTGATGGGGGTACAAAGAAAACCGTGACCACTCTTCCCTGTGCGTGTATCGGGAAAGAAACCCAACAAGCGCTCCTGCGCCGAGAATAAGCAAGAACCAGCCGCGACCACGCTTCCCTGTGCGTGTCGCGGGAAAGGTATTAAACAAGCGCTCCTGCGCCGTAAATGAATACGAACCAGCCGCGACCACGCTTCCCTGTGCGTGTCGCGGGAAAAGGAATTAAACAAGCGCTCCTGCGCCGTAAATGAATATGAACCAGCCGCGCCCACGCTTCCCTGTGCGTGTCGCGGTGTAAGGAAAATAACAAGCGCTCCTGCGCCAGAAATGATCAAAGGGCAGCCGGGGGTGCTCCAACAAGGGTCTGTTGGTAGGTTGACGCTTCAGCGCGTCACTGAAGGCGAGGGATCCGGGAGGAGCTGGCGGAGATAGTCTGTGGTGCAAGGGACTAGCGGCAGGCTTCGGGCAAGGTACAGTACTGGAAGCACTGACTGGAATGAGTGCCGCGGCTATATGCGGTCTCACCCGGAAGTGCTTCTTGTCCGATCAGGTGCACTTCTTGGTCTGAGCGCTAGACCGCTGACCTGTCTAGCAGTGTCGTGCTGCATAAGTACCGGAACCAACCTCACACATACCGCTGTTCCCCCTGGGGCGGAACCATGACAACATTCTTTTGTTGGCAACTCCTACAACTTAGATTGATTTTCCAGAGAGGGGTAGGTTTGGGACTACTACAGATCTCACAGTAGAACGGGTAGCACCGGGATCAATCAAGAATGTAATGGGGTGACCACTTATGTCAGCTTCTACATATGGTCCACTCTGGTCTACCTGTTGGATAACAAGTGAGATAGTGAATGTTAAGAGGAAACTTTTATTTTAAGAGAGTAAACACACATAGGAGCACCTCAGGCTCATAAAATCTAGAAGAGTGCGATTTTTCAATTAATTCCGACCGATGGAAGGGTCATATGCCTGTAAGACTGCTCCAAGAGTACAGTCTTCCTCCCCCCTCAGGCACCGTCATAAGAACGGGTCCTGATCAAATTCATCTAGCGCTTCCATAAAGGGCATCTGATGGTACGTTCGATTGCCTTGTGAGATCCTCGGAGGTTGCGACACTTGCACTAACTGGTTCTGATTCCCTCCCGCATTAAGGGATCTTGGTCGTGTCACCGTCAGTAACTGGTTTACTGCGTATGTCACTTGCACGAGTTCTTCCTTCTGTACCTGATTCGCTGGATTTAAGTGGCACTCGCGCTTCCAATGCCCGATCTGGTGACAAAAATGACAGGTAGTTGTCTTTTTCAGCGTAACAACGTCTATTCCTGTTTTGGGATCTATGGGGACACCTCTTCCTCTCCTCTGTCCCGCTGCACCTGATGTACCCTGGACACCTCCTTGGACATTCCCTTGATTACGAACTACTGTCCCTCCGGTTGCCTGCACCTGCTCTCCCTTTTGTGCGTTTTGCATTTGAATCATTAACTTCTCCTTTATCCTCAGCAGCAGTCCATTCAATAGCTATTTTGCATGCAGACCATAAATCACTAGGAACCACCCTTCAAACAGAGTATTTAGGCCAATCCACAACACTTTCGAGATTTTGACAAAGCGATCGACGTGTTTGTACTATTGAGCAGGTTTCTCCGCCAACCTAGGGAAATCATTTGTGAATGCATCTAGGTCACCTCTACTCCAAGGGACATGCACCTACCCTCCACTGGGCACCTCTGTAACTGATATGCCTCAACACCCGGTGTTCCCCCTCTTGGAGGTGGTGTTTCCCCTGTCACTTTTCCGGCACTCTTCTTCTTAAACTACCTTTCCTTCCACTTATCCAGTATACTCCAAGCCCGTATTCCTCTAACCAACTTACTGATACTCGTTTTCAGTCCCGTCACTCACTTTCCCCCCAGCTCCTGGCACTATAATTAAGCCTATGATTCCCCTGTAGCATTTTAATTCGAGACAAGTCTTCTTCATACCTCTGAGCTAGTGCTGACAACTTCTCATGTGCTCGTCTCGCCTTGCAGGTGACATCCTTCGCTATAACCAACAGGTCATCTGGCTCGTAGGTCTCTATTCTTTCCATAGGTAGATTCCCACTAATAATCTCGGCTACCTCAGCCTTGAACCTCACCACATTCAATAGTTTCACCTTTACTGCAGCCTTGATGGTTCCCTGACTTGATGTACTATTCCAACCTTCCTTGCTGTTATTGTGATCCTTCAACCAAGTCTCTAAGTCTGTAACATCTAGGACATGTTGATTTCCATCAACTCCCATACTTGCTTCTGAAGTTGCACCCACTGGTCTTCTCACCGGCGTTTCCCACATCCTCAGGTCTGAACTAGCGCTTGCCACGGGTATGGATTGTATAGTACTGGAACCAATGTGTATTCCCAAAGGATCGGCAGTGGCTGGTAAAGGGGTACTAGATTCCACAGGCACTAGAGATGGGCGATTTCCATTCGTGTTCCCTGACCTTCCCAATCCAGTTCCTTCCGCCTGAATGGATTGTCGCTGACAAAGGTTTCCCACTGAGCTCGGGTCATACACAGGGACAACAGGACCAATGGTGATCGGTACTGTAAGAGCTTCCGGTAACTGTGAAGCAGCGCTAACTCTGTTTTGTTCCATACCTCCTAAAACAAATACTCCTGTCCCCCCTCCTCCTGCGGATAGCCTTCCCACAACTCCTGTACTAGAAACCGTTTGAGGTGGTGACATACTTTCCACATTCGCTGTATTTACCAAACTTCGCCTTCCCTCCTCTGAGTGCAGATTGTAAGGCGTAGGACGCTCAGATAACAACCCATCCAACAAGATGTCGTCAGTATCACTCCCATCATTTCTATTTTCCCTTCTATTCCAATTCTGAGAGTCTCCCTCTCCTTCCAGCATTAGGTACAGCCTTTCTTCTTCAATAGTATACACTCTCCATCACTTAAGCTGTGCATCCCATTGCGCTTCCTGAGATGTCCTCAAAGCTTTCCTCATCTTCCCTTGATATATCTCCCTTTTCTTTGCATGTGCTGCCGAATCCATGCATCTAACACCTCAAACTGTGTTGGTCTAGGCAAAGGACGCAGCATAAACATCACTCCTCTCAACTGGTGCAACACATTCAACCGAAATGAACCAAAACGTGGGAATGACAATTCACCTTCTTTTTCAGTGATTATGTGCAAATTTTGAAGCTAAATTATAGTATGGAGCCCTACTTTTGTCGCCATATAGTGTGCTGGAGTATCCTCGGGTGGCGTTTCTTCGCCCACTCGAGTAACAACCCCTTGATCACCCCTGAAGAGATCCTGCAACACCTTAAAACAACACATGATTGAATTGCAATATTATGACGGAACAGTATTTTCCAACCACGACTTCCCTATGACTACCAACCAATCCCAGCGCAGCGTTACAGCAACCGACCTATTGCAGTGCTGCACATTCTGACTTCACCGTCGCTCCTCGCAGCGGCTCACCCTCCTTTACAATTTCTCCATACACATTCACTCACACAATCGTCTTAAACTCCGTAATTGTCTGCCATCTAAAAGGATCGATAGAATTCAGTCATCCAAAAACATTCACACACGGCAACCCTCAACCTGCGCTAGTCACCTGAATCAGTATAGTTCACCTCTGTACACAAGGTCCACTAAACGATTCCCTTACGACTCATTCACACAAGTTCCCTGTCTTAGGTGGAACTGTCGATGATGTCTCACGACAACTCCTCAATTCTTCGGTCAGACTATCACAATAAATCTCGGTGTCTTTGACACTGTTTAATATATCCCAGGATCTTAGGCCACTCCGGGACCTGAAACTCAAATCTCAATCCTTGGAAGACGTCCAGCCCAAAACTACATTCACTCGACTATCACGCCAACTCTACAAGACATCACACAATCAATTAATTCCTGCAATCTAACGCATGCCATACACCCTATTGATACTCACTCCTCCGTTCGCCGCTGATCTCGCTGCACCATCAAACTCTGTCGGTCTCCGCTGGATTCCGTCGCTCTATTTTGGGACTCTGGGGTTCTAGATTCCCTCTTTTCTAGACTAGTTCTTTATTCTCCCCTCTCTTCATGTGCAAACAATCCTACTCTGCTACCAACTGAAAGGGCTGGGCCCATAAGTTCTGGACCTGTTCTAGAATCACAATCTGATGTTATTTTTAGCAGCATGTAAGCTTAGAGGGGAGAAAGTGGTTATTAATGCCAATCAATTCAACAGGAATTTCTCTGGACACATAGTAACCACAGACAACTATGTTAGGTTAGTGTTGGGGTTGCTCCGTGTCTGACCGCATATGTGGGCGGGGCGGGGCGGACCAAGCCCGGAATATAGAGGGCAGACTGAAATAGAAGAGCGCTTTGCGTTTGTGTGTACCTGTGCACATCTTCCGTGCTTTGCCCCCTGAACTTACCTGTTACTTCTGGGTCCCGTCGGCAGCCTAAGTCGCCGTTCGGCGTCGGGCCTTCTCTCCTCGTTGCATGGTCTTCATCGCAGAAGTATTCCACGTTGCGGCTGGCCTCATTCCCTGCTCGAGCTCTCAGTCAATCCTGAAACCGACACAAAAACAGGAAGACAACAATTACAAGACTGCAGTTCAATCGGCATTCACATGAGATAAACATTGGCTCAATGTATTCTTATGTGAACTGTCTGTACAGTCTAGGAGATCCCGTTTTCTTTGCACAAGACTGCTAGCTGAAATAGAAAACATTATGCATTACTACAAAGTATTTCCTGTAAATTAAAGATTTCGTTTTGAATAGCATTTAGCCCTGCCTATGTTTTTTTGGGCATATTTTTGTTGTTTCTACTTGAGTACATTGGTTCTTTCTCTCCCGTTGGGGAAATATGTTTTTTTGGTTTTTCCCAATAAGTTTGTTATGATATTTTTGGGGCTACCTTTTTTATAGTTTAATTTCTCAACAAGGTTAGTACATTGATTATTCATACATACAATCACTTCCTATTATTATTGACATCACCTAACACTCATGTTCTTTTACATAGGAAGAAAAGTGCTTCTCAGTGTCTGATATTTCTGGTTCAAACGGAAGAGGGGAAATTCACAGGTAGTTACAACATTATAATAAAAGACAATTGCTTTTTTGGGGTACAGTGGGGATTCATGCTATGTAATAGTTCTTTGCAGTTATACGCATACCTCTTGTCTTGTTACAGGCATTTCTGTGATTCAGAAGATTCCTATGCAGCTCTGAATACCTTGGACGTTTGTCTTTTTTTTTGGTTCCCTTGTTTCCCCTCTTTCCTGTGTCACCATTGTAGACTTTGACTTTGTTGGGCCTTTGTGGTGATTGGGGGAAGTTGGGACCTTGCCACTGATTCTGTCTCACCCCTGCAGAAACACCCAAGGTGAGAATTAAAGTTAGTTATTTTATTACAAAGCCAAAAATAGCTAAACATAGAGACACTTCAAGATGAGAGTGTAGGAATACATCAGAATCAGCAGAAAACCAAATCTGCGAATTAAGTTCAGGCAGTGTAGCATAAACAAAACTAATTCAAGAAGCAGAATGCAAAGTGTCAGAAAGCATGAGTCCAAGTTTCCCTGCATTGAGGGTTGATGAAAATAAAGCATTAACCTATCCCTGCTCTAACACTACAATGACATCCCTACTTAAGAATCTTCAGGGACAAAAGATAAAAGGTGTCAGTCTGTGGAGCCTCCGAAAGAAGTCTCTCCACAATAATGGGTCATGTAGCGTAAAGCTACCAAGACACAGCTCGTTCTAAGATGCTCTCTCTCCAAAGGCAGAGAAGAAGTAGGCCCTTTCCCTACTCTCACATCACATTATTACAGGTATTTTTCCCAAGAGTCCTTGCAGGTCACGCCATCCGCTCTGAACACGATCTCAAAGGTAATTTTCCATGGGACAGTGGTGTTCCTGAACTGCAACATGTTGACCTTGATTTCCAGGCCTTCTCCGGTGTGAGAACACAACAATTTCCCTTATCGACTTGAGCTTACGATGTATCTCCTTCTCTCCTTGCCTGACTAATAACACAAAGGCATTATTCTAGAAAATAAGGGCGCTTCTTCCACCTGCAACACAAAATGTAAGAAAGAACGAAATCCACAGCACACATGAAATTCAAACAGTTAATTCTAAAGCGAGAGCTTCCAGGGAAATTGCATTTCAGGCCTACAAATTCAGCTAACATAAGAAAAATGGCATGTGAGCTTAACGAAATTGCATAGGAAATAAGGCACTCTCAATTACTACATTACCTAAGTATGAAATGTCACACTTAATTAACACATTTAATAAATGAATGATTGTCAGCTGCACAGCATGAGTTCTTCAGTTTAATGTTTTCTGCTAGTTAATTATGCTTTCCTAAGTTAATTCTACATGTTACTATTCAATGGCCTAAACACATCACATTTCACGTTATTACATTTCAAGATCCTAACATTTCATGTTAACACGACTAAGGGTTATATGCGGGTGTGCTCTCCATGTGTGATTATAATGCACCCCTACAATTAAAACGTGGTTCCGCTACATCACTTCCAAGAAATGCCAGGTTACAGAAAGCGTGATTAATCCCTTAATCAACTGACCTTCACTCCAAATACTTCATTGAAATCTGCTTTCAAATATAGCATTCCCTTCAGTGCCATCAAGTGGCTTAGTCACTTCTCTACGGAACAATGCTTTGTGCAATGAAAACTCAGGAGCGGGCACAAGGTTGTGTAACTAGAGCCTCTTAGTATATCTTAATGATAAAGTAAGCCAGGGCACAAGTCCTAAAAGAAGAAGTGGGGGGACTAACCTAGTTAGGCAGTTTGCAAGTGACATCACGGTGCGTGACATCACGGTGCGTGACATTACAGCACGTGACATCACAGCGCATTACATCACATGTGGCATCCCAGGAATTGATATCACCAGAAGTGGCATAAAAAGCCAGGACTTTACAGGAAGTGGCATCGCAAGAAGTGGCATCAGATTTTAAGCCCTCACATATATTTTTAGCAGGTCTATCAAGTGTTCGTTTGAGCTCATTTCGAGGATAATAGCACAGTGAGCTATGGAAGATGATATGTGACTACTACACCTTGTAATCCCCCAGTTTTATGTAACACATCCTGTACATTCATTTACAAAAGTATATAATTGACTGTATATTTAATGTGCACGTCTGATATAAAGCGCTCTGACA
The DNA here is from genome assembly GCA_963921515.1 of Calotriton arnoldi. Lineage (NCBI taxonomy): Eukaryota > Metazoa > Chordata > Amphibia > Caudata > Salamandridae > Calotriton > Calotriton arnoldi. The sequence continues at coordinate 320,318 of CAWUFW010007308.1, read as the reverse complement.
CCCTGCATTGGGATGAGTAGGGCCATACAAGAGAAAATAGTGGTACTTAAATTATTTCAACGCATCCTCAGGGGAAGTAAGTGCTATATAAATCCAATTTGTTTTGTGTAAATGCTGGGCAAGATCAACACATCCGACATTCTTACAGTGCATGCAGATCTCCTAAACAGGGACTAAACAAAGTGAAAAGCTGCCTTTCTAAGTATGTGTGAAGTGCTAACAAGGTGTGAGCCTTTGTTTCGCCTCTGCTGCATTTGCATCTAGGTGTGAGGCTTCTGGCTGCTCTCAGCCATGAGACTCCACAAAAGGAGGCCTGATGACCCCTCAAATTCAGCCTTTGTTATGGGCCCAGCAGGGCTCTGAAATAAGAAAGTCCCGTCCCCACCTGCACAACGTGCAGGCGCTGCTGAAAGTGTGCCGGTGTTTGGAAATTACACCGGGACGAGTTCAGCACATTGTTCAGTGGGGCCCAACTTCTTGGCAGGCTGGACGACGTTCACCCTGTGAAAATAGTGGGTGGACGCCGTCCACCCACGTGTACCCCCGACTGGTGCCCTGAAGTAAGCTCAGTGTTTTACGCTGCTTCTTGGTTTTTTTAATGCTGTGTGGAAAAGATCAGAGACTTAGCTGTTGCAGCATGGCTGCCAAGCTTCCAGTTAGACTGAATGCCATTATTATGTTGGATGTCTTACGCGTGACATTTCTAGGTCATTTGTGAGACGTATTCACATTTTATCTCTCTGTTACACCATCATACACATCCTTCAAAGCAATCAGTAATTTGTTTCTGAGTACCAAATTGCACTTCTTCACACAACAGCCTCTTTAGTAACCGTGTTCAAGACTCTATACACTGTTCTGCTCATCAGGGAGGCTTGTGAAAGGGATGGTGTTTTAACGGAAGAGCCTTCTCTGAAATGCACAGTTCTCCAAAAAGTAGAAACATGCTTCCCATTACACAGGACACGAAAAAATGCAATAACTCCCATGGGCTATAAATTCATTAGAAAATTAGTTTTAGTAACACACAGACTTCGTTTAATGTGTTACTATTGATATGAGTCTTCGGTGTTTTTAATTGTTTCTTTCATATGAAGGTGCAAATGTTGAAAGCTTATGCAAACAATAATATCACAAAAAGTATGTATGCATATGTTTAAATATTATACTAATTGTCGTATGAATTTATGGACAGTGGGAGTTATTGTGGTTTTTCGTGTATGTTAGAGATCCCTCTCCCAAGGGCCTTAACAGGATCCAACCCCATATTGATAGATTTATATGGAGTGTGCCTCTCACACGAGGGATTTATTCATTAACAGAAGAGAATCACTAATGTCCATACCTAAAATTGGGTAAAATGAACTTTTCAAAAGCAGATATATTCAGTGGCTAAAAGGAGAAGATAGTGAAACCTAGTGGGGTGGAGCATGTCAGAGCTTAAACTTTAAGCTTTCAGGGGAAGAAGTAGAAGAGTTATTATGAAGGCCATCTGTAAAAACAGGAGATGGAGTCTTGGAAGTACAACAACAGGCGGTAGTGGATAAGCTGACTAGACTCAAGAAAAAACAGATTCATACCACTTTGTATGTGGGTGTACTACTGAAACATTTGTGTGCAAAGACTAATCCATAAGGGTTACAAGTTAAAAATATTCGGGTAATTTTAACTGATGACCCGGAATACATAGGAGATTTTAGTAGCATTGGTACAAAGCGCTCACATGATTGGATGTTTATCTATTAAGACAGCACAGAGAAACAGTAAAAGAAACGGATTAGAAGCAATTAAAGGGCTGCAAGAGGCAACCAAGAGAAATACCGCTGTTTCTGATGCCGTTTTAACAAAATCAAAAATGCGGAATATTACATAAGGATATTTCCAACTTCAGTTTGGAACGGTCTATTCATATCTCCAAAAACATTTTTACAGTCCACTGGAAAAACTAGAGTGCTCACACAATATTAAGGCCATAGCCAAACTATACATGTTTTTGAGAGCTTATCATACTCGGATAGCACCAGTGACTCGAATCCCACAACAATCTCATTAGAGCAGAATGGGAGGGTCTGTTTTTTAGAAAGAGGTAAGAATATAGGTGCAGGAATTTGATGGCCAGAACCTAGGGACAAGAAAGGCCAGAACCAGGAAATGTACATATAAGTGGGGAATGCAAACATAACCCCAATCTTTAATCAATGAGGAAGAACACTATTTCCCCGAAACTAATGTTCTCAGGAAGGGTTTTTCATTTGTTACAATGACCAGAACTGATTTCCTACAAGCAAGAATGGAAATGATGCTGCTTCCTTGCAAAATAAGGCTAAGAGCATACTTTTCTAAACTTGTCGCCCCCAAATGTAGGATTATTCCTGTTTAAGACAACCTGCTGCCTCGAAATATACCAATGGAAATCAGCAGTTGAAAAAATTATACTAAGGGCACTGTATAAGATGAAGTTAAAAAACAAGTATACAAAGCCAAACTTTAGCCAGGAAGAATTCCAGGCACTAAAGATTGAAGGATGCTGTAAACATTATTCTAAACCTGCAGACAAGGGTGGGACTATCGTGGGTTTAGACCACAGTAAGTCCAAACAGCATATTCTTCAGTCAATTCAGTGACATGGACCACTATAAGGAGATATCAATGGACCCAAGCAAATCTATCCAGGCAGACATTGGAGTGCTCATCAGAGAGAGGGAGAGGTAAGCGGTTGGCTTTCTATGAAAGAAGCAGATTACCTGTGTGTTAGAAATGGGAGTCTCTAATTGGCAGAGGTATGCACCTTTGTCAAGTAGGGACCCTTGTTTCTAGTCAGGGGAAGGGAGTTACACACTTTAGATAACCCCTGCTCACCCCCTTGGTAGCTTGGCACGAGCAGACAGATTTATCCCAATGTGTAAAGTATTTGTACTCCAAACACACAGTAACCCAGTGAAAATACCACAAATGGACACCACACCAGTTTAGAAAAAGAAAGTATCTTTATCTAAACCAAACAAGACCAAAACGACCAAAATCCCACATCCATGCATCAAAATATCACTTTTGAAACAGTTACTTCAAAAATAACATTTGTAAAAGCAAAAGCTCCATATGGGGCTATTACAATGCCGTGACAGGCATAAATCCAAAGTACAGCACTGACCACAAGGTGCACGGGGTTGGGCATTGACCACAAGGTGCACGGGGTTGGGCATGGAGTCACACGGACCCCCAAACAACAGTACTTTGGAAACAAAGTCTATGGATGATGCACAGCATCGTGGAGGTGAGGCGTTAGTGCCGAGGTCGAGTCTGGTTCCCTGGTTGCCACTTGGGACGCGTGGCATCGTGTTCGTGAGGAGGCGATGCGTCAAGTCCAGGACAGGGGAAGTTAGTAAGCGTTGGCGGTGAGGCGTCGGCTCCGGTGAGGCGATGCAAAGTCAAAGATTTCGTGAAGGCACCCTCGTCGGTTAGCGGCTCTGCGATAATGGGATGCTAGCACTGGCGGTGATGGTGTCGGTGCAAGAGATGGCGGCGGGAAGGCCGATAACTGCAGGTGTCGGAGCTGCGGTGCAGGCAGGGCGGTGTGTCGTGCACTTCACAAGCGGTGCCCCCGACCTCGGTGCAGGTTGCAGCGTCGCTGACGTCGTTGGAGTTATTTTCTTGTGTTGCAGCACCAACCACACTATTCTTGGGGCCCAGGAACTGGAAGTGGCACCCTTTTGAATACAGGAGTCCACTGAGGAGTCCAGGTGCTTGTCAGTGGGTTGCAGGTGAAGATTTTGTGTCCCTGAGACTTCACAACAGGAGGCCAGCACACACAGGCCCTTGAAGATTCTTCTTCAAGCAGGTTCACAGCAAAGTTCCAGTCTTTGTCCTCGCCTTGGCAGAAGCAGCAACTGCAGGCAAACCAAACACACACAGCAAAGGGGCAGTACTCCTCCTTACAGCTCTTCAGCTCTTCTCCTTGGCAGAGGTCCCTCTTGAGTCCAGAAGTGATCTAATACTCTGGGGTTTAAGGTCCAATACTTATACCCCATTTTTTCTTTGTTCTCTTTGTGGCAAGGGTCTCTGAGCCCAGTCCAAACCAGTTCTGCCCTCTCTGGCTCAGCTTCACTACAGGAGGTGGAGACAGCATTGTGCAGAGGAGGCACTGCCTATTCAGGTGCTAGTGAAAACTCCTCCCACCACTCTAAATTCACACCAGGCCTTTTCAGCCCAACTATGAGTCACCCAGGAAAGGCAGGACACACCTCAACCCCCCTTGTGGCTGTCTACAGTGAATGCACATCCCCAGCCTCTGTCACTCCAAAGCCAGACAGTCAATACACAAAACAGCAGAGGCACACAGAATGGTTAAATAAGAAAATGCCTACTTTCTAAAAGTGGCATTTTCAAGCACACAATTTAAAAACCATCTTCCCAAAAAGTTGAGTTAATAAATTCTGAGTTCATAGAGTCTAAATTCCATTTCTCCACCTTGTCCCAATAGAAAGTTATACCTGTAAGATGTTACAAAGCAACTCGCATGTTAGCCTACGGGAGAGATAGCCTTTGAATAGTGAAAAACGAAATTGGCAGTAATTCACTACCAGGACATATAAAACACACCAGCACATCTCACCTTTTACATACACTGCACCCTGCCAATGGGGAGTACTTTGAGCCTACCTGAGGGGTGCCTTACATGTGAGAAAAGGGAAGGTTAGGACCTGGCAAGTGGGTGCACTTGCCAGGGCAACATGGCAGTTTACAACTGTGCGAGCAGACACTACAGTGGCAGGTCTGAGACACATTTATAGGGAAGGGACACAATCAGTGCTGCAGGCCCACTAGTAGCATTTGATTTACAGGCCCTGGGGACACACAGTGCACTGTACTAGGGACTTACCAGTAAATCAAATATGCTAATCATGGATAACCAATTATAATCATAATTTACACAGAGAGCATATGCACGTTAGCACTGGTTAGCAGTGGTAAAGTACCCAGAGTCCTATATCCAACAAAAACAGGTCAGGATAAATAGGAGGAAAAAGCTAAAAGTTTGGGGATAACCCTAGTAAAAGGGCCATTTCCAACACTTTGCAGCTGCCATGTAAGGATTCAAATCAAATCAAATGGGATTCATTTAGCGTGACTTATCACCTGTGAGGGTCTCCAGGTTCTGGGGGTGGGGATTCCAGGTATCTATACTCTTTCTGAATACATTAAGACCCCATTAAACCATCAGGAAGGCCAATAGTGTCAGCTCCATATTTGAACCACTAGCAGTATATTTGGATGTCTTTTTGAAACAACTTCTAGAATTCAAGAAAAGTTAAGTCCCTGATACCATGAATATTATTAATCAAACACTGGAGCCATCATTCAACCACCAAGATGAATGATTGGTTACTCTCAATGTGGAGAGGCCATACACAAATATCCCACAGGAAACAGCAGTGAAAATCCATGGGTGGTATCTGGAAGATAGACCAAGACACCCTAGGTTTCCTACAAAGGTAATCTTATCACTGGCCAAGATATGTCTCTCAAAGAATGTTTTAAAATTCAACAAACAATTTTATATACAATTGAAATGAACTGCTATCAATGTTCCTTTATACCAGAGATGGCTGTATTGTTCATGCAAAATACGAACAAAGATAGGTCAATATAAACAATTTGTTTTCGATCATTTATGAATAAGTATATCAATGAGGTTTTGATGATTTGGAAAGTTAGTGTGGAAGACCTACAGCATTTTTACACCTAGATTAAAATTAGATCATCATAAATCAAATTCTCAAAGAATTACAGTAGTCGGGATATTAACTTCTTAGACATTCTGATTAAACTGAACAAGGAAACATTTATATCACTCTGTATTAAAAAAAGTACAGAATTATTTCCTGCACTATTTCAGTTTTCTTCAGACAACCTTCCGTACAGCCATTTCTTAAGCATACAAGGGGATTGGTCCAAAAAGGAAGACTACTTCTCGAATGCCTAAACATTTCTTGTTATACTAAGTGAACAAAATTATCTATTCAAGTGCATGAGCACTGAAGCATGCATTTCACACTCCACAAGACAGTCTATTAACTCTTCATTGGCCAATTGGAGCCATGGACCACAATGTACTGTTGAGCAGTATCCAGCAATAGCAATTCAGCCAAGTGGCATCCACTACACAATCAAACTATATATTCACATATCAAGAATACTAGATAACTCCACAGTGAAAAGTTCACCTTAGCTATGCTTGTATCCCTTCAAGTATCTTCCAGCATGCCATCCGCCTTCTCCTGTAAGATGATGACTTATACAGGAAAGCCAGATCGCCAGTTAAACTACTTGCAAGAATAACAAGTGTGTTTGCCATTTGGAACATGTATCCCATAGCCTCCTCTGAAAATTCTGTTTCCCAGCATGCCTAACCACAGTTGCAATCCAATCAAGCGAGCGTGTTCCCGAATGCACAGGAATCAAAACCACCAATCTATTCTGCAATGGCATACAACCTCGAAAAAGACACTTCCAGACCTGACATGACTTACATGCCCCTCATGGAGGATTGCCATGCCAAAGGCGTTGAGGAAGATTAGCAGCCCTGGGATCAACAAGGCAAGGGCACCTGGTCCATATGGTCAACTAACAGGAACATAACAAGCAACCCACTGCTTCATTGTTGCTGTGAAAAGGACGCTTTCAATAACGAAGGAGCAATTAACTGCTGATCTCACCTCAGTATTAGAGAGGCCAGCATAAGTTTAAGATTCATACAGATACAAATGAGAGCCCCTCCATACTGGCTGCATTTAAGTACTTTAAGATATGTTTTCGGTATATTTGTACATTATGTTTTCTTCAAGCCATAACAACTCAGAATCAATACATAGTGAAGATGAGACATCCATGGGAATCACGTGTAATGCACAGTGGCGGGTCTCATACTTTATTTAAAGAGCCAGTTGCTAACGCAGTTATCATTTGTCCTTCACCCAAGAGTGTTCATCCTCTAAAGGATGGTCATCAGTATGACTAATTACCTTTTGATCATAGCTCCAAATTATCCCTCATGGGCATAGGTATTAATATAATGTTTAAGTATTGTTTTGGAAACAGTGCTCTGAACGGTAACATAACTTGTCCCAAGGAAGACCTCGATTGAACATTGTCCCCCACAGCAGAGGTTGAAACGTGTCGTCATGTTAATTTATGAGCATGAACACATTAAATGAACGTTCATCCTGTGGTGAATTCAGTATGAGACAGGTTTCCAGATAAAGAAATACATTTCCCTCATTAAGGACCATGTGAACTGCATTTTTACGGTTTGGAAAAATCAGTTTGTACTAACAAGGTTCAGGACATTTCTGTAGAAAAAATCGAGAACATTCTGTAGTGTAGCTCCTATTTCCCTAATAGGCTCTGCGCATTGGAATAATATATCCTATATGTTTGACATAGGACTAAGGTCAGTATGTCCCTATCGAGTATATTAAACTTAATTACTTGTGCCAGCTAGCTCAGAGGCCACTAGAAACTCCTTGACAACAAGAAGGGAGTAGTTTCTGGCAGCCGCAAAACATGACCACTATGTTTCCCTTTAGAATCAGAACGTGTCCCAGAGTCGTGGAAACAATAGATAACTATTTCACTCAGCTCAATCGTGCATGCTTAGTTTTCTCCAAGTTACACAGAAAGAAATAGACGGGCGTTTTCAATAAAAGATTTATTGAACAGTCTTGTTTCTGGTGTAAGTAAAATGTGCTGTTACGATCACAAGACAGTATGCGAGATAAATAATGTACAGTGTGAGCAGTAGAAATAAATAATACTGCGATAGCATTATCTTTTAGCGTATATTCACATACATAAATAACATGAGCTAAAAATGCGAGTACTCATACGATGCGTTTCTAATCTAGTTCTACCCCAATGTACCTAACCTAATCCTAGGTGTAGGGAGAGGTATGAAGTAGGTGAAGTATTCCTTACTATGGTATACTAAGAGTATGTTAAGCCTAGTATGCCTAGTATGCCAAGAGTCCCTCTAGGTTCTTATCAGCTCCATACCTGAAGAATGAGAGAGGTAGGAATCTCTTTGCCAGACTCGAACTCCAACACCCCGCAAGGGAAGTCAGATCACTGGAAGCTGGACTCTCTGCGTGCAGGGATGACAGCGTCTTCTCAGTGCGTCAGGCCGGGAAACGGGCTCCTCTGAAGTCGAGGTCTCCTCTGGTTTACAAGGGCTAGGGAAGGTATATTTATACCTGAGGGTACCTAGGAATGTTTTAGTATTGACGTGAGTCGGACAGCGAAAGACGTCATGAATGAACCCCTAAGGAATAACGGTTCATACATAATATATGAGTCCTTGAAGAAATCAATAGTCCTGGACTAGGGAAACTCCCGCAGCCTAAGGGTCTGTTCTTCATGTACTCGTTGTGACGTTAGGGTGGACGGATGTCGGAGACCATGCCTGTATTTGGAGTGCATGGTTTAATGCCTAAATAAGGCCTGGGATTTTATGCCTATATAAGGGCAGGGCGAATTGTGCCTATATAAGGACATGATACTGGAAAGCCCGTTATGGACACCCTAAGAGGAATACAACACCTACTCCACTTTCGTGTATACGATAATACTAAAATGCTAAACATTTAAAATGCTAAACATAAAATGGAGTACCGCATATTTAAAAATATTTCTTAAAAGTATTAAAAAACATAATATAAAATGCAAAAGGTACTGTACATTTGAAGCAACAGCTTTTCATTTCAGGCATATAGTTTTGAAAATAAATGCAATTGGAATGAAATAAGCAGTAATATTTACATGTGACAAAAAAATGATCGATAAGTTGTTCAAAAATCAAAGTCATTTCATGTCATGAAAATCAATGAACTGTTTTTAGACACATAAGATGACTAAATGTCTGTGGAAGGACCGCCAAGTCTGTACTATAAGGCTAGTTCTACTTTAAGCAGATTGAAGTGCCATTTTCGTTCGAAAAAATGGGGAAAAGTTCAATTTTGGTAGAGTTCCAAGTTTTTGTAGAATGAAGGCCAAATTGTTACTGCATCTCTGGAACACTGTATGCTGAATCAGAGTCAGTTTACGGGTCTGGTGTAAACATGAGATCATCTATTTCTATAGACAAAACATCATCCACTGTAGTTGGTGTGAGTTGGAACACCTCGTGAAGCAGGTTAATCGCACAGAGATGTGAAGCATCGCTTTCAGCAATGGTCGCCGCAGCAATGTTCGCGTCCGTTGTTACCTGTGTGCCTGTAGATCTTTCTCGTACCTCAGCAGCAGCCGGAAGCGTCTGTGAGATCTCAATGAATGCTGACATCAGGATTGGTAGCCTCTGGGGACAACACATAGCATGGGCCGTTATCTGGTCCAGCAGAGTATCGACATCCGTTGGCGTATCCGATGGAAATGTTAGACAGGTGTCCAACACGCATTCTACACCGCATAGCAGGCATCGTAGAACAGGTAAGATGCAATCTTGCCAGATTGGTCTGAATGACAGGAACCACGTGGTATTAAGGTCCCGTAGACGATTTATGCCCAAAAGCTGCTACTATTTGCTCACGGCACTTTCGTTCAAGGAGAGCTTTCTCCATTTCGCTCGGAGTGATGTCGGCGAATAGGCTGGCCATAGCGCAATAGCAGGAAGAGAAATAGAATTCCGGCAACAAGTGCTAGAATTAATGGTATGCCACCAAACACCGAATGTGCAAAGTTCGGGATGATTCCGAGTATTGCCTGGAAAGGTGCTAACAGACCGGAGCAGATGCTCTTAAATACATGTACAATTCCGGTTGTATCAGACATATTGAAGATTCGTCCTATCATTTCCACGAAATGTATAGGGCAGTTTGTACGTATTAAAGTCTGTATCTCAGCCGAAGTCCTTGCTACTTGTAGATCATAGGTTTCTTTGGCCGAGGTCAAAGGCACTGTTTGCTGTAAAAGCATGGCTTTCATTCTGCTCAAAGTATCAAATCTTATAAAAGAGACGTTCAGCGAAGGCCATAGAGGCGACTCCCTGACTGTGTCTATTGGGGCAAACAATACTTGCATACAGCAAGTGACCCTGGAGTTGACCGTTACTAGATATGGGATGCCTGGCAGCATGCCACAGCAACTCTGATCATTCAACATGAGGTAACTCCCATTAGAAAGTTGTCCAAACGTTGGATTAATCACAGCAGCTGGTGTACCCTGCTGATGGCAAGACAAATTTGCCACAGAACCATTACAAGCCCCGTGTAAGGAAATGTCCTGACATATAAGCGAACCGCTTAGTGCACGTTTACAGTTTGTACCGCTCAAAAACACTTCACGATCCCCACTCCAACATCTATATGTATACGGTAAATCCCAAGATGTCTTAATGTATTCCTTACCCAACCTTTCATATTTGCCTGCTTGCATTTGTCTGAGGCAATACTGAAACTGAAAAGTAGTCACAGGTAGTGTGATTTTGCCATGAATAAGCCATTCTGTAGCTGGTTTTTCTGCCACTGTGAATGGTAACTTTTCCAGTTTTTCAATGCTCAGCACTGTATACCTTGCTCCTCTTTGTGCCAATTCGATCTGTTTATCAGTGAGATTGTATTCTGCAAACAGAGCCGTTGTGTTGATAAAACGCCAAGGCACATAGCCCGCTCGCAAAGATTGCAGCGTCCAGCTTAATAACACAATAGAACGTAATTGAGATTGGCCTTGTTGTAACATCGCCAAATCTTGTTCTAGTATGTCGATAGCAGAGGATACAATGCCGTCCAGTGAATATATTCTGGAGGACAAAGTTGTTAACCCATTGTCGACCACAGAGAGTGTTTTCTCTAAATTAATACGATCAAGTTCACGTATTCGTTCTGCAGCCTCCATCTGTGATACTTTCCATGCTTCATTGTAGGCAGCATAAATGCCGGCATATATGAAACGTTTTTGACGCGGTTTTCTTGGTCCAAGCAAGAATTCCCTAAGGTCTGCGTCCTTTGCAAGTAAGGTTAAGTGTTGTTTCACATCCTGTAGTGTAGACTTATGCAGCCAATCGAGGCATAATTTTCCTACACTGTATGTTGTTACTACCCCTGGATGTTGTCTTTGGACATATCTTGGGTCTGGCCTGTTAATAGTAAAGCCCTGAGTTTTATTCAGGAATCTTTCCTGACAGTTATTCGTGTCTGTGGGCCAGATCAACCATTTTTTCCAATCAGGATTAGATCTGTTGAGTTGTAGTATATTGTCAACTGTCACCACTGCCTGTGTTTCGTTATTTCTTGCAGGTGCTGGTACAGAAGGTGTGTTCATCTCTTTGATCTTGGCTAATCCAAGACAAGATGTTTGTTGGATTGTTTCATTCAAAAACATTATTTGTTCAGGGATGATACAGGCTCTAAATAAAGCTTCTATCCCCTGCACTTGCCATTCTTTAGTACCCCACACAGTTTTTGTGTCTATTGTGTCTTTCCAAAAGTCGAAACCCTGTCTAGACAGTTGGGCATTAAATAATGCAGAATAAATCTGTTTTGTATTTGTTAACATAATTTTCAGTCCTGTCTTGTTTACATTTTTATAGTAAAACATTTCTGGATCAGATGTATTATAACCTGAAAAATATGGAAATTTACTAGCAAATGTTTTTGAACTACCTTTAGGTGGTGTAGGACAATGTTCCCATTGGTTAAACATAAACACATTTCTTGGATATGCAGATTTATGCAAATAATGATGACCATAGTGGTTATAACAATACAGTTGTTCATAGTCTGATGAACCCTCTAAATATTCATTTTTAGAAAATGCAGCAGATTTTTCTAGGTCAAACATTATGTCATTTACAGTCTCAAAGTCCCAATCATCAGAATAGGTACTGGACGAGATTAGATCACTTAGTGAAATTTTAAACAAATGTGGAATGTTCAATTGTTCCGTCGGACCGAATATATCAAAATCTGTTTTGTCCCACACTATACCATCGTGTATAGGAACAGCTGTGATGTTCACTGATGACAAGTCTCTTGCTTCACGATGGGAAGATTTATGAGGTTTCAAAAGTACGTTCACGCCTTTTCCTTCAGTGTTCACATGGATGTATCTGCCACTTATAAGCACGCTCACAGTTGTAACCAAAGCTAGCCAGAGCAGGAAAACAAAAAGTCCAGATATAATCCAGAGTTCAATCCATGGAGAAACCAAATAAGTCTTTTTCAGAAAGTGAAGAAAGTCTTGTACTTGCTGCTTGAATTTGAATGATGCTGGCGTCGTTTCAGGTTCACTTGGATCTTCTGAGAACGTATCAAAGTTAATGAAATAGCCAGAAGCAGTTCTATCAATTGTTGGAATTGCATCAGGATTTGTAGAAATCACTGGAACCAGTCGATCACGTGCTACGTTGGTGTAGACAGGTGTATTTGGACGAACTGTTACTTGGTGTTCAAGAGGGATGAGTTCCATAGCGTTGTTGCTTAGTCCTTCATCTGTTACTGCTGAATTCTCGATGGTTATCAGTCTTTCAGTCTGAACCTCTTGGATAGTAGCGAGAGGAGTGCGTCTGCTACTAGGTCGGAGTCCACGAGGCCTACTATTTAGTATTGGCCACATACTGTGGTTTGATGAGGTCGATGGACACAAATCTTTTCTCCTTTCTTCCAGCAAGGGGCGGCAGAAGTACTGTTCTTGTTCCTTGAACTGCTAGGACAGGTACTGGTTGTCTGTAAGAAGGTCCAAATTCCTTCTTGTCCGCAATTTTTTCTCTGACTAGATCCCCAACTTTTGGAATCCAGACAGGCCTTGCTGGGACCGCCGATTTTTCCCCAGTGGTGGTTGGCTGTAGGAATACGTTGCTTTGTTTCGTTCTTAATTTGTTTAAGTCCTGTAAAACAGCCAAACGATCTTTGATATCAAAAGGTTTATTTTCCACCACTGTGCCTACGTGTTCAAGGTCCGGTACCCACATTCTTGTCCCAAATAGGACCTCATATGGAGTGACCCCCCCTAGAGAACTTCTTGGCAGATTATTCAAAGAGCGTTGTACCCCACTAAGGTGTTTGACCCACCCATCACCCGAACCTAATACTCTAGCTGTTATAGACTGCTTTATGTCTCGGTTTTTCCTTTCCACAACCGAATTTCCCTCAGGATGGAATGGAGAGGAGTACCGCAATGCAACGCCCAGACTGGCCATGGCTTCTTTGTAAGCCCGAGAGCTAAATGCAGGACCCTGGTCAGAATGTAGCGTGCCTATTGCGTATATGCCGATAAAGACTCGCAAATCTTTTATAACAGTTCGAGCGTCAGCTGAGCGCTGAGGCCATAACCATAGGAACCTAAATTCAGTATTTGTGGGAATGCCTTTGTCCAGTAGGACGCAGGTGCGTAGATAGTCTAATGCTGTCTAACAATGGTGTCTGTACTGGGTTGCCGCATTCGCAGCATGGTGTCTGGTGGCTCTCTCGCTGTAATTTACAGTCTAAGCAGTTGTTGATGAATATATGAATTTCTGTGTTCATTCCAGGCCACCAGTACATCTCTTTTAACGTCAAAATTGTTTTAGAGATCCCTTGATGTGACAGACCTTCCCCCAAATGTGTTTCATAAATCAAGGCTGCTCTACGTTCCATGTTTGGGATTACCCTATCCCCCACTCCAGGGATTCGAGCAAAAGGAACGTTGTTCGCATCAATTACATAAGAGTACTTGAGTGGAAACTTTTTTGGTAACGCTGCACTGCTGCCTTTGCTTGAAGCATTGACAGCCAACATTATCTCACCGTCTATTTTTGTTTTGGAACGAGTGATCGCAGCTACGGAAGCCGTTTGCACAGCCCCCTTTGCGGCTTCATCAGCCAATGAATTCCCTGCAACGTGAACGCCATCACGTTGATGACTCAGTGTGTGGATCACGTGAGCCTTTGGTAGTTCGTTTTTCAACTGAACTACTTGTTCCCAAAGCATTTTGTGCTTTATTGTGCCACCTTTCGCATCTTTGAAACCATTTTCAAGCCAGTTTTGTATATAGTCATTATACGACTGAACACAGTAAAAGGAATCGCACACTATTAGTGTGGGGAATTCTCGATCTGTACTTTCAAGTGCCAGTTTGAATGCTTGTAGTTCAGCTCGCTGAGCTGTACAATCTCCTAGAGACTGCGTTTTTGTGACCATAGGTCTGAAGATGCCATTTCGCATGCGACCTTTAACGATTGCACACGCTGCACTGTAAGCTTGCTTACTCCCTATTGCGGGTTGTGCGGATCCGTCAGTGTAAATTATGAATTCGTACTGATCGAGAGGCAGAATTTCAGTAGGCAGGGGACATTCATGTTCATACTGCAGGAATGCTTGTGTTTTTAAATCTGGATCAAAAACATATTCAACATCTGTTGCAGCAAGAGAATTAACCCATTGTATCCATCTTGGATGTAATGCTTTAGCATTTGGAATGCTTGCTTTTGTGACCGCTTCTAAAGCTGGTACTGGGGTGACGACAATAATGCGTTTCCCTTGGGCTAAGGCTCTTTCTTTTGCTACAGCGGTTTGAACTGCTGTTAGAATTTTTTCAGTTGAACTGAAGCGCATTTCCGCTTGTGTGTACAAATGAGATTTGTACGCTATTGGTATTTTCTCACCCTCATTGAAAGTTAAGTAGGTGAATCCGCATTGACCCGAAATTATTCGGATCACCAAATTGCGTTGACTTACGCGTGTTTGTAAGTGATTTGTTGCTAACATGTTAGCTTGTAGTGAACGCAAGATTTCTGTGTGTTCCTGTGTCCAGTTTCTGATCGAAAAATCAGGTTTGATTAATGCGTAGAGAGGTTTAACCCTTTCTGCGTAATTTAGAATGTACGTTCTTCCAAAATTTAGGAAACCCAGGATGGATTGTAAGTTTTTTAGCGTTTTTGGAGGTTGGAGCAGCGCACACTTTTCTAAAAAGTTAGCTGCCAAGCTCTTGCCTTCACTTGAAAGCTCATATCCTAGAAATAGGACATTGAGATGGGCAATTCTGGACTTTTTAAAGTTGAATTTGTAGCCCTCAGAGGCGAAACCCAGTATAATGGTGCTCACCCTGTTCAAGTGTTTGTCCAGGTCATCGTCTGTCAGATAAATGTCATCGACATAGGACAATGCCTCATTGTCATAAATTTGTAGTAACTCCATTACCCTCGCTGAGAATAAACCTGGGCTATTCTTGAACCCTTGTGGGAGTCGACAAAAGTGACGCTGGGTCCCCATTATGGAGAATGCTGTTAAGTACCTGCTTTCAGGTGCTATGTTTTGACAAAAGAAACCATTTGAGATGTCTAATGTTGTTTTATATTTTTTACGCACAATGTTATTCATTAATGCTGTGCTATGTGCATTTTGCACTGCAAAAGTTTTAGAACAAGTGTTTAGGTGTCTGTAGTCCAAAACTAGACGATATGTATTGTCTGGTTTGGAGACAGGAAACAAAGGATTGTTCATTGAGGAGGTGCATGTTTCAATCACCCCTTGGTATTCAAGTTGATCTAAGATCTCCCTGACCTGTTTTTTAGCTTCTTGCTTTATTGGGTACTGCCGTTGTGCAGTTGGTTCATGTTTCAGATGTATTTTATGGTGAGGTGAATCCTCATCCCATCCTACATGATTTTTATATAATGCTGGGGCCTGGGCCACTGCCCATTTCCTGGCATATGTATATTTTAGGTTTATTGGAATATGGTTGGAGAAGGCAGGCATAATAATGTCCTCGCCATGTGGGCACTCCCTGACAAATTGTGGTGGCCAGTCTTTTTCTGCTAGAAGTATGTCATAGCCCTTTGATAGTCTTTCCCAAAAAAGTGCTTTCACCTGTCTAGGTTTGTCTCCCTCCATCCGGAGTGTTATTTCATATAACCTTTGTGGAGTACTAACCCTGGTGTCTACAGTCTCTACTTTAATGTACTCATTCAAGTCCACTATCTCCAGAAGTTCCCTCAGGTTCTGGCGAACTATTGTGACTTCTGCTGCACTGTCCAGCATGGTCTGAGCCCATTCTCCGTTCTTGAGTTGTGTTCTCAGTATTCTCGGCATGTCTGATCGTTAGACCTGCTACTTTCTTTTTGGAGAATTGAGGTTTTGCTTTAGTTTTTGGAGCGTGTTTGTCGTCTTTCGATTTCACGCGTTCTTCTCTGTGTTCTGTCCGTCCTCTTCTTTCCAAAGTCTGTGATGAGATCTGAAAGGGACGAGAGGAACGTGTATCAGTATCTTGATACCTGTCAGGTTTTCTCAAATTATCCCTATTCCTGAGGTTATACCTCCTTTCAGAGGGCTCCTTTTGAGGAGACCTACCTCGGGATTGAGAACGTTTCTCGTTTGAAATTTGTTTATTAGTTTCCCACTTCTTTTTAGAAGATGTAGGAGTTTGTTTAATAGAGTCCTTCTCAGGACTTTCAGATAGCTTCGGCTTCACTGGTCTTCCACCCAAACTATCTCTGCCTAATTCTGCATAAGATTGTTCAATTATTCTGGGTAGCTCAGTTTGATGTTCTGTAACATCAAATTCCCTTAATTTTTGGCGGATCGCAACTGCTGCTGCCTCTCCTTTAATATTAGATAATATTATTGTTGAGACCTGGTCGAAATTTTTCAGTAATTTCATACCTAAATTTAGAGCAGGCTCTGCCCCGTATTCATTTTGAATTTGTTTGAGGACATCAGGTATTACCGCAATTGACGGAATGCCATGTGTTTTAGTATAGATGGCAGCAAAGACTGAGCCCCAAGTGGTGCAGTCTTCCAGTTGTGGTGTGATCCCCATTGGTAAACTGATTGTTAGGATTCTGTGTTTCTCATACGGGCTAGTATTTGGAAATACTGCTTCGATTTGAGTAATTTTTTGAGCTATCCAGAACGGAATTTGCTCACGTTTTGTGGGCATTTTACCCATGACTGCGTATAGAGTCTGTGGTGTAATTTTTAGTGTATTCCCCTGTTGGGGAGTTGGATTTGGAAGTGTTAATGGTTGCTGGACTGTAAAAGTCCGCATGACATATTGGACCAATTGTCTGTAAATTTTTATTAACTCTTGTATTTGAGTAAGTAGTTCCTCATCTGACATTATATCCAGTTCAGGATGAGGTGTGTAGCCGGCTAGAATCGGCCATGTTGCTCCTGGTCTACCTAGTGGACCGAGCCTAGTAATGTTTTTGTGATGTTTTAGGGCGCCTTTAAACCAGAGCTGATGCTCCTGGTATGTTAATGGAATTTCAATATCCTCGAAAGGAATGTATTCCTCTGGTGGATCATCTTCTTTGTAGAAGTGAAATGTGTGTGATATTGGATTGCATTCAGGAAGTATTACCCATGAATAGAATACCTCTGTCTGAAAGGATTCATGTGCCTCTATCACGAAAACTGCTCTACCTCCTCTTGGCGGTAGGCCATGTTTTATAAGTTTTAGAGTGATGGCTCTTCTTAAGTTTTGAGGGATGTCTATAACACCCTCCTCGGTTTCATTTAAACCTGTAAAGTTAAAAACTGCTGCTTGGGCTGGATCAGCCGCAGCTCCACCGTTTCCAGTGTTATTGTCGTTGTCAGGCATTTTGTTTTTTGAAAAATGTAGAACAAGTTTCAAGGAAACAAAGATAAGGTGCACAATATTTTGGAACACTGTATCCTTCAACGTTGAGCAAACCAAACAGCTAATATATAGGGTGTTTCCCTATGTAGCCGTGGTGGATACTGAACCCTGCCCACTCCAGACGTCTTTTGGAGTATATGGGTAGGGGTCTCTGAGAGAAAAAAGCACGGCTGAGTTACTCAGTATCTAACGTTGAATTACCGCCTTACCAAACCGTTGGGCGCCATGTAGTGTAGCTCCTATTTCCCTAATAGGCTCTGCGCATTGGAATAATATATCCTATAGGTTTGACATAGGACTAAGGTCAGTATGTCCCTATCGAGTATATTAAACTTAATTACTTGTGCCAGCTAGCTCAGAGGCCACTAGAAACTCCTTGACAACAAGAAGGGAGTAGTTTCTGGCAGCCGCAAAACATGACCACTATGTTTCCCTTTAGAATCAGAACGTGTCCCAGAGTCGTGGAAACAATAGATAACTATTTCACTCAGCTCAATCGTGCATGCTTAGTTTTCTCCAAGTTACACAGAAAGAAATAGACGGGCGTTTTCAATAAAAGATTTATTGAACAGTCTTGTTTCTGGTGTAAGTAAAATGTGCTGTTACGATCACAAGACAGTATGCGAGATAAATAATGTACAGTGTGAGCAGTAGAAATAAATAATACTGCGATAGCATTATCTTTTAGTATATATGCTGCATACATAAATAACATGAGACTAAAAATGCGAGTACTCATACGATGCGTTTCTAATCTAGTTCTACCCCAATGTACCTAACCTAATCCTAGGTGTAGGGAGAGGTATGAAGTAGGTGAAGTATTCCTTACTATGGTATACTAAGAGTATGTTAAGCCTAGTATGCCTAGTATGCCAAGAGTCCCTCTAGGTTCTTATCAGCTCCATACCTGAAGAATGAGAGAGGTAGGAATCTCTTTGCCTGACTGGAACTCCAACACCCCGCAAGGGAAGTCAGATCACTGGAAGCTGGACTCTCTGCGTGCAGGGATGACAGCGTCTTCTCAGTGCGTCAGGCCGGGAAACGGGCTCCTCTGAAGTCGAGGTCTCCTCTAGTTTACAAGGGCTAGGGAAGGTATATTTATACCTGAGAGTACCTAGGAATGTTTAGTATTGACGTGAGTCGGACAGCGAAAGACGTCATGAATGAACCCCTAAGGAATAACGGTTCATGCATAATATATGAGTCCTTGAAGAAATCAATAGTCCTGGACTAGGGAAACTCCCGCAGCCTAAGGGTCTGTTCTTCATGTACTCGTTGTGACGTTAGGGTGGACGGATGTCGGAGACCATGCCTGTATTTGGAGTGCATGGTTTAATGCCTAAATAAGGCCTGGGATTTTATGCCTATATAAGGGCAGGGCGAATTGTGCCTATATAAGGACATGATACTGGAAAGCCCGTTATGGACACCCTAAGAGGAATACAACAATTCAAGGGTTTTCAATACTGCATGCCGTATTTATGATCATGAGTTGTTATGTCTGTATATGTCGGTCTAAAACTAATATGATTTTTTAGATTGTTACTTAGGAAGGTGTTCATATTGAACGATCATGCAAAAGATAATATCACAAAAAGTATCACCAGTAAAAATTGAATGAAGTTTGGGTGTTACTAATACTAATTTGCTTAGGAATTTATAGCCACCTGGAGGTATTGTGTTTTTTGTGTATGTTACGGATCCCTCTCTCTTGGGCCTTAACTAGTATGATTGCTCAAGACACAGCATGGACTATTGCGAGCAGTTTGTCCAAAGAAATCTGCTCTTCCAGATGCACCTGTAACATCTTTATAGTTATGCTGTATGCACACTCTTATTTTCATTATTTAATAGTTATCTGTAGTGTGATTGCACTAATGTATTACTGCACTTTACATGGAACCCAAAAAATACATCTCAAATGGCAAAGTGGGAGAAACTGAATTATTAATTTGAAAGGGGGTAACCTCACAAACCTACTAAGGCCCTATCTTGTTATGTTACAACACTGTTCACAGAGAAAGGTGAAAACCTAGGGAGGCTATGTCATTGCTACACACATAAATAACCTAACAGCAAGGCAAAAATGTAAGATCATTGTAGTCTAGGACTAAAAAGGGGAGAATTAGTCTAGTTTTTCTGTAAAAAGATGCATTTATCATATATCGTATCAATGAGAGCATGGACTGAGCTCACGATTGTGAGGAAGCTTCCGAGGATTATTTGAGATTAAGTACATGCAGAAAAGATTCCTAAAGGATTGTAGAGTGTGTTCAGTTCTCAACTGTGAAATAAGTGAGTTCCACAAGTTGGTGACCCTCGGATTGAGGATTGCTTAACGGCTTGGAATTCTTGCTTTCAAATTGTAGTTAGTCTTTGAACTTCAACCC
Source organism: Calotriton arnoldi (assembly GCA_963921515.1). Taxonomy (NCBI): domain Eukaryota; kingdom Metazoa; phylum Chordata; class Amphibia; order Caudata; family Salamandridae; genus Calotriton; species Calotriton arnoldi. The sequence continues at coordinate 300,324 of CAWUFW010007308.1, read as the reverse complement.
CTTTTTTAGGTCTCGCCTAGCGACGCAGCGCATGCGCGCTGCTCGCTTTAGCGAGATCTATCGTCGTCGGTTTTGCCTCCGAAGCGGGGTGGAAGCTCCACCGATGAAATGTTTCGCATTGGCGCGCATCAAAAACGCGCGCTTTTGATTGGAAGGGAGGCATGTTTTGTTCCCTCCCTGTCTCCTGCTCCCCGTGCCTGCGCAGACAGGAGATGTGCACACGCACGGCGCCTGTTGTGCACTGTGTCTCTTCCGTCTTGTTACATCTAGTGACATTATGTTAGCAGGCCCCTGCTGTCCACCCACGCTCGTGCTCGCTTTTCTCCCACTTAATCCTCCGCGCGCGAGGCGCGTCTTGCCCGGTTTCCGGAGAAGATGAAAATTCAAGCATTAACATTTATACCGCCTTCTGCGACCCTGGCCACATCATCAAGAGCTGAAAGAGTCGGATGAAAAAAGAGGGTTGAATGTCGACGCGAGAGCACATTAAAAGGTACTCGCGGCGCCGTGTACCAACAGCCTCGTTTATGTACATTAGTACAATTGTATAGTAATTATATAGCGTGGGAATGGGGGCGATGAACACCATCGTGTGAACACAGGATGAAACTGGGCCCGAATACACGTCTGAACACAGAAGTGTGAAACACGGAAAGAAACAGACACATGATGTTTTATTCTTTTATTACAAGAAGGGGGCGGGGCTTCCTTGCTAAGTGACACTGCACAGGTTTTACACAAACTGTTCTGCTGGAAATGGCAGTGCTACAGATGACTCAATCCAAGACAGAGGGGCCGATTCCGATTCGGGCAGGAAATCTCTCCGACCGAGCCGGACCCGGAGAGATTTCCGACCAAATCTGACCCTACCAGTCCGACCGAACGAGTACGATGCGTTCGCATGCTATCGGACTCGATTCGGTCGGACTCCCATTGAAGTCAATGGGAGCCGGTCGAACAACGCGTACGCGGGCTCCCATTGACTCAATGGGTGCGAGGCGAACAAGGGCGCCCCCTATAGCGGGTACGTGTCGAAGCGGGTCGCGCCGTACACGCACAGGTAGGGGGGACCCATGGGTCCCCCCTGTGTGCGACTCGCGTGGCTAGTCGTACAGGGGGGTCCGACACGGACCCCCAAAGTGCGGCTCCGACTGCTCTCTCGAGCCGGACGGCGCGAGTCGGTCGGACTGCTTGCGGCGCGCATCGTACTTACCCGGCTGGGGAACGTCTCCATTGCGCGGTGCGAGTCGTGTCCGTGGGAGTCGGTCGGAGCGGTTGGGTCCCGCGAACGAGTCGGTCGGCGATTTCGCGTACGTTCGCATCGTACTCGCTCGCCCGGACGCACGTCCGAATCGGTCGGAAACAGGGCGTCCAAATCGGATCCGGTAAAGCCGAATCCGATTCGGAGCCCTACCGGCCGAGATCGGAATCGACCCCAGAATCGTGGATTTTTTATTGAATAACATTACAACCAGGATATGAAGGATGTGTATACTGTATGGTGTATTACTAGCTACTGGTTTTTGCAGCAGGGGGCGCCCTTTTTTACCAGTCTCTGTTAGAATACCAGCATATCCCGATAATGTCACAAGTCGGGCCTCTTAACGTTCCTTTAATCACATACATTGCCCACGAAGGAGGAATCGCGAATTTACAGACAATGATTAGTTTTTGGTTCCCCCCCAAAGCTCGCTCCTGCGGTCGGGGTGTCCTTCAGGGGGTGTGAATCCTACATACGCGGGAGGGGGTTAAAACCCTGCAGACCCCCCAGCCAGGGGCTCTATGTTGAAGCAGCCCGGGCTCCCCCGCTGGCATCTAGTCTTCTCGGAGTCCGAAGTGACAATCCTCACAAGGCCACCTCTGCTGTCCATCTTTACAAAGTCGGTTAATTAAATACCCTTAATCTGTGTAAGAATAGCACCCGTGTTTCACAGTGCTTAGAAACAGCACTGATACAGTATAAAGCACTTTGTATAAAGCACTTTGTAACAAACAGGATGTTATAACGCATCAGTCTTGACTCTGAACGGCGTCAGTTTTTTTTTAATTTTTAGTTTTATATAGCGCTGTGTAGTTCTATCCAATTTTCTTTGAGTAGAGGCAGTTATACATTCGAGGAAGCCAAAATGACATGTATTCTGCCTTTAAAACCGGGCATCTGCAGTGTAAATCTGGAATGTTGGCATGTATGATTGGTGCAGACTATGTAACATTATTTTAACGTTTGCTCTGCATGGAGTTTCATTTGCAAGGGAAGTGGAAAGATAATTGCCCTCATTTAAACTGTTCGATGTTGTCCGGCGTCGCAGCAGCTCTCCGAGTCGCTGTGTGCTGCCTGGTTGTCTTTTAGAACACTGCCCGAAGGAGGGGAAAGGGCGGTGGCCCGGCGTCTGCGGCTCATTCTCTAACAGGAGCCAGATCTAAGCCCGAGCATGTGATGGGGCGCCCACTTACACCGAGGTTAAACACCACTGGTCTCAAGGCCCAAGCAGAGGTCACCAAGCAAATGAACCTTCAAGATTGTCGGTGATACTATGCTGGGTAAAAACCTCCAGAGTCCTCCACTTCGGCACACCTCCACCTCACGCACCTTACCTACCTGCGTAGGCACTATATCGCGCCTACCCACTGGACGAACAGGGGAGGACCCAAAAAGCAGCAAGTTTGAGATGGAGGGAGACAAATGCATAAGAGGTTTCACGGAATATTGAGCAGTCCAGAGGTTGGTCGAAAAAGTCAGTCCGTAGCCTTGATCTTGGCACGTGCGCTGGGCCGTCTCTTGGAGCTCCCCCTGGAAATACTCTTCAGTTATAGGACACTGAGGTGTGGCTTAAACACAACCTAAAAAATTCTGCTTACCAAAATTATTGGTATTTTGCTTCCTCTTTTCGCTATTGCACCCAGATACAATACAACTGACATTAATACCTGAAACAAGCTAGGACTATTGGCTTTGTCAATGGTTGTTACCCGCATAACAACGAATAGTGTAAGTAATAGTGAAAATGCTTCAGTACTGAGACTGTGAAATAACTAACGCTCAATTAAGAATGTTGAATCAAACTCTGTAAAATATTTACTTTTATTAATTGTGGGCTTCAAAAATGTCTAGAAGCTGCTCACATTGGACAGCAGGAATCCATGCAGCGGCTCTAACGCGGTAGCCCTGTTACATTTAGAGCCTAATCTCTGCCCTTCACCCCTCCTACCCCACTGCGGATTCAGATCAGTCAGGGGATCCTCCTTTCCGAATAGCTCGGATTGTGGCAGAAAGGAGTCTCTTCACAGTTGCATATAAGGCCATTGATGAGTGCTACAGCCGTTGAGTTAAGATTATTTGGTAAGGTGCAGGAGAGGGTAAAAATGGAGAGCCCGATAGGAACCTGACTCAGCAGCTGCTTTTTAAAACTTCTGGTGCTGAGCACCGGCTGGACCCGGCCCACTTAAAGCCCTGCATATAAGGAAAAGAATATATGCAGGCAAAGGGTTGTCTGAATAGACACCAGAAGAGTTTGGGCCCTTGGTGGAGCATTTTGACTTGGATGGCCTAAACCTCCTTGACGTCTGAGGCTTTTTGCACAAAGTCATAACTTGCAGCTCGTTGTGCCAACCTGTATCTTAGTACCACGTTTTATCTCCAATTTGAGCTACCCTTGTAGTTTCTGGTTATTGTAAACCATATAATCTATAAAGTGTTTATTAAAAAAAATCATCTGTCAAGCTTGCGTTCTACTCATCCGCATGTGGAAAGGGCGTAGGAATATAGTTTTCAAGAGTCATTGGCTCGGGTCAGTGAGTGTTAAGACTGCAGATGAGAGCCCAGCGCTTCTTCCGAAGGCCCATCACTGAAGACTACTTTAAGCCAATTGTTATGCATGCTTGCACTCCTTGCTGTGTAACTATTGCAAGTTTAGGTTCACTTGCAGGTGATCTATGGCAGGGGTTGACTTCCTTACTATTTAAATCTGGGTATTGACTTTTTTGGTTCTAATCTGCTTCCAGAATCCATACTCTGGGCAGTGGTACAGCTGTCTGAGTTTTATCAGGCATGTCCCGGTGGTGTTCCTGCAATATTGTGGACTGCCATTCATTTCTGTAGCTCTTACTACCCCTGGCAAGGCATTGAGGCACTTTATGATGGGCAGCACACTATTCCAGACCCTAAGATTAGGGCTTAGTCCAGTGTTATAGGAAGTAGTCTTGGGCACTCAGCAAACCATGTCAAGCCTTCACTCAAGGAATGTGGTAGAATAAGTTAGCAGGAGTTGGGTGCTGCCACTAGTGAGTGGGGGGGTTGTATGGCAGTTCATGTTTGGGATTGGTAGGTGAGCTAGAAGAGGTTGCATATGGAGGGTATGGCTTTCAAGATAAGTTGTGCTTGTGATCTTTGGAATTAGCTGTGCGGAAATTGCAGAAATGCCTTAATGGAGCTTCATGCAGGCGCTGCCATCAGACCCCAGAAGTTCAGCAGAGCCCACCTGCCTGCTATTGCTTTATTTAGTATTTGAAGCTGGAGGACCTCCTATACGACACCTACCACACACTATCCACTTGTGACGAACATCTGTGAATTTGGGTAACTTAATCCCCGATGATTACATTTCCATCAGGGGTGGTAGGGAGTGTTTTTGCTTGGCTACTAAAATAATTTCAAATGTTTAAATAGAAACAAATTGCTCCCAACGAAGTACATTGGAGAAGCAAAAGCACTGAACTAATCACAATGGATTCTGCGGATCTGAATACAAACAATGTTTAAGGAAAGACAAAGTACATTTCTGAACGAAATGGATGCTTAATTGGACAATGATTAAACATGGCTTAGAGATGAATAATGAGCGTCCTTCTATGCGCCTGTGCTAGAGACATTAGAGAACATTTCTTTCCCAGGTCTGACATGCTAGGTGGGTTTCATTGTATGACGTCGCGAGGAGGCTGGAGGGAGGATGTGAGGGGGCATCTCATACTGCACACGTTCACACCTGATTTCACTCAGTGCATAAACCAACAAATATGTAGAAGACATCGTGCTGCATTTAGCAGTGCTTTTCAAGCTGAGAAATGCCTCCATCTTATCGGTAGAAGCTACATTCTATCTTTTGATTTAATGCACATCATAATATGGACTTGTGTTTATGTTTCTGCCCCTCCCCCCTTCCCAGGGTGATTCTGAAGGTGCATTAGTAAACAAGCATTTGCAATGCAATAGGTCTCGCATTTGCCAGAGTTTAAGCTATTGGCATTGTAATGACAATGCCTTTTATTTATTTGTTTTCAAAACCCACACATAAATAAAAAGCATTGTAATTTACAATGCCAATAGCTCAAACTCTAGCAAATGCGAGACCTATTGCATTGCAAATGCTTGTTCTAACCAAGGCAGTAGTATGATTAATTTTTCAGATGGATGGCCTTGCATGCAAGCCAGCTGATTTTAAACTTGATTCCCGAGGTGACCAGTGTACGTCTCTTAGAATCAGGGACATGTCATTTTATTCTTTGCTAGGATGAGTTTTGTTGTGGAATGAAAATCCGCTTTAAGTTGGGAAAGAAAGTGTTGAGGGATGCTGCCCAGGATAACATTACAAATGCTTAGTAGAGGAGTAATTATGGCATATGGTGCTACCTTCAGTTGACTTGTGGATACAAGATGTAACTGCACAAAAATCTTGGCTGCTGCAATCATTTACCGACTGCCCCCCCAGCCATGACAGTTGATAGCTAAACATGCACTGTCTACCCCACAGTTTCCAGGACCAACCTTAATGGAGAAATGATCAAGTTGTCCACTGCTCATTCACCAAAAGTGCCCCACCCCATCTAATTTTCCTCTGCCTTTTGCTTTTCTACTGGGGGATTCTCCGTTAGGGCTCTGGGGCTGCACCCCCCTGACATTCCTGTACAAATATTAAATAGATTTATTTATTTAGAGCTATGATTGTTTCATTCTTTTGCTCACCATGCCATCCTAGGTTGGACCCAGCCATATGCAAATCAGTCTAGAACCTGTGCCTCATGGGAACAGTCCAGCCCGAACTGCCAAGCCAGGTCCTCTCTGGACCGGAAACAAACATCCTGGGACCGGTTTCGGGGCATCACCCCTCATCAGCCAGGCTAGCTTGAATCCAGAGGCACAGTGAGCCCAAGACCCACGTCTGGCCAAACCTGGCAAAGTTAGGGCGAGAAAGCAAAAGACACACAGATGATGGACGGTTTACAGAGCAAATCAAACATTCACCCCGAGTCAAGAGATCTGGGTTAAATCCATTGTTCTTTTGCTCACCATGCCACCCCAGGTTGGACCCAGCCATATGCAAATCAGTCTAAACCCTGAACCCTGTGCCTCATGGGAACAGTGCAGTCCGAACTGCCAAGCCAGGTCCTCCCTGGACCGGAAACAAGCATCCTGGGACCGGTTTCGGGGCAGCACCCCTCATCAGCCAGGCTAGCTTAAATCCATTGGCACAGTGAGCCCAGCACCCACGTCTCTAAAGCCCTTAAAAATGAATAATTGCCATTGTAGTCTATGGCAGTATTTTCTGTAGGCCAGTGACGCTGTCAGAGTCATGGTGTGGGGCGTTGGACTCTCCCTCCCTGCCTGAGAGCGGCGTCCATCATTCCCAGGCATAGATCCCACCCTTTCTGATTTGTCATACGTAGGAGTGGTTGCAACCACCATAAAGCACGTGTGTTTTGGTGCCTTGTCCTTGGTAATTGTAAGTGTTAGAATCCTAATCTTTTATGTATATTGTTCTGAGACCCCTAGCCACCATAACCTCCCCCACTGTGACACCCCAGGCCCTGGCTGCACTTCACTGGCTCCGTTAGAAGCAGAGGTGCAGCATTTGTTCCCCCATGAAATGGATGCAAAAGACGGGCAGGCCAGGGTTCTTGTTCGCTTGTGAAGTTGATCCAAATATCCGAGTCAAGGGCTAGGCGAGAGCTATGTGCTTACAGGCCATGGAAGTCAGAAGAGGCGCGTGCACCAGTCGAAATAAAAGCTCTGCCAGTTCTAACCCAGTGGCACCTGCCATGTAAATAAGTCAAAAGAGCCAAAAGGTTTGAAATACAGAGAGCCCCAGGAAGGCCTATTATTAATATGACACATGAGCAGAAAATATAAAATGCATTGAATTTTAGTCACAGCTTTGGGAACAAGAGCAGCTCATTATCTGAGGCTCAGGTCAGAGGATAACATGAGTGAGAAAGTAGAAGGGGTCAGGGGTGCACTTCCAGCAAGCTGGCTCTGTTAAGGAGCAAGGACAGCACCTTCAGATCTTAATATAGAGTCCTGTGCATCTTAAAACAAATATTGTGATGACTTGTTTTTACTTATAGCTGAGAATTATTCATTTGTTTATGGTTTGAAATGCACTGTTTCTTTTTGTAATTACTGCGGCCGATTTTGCTGTTTTACAGCATGGGCTAACAATTTCCTACAAGATTTGACGATTGCTTCATAGCAGTGTACATAACCATTCCATTTGGCAGACCCTGCCTCCACCACTTCTGAGTTATGCTGTTGCGTTTATGCTAATTTAGACCATATGATTATTAATTTGCCTGCCTGGTGAATGTGGAGACAATGTCATTCAGCGAGAAGCCAGACACCCTATTGGGTCAGTTGGTGTCACTCGCTTTGCTGTCTTGGTGGAAGTTACAAATTACTTTAAGCCTCACCACTTTCAGAAGTCACAGGCCGCCACTGCGGCAGTAGTTTGTTAACCAACGTGAATCCCTTGAAATTCACCCTACAATCAAACTAAAAACCTTCCCTAAAATCCTCACATTCTTAGTAGCAGTCCAGCAACCATAGGACCGTGTCTAATGTAATCTGCATTGGAGCGTTCTTGCACTAACAACCCCTTAACTCCACTTTTCTCAAAGTGCATTCTGTCACTCACCTACACAAAACACAAAACATTGCATAACAAGGTGCTGTGCTCCAGATCAGCGGCACCCCAGGTGAATTTGAATGCTCCTCTTGGACATATACCTCCATCCTAAGCCAAGAGACACTGCCCTGCACTCCCAACTGTCTCTTTCATCCCAAACTGGGAGGGAGGGTCTAGTGCCAGTACTGAAGCAACAGCTCTCTAGTCGCTTGAAATTCAATTGGCCAACTTGTTGATCTTGTTCGTTGCCGCGAAGTATCTTTATCCAGTCATGCACACAATACTGTGTTAACCTCCAATGTGTATTCCCCAAATTCCTCCCAATAGCACACCCACAAAGAAACCCTGATGTTTGTCTGAGACATTCTAACTATGTCCATGTACATTGCCGCTCCATGCTGCAAAGTGTTCACAATACACTCATATATATATATAAAGCGAAAGTTAATGTCCACTTCTTAATATTACACTACAACCTAGGATACTTTGCCTCTCCCTTTCTTTTTTGTTTAACCCCTCTTTGCACTTACTCGTTTAAGTTAAGCAGAGTGGAAATTCTGCATGTTTTTCACGAGATTCTATCCCAGTTAACACAAAATCAAATCAAATGTTTTCTGCACACAGGTCCCACCTGCTGAAGGGGGAAACTATGGGGGTCATTATGATGGTGGACGGACCGCCACCGCCAGCCGTGCGGTGGCGATCCGTCCGCCATCAAACGTGGATTTACCGCCCGCCAGATTAGGATGGCTGGCGGATCCACACTGCGACCGTGGCGGACGCAAATACTGTCCGCCACGGAAACGCCACAGGCAATCGTACAAATTGCCTGGCGGAGCTGTCTGCATCCATAAAATGGTGGCGGTGCCTAGCAGGCACCGTCCATCATATTATGATGCAGGCTTTGATCCAGCCTTTCCATGACAGCGAAACCGTCTTGGAAAGGCTGGCGGAGATTCTTTTCGGGGGCCCGTTGCGGGCCCCCAATGTGTTGGGGGGAGGTGTATGTGCACTGGGGGGTACCATGGTACCCCCCTACATTTCAGTGCACTAAGTGGCAGGCACCGTGTGGTGCCTGCCACTTAGTGCACTGAAATGCACAACATGCATTTTCAACATTGTGGCGGGTCAATGTTAAAATGCAAGATGCGACCGCCATGGTGGCGGTCACATCCTAATTGGGTGTGCGGAACTGCCGCATGTATTGCGGACGGTCCAGGTCACCAACACGATGGCGGACGGACTCCAGTCCGTCCGCCATCGTAATCGGGCCCTATGTGCAGAAAAAGTGCCCAAAATCATGAAATCACATGCAGTAATGGGCCTGCTAATTTTGGGACCGCCATGTAATTCCCCATTTCAGGCCTAAAACGTGTGGTGGTTGGCTGGCCAGAATCGATAATACTCTGCCAGGCATTACCACCACTTGTTACCATCCATCTCGTAATCAGGTCCTGTGTAGTTTATACATGTTGGCAAGCTTCTCTTTTCATAGTGTCCTTCAATCCCATCGGTAATATCACCACTTTCCCATTCCCCTTTCCACCACCGTCCTCCTCTTTTGATTTTTTCCTTCCATCTTTATAATGCTCTTTATCTTTCACCTATTGGGTTTGTGACCTCTAAGTTGTGTGCCCCATCTTCCCTTCCTCATTTCTCATGCCTCCCGCACACACTTGCCCCATACCCACACTCTTGTTCATGCTAGTTTCCTCTTTGCTCTGCTATCTGCATATTTTTCATCAGCCCCAAACCCCTTATGATAATGTTTCTGTGGTATCTATGTGCCTTGCCTGAGCCTGGAACTCCATGATGTCATCCGGAGAGCCAGGCTCAGGCGATAGAATGTAGAGGATTTGAAGGGGTTGAGGCGGTTGCTGCTTCACTTGGAGCGGTTGTTGGATGGGATTTCTCTCTTCCAATAAAGTAACTTCTTTCTCGACACCATATGGACTCCAGCTCATCCTTCGCCGTTGTCTTGAGTGTCACACTGGCGTAGTCAGCAGTTACGGACACCATGGAGAGAGACAGAGGCGCAGCTAGAGCCACATTTCGGGGGGCTACTAAAAATTTCGGGGGGGGGGCTCATTCTTCCAGCGATAGTCAGAGTGGAGATGCAGGGGTGAAAAAACGACAAATCCGCATTAGCAAGTAAACGGTCTTTTAAAGACCTGTGAAGTACTCGGGTGCGGCTGTGTGTACCCGGGAAGCTGTCTCAGCCCGGGCTGCCACACACGACGGGGGGGGCTGAAGCCCTTTCAGCCCAATGGGCGTTGCGCGCCTGGAGAGAGAGGATCCCAACACGTCCGTCTGAAGCGCTGCTCCACATCCTGCTCTACCGCTGTTTCGTCTGAAGCGCTGCTCCACATCCTGATCTACCACTGAGTGGCAACCTCCGGAACAGTGCCGTATTGCAGTTGGTCAAGTCCGGTATTGTAGACCTTCCTTTCCTGCTATATCTGTTTTTTTTTTCTCGCATCCGACGGGGGAGACATGAGCGCGTCTCTTTAAGCTGCTCTCGCTGAAGGCACACTTTTGAAGTGCGGTCCACATTACATATTCTCTGTGACTCTTACCTGCTTGTTTCAGCACGGTTTTCCCTGATGTGCTGTGTTAATAGTGGCACTCCTGCTCCGCTGCTTCTGCGGTTCAGCCATCTGTGGTCCGTGTGGTGAGGCTCTCCACTTCCTTTTTTGAGCCGTTAAAAGGTAAAGGGGTGCGCTCATAGACATTTCCGCTCTCTACACGCATGTGTCTTTCTACGCTCCTGTGTGTGCAGTATATTGTTTTTCTCTAAACACCTATGCATGCACGCCACTTCAGTGAGTCGCCCACATTATTGGAGTCATCTCTGTCGATTTCCAATCTGCTGCGCATGCGCGCCGTTTCAGTGGTGCGCACACTGGTGCTACGTGCTGGGCAAGTGATTCTCATTTTATTAATTTACCACGCAAGCGCGCAGCTTCATTGACGCACCCACTGCATTGAAGGTCTCTCTACTGTATGGTGTATAATCCTTATGTGTGTGAGCCTTTTCAGTGATGCGCACACTGTTTTGAGGGTGTTTCCTGATTTTCTACACTGGTTTGCGGTTTCTGTGGTGTACTGAGTCTTCAAGACTTGCACATCTCATCTCTTCAGTGATGTGCACACTGTGTGGTGAGCTGTTCCTGGTTTCTTACTGTGCATAGTTTCAGTGATGTGCACACTAGTGCTGAAGGTCTTCTGTGAAGTGTTCGCTCTTATAAGCTTGCGCATCGTTTCAGTGGTGCGCTCACTCTTCCGTGGTCTGCTGTTTTCTTACAGTTTGAGCACTCTAATCTGGCTGTGGATCACTGCGTATTTGTTCAAGCGCTCCTGATAACTGACTTTATTTGGTTTTATTTCTCTTAATTACTTTATTATGAATTTTTTTTTTTGCTTACCTAATTGTTGCAAAGTTACACAATGCAGAACATTACTCCTCCACCTTTTTTCTTAGCATCTCCAGGCACACTGGTAATTAGGTGACAAAAATGAAAGATGGTTTTTGAAAGATACGCCAGGGTGTGTGGGACAGCTTTGAGTTCTGAGAGAAAGGCCTCCTTATTGTTACATTGTTTGGGGCCCGAAGGACAAGAAATATTTGATCATCTTCCCTCTACCTCACAAGCTGACTTGGAGGAATTAAATGAATATGAGTTATGTATCAAAAAGCTGGATACTCAATACCTACCAAAAGTTAGCACCATTCTTGAACGGTACCAATTTGCCAGGAGATTCCAAAATACAGAGGAGTCTGTAGAAGATTATGTTACCAATTTGCAAAAATTGGCCTCCACATGTAAATTTGGGAATTTATCTGATGAGCGTGTCAGGGTCCAATTTATGGGGGGTTGTTGCATAGAAAAGGTGAGGGAGGAACTTTGGTTGAAGGATGAACATACCCTGGATGAGCTTCTTGTTTTGGCAAAGCGTATTGAACATTCAATAGAGTGTATTGGTGTGATAAAGAAAGAAAAGGAAAAAGATCAGAGTGTCAATATGATTAAGGAGAAAATTAAGAGTATGTCTGTTAAACTGGATGTAAGTGGTTGTAAAACTATATCTGCATCGGTACGCAGATGCTTCCGTTGCAACTCAAGTTCTCATCTTGCTAATGATAAAAAATGCCCTGCCATTATGATGACTTGTTCTAAGTGTAATAAGAAAGGACATTTAGCCTCCGTATGTAAAGCAAAAGGGGCCACCGTGAAAGAAATTTTTGTGAGTGATGATTCTGGGCCAGAGAGTAATGACATCATGTGTGGTCAGATTGTGCACCAGGTGGTTGATCACTGTGGTAACAAACACAGTCCGATTGACACCATTTGTGTTGCTGGAGAAACTACTGAAGTCCTTTTTGATCCAGGGGCAACAATTTCCATTGTTTCTAATGAGTTTTTCTCCAACAGGTTGGCTCACAAGGTTAAGTTGATCCAACCTGATATTAATACTTGTGTTTATGGTGGGAACCCATAAAATTGCGTGGCTACTTCAATGGTGTCATAGACTATACAACGCCTCACAGGTGGCAAAATTTATGTTTCCCAAAAAGGTGATAGCATAATTAGTTGGTCACACCAGGGTGATCTGGGTGTAATTGTTGATCCCGGTAGCGCCACACCTATTAAGTTGAAAGATTGTTTCACCACAGACATTAAATCTGTGTCTGAATCTTTACTGCCTTCTCAACTTAAAGCAGAATGCCCAAAAGTATTTTGGGATGGCTTGGGATGTTTGAAGTCTTATAAACATGAAATATGATTAATTGATCATGCCAAACCTGTTTGCTGCAAGGTTAGAAAAGCCCCTATTGCCATTCGTGAGGAGTTGAAAGCAGAAATAATGAAACTCAAAGCCCAGGGCTTAATTGAGGAGGTTGAGGGGACCTAGTGAGTTGCTCCCATTGTTGCTGCAAGGAAGGCTAATGGTAACTTACGTTTTTGTGTGGACCGTAGGCACCTCAATAAGTGCATAGTGGTTGATAGGTATCCCCTACCTAACATCTCTGAATTAATTATGTTGTTGGGTGGTGCTACTGTTTTCAGTACCATTGACCTAACCAGTGCCTATCAACAGATTGAATTGAAAGAATCTTCAAGGGACCTCACAGCGTTCATAACGCCGTTTGGTACCTTTCGGTATGTTCGGTTACCTTTTGGACTAGTCTTTGCTTCTTCTGTCTTTCAGCGTGCAATGGAGAGAGTTCTTGTGGCTCTGCTTGTGTTTGTGTTTATCAAGATGACATCTTGATATTTGGGAAGGACTCTCTGGAGCACGATGCAAGTTTTAAGGAGGTGTTAAGCAGATTGGAACCTCACTGTGGAACCTGAAAAGTGCAAGTTTGGTGTTAGGTCTATAACGTATCTTGGTCACATAGTGTCAGGAGAGGGAATCGTTCCGAAGGATGAATTGTTTAGTACAATCTTACACATGAGTTCTCCCACTTCCTGAGAGGAGTTAATGAAATTTCTCTGAATTATTGAATTTTATTCTAAATTCATTAAAGGATTTTCGGAACTCAGTGCCAACATGAGGTCTCGCTTGAGGAAAGGGGCTGTGTTCTCCTGGGACTCCCTCTGTGAACAAGAATTTAAATCACTCAAGCTACATCACAGTATGGCACCTAAGTTAAAAAATGTTGATCCTCAAAGGAAATCTATTGTAACCACTGACGCCAGCCTTAAAGGTTTGGGCGCTGTTCTCCATCAAGAAGGAGAGTTTGGTGCAGAGACCATCATGTTTCTGTCGAGAGCATTAAAGGATGCAGAGGCCAACTATTCTTTGATTGAGAGGGAGGCCTTGGCTGTGTTTTGGGCAGTGAAGAAACTCAAAAGGTTTCTGTGGGGTTCGTCATTTCTCGTGCGGACTGATCATAAACCCCTGGTGGAGACCTTCACTAAGAAAGGTGTAGATTTAATTTCAAGTCGTATCACCAAGTGGGTTATAGCCTTACAAGAATATGACTTTGTTGTTGAGTACTTACCTGGTGTTTGCAACTCTGTTGCTGATGCTCTTTCCAGGTTAGTTCCTGACGTTGAAGATGAATCTGTTTCTGAGGAATTTGTTGAGGATGACTCCATCTATGTGTGTGCCGTCAGTACATTCTCTGAAGCGGTGGCGTGAGGAATTGGCTAAGGATGAAGTTCTGATTGAGGTAATGAGGTGCATGCATAAAGGTTGGAAAATGAAAAAACAAGGTTCAGATTTGTGTCGTAATTACTGGGTTGTGCGTGATGAGTTATCTGTAAACAATGGTCTGTTGTTCAGGGGAACTAAGCTCATTCCCCCATCCAGTCTCAGGTGTGAAATAATGTGTCTTTCGCATGAAACACATCAAGGCATGACCAAGTGTAAGGAACGAGTGCGGATGTCATATTGGTGGCTAGGTATGGACAAACACATACAACGCTTAGGGGACGATTCCGATTCGGGCCGGAAAAAGCACCGACCGACTCGGATCCGGAAAAAATACCGACCGACACGTACCCGTGGCGCACGACACGCCAAGTACGATGCAAGGCGCGAAAAATCCGACCGACACGTAACGAAACCAAGTCGACCGACCGAGCCGCACGGAAAACAGCAATTCGGCCGGAAAAACACGCGAATCCAACCGACCGACACGCACCCGGAACAAATCCGACCGAAGCGTACACGCTAACTCCAAACCGCAAAGTACGATGCAAGGCGCGAAAACCACGAGCGAGTCGGACGGAGGACAAGCCGTCACGACCGACACGCATACAAAACCGAGCCGAAGCAACACAATACACCGCGACCGACGCGTATGCAGCATAGAAAACTGCACAAACACAGCGTGAGCGAAACGGAGAACACCGTACGAGACCAATGCAGGGTCCGACTCGGTCACACGAGCGTTTCCAACATACACAAACAGCACAAAGGAAAAATCACCCAAAAAAAGGCCAAACAAGCAATTACCAAGCCAATAAATACTGGGGGGGGTGGGGACAGAGAACAAAGACACACCCTCAACTCCACCTATATAAAGGACACAAATAACTACCATGAGCCTTTGCAAATGCCATTCCACTGCCAGCACCCAAGAGAAAGCAACCACACACCCACAGCTCATCCCTCACACAAGCCACACACCATCAGCACACCAACAAATACCAACCTCACATACACCCAGCAAAACACACACTCACACACCCTCACCTGCACACCAACACACACATCACTCACCATCACCACCCATCACCATGCCCCCCAAGAAGAATCACAAGTTCCTAGATTGTGAATTGGAAGTCCTGGTAGACGAGATCCTCAGGGTAGAGCCACAGCTGTTTGGCGCACTGGTCCAACAGACCCCCATCTCCCAGAAAACCAAGATGTGGGAGAGGATCATCAACAGGGTGAACGCACAATCACCATGTCTGCGCACAAAGACCGACATCCAGAACAGGTGGTATGACGTGCGCAGGAGGGTCCGGGAGCTGCTCAAGAAAGACTACCTCATCAGCCAATACACCGGCAGTGGCCCTCCTGCCAAGCCAGTATACCTCAGGCCCTGGGAGGAGAAGGTGCGGGCCATCCTTCCGCCAGTGAGCGTATATGGACTAAAGAACATCCCAGAGCCTGGTGAGTACACAACAAATGTACACAATATTCTGACACAAAACACACACACATCACTGTCAAGGGGAGAGTCAAACCATGCACTCATAGCAATTACACAGCAACCAGAACAGAATCATCCCAAAATGTGTATGTCAGTCAGATAAACACAACACATGCCATCAAAAAAGTTACATCCAACCGTGCCATCACATGTACAAACACAACTACAACTACAGCTAGGCAGTGGCACAAATAGAACTAACAAACACATCCAGACATGTAGCCACCACAACAACACCAACACACAGTGAAGACCACTCAAAGGAAGGAATTCTGTGTATGCTGGCCAAGTCAGTGTAGCCAATAGCATCATGGGAGTCGCAGTCACACATATTGCCCCCCACAACTGTCCCATCAACACCACCATGAACCATGTGCACATCACAGGGAGTGGAGAAGGACTCACAAGATGGCTGACACTGGCTACTGCTGTGGGGAGCACAAGGCCCTGCTGGCAAATGTGCACCAACAAACAGCAGGACACCACTGACTGACATCCTGAGAGACAACTTCCACTCCCTGCAATGCAAGCACGTTCCATGGTGGGATATCTGGCTGGCTGGGTGGGAAGGGGGACTTGCAGCACTGACTATAGTCACAAGCACCTCCCCTCACACACACCCCCAACACAAACTCCAAAGTACCCACCTGGTAGTATGCAATGCCCTCCATCCCAACACAAGATCCCACAAAGAACCACCACCCTGGGTTATGTTGTGTGAAGCACAGGGACACTCTTGGGACTCTTAGCCAAACATCTGCCAGGACAACACTCCCAGCCATCCTGTCAGCACAGCCAGCCCACCCCACAGGGAAGCAGAGTCAAAAGGAAGGAAGCATGGGCATGCTGGGAAGGGGGGTGGAGGCAATAGCATGATGGGAGTCGTAGTCACTGATATTGGTCACCCCCACAACTGTCCCATCAACACCACCCTGAACCATGCTCACATCACAGGGAGTGGAGAAGGACTCACAAGATGGCTGACACTGGCTACTGCTGTGGGGAGCACAAGACCCTGCTGGCAAATGTGCACCAACAAACAGCAGGACACCAATTAACTGACATCCTGAGAGACAACTTCCACTCCCTGCAATGCAAGCACGTTCCATGGTGGGATATCTGGCTGGCTGGGTGGGAAGGGGGACTTGCAGCACTGACTATAGTCACAAGCACCTCCCCTCACACACCCCCCCCAACACAAACTCCACAGTACCCACCTGGTAGTATGCAATGCCCTCCATCCCAACACAAGATCCCACAAAGAACCACCACCCTGGGTTATGTTGTGTGAAGCACAGGGACACTCTTGGGACTCTTAGCCAAACAACTGCCAGGACAACACTCCCAGCCATCCTGTCAGCACAGCCAGCCCACCCCACAGGGAAGCAGAGTCAAAAGGAAGGAAGCATGGGCATGCTGGGAAGGGGGTGGAGGCAATAGCATGATGGGAGTCGTAGTCACTGATATTGGTCACCCCCACAACTGTCCCATCAACACCACCCTGAACCATGCTCACATCACAGGGAGTGGAGAAGGACTCACAAGATGGCTGACACTGGCTACTGCTGTGGGGAGCACAAGGCCCTGCTGGCAAATGTGCACCAACAAACAGCAGGACACCACTGACTGACATCCTGAGAGACAACTTCCACTCCCTGCAATGCAAGCACGTTCCATGGTGGGATATCTGGCTGGCTGGGTGGGAAGGGGGACTTGCAGCACTGACCATAGTCACAAGCACCTCCCTTCACACACACCCCCAACACAAACTCCACAGTACCCACCTGGTAGTATGCAATGCCCTCCATCCTAACACAAGATCCCACAAAGAACCACCACCCTGGGTTATGTTGTGTGAAGCACAGGGACACTCTTGGGACTCTTAGCCAAACAACTGCCAGGACAACACTCCCAGCCATCCTGTCAGCACAGCCAGCCCACCCCACAGAGAAGCAGAGTCAAAAGGAAGGAAGCATGGGCATGCTGGGAATGGGGGTGGAGGCAATAGCATGATGGGAGTCGTAGTCACTGATATTGGTCACCCCCACAACTGTCCCATCAACACCACCCTGAACCATGCTCACATCACAGGGAGTGGAGAAGGACTCATGAGATGGCTGACACTGGCTACTGCTGTGGGGAGCACAAGGCCCTGCTGCCATGTGCACCAACAAACAGCAGGACACCACTGACTGACATCCTGAGAGACAACTTCCAGTCCCTGCAATGCAAGCACGTTCCATGGTGGGATAACTGACTGGCTGGGTGGGTGGGAAGGAGGTCCGGCTGCCAACCAAACACAACCAATGCAGACCATGTTCACACCCCAGAAAATACATAGAAATGCCCAAATAATGCAGGACAATGTGCCACACCAATATCAACCCCTGACTGTGACGACTCAGGACAATGCAATGTACAGGCCCGCACCCAGAGGCACAGTCACAACTGTCATGTGTGTCAACCATTGATGCCTGCAGAAACATGACATACATTGTTTGTGTCTCCCAAAAACAGGTGATGATGGGGACACAGCAGCAGACGCTGAGGAGTCCCAGTCCCAGGCTCAAGAGGATGCCGGAGCTCACTGGTGTCGTACAGCCTCTGTCCTCCTCGGACGATGAAGAACAACCTGGCACATCCGGTGCAAGTCAACATGCAGCACCAGCAGGACCACCAGCTGCAGCACCAGCAGGACC
Organism: Calotriton arnoldi; assembly: GCA_963921515.1. Classification (NCBI taxonomy): domain Eukaryota; kingdom Metazoa; phylum Chordata; class Amphibia; order Caudata; family Salamandridae; genus Calotriton; species Calotriton arnoldi. The sequence goes on along the minus strand of CAWUFW010007308.1, from coordinate 282,061 downwards.
ACCAGCTGCACCCCCTGCACCCACCCCTACAACGACTGTCACCACGAATACCATCCCTGCCGACATGGACAGAATAAGGAGCAACACCAGCACAGTGACCCTGGACCAACCTGGGGCCATGGCCACCACCACCACCACCAACTCCCAAGGTGGACCAGGGTTATCTGTGCGTGCCACTGCACACACTGCACATGTCAGCAGGGGTGGTGGGAGGGGTGGGAGACAGAGGTCGCTGCTTGCAGACGTTGCTGGTGTGCATGATGACCCACAACTGGTACGCATAGCTGATGCGTACCAGTCCAGCACCGGAGAGCTCAGCCAGGTAGTGGGGCTCCTCAGAGACATTAAACAGCAGCAGGCTGCCCATCATGCCCGCTTGGACTCCCACATGTCCCACGTGGAGTCACACATGTCCCGTGTGGAGTCACACATGTCCCGCGTGGAGTCCAAGTGGGATGCACTGCATGAGATGACGGCGGTGCACAGGGACATTTTACAATGCCTCCGCCAGATGAACAGCAACCAGTCCACACCTCCCTGTGTGCCAACAACATCTGGTGCCGAACAAACTGCAACTGCCACAGGGAGGGAGGAGGACTCTGGCGGAGAGTCCCCTGCACCGCAGCAGCCTGCACTTGAGGGCCCCCCCAAGAAGAGGGGTCGTCCGAGGAGGGAAAAGTGAGAGGCCGATGGCCAAGCGCAACTCCCAGGAAGCCTGAACCTGTTCTGGATGTTCGCCTTTGTGCACAGACTGTTCACCCTGTTGACGGCAACACTACTCCCACACATTGCATGGGGAGTACAAGTTGGACCAATGTGTCAGACAACTGTGGCCCCGATACTGGGGATCCTGTCTACCCGGACTTTCAATTCACCTAGGAACTTGGGATTGCAAGATTCATGTACAGCACAACCCATCCTATGCACTATTAACACAAATGTATCACAATAAACACACTAATACACCATACTTGCCTCTGTCGTGATTCCAACGTGGGTGCTGTTATGGGGATGATGTACTGCAAAATTACACTGTGTATGCGAACTGCAACAGCAAGGACAACACAGGCATGTGAGTACAGGAAACGTGACACACATGAGGGAGACACACCACCAGGGCTACACGACACATACACACCTAGGCCATCTGACTCATTGCCTACACTGATGTTGCCAGGGAAGACGGTGCAATGCACAGACACCACACCCATTCCCAGTTGTAGTCAAGTAGCCCACAGGTGCAGTAAGCAAATGGCAGTCAAATGTGTGACCACAGACAACGCACATCACAAAGTGAAGCACAGGTTTATTACACAGTTGCAACATGCCGTAACCACTACAGATGCAAGGTAACCCCACCTGGCAGCGGGCACACAGTCAACAACTGTAGACGGAAGGAAGTCCATGGGTGTGGCGCACATCACCTGTAGGGACACAACAGCTACCAGCCTGGATGTGCAATCACGTCGTCGGTGGACACAGTTGACCAAACGAATCTGAAAGTACCCTGTGAAGGACAGAAATGACACACAGTCAAAAGCAATGGAGTACAGGACAGAACAGCAAAACACATGCACAATACATGTTACAAGATACCCACCCAGAACCAAGTTAGCATGTCAACACTGTTGGGGAGTACAGCCCACCTGTTACCACACATCGCAACACACATCCAGTCAAGTGGCCCATGGACACACTCCCACAGCACCAGAGCACCACCCACACATCATGCCAACTCACATCATTGACATGACACCTCAGGATACTCACATTCAGCTAAAGAAGTTGGTGATGAGCTGTGTGCGGACATCACCATCACCATCATCATCATCATCATCGTCACTGGCATCGTGGTCCAGGCCAGGATCCTCCACAGGTGGCGGATGTTGGTCATTGTCATCCTGGATGAGAGGCAACTCCTTCCGCACTGCCAGGTTGTGGAGCATGCAGCAGACGATGATAATCTTGCACACTTTCGCAGGGGCATATGGGAGGGACCCTCCGGTCTTGTCCAGGCAGCGGAAGCGGCTCTTCAGGAGACCAAAGGTCCGCTCAATCACTCTCCTGGTCCGACCATGTGCCTCATTGTAGCGCATCTGGGCAGGTGTCACAGGGTTCCTGAGGGGTGTCAGCAACCACGGCATGTTGGGGTATCCCGAGTCACCTACGGACAGACAAGTGCACATTAGCTGACTTGGAACAGTGGGCGGAATACTACAGATCAGATCACACACAATGGCACAAAGTCAGTACACACCGACAAGCCAGGCACGCTGGTTCTGCATCTGTGCCATCATCCTGGGGATGCGACTACTCCTCATCACAAAGGCATCGTGTGCTGAACCAGGGAAACGGGCACACACGTGTGTGATGGTCATGTCTGCAAGACACACCACCAGTGCATTGACCGAGTGGTAGTGCTTGCGGTTCCTGTAGGCCTGCTCCTGGGCCTGTGGTGGTACCAAAGCCACATGTGTCCCATCAATGGAGCCAATGACATGCGGCATCCTCCCCAGGGCATAAAAGTCACTCTTCACGTCAGTGAGTCGTCGCAGTCTAGGGAAATAGATGTACCGGTTCAGGAAGAGCAACATTGCCGCCAAAACATCGCGGAGCACACGGCTGAACATGGTCTGTGACATCCCACCAGCAGTCGCCACAGTATGTTGGAAGGTACCAGTGGCAAAGAAGTGTAGGGCTGCCATCACCTTCACCTTGGGGGTCAGCGCTGTAGGATACGGCCGGCCAGGCTGCAAATGTGGGGACAACTGCACTGCCAAATCCTCAATCAGCTGCCTGGTGAAGCGGTACCGTCGGATGCTGTCCCGTTCCACCATCGTTGCCAGGTCTGGGAATGGCCGATGGACAGCAGGAGCCCTGCAGTGCAGAGGAGAAGTAAGCAAGATTGTCAGTCACCCCACATATGCGGCATTGAACACACTCAAGATCCCAACATACATCATTATGAGGCACAACTACATGAAGTGTGCAGTACCGGAAGGACATGTATGGTACATACATGGCCAACATCTGTCAACACGGTCCAACAGGTGGCATCAATTAGTCCCAGGTTGGCCCATTGGATATCATGAGGCCGTGTCACAGTTCCCATCTCCTGCTGCCATGTCACAATAACCCCCCACAGGGACATGTGAGGACAGATGTGCCCCAGGCACCACAGCTCAACGACAGGTACATTCCCAGGGACCCTGTAATGCCACATGGACACTGGCATTACATGGAGTATCATGTATACACCACAGCAAAACAACCATGACCCCCACAGGTAGTGGCCCCACTTGCCACGGCAGGACAGACATGGACGTCTGTGACACACACGCACAACATCAGAGTCCATGCACACACAACGTGGATGTGGAGACTGTCTCCCATTGTGCACATGAAATCAGAGACATTGTAAACACCACATGCACAAAGACTGTGGAGGACCATCACTATTGTGCCACTGGGACACCCTGGCTCAAACATACCGTCCCACATGGGACTCACGGGGTATGTGACATGACATACACATACACCACTGTGAAATGTGACCATGGCACATGCACAGATATGAACAGTTGCACATCACAGTGGTCACGTACACGTAACACCCAGGATCCTGTCCCCATGAACACGTGCACAGCCTGGGGGTGGCTGCCCACAGGTGACACCCACAGGACAACATGTACACCAACATACACACAATAGGAAATGCAGCCTTACATGCCTTATGATAAAGTTTGGACAGGCTGTCGTGATGGTAGGTGTGCCCCTCACTCCCTGGGAGCTATCTGTGGCTGGCATATGTCCATCTGAGACAGGCATGCTGACATATGCCAGTCACATGTACAGTGATGCGTTGAACAGCAATGGACCGATCGGTGCCTCCGGCCGGCCCATTGCTTTCAATGTGTGCGGGCACGCATTGTACCCCTGTGCGCGTTGTACCGCAATGGACCGATCGGTGCCTCCGGCCGGCCCATTGCTTTCAATGTGTGCGGGTACGCGTTGTACCCCTGTGCGCGTTGAACAGCAATGGACCGATCGGTGCCTCCGGCCGGCCCATTGCTTTCAATGTGTGCGGGTACGCGTTGTACCCCTGTGCGCGTTGAACCGCAATGGACCGATCGGTGCCTCCGGCCGGCCCATTGCTTTCAATGTGTGCGGGTACGCGTTGTACCCCTGTGCGCGTTGAACAGCAATGGACCGATCGGTGCCTCCGGCCGGCCCATTGCTTTCAATGTGTGCGGGTACCCGTTGTACCCCTGTGCGCGTTGTACCGCAATGGACCGATCGGTGCGCACCCATTGACAATGGGCTTGCCTGGCAACGGACGCGTTTTCGGATTTCGAACGAGTCGGTTGCTGGAAAATCAGTTGGTCACCCACAACAATGTTGCAAAATCATGTATGTCATGAAGTTGAAGATTTGAAGGATGCTGTGGGCGTGTTTTGGTGCTGCTATTCCATGGATTGGCCAGATTCAGAAGATGCAAACGACTTGGACCTATCACTTTGGACACAAGGGACAGTATCTGCCTCTCCAGCACATATATATTGCTGGCTGTTCCCCTGAGAGCCCACTTGCCTGCACTACATGCTCCAAGACGACATCTGCCACTGCACTGCTGCTGTCTCTGCCCCTCTGGACCCTGCAATGGCACGTACTGTGGAGAGAGCCCCAGCCTTCAGCCTTGAAGAGAACCAGGCCCTGCTGGACAGCCTACTTCCACAGTACAGCAAGCTGTATGGGACACCAGGGGAGCAGGTGAGTGTTCTGTGCACTGCCTTTCTGAATGTGCATGTTTGTCTGACTAGCAAGGCTGAGAGTCTGCACGCCACTGGCTAGCAGGCTCACTGAGTAGTTGTCACCCCCATAGTGTGTAGTGACTTGCACTGGACAGGTATGGTGCAGTGACAGTGCATTTGAACATGGTTTTACTTCCCATGCAATGATACCATGTAGTGACGTCTGGCAAACTGTCCATGGTCAGCTTTGCACTGCCTGTGTACATCATGTGCCCCTGTGATTGAGACATGTATATACAACTGTGTCATGCACGGATATGTTGCATGTGTGGTAATGGCCTTTTCACTTTGTCATCCTCACAGGTTAATGCCCATCGGAAGCAGGAAATCTGGAAGGACATCGTCCGGGCTGTCCGGTCCGTGGGGGTCTACAAGCGCCGGATCCGCAACTGCCAGAAGAGGTGGCAGGACCTTCGGGGCTGGACCCGGAGGATTGCACGGGTCCAGCTGAAGCTGTCGCCTCCTCGCAGGAGGGGCGGAACACGGACCCTGACCCCCCACATGCTCCAGATCCTGGCGGTGGTCTTTCCAGACCTGGATGGGCAGCTGAAGGCCAGACAGCAGCAAGGAGGGGGTGAGTCAAAGACTGCACTGTGAACTCTGTATTACATGCTTTGTGCCCTCCTCTGGCCTGGTTCAACTGCCACAGTGCAGCAGTCATGTTGTCCAGGAGCCATGTCCCTCTATTGTGCACTGCCCACTGCTCATCTGATACCCAGGTGTGGCCCTTACAGTCAGGGAATTGTGTCACTTGGGACTGTGTCCTTGCAGTTTGCTTCACTAAAGGTGGGGGACAGCATCTGTTTCCCTAACTCTGTTGTGGGCATCATGGGTGGGTCCATTGTTCACACAACGCCTGGGTTTGGACATGTGATCTGCGTGTTGCTTTGATATGCGGTCCACTTGCTGAGCTGAGCCACCACATGTGCCTGGGGTATGTGGCACACGCCCATGCAGCGGGTGGGAACAATGTTTGTGCCCCAGGAGTGTGCAGATTACGTGTGTCACACATACATAGCCAGCTATCCACTGTCCAGGGCACATCCCTCATTCATGTGGAGCAGGACAGTCATGCCTACTCCAGGCCATGCAATGCACTCTGTACTCCCACTCCCGTGTATCAGCTGACACATTGTGCACAGTGATTTGACCCCTCCGGTGTCTGCCTCTGTGTCAGTGTGCTGTGGATTAGTTGCCAGGACTGCTGGGGTGTTTCTTGGTAGGGGCTCAGCATGCCCCTGGAGATGTGACCATAGGAGACGATACTTGTGTGTCACATAGGTGTTTGATCAGCTGCCCGTGCAGACTGGGGTATGCGAATGTGATGTTCAGGCAGCTGTTCCCCATTCACAGCAAATTGTGAGGGGCTCAGGTTTAGAGGGTAGTGTCACAGGTCTCCCATATGTCCAATAGGTGTGACCTGGACAGATGAGGGTTGAGATGATGTGTTGTGTGGGGGATGTACATGTGCACTTGTGCAGCTCCAGGACTTGCATTCCCCATGACCTACTATTGTGACACAGTGCATAGTGTTGTTGTCTGGCTGCCAAGTCATACATCACTGAGACAGTGATGTATGACTTAACAGTCATGCCTCTGCCATGGCATGTGTCAACTTATTTGTGGTCCTGCAGGGGAGTGACATGTGCTACATGCACACCATAGTGGCGCTGGCTATCAGGACATGGGTGCATCATGGTGTCTGTCGCTGGTATGCATCACATGCATTTCCTATTTGACTCTGGGCATCCCTTTCATCCGGAAACCTGTACTGACTCAGTGGCAAGAGCTGTGATGTGTCCACACCGTGTCCTCTGCACTGTCCAACTACTGTGTACTTGGTGCATGTGTCCACACTGGGGTGTTGCAATCCAACAGACACCAGACAGATGGGTGCAAGGCCATGTGGGATGTGAGTGCCATGCTTGGCATCAGACTGACAATTGGCTTCTCCTGTTCAGTTAGGGCACTTTTAGCAATGTACAACTAATGATGCCAGGGCTTGCTCTGTGATGTGCTGTGCTCACAGTGGTGTGTGCGTTTGGTGCAGGTGACTGATGTCTGTCTGTTTCCCCATTGTTTGCAGATACATCCACGGCCACGGAAGGGGACAGCTCCACGGACCAGGAGGAGCCAGAGAGCCAGACTGGGTCAGCAGCCGAGGAGTGGTCGGAGGGACCCAGTGGCACGGAGGGCGAGGGAGCCACACCGAGGAATCCTCAGCACCATCCACCTCAGCTGAGGACCAGAGCAACTCGGAGGATGACTCCCTTGTGGAGGCGGGTGTCAGCAGCCACCACACCCCAGCTAGTGTTGCTGTCCCCGCCACCACCAGCACCACCACTGCCCTCCCATCGGCTCCCATTCCCAAGGTCCGTGGAGGCTCCCATGTTCGGGAGCGTGTCTCCTTTGGCCCAGGCACCGCACCCCCTGCCCCTGTGTCCCCTGCTGCCCTGAGTGAGGAGTCTGTGTACCTCCTTCGCCAGCTCCATGTAGGGCAGACAGCCATGCTGAGTGTCCTCCATGCGCACACCGCACTGTTGACTCAGCTGGTGTCGTTCATGGAGGGCATCTCATCGGGCATGTCTGACCTACAGAGGGGCAACAGGTCCATGGACTCCTCCCTGACGGCAGCAGTGTCCCTCCTCAGACAGTCCCTCACCCCTCCTGCCTCTGCTCCATCCACACTCCCCAGCACCTTGCCCGTCCCAAGCACACACACACCGGCACAGGCACACACCAGCACACACACATCCAGCACACAGACACACACGCCACAAACTAAACGCACACGCACGCACAGTCAGGGGACTGAAACCAGACTCACAGGGGATGGGGCCCTGGTACACACACACGCATCCACGGGCACTGCGCAGTCCTCAGTTGCCTCTCCCTCCAAAGCACCCTCCCTTGCCTCACCTGCAACCCCAAAGACCCAGCGCCTCTTCCTCAGTGACCTCGGCCTCTTCCCCTCCGATCCAGCTGCCCCAGCATCCAGGGGGAAGAGGAAGCCCCCACACGGAGCAGAGTGCCCCTCGCCCCCGGACACCCTCCCCCAGGCGCAGACAGACTGAGGCCCCCACCCGCAAGTCCCCCAGAGTGGTAAGAGCAAGACCCCGCCGCCACCCTGCAGCTCAAGCACCAGGTCACCTTCCTCCATCCCTCAGGCCCCCACTCCACAGGTGCCCCCGCCACACCCTGCCCCAGGTTCCCCCACCCACAGATATACCATCCCCAAGAGGCTCCGGCCTTCTCCCCCTGCCACTTGCTCTCCCGGCACCACACCCCCGCTGCGCTTGTCTGTGCCACTGATGTGGTGAGGGTGTCCTCCCCCTCTGTCCAGCCCACCTTGCCTGTTCCCCATTCTCCTCCCCTGGTGGTAGGCACTGCAGTGGAGTCCACTACCACCCTGTCTGACTTGGGCACTGCAGTGGCGGACCTGTCCACTCCATCTGCAGGGTCCACTGCAGTCGTGCCGGCACCCACAACATCTGAGCCATGCCCCCCAGTTGTGCTGGCACACACATCTCAGACACCTCCACTGCAGTTGTCAGTGGCTCTCCAGCACCCACCACCCCTTCCCTGCTTCCTCCTGGTGAGCCCTGATCCTGTCCCTGCGGTGCCTGGCCTACCCCCCGGTTGCCCCTCCTAGTGGATTGTCCCTGGTTTTGTGCAGGCATGTGTAGGGTGGCATCTGCCACTGTCACCCACTTGTGACTTTGTTGATGGACTGGCCATTGGCCTTTGTTTATGTTCTACCGGACTTCTACTTTTAATGCCACATATGCTGAATAAAGCAACTTTCTGTTCTCTAGTGCTTTTGCTTCTGATGTACATGATGTTGATGATGCTAACCATGCCCTTGCTGCAGTGATGGTGATATTTGGTCTCATGATAATGAAGTGTTACTGTGCAGGAACCCATGTGGTCCAGGGGTTATGTGTCCTATCCTGTGGTGTATCCATGTCATCCATAGCAGCATCTGAGGGTGTCATGTGTTCAGTATTTGGCAATGAGATTTCCTACTTAGATTGGCAACTTCACATCTGTGGCTTCCACCCCTGCACATCTGTTGTGCCTGCCATTGTTCTATTCGTCTACTTCCCTGACCGTGTGGCCATCTCCAGTGAACATGCAGGTTTGGGCATCAATGGGGAAGGACTCATCTGTGTTGTCAGTGCAACATTGCTATACAAGTGTGTTGGATCTGTGCTGATGATTCCGTTGGCACTTCCATGACCAGGCTGATGGGACGGGAGCCCTCATTTGTTGCTAATTGTTGATTGTGTGTCCCATTGCTGCCATGGTATGGTATCTGTTCGCCTCACATCTGCAGTCTCCACAGGGTATCTGCATGTGTGTGCCCATTGGTGCAAATATGTGGGTCTGCATTCGGATGGTCACTTCTGTCATTGTGTCATTGATGATTGTTGACGGTGTCAGCCCCCATGGGTGTTGTTTGTCTGCACATGGCCAAAGTTATGTCTTATTTGCACTGCAGGATTTGGCTCCCCCAATTTATGTTGCAATGGGACACATACACTACTTTGCCACTGATGTGTTTGTTGTTCTGTGACCAGGAATCATCCATGCAGTTTGGCAGTTGCACCTCTTACTTTGTCAACACTTGCCTTTTGGTCACTGTGATGATGGGGGTTTGGACCCCATTGCCACAATGTTCAAGATGTGCTGCAGCTATGGACCCCACACTTACATTTTGGTCACTGCGATGATGGGGGTTTGGACCCCATTGCCACAATGTTCAAGATGTGCTGCAGCTATGGACCCCACACTTACATTTTGGTCACTGTGATGATGGGGGTTTGGACCCCATTGCCACAATGTTCGAAATGTGCTGCAGCTATGGACCCCACACTTACATTTTGGTCACTGTGATGATGGGGGTTTGGACCCCATTGCCACAATGTTCGAAATGTGCTGCAGCTATGGACCCCACACTTACATTTTGGTCACTGTGATGATGGGGGTTTGGACCCCATTGCCACAATGTTCAAGATGTGCTGCAGCTATGGACCCCACACTTACATTTTGGTCACTGTGATGATGGGGGTTTGGACCCCATTGCCACAATGTTCGAAATGTGCTTCAGCTATGGACCCCACACTTACCTTTTGGTCACTGTGATGATGGGGGTTTGGACCCCATTGCCACAATGGTCATGGCCTGCTTGCATTGTGGGTGCCACACACATATATGTGTGGCACATGTGCTAGGGGGTCACATTGTATGTTCAAAGTCATGTTCGGTGTTGTAGGCATTTGACACAGTCTACACACGCTTGTCATGGTGTTGGGGGGATGTCTTCTTCTTGCATTCCCTAGGTTGTGGTGTGCTGGTTGTGTCATGCATTGTCCATCCTATGAGTGGGGGTGGTAGTAGTGGTAGGCATCCTGCCCCCCCTGGGTAAGGGTGGTAGTAGTGGTAGGCATCCTGCCCCCCCTGGGTAAGGGTGGTAGTAGTGGTAGGCATCCTGCCCCCCCTGGGTGAGGGTGGTAGTAGTGGTAAGCATCCTGCCCCCTGGCTAAGGGTGGTAGTAGTGGTAGGCATCCTGCCCCCTGGGTGAGGGTGGTAGTAGTGGTGGGCATCCTGCCCCCCTGGGTGAGGGTGGTAGTAGTGGTAGGCATCCTGCCCCCCTGGGTGAGGGTGGTAGTAGTGGTGGGCATCCTGCCCCCCTGGGTGAGGGTGGTAGTAGTGGTAGGCATCCTGCCCCCCTGGGTAAGGGTGGTAGTAGTGGTAGGCATCCTGCCCCCCTGGCTAAGGGTGGTAGTAGTGGTAGGCATCCTGCCCCCTGGGTGAGGGTGGTAGTAGTGGTAAGCATCCTGCCCCCTGGCTAAGGGTGGTAGTAGTGGTAGGCATCCTGCCCCCTGGGTGAGGGTGGTAGTAGTGGTGGGCATCCTGCCCCCCTGGGTGAGGGTGGTAGTAGTGGTAAGCATCCTGCCCCCTGGCTAAGGGTGGTAGTAGTGGTAGGCATCCTGCCCCCCTGGGTGAGGGTGGTAGTAGTGGTGGGCATCCTGCCCCCTTGGGTGAGGGTGGTAGTAGTGGTAGGCATCCTGCGCCCCTGGGTAAGGGTGGTAGTAGTGGTAGGCATCCTGCCCCCCTGGCTAAGGGTGGTAGTAGTGGTAGGCATCCTGCCCCCCTGGGTGAGGGTGGTAGTAGTGGTGGGCATCCTGCCCCCCTGGGTGAGGGTGGTAGTAGTGGTGGGCATCCTGCCCCCCTGGGTGAGGTGGTAGTAGTGGTAAGCATCCTGCCCCCTGGCTAAGGGTGGTAGTAGTGGTAGGCATCCTGCCCCCTGGGTGAGGGTGGTAGTAGTGGTGGGCATCCTGCCCCCCTGGGTGAGGGTGGTAGTAGTGGTAGGCATCCTGCCCCCCTGGGTAAGGGTGGTAGTAGTGGTAGGCATCCTGCCCCCCTGGCTAAGGGTGGTAGTAGTGGTAGGCATCCTGCCCCCCCTGGGTGAGGGTGGTAGTGGTGGTAAGCATCCTGCCCCCCCTGGGTGAGGGTGGTAGTAGTGGTGGGCATCCTGCCCCCCTGGGTGAGGGTGGTAGTAGTGGTGGGCATCCTGCCCCCCTGGGTGAGGGTGGTAGTAGTGGTAGGCATCCTGCCCCCCCTGGGTAAGGGTGGTAGTAGTGGTAGGCATCCTGCCCCCCCTGGCTAAGGGTGGTAGTAGTGGTAGGCATCCTGCCCCCCCCTGGGTGAGGGTGGTAGTGGTGGTAAGCATCCTGCCCCCCCTGGGTGAGGGTGGTAGTAGTGGTGGGCATCCTGCCCCGCCTGGGTGAGGGTGGTAGTAGTGGTAGGCATCCTGCCCCCCTGGCTAAGGGTGGTAGTAGTGGTAGGCATCCTGCCCCCCTGGGTGAGGGTGGTAGTAGTGGTAGGCATCCTGCCCCCCCTGGGTGAGGGTGGTAGAAGTGGTAGGCATCCAGCCCCCCCTGGGTGAGGGTGGTAGTAGTGGTAGGCATCCTGCCCCCCTGGGTGAGGGTGGTAGTGGTGGTAGGCATCATGCCACCCCTGGGTAGGGGTGGTGGTGCGCATTCAGGCCCCTGTGTGCATATGTGGCATTGGTGATGGGCATCCCGCCCCTATGGTGCTGCTGTTGCTGGTGTAAGTATATTCTGCATCCCTGTGTGTGTGTGTAATGTGTCGTGTACGTGTTGTATGTGTTTCGTGGTTGGTGTCTGGCTTACCTTCTGCGCCGTACGCGTCCGTGCCTGTTCCGGTAGTAAATGTAGAATATTGGTATGATCGGGACGAAGGGATTCATGGTTGGTTCGTGTCGTTCGTCCTTCTCGTTGCTTCGCGTCGTCCTCGTCGCTTCGCCTCGTCCTCGTCGCTTCGCCTCGTCCTCGTCGCTGCTGTGTTCGTCTCGGAGCCGTGGATCGTGTTGTGGCGCGAATCGGAGCTTATGTGCGCCTCTCCCGGATGCTTTGACGTGCCGTGCGTAGCGACGGGTTCGGCGCGTACGGAAAGCGCATCGTACTTGTCCGGCCGGACGGGGCTGCATTTTTCCTTCCGTGCGACCTGATTCGGCGTTTCCGGATTCGCCTCGGTCGGAGAACAGGACCTGGTTTGGGTGAGTACGGCTCGGCCGGATTCTTTGCTGTTGTGCGCATCGTACTTGCTCGTTCGGTGTGCTGTACGGATCGGTCGGGAAACAGGCTTTTGCATGGTTTTTTTCCCGACCGATTGGTATTGGGTGCGCCTCCGACCGAGATCGGAATCGGCCCCATAGTCTTTAGTCTGCTTTGTTAACCCTGGCCACCAGTAGTGCTGTTTCAATAAAGAAGTAGTTGCTGTAACGACCTGTATGCGCAGAACCCAAACCCTTGTGTGCTGCTACAATTAAGCCTTGCCTACGATCCATATTTGGTATTACTCTATCCCCCACTCCAGGAATCTGAGCATATGGAATTTTGTGTGCATCTAACTTGTAGGAGTACTTGAATGGAAATTTCTTTGGTACTGCTGTGCTGCCTTTGCGTGAAGCATTGACAGCTACCATAATCTCGCCGTCTACTCTCGTCTTTGAACGAGTAACTGCAGCTATGGCGGCTGTCCGAACAGCCCCCTTTGCGGCTTCATCAGCCAATGAATTCCCTTCAACGTGAACGCCATCACGCTGATGACTCAGTGTATGTATCACATGAGGCCTTGGTAGTTCGTTTCTCAACTCCACTACCTGTTCCCATAGCATTTATGCTTAATTGTGCCACCTTTTGCATCTTTGAACCCGTTTTGTTCCCAATTATGTAAATATTTATTGTACGACTGTACACAGTAAAAGGAATCACACACAATTAGTGTGGCGAATTCGTGTTCCGTGTTTACAAGTGCCAGTATCAGTGCTTTTAATTCTGCCAACTGAGCCGTGCAGTCTCCTAGAAATTGCGTTTTAGTGCAACTCGGATGGAACTTTCCATCGTGCATGCGACCTTTAACAATTGCACACGCTGCGCTGTAAGCTTGCTTACTCCCTATGGCTGGTTGAGCAGATCCGTCAGTGTAAATAATGTATTCATACTGATCTAGAGGCAAAATCTCATTTGGTAGAGGATATTCTTCTTCGTATTGCAGAAATGCTTGTGTTTTTAAACTTGGATCAAATCTGTATTCAACATCCGTTGCAGTAAGAGAATTAGCCCATTGTATCCATCTGGGATGTAAGGCTTTCGCATTTGGAATGCTAGCTTTTGTAACAGCTTCTAAAGCTGGTACTGGGGTCACGACAATTATGCGTTTACCCTGAGCCAGAGCTCTTTCTCTTGCCACAGCGGTCTGCACTGCTGTCAGGAATTTTTCTGTTGAAGTGAAACGCATCTCTGCGTTTGTGTACAGGTGTGATTTGTATGCAATTGGTACCGTTTCGCCTTCATTGAAAGTCAAATAAGTGTACCCGCATTGACCTGCTATTACTCGTATCACTAAGTTGCGTACGTTTACTCGTGTCTGTAAGTGTTTTGAAGCTATCATGTCTTCTTGTAGTGAACGTAGGATGTTCCTGTGTCCATTGTCTGACTGAAAAATCAGGTTTTATTCAGTCGTAGAAAGGTTTTACTCTTTCTGCGTAATCCAAAATGTATGTTCGACCAAAATTTAGGCATCCCAGAATTGATTGTAAATTCTTCAATGATTTTGGAGGTTGGAGCAGTGCACACTTTTCTAAAAAGTTAGCTGCTAAGGCTTTTTCCTTCACTTGACAGCTCATACCCTAAAAATAGGACACTGAGGTGGGAAATTTTTGATTTTTTTAAGTTAAATTTAAGCCCTCAGAGGTGAATCCCATAATAATGGTGCTCACCCTGGTAAAGTGCCTCGGTAAGTCATCGTCCGTCGTGGGGCGCCATGTCGTGTAGTTCCTATAGTACCCATGCAGGACCTGCGCGTTTGTATAACATAAACTGTGGGCTTGGTGTTAGACTGACTCTGTGCACCCCCACCGCATATGTTAGCCGGATTTGCATTAGCTAGCTCACAGTGCCACTAGAATCTCCTCTTATCAGGGAGAGATTAGTTTCTGGCAACCTTAGACCATGACAACCCAAATTCCTCAGAATCGTGGACACAATGTACTACTTTTCGCTCAGTCACTCGTGCTTACTTATTCGGTTTGTCTCAGAGAGTTACACAGAATAAACAGTCTGGGCGTTTCAATAAGTATTTATTGAACAGTTGTTATTCTAGTGTAAAATACATGTGCTGCAGAAACCAGCAGACAATAGCAGAGAAATATTATCAGCAGTACGATAAAAGCAAAGGGATAGAACAGTTCTACTGATGGAGCAAGGACTCGTAAATGAGACTTGCTCGGAAGCAATCCTTTCGTTTTAACTCACTAACGAATTACTAACTACGTGTTTGTAATTAATAAATCGCATTTAGAAAAAGACACGCGGAACAAGGAAGCTTGCCTATGTGTTTACTAACGGCAATAACATGAACGAAGGACTAAAACGCACTTTAGCAAGTGATCTTTACTGCGCATGCGTCTACTACATCTACGTAGTATGACGTACTAATACTTGGAAGGAAAATCTTGCACCTGCGCAATAGACGATAAAATGGCCGCTTGAAAACTCACATGCATGGCACCTGTTTAGCTGAAATAGAATATAAGTTTTATACTAACGCAAATGCAGAAAGGGTAATAATAAATGAAGTGGGTTAGAGTAGAGGTTGGTGGTGTACAGTGAAACCATTTATTTTTGAAAATAACATTTCTTCTTTTGACTTTATTATTAGTGCCCATTTGTGCCCTCTACACTTGTCTGAATCAAGCTGACTGTCTTGACCCTACGCATGCGTACTAGAGAGAAAATACGAAAAGATGAGTAAGGACTTGTCACGCTTCCAAAGTCAGCGAAGATGTGCCCTGGGAACATGAGGGTGAAGAGTTCATATGAAGGAGTTTTATTCATAAAGTTGCAAAATTTTGTATTAATAAAGTTTGGAGATGTATGGGAAAGGAAATGATTTAATAAAGTTTGAGGGGAGGGATTTGAATACAATGGTTTAAAGAAATAAGTGAAATGTAAGCATGGTGTGACGATCATCCCCCCTCGCCTGTCCAATCAGAGTTAGTATTTTGTAAGATTGAAACATTAATGGGTGGTACATGGCTATGGAAAGGTATAATTGAGGTAGTTTTAGTTAGTTAGATTAGCTTTTTACGGGAGTCTTGCTGATGAGTTGAGAGCTGACATGGAGCTTTTTGGCAGAAGCAATGCAGAGCTCGGGATGCTGTCGGTGTTGAGGGTGGTGCTGAAGCTGTGAGACGCTGATGAAGAAAATCGAATGCAGAACCATCTATTTAATTTAATTGGGTTAGAAAGAAGATCGCGGAAGAACCACGAGGAGGAAGAGAGTGTCAGAGAGGGGTGTGACGCAGTCGTCAGTATTTAGAGAGGTGAAGTATCCTGTCCTGATTCCTGTCCTGAAGTCTTTGTCTCCTGATCTATCCCGGGGGACCCTTACCAGCCATTGGCCAGGGGGTTGGTCTTCACACCTTATTTGGTAATTATAAATTTATCGTATTGATAGATGTTTTTCTCTCTCTGTCCTCTTCTTTCTGAGCATAGTTATTGTATGGATCTGAATTTCTAATGCTGTTTTGAAATTTGATTGATTTGACACTCTTGCGAATGAGGGTGTTTGTACTGAAACGTTTGAGATGGTTCACACGCAACTAATTTAGATAAGGGTTTTAAAACTTTCTGAGTCTTTGATTATTTCATTTTAATCGAGAAATATATAATAAGTTATGTTAATTATCACCATCAAATAGTTCCAACTAATGGTCCATTGACCAGAGGAAAGAACTAATTGATCCAGTGAAAGGTTTAGTTAGGGAAAAGAAATAACTAGATCTTGAAGTATGGAAATCATAAACTAAGTTCCAGCGGTCTACTTGCTGTTTAGTGGAAGTAGTTATATGGGCCCAGGTGTGTATATGGTAGTGGAGTATCTGCTGTTAGTACACCGCTGGATCAGTTTTCTGGTAGCAGAGTTGTGTTTGTTATTAACTAGTTTGGTGATAAGTATAGATAATTGATTATTTGATTTATGTTTAACAAAAAGAGTTAGCGTCTTTGTTTTATGTCGTATGGAAAATTCCCGGGGAATGAATAGCGGGTGGCGATAGAAACCACACTGCAGTGAGGTTACTCGTCTGTTGGAATAACACTGAGAAGCTAGGTAGGGCTGGCAGTGTTAAAGTAGGGACTATTGTCTGTGTAAAAGTAGGAGTGATTGATAGCAAAGAGTTCGCTAGTGAAACTTTAGGCGTTATATCGCCTAGAAACGGTAACTCTGAAGGAGTAGCAGGTTCTTCCAAGCTAGATTGACAGCAAAAGGAGTTCGCTGGTGAAACTTTGGTCTCAAATTTCCCAAAACGGGTGACATCGGAGGAGTAGCAGGTTCTCTGGAGCTTATATGAAGAGTAAGCGGAAGGTTTTACTCGCAGTGGAAAGAAATAAACTATCCTTTGATTTAGTGGAACAGACAGAGTAGCAAATGTTTTTATGTCGTTAATAACAAAGAATTTTAAAGAAAATATTGAGAAATAAAGTTTTCGCATTACCTTGTGAAGGGAGGGTCAGTTGCCGGAGTGGTACTGACGTCACAGTGAGCCGCGCTGGGATTGGTAGAAACAGCGGGCGTGTGACAGAAGCAGCCTTGTAAAGGAGGGGTCAGTAGTAAGGAGTAGAACTGACGTCAAGAAAAGGCCGCGCTGGCATTGGGCAGATCACGGGTGTGAGCCTGATTTGATTGGATAGCTAGTTAGAAGCTGCGATAGGATTGGTGGAGAGAAAGATTGTATGCAGGATTTTGATTTGTCTGTTAGTGCAGGACGTACAGGTAGAAGATTTCAAGGGTTTTCAGAATACAATTTCCTACATCGTTCCTCAAGGATGTATGGAGAGAAAAGAAAGATGTCATTTTTAAAGAAAATTAAGAATTTCTTTGTAAAGGATAAGCCTGTGTTGACTAGAGAGGGAATTCCTATTCCACCACGGAAGACACCAGCATCTTTTATGATGATGGAAAGAGGATATCATACTTGCGTGTGATTGGAAAACTGGATAGAATATACAAAGGATGATGGAGTGTTAGCATTTCCTAAAGATGGAACGTTTAATGGGAGGATTCTTCAGAATTTGAGATTGAAAATGAATGATTTGGAACCTACACCTAGGTTAACTCAATATGAGGCTTTGGAAGAATGGGAGACTGAGTCATATGAACGAGAGAAATGCAGAGGTGGAAGGTATAGAGGATTCTTTCCCAGACATTTGCATGAGTCACGCGAAGGGCAGATGAAACAATGGAGGAGAGCTATGGTATCAGAAGGTTTATATCCAGTGTTAATGGCTGAGGAACAGTCTGGAGAAAAGTGTAAGGAGAAAACGAAACATATGAATTCGGCAGGATATGGTGAATCAGATGACGAGTTGTTAGAGGATATTTTAATTAAAAATCCACCACCGTATCAAGAAGCAGCTAGTAAGGTTACCCCAAGTGCACCAGTAATGGGAATGCCATTAACCCAACAGATTTTACATGAAACATCATATAACAGAGTGTTGCAGGAAAATGAAAGAGAAGCTTTGAATAAAACTAGAGAAGAACTAGTTCAAAAGATAAGTCAATTAAAATTGAATACTGAAGCTTTGACAGTACCAGTGACCATTGGTCCGGTAATCCCATTGTATGGAGATAATAAGATTTGCCAGAAACCACAATCTGTGACAGTTCCATTAAATAGTCCAAAGAAAAGAAATAATAATTACAGATGATCAGGTTAGCGAAAGTGAGTCAATTATTTCATTAATGGACCTCCCTAATGTGGAACCTTTGATGGAAACTCCAAAGAGAGTTACGCCTATGAATTTAAGAGAAAGAAGACCTTTGGTTCCTGCTGGAACTGGAGGCGCAACAGTAGTCACCTCTGAAGAAATAGAAAGATGGGCACAGGAAAGAGATAATCAGAACCCAACACCAAGGATTTTAGATATCAGCAGATTGAAAGTGGAATTGGAAGAGATGATGACAGGATGTGTGGGTACAGAAAAATTGAACGCTTACAATGATGAGGAGTTATTATTTTTGTTTAAGAGTATAACCAGGAGAGCAAGAGTATTTCATGAGAGATTGACTGAAGTTGCTTCAGAGATTGGAATAGACATAGGGAAATCAAAGTTGTTACAGAAACCATATTGGGTGGACTTTACTGATAAAGATTTAGAAAGTGTAAATGCTTCTGGAAAGAGACTACAGATAAAGGAATTGATGAACATTTTGCGAAAATGGGGAGACTTTGATAAATGGAGAATTAGATGGATAAGAAGGAAAGAGGAAGTACAAGCGAGAGAAGCAGCAGCTGCATTTCCAGTAAGAGAATCAAGCAAAGTGGAAAAATTGTGTCCAATGAGAGAGGCTCCTGGAGGTGGATATGTTCATGTTCCTTGGAGTAGACAAGATATTCTGTCATTTACAAATGATTTTCCAAAACTGAGAGAAAAACCAGTTGAGTGGTACAAACAGGTAGAGAGATTTGTGAAGGTTTCAAAGGTTTTATTGAAAGACTTGGATGGTCTATTTGATATAGTGGTACCTGCTGATTTATGGACAGAATGTAACATTACAAATGACTGGCCTAATGAGGAGTATGCTAGAGATGCAAAGACAGGAGCACCCTCAGAGGAGGTGATGAAAAAGTATCACCAAGAAATTACGTATTTGAAAGGGAAAATTCCTCCTAAAGAAACAGATTGGGTAAAAATAGATAGAACAACACAGGAACCAAATGAATCTGTACATGCATATTATGAAAGGTTGCTACAGCTGTTTGAGCAGTATAGTGGTTTTGAGAATATCGGTAACAAGGATATGGGACATTTTGTGTATCGGTTTGTATATGGTTTGAAACCAGAAATCAGTCAGATGATACAGCAGCACATGTTATGTTGGGAAAGCAAGACAGTGGTTGAGATTTTAAAGTATGCGAAATATTGCGGAGATGACATTGAAGCCAGGCGTAGGAAGCTAAAAGAGAAAATGATGTGGGCACATGTTAAATTGTCAGAACAGCAAGAAGAGAAAACAAATGACCAAAATAATAATCAAGTGAAAGAACAGGGTCAGAATAATCAAGGAGCGATGGTAATCAATATAAGGGATGAATGGACAGAGAAGAAGCTAAAAAGAAGTTTCCTTGTCATGCGTGCGGAAAGCTTGGACACTGGAAGAACGAGTGTAAGAGTACTCAGAATAATGAGTAATAATGGGCCAAATCAAAATTTAATCCCACAGATGCAGAATGAAGTACTTATGAATCAGCAGCAGCAGGTAGTTACTCCACAATATCAGGTGCCACCAGCTCCTATGCCAAATTTTGTGAGCCATCAAAGTTTTAGTGCGAACACCGGATTTCAAGGAGAAAGTGGTAAGAATAATAGAACAATTACACAATATTTTTTACAGAATGATGAAGAACATTCAGATGCCGCACAATGACGGTGCATGAGGGGGGAGGAAGAGGAGTGCGTGCTTGGCGCATCCTCGCCGGTAGATCAGTCAGGTCCATTTGTTGATGGGAGAGTAGAAGGTAAAGACATTACTTTCCTATTGGATACTGGTGCTACCAGGTCTACTGTGAGAACAGCGGACATCCCAAACCTACCCCTCTCGGGAGAATCAATCCAAGTTGTAGGCGTGTCTAACCAACAGATTAGAACCCCAATCACAAAACCAATGGAGGTGCACATTGGAAACTTCAAAGAAATGCATTGGTTTGTAGTTTGCAGTTTCAGTCCAGTAAATCTGTTGGGGAGAGATCTTTTGTGCAAGATGAATTGCACAATCTATTGTACACCGGATGGTGTCGCTTTCCAAACCCCTGATGAAGACGTGGTATACAAGATGATGCTGGCCAAACAGGGAACAGAAGTAGATGAAATGTTTTCACTAATAACTGAGATTGAATTACCAGAAGAGTTGAGAACCACAGTTAATCCAGAAGTGTGGGATTTTACAGGAAAAGACATTGGGCTAATGACAAATATAGACCCAGTTGAAGTGACAGTGAAAGAAGGTGCAGTCTATCCAAACACCCAACAGTACAAGATGAGTCCATAAGTAAGAGCAGGAATTATTCCAGAGATTGAACGAATGGTTAAACAAGGTATTTTAAAAGAGGTGATGGGTAGTCCCTGCAATTCGCCAATAATGGGACTGAAAAAGCCTAGCGGAAAGTACAGAATAGTGCAAGATTTACGGAAAATAAATAAAATTGTAGTGCCATGTTGCTCAATAGTACCGAATCCAGCAGTGATCCTTTATCAGATACCCTGGAATGCAGGTTGGTTTACAGTAATTGATTTATGCCAAGCATTCTTTTCTATTCCTTTTCACCCAGACAGCCAGTATCTTTTTACGTTTAAGTTTGAGGTTCATATTTACGCATGGTGTCGAGTTCCTCAAGGGTACCTAGAGAGTCCTTCAATTTTTAATTAGATTTTGAGAAAGTTCTCTAGAGTCATTGATTATGCCTGGAAAATCTGTTTTGGTCCAGTACATTGATGACCTACTGGTGGCATCAAAAACACGAGAAGATTGTGTCACAGACACAATTGCATTGCTGAACCATTTGGCTGAAGGAGGACACAAGGTGTCTCCAGAAAAATTACAATTCTGTCAACGAGAAGTTAGATATTTAGGGCATAAAATAGAAAGAGGAGTTAGAAAAGTGACACCAGAAAGAATAAAAATAATCAAAGAAATGCAATTGCCACAGACCCAAAGAGAAATGAGAATGTTTCTAGGAGTGGTTGAATACTGTCGGCAATGGATTAATGGTTTTTTGATGTTAGCAAAACCATTAATACAGAGGATCTGGAAAAGAGCAAAAGATCCGATTGATTGGAATGATGACTGCATAGAGGCATTTGTGAGACTAAGAAACTGTTTGTGTGAGGCTCCTGCTTAGGGCATGCCTGATTATTCAAAAGATTTTGCTTTGTTCTGTTGTGAGAGAGAAAATTGTGCACTTTCAGTCTTAACACAGAGACATGGATTGAGTCGACGTCCAGTGGCATATTTTTCAGCTGCATTGGACCCAGTGGCTTCAGCATTGCCTGGCTGCTTAAAAGCAGTAGCTGCTACTTGTATGAGTCTGGAGCAAAGTGAGTCGATAGTGATGGGACATCCGGTAAACGTTTTCGTTCCACACTCGGTTGAGATTCTTTTGACAAGAACAAGAACACAGCATCTCACCCCTAGTCGTTTGACAAAGTATGAAAGAGTAATTTTGGGAGCTGAGAATGTGACTGTGATAAGGTGTACAATCATGAACCCAGCTACCCTATTGCCAGACCCCTGCGATGAAGAAGTGAGAGATGAGAGTGATCATGATTTATTTGTAGATGGTTCCTGCCTTAGAACACAAGAAGGAGGACTAAGTGCTGCATATGCTGTTTGTAAAATATCTGGGGTAATTGAAGCATCCTGTTTACCTGGGGTCAAGTCTGCACAAGTAGCTGAATTGGTTGCCTTAACAATGGCATGTAAAAAGGGGAAAAATTGGAGAGTAACCATATTTACGGACAGTCAATATGGGTTCGGGGTTGTGCATGACTTCGGCCAGCTCTGGATGCAGAGGGGATTTCTGACTTCTTCAGGTTCCCCTATCAGAAACAGCAAAAATGTGAAGGATTTGTTGGAAGCATTACAATTGCCAAAAGAGATAGCAGTTGTAAAATGTGCTGCACATCGGTCAGGAAATGACTATGTGACTGCTGGCAATAATTATGCTGACCAAGTGGCCAAATACTGTGCCAAAAATACAGTGGCCATAAACCGAAAAATTGAAACGGGTGAAACCAGATGCCAACTTATGTTTTTCTCAGTACCAGAAACATGGGATGAGATTAGACAATGGCAGGAAGAAGTTGAGGAAAAGGAAAAGGAAATTTGGATAAAGGCAGCTTGTACAATAAGACCACATGATGAGGTATGGGTGTATCTAGATGGAAGACCAGTCATGCCAGATTGTTTATTTTCAAAAATGGCAAGAGTGTACCATGGAGCAACACACATAGGGAGAGATTCAATGATCAGGCTATTCAGACAGAGTTGGTACAATCCGAAATTCAGGGTAGTCGCAGAAAGCCTTTGCCAAAGATGCTTAACCTGTCAGCAGCAAAATCCAGGAAGAAAGACAGTGGTAAGCTGGGGAAAGATTGGAAAGGCAGAAGGACCCTTCACTAGATTACAGTTAGATTTTTTTGAATTGCCCACATGCAATGGACTGAAATATATACTTGTCATAGTATGCCTTTTCTCAAGATGGGTGGAAGCCTATCCCACTCGAAGAAATGACAGTCTTACAGTTGCAAAATTGTTGTTGAGGGAGTTAGTTCCGCGATTTGGTTTTCCAGTCACTTTGGAATCAGATAGAGGCCCTCATTTTAATAATGAAATAATTCGATTAATCTGTGCTGCATTTAACATTGAACAAAAACTGCACTGTGCTTATCGTCCAGAGGCTTCTGGAATTGTTGAGCAAATGAATGGCACAATCAAGTCAAGATTGGGAAAGGTGTATGCATCCACAAAGCTGAAGTGGCCAGATGCATTACCTCTTGTATTGATGGGTCTCTGAAGTATTCCAGACAGAAAAACAGGAATGAGCCCACATGAGATTCTCATGGGAAGAGCCATGAGGCAGGCATTTATTCCTGGAAATAAACTAATGAGTATAACTGATGATCTGGTATTGGACTATTGCAAAGGATTGGCTGAAATGATGCGTTCTATCTCTCATCAGGTTGGAGAAGACGCAGTTGAAAGATAGCCAGACCAAGCACATGATTTGAATCCTGGAGATTGGGTGCTAGTGAAGAAACACGCAAGAAAGTCGTCCCTAGCACCAAGGTGGGACAAACCGCGGCAAGTCATACTAGTCACTACCACAGCAGTGAAGTGTGCAGGTTTGCCCAACTGGAGTCATGCCAGCCATACCAGAAGAGTTCCGTGCCCATCAGATCAACAAGAGCAACCACTGACTGAACAGGCTGAAGCGTCTGGAGTTGTAAACTGTGAAATTAAAGAATCTAGAGTAATAGATTCTGAAAGACCACCATATGATGAACAGCCAAGTACAAGTCAGGAACAGTGGATACCAGTGATTGAAATAATTGATGATGTCATTGAAACCAGAAGAAGAACAGAACTGAAAAGACAGGAAAGTAGTCAGGAAGAGACAGGGGAAGAAGAACACACTCAGGTGGAAAATAAAAAAGACTCACACGAACCTGAGGAGGGAAAAATAGAAGAACACGTTCAGGCAGAAGAAGAAAAGTTTGAATTAAGACCTGAACAGGATCAGATAGAGTTAGAAGAACAGGTTCAGACAGAAGAAGAAAGGTTTGAAGTAAGACCTGAACAGGATCAGATAGAATTAGAAGAACAAGCTCAGGAAGAAGAAGAACAAAATACGGTAAGACCTGAGCAGGTGGAAGTAAAAGAAGGTACAAACACAGAAAACAGAAAAACAGAACAGATTGTGCCTAGAATAAATGAAATAAAAAGAACTTTACAAGGAGATAAGGAAGGTGAAAATGCAGTGCAAATCAAAAGAATCAGAAAGGGAGACAATTGGCCAACTGGAGTAAAGAAACTAAAATACCACTTAAGAAAATCTGAAAAGAGACCAGAACAAGTAAACGAAGTCACAAGTCAAACACAATCTAAACAAACTTTGGCAAAAATAACTCGAAGAAGTCCGAGATTGAGAAATTTAAACAGGAGATACAAGGCTCCTGAATGAACATACGTCATACTCGAGGAATTTGAATCCCTAGATCTGACTGATGAAACAGAAGAAATTCATATTGTCCAGATTGATGAAATCAAAATGAGGTCTCCTTAAAAACGAAAAGAAAAATTAAAACTGACAAAGAAAAGATAAGAGAAAAGATATTTTCTCAGGAGTAAAAATGGCAGAAATTGAAGTGACCGGAAAACCAAAGTGTGGATTAAAAAGGAAGTGTTTTAAATTTGATGTTGTTTTCGTAGTATTTTATTAGCAGCATTAGTATGGTTATTCCTAACAGTAGGAGTACCTTTGTTAATGAAAATAAGTGACAAAAATAATACAGATACTAATGTTAAGGTGGATAGAATAAAAGAAACTGAAATAGAAATAGGGGTAGAAGATGAAGCAAACTATCATAACGAATCAGACTATAATACGTCTTCTAATGAGTTTATTAAATTGTTATTTCAATATGTTGGTACTATGGAGATTAATAACTGTTATGTGTGTATGAAGTTACCCTCATCAGTATCAGAAGGAATGATGTATCACCATATACCTTTAACGTATGGTGTGTCATGTAGTATTTTGTCAAGTTTATTTTATGCTACAGGGAAACTTCAATATTTTTATTCAGATATAAATGTAGTATTTTCTGAATTACCTATTAGAAAGAATATGAATCCAGTAGCTAGTAGTAAAAATGCACAGTTTATGGGTGAATTTTTCATAACAATGAGTTCAATAGATTTAGTTCAGGCACATAAAGATAACCTAACATGTACATTAAGAAAAGAAGAAAAAGATTTTTTGGATTTACACGACACCCATCTACTCAAAAGTACGTCCCTGGTCTAAATTGTCAATTGAACACTGGACCACAATACTAGAAGAAACCAGACCGGTGTCTTCTTCGGACGCTGTTAGGGCCAATGATAATTTCAACAACTGGCTTCAAAAATCACTAGATGCGCTCATTCCTGTAAAAAGAACTCAAGCAAAAATAGGAAGTAACCGGAAGCCATGGTACTCAGCCAAACTTCGGGGCCTAAAACAAACTTGCAAAAAGCTTGAGAGAGATTGGAGGTAAAACTTCTCGATTGACAGGAAACTTAAATATAGAGAAACCATTAAGTTATACAAAGCCGAAATCAGAGTAGCCCAGGCAGCCTACTACGAAAATAAAATCTTATCAGCAACTAACTCCGCCCGTGAGATTTTTCGTATCGCCAAAACTCTCTCCAGAGTTCTTCCTCCACCAGTTATCCCTGATACCTCAGGTGCACGGTGTAACAACTTAGCGGAGTTCTTCTCCAATAAAATTAAAACTATTTTTACCTCATTTCCCCCTATTAAAGACTGTACCTTGTCCCTCCACACCTGTAGTAATCAGCCCTCTTTGGACACTATTCCGGTGATGGAAATGCCTGTGTTAGAAAGCCTCCTGACTCAGATAAAAAGTGGATCACCCAAAGATCCTGCCCCTCTAAAGATACTGAGGCAGGTGGAAGGTGTTGTTTCCCCTGTCATCTTAGAATTGATTAACATCTCAATATTTTCTGGAGTGGTCCCTCCCCTATGGAAGGAAGCTATGGTAAAGGCACTTTTTAAAAAAACCAGCCTTGATCCTTCTAACTTGGGAAACTACCGCCCCATTTCTCTGCTTCCAGGGGTCAGCAAAATTGCTGAAAAATATTTAAACTCGATACTATCCTCATTCCTAGAGACTCACAAACTTCTCCATCGGTCCCAGACAGGTTTCCGTACCCTCCAGGGAACAGAAACGGCTTTGCTCTCAGTAGTGGAAGAGTCAAGAAAGATAGTGGACTCTGGAGGCACCGCTGTGGTCCTTCTCCTTGACTTCAGCGCAGCCTTTGACATAGTAAACCATTGCATCCTGGTCCACAGACTCAGAAAACTGGGTGTTACCGGAATTGCTCTGACATGGTTACAGTCTTTCCTGAGCAATAGATCCTTCCAGGTCTATGACAATGAGGTGAACTCTAAGCAGATGCCCCTCTGTTGTGGAGTACCTCACGGATCTTCCCTGAGTCCCACCTTATTTAACGTTTACACGTGCTCCCTAGCAGAGGTGGTATCACCTTTTGGAGTACACATAGTCACTTATGCAGATGACACGCAACTTGTGATTGGGCTTAATAGAGCCGAAAGCTCCTCTCCCAGTCTGCGTCCATGCTTGGAAGAAATTGCCAACTGGATGAACGAGTCCTTCCTGAAACTGAATGGGGAAAAAAGCGAAGTTATGATTCTGGGCAATCGTTCTCCCCTTGATCTAAATGCAATTTGGCCGACCTCTCTCGGCTTAGCCCCCACCCCCAAGACCCAGTTAAAAAGCCTGGTTTTTGGATTGACCAAGACCTCACATTTAAGGTACAAGCACGGAAGATGGCAGCCACGTGCTATGGTATCCTGAAAATGATTCGGAAGGTTCTTCCCCTTCTTCCTTTCCAGGCAAGAAAAATCATGGTCCAGGCCCTTATCCTGTCCCGGTTGGACTACGCGAACACCCTTTATCTGGGTGCCCCCGCTGCTACTCTCTCCAAACTTCAGACTATACAAAACTGGGCAGCAAGACTTTTATTAGGCATTCCTAAACATCATTCAGCCAAACCAGCCTTGAGATCTCTCCATTGGCTGCCAGTCCGGGAGAGTATCAATTTCAAAGCCCTATGTATTATTCACAAGTCTCTAGCTGGAACAGGCCCGCCATTCTTCATAGCACCATCCAGTCCTACCGGCCCAACAGAAGCCTTCGCTCCAAGACTATGAATCTTGTCATCGTCCCTAGGATTAGGAAAGCCAGAAGCGGGGGTCGGCAATTCTCTTTTAATGCGGCCAGGCTCTGGAACTCCCTTCCTCCCCACCTACGTGTAGAAACTAATCACCTAGCCTTTCGCAAATTGTTAAAGACCGCAATTTTCTCCTAACAGGTGAAACTCCCCACTACTGCTGCTACCAGCGCTGGGATGCCTCCGGGTAGCCATGCGCTATATAAATGTTATTTCAATTCAATTCAATTCAATTCAATTTAGTAGAAGAAAGGAGACAGGATTTAATTAAGAAGGCAACTGAACAGTAAACCCCTGTACCTCCATGGGTTGGGAATGAGGGAATCTATGCAAGTGGCAAGGCCCATGCTGCGATGTCCCTGGATTTTGTGAAAAGGGGAAAATTCTGCCTCCATAGATTAAAGACAGATTATAACAATAATTACATTGGTTCCAGTGAATGCGAACACAACTTCCTTATTTTTATGAGGGTGGGGACTAAAAGGGGGAACTGATCCTGTGTTTCCAGGAGTGTATTATGTTTGTGGGAGCAATGCCTATTATAGGTTTCCTGCAAGATGGTACCGGAGTTGCTACTTTGGAATAGTGTTTCCAAAAATCTATCATGTAGATAAAATCAGTGGAACCAATGGAAATTCTAATGGACTAACACGTAGAAGAAGGGCTAGTTTTTCTGAAATTGTAGGAGATATTTTTAGTGCATTGATACCGTCAGTTGGAGTCATTCTGAATTCACAGAAAATTTATAAGTTATCAACCATAGTTGATCGTCTTTCTACAGACACTGCAGGAGGATTCTTAATGATTAACACAGAAATGGTTGCAATCGGGTCTATGGTTTTACAGAACCGTCTTGCTCTTGATATATTGTTAGCAAAAGAAGGTGGAGTCTGTGGATTGTTGAAAGTTCAACACTGCTGCACTTATATTCCGGACAAGAGCAGAGAAATTAAAGGATATATTGAAAACATTACAAGAATGCATAAAGACTTGACCCAACTGGAGGTTGACAGTGTGTGGGGAAGACTAACAAAAAGTATAACATCAATAGGGAAATGGTTTGTTGGTTTTGGGAAGGGTTTTCTAGGTCAAATAATAATACCATTGGTTATGATAATAACAGTAGTGATGATAATAATGATTACATATAAGTGTTGTAGAAGAGGTAAGAAAGAGAAAGTACATTTTGAAAGAAAAGGAAAGGGACAGAAACGAAAAAGAAAATATGATGAAATACAGCTGGAAGAAATGAAAGGCAGATTATATAAGAAGATGAGAGATTTAGAAGGAAACGAGTTAATTGATGAAAAATTGAGAGGAGAAATAGAGAAAACGGAGAAGTGTTAAAGTTGGTATCTGGGATGGGTAATTTTGTGATGGCTTAAGATGCCATCGGAGAGGGGATTGATGGAGCAAGGACTCGTAAATGAGACTTGCTCGGAAGCAATCCTTTAGTTTTAACTCACTAACGAATTACTAACTACGTGTTTGTAATTAATAAATCGCATTTAGAAAAAGACACGCGGGACAAGGAAGCTGGCCTATGTGTTTACTAACGGCAATAACATGAACGAAGGACTAAAACGCACTTTAACAAGCGATCTTTACTGCGCATCCGTCTACTACATCTACGTAGTATGACGTACTAATGCTTGGAGGGAAAATCTTGCGCCTGCGCAATAGACGATAAAATGGCCGCTTGAAAGCTCACATGCATGGCACCTGTTTAGCTGAAATAGAATATACGTTTTATACTAACACAAATGCAGAAATGGTAATAATAAATTAAGTGGATTAGAGTAGAGGTTGGTGGTGTACAATGAAACCATTTATTTTTGAAAATAACATTTCTTCGTTTGACTTTATTATTAGTGCGCATTTGGGCCCTCTACACTTGTCTGAATCAAGCTGACTGTCTTGACCCTACGCATGCGTGCTAGAGAGAAAATACGAAAAGATGAGTAAGGACTTGTCACGCGTCCAAGGCCAGCGAAGATGTGCCCTGGGAACATGAGGGTGAAGCGTTCATATGAAGGAGTTTTATTCATAACATTGCAACATTTTGTATTAATAAAGTTTGGAGATGTATGGGAAAGGAAATGATTTATAAAGTTTGAGGGGAGGGATTTGAATACAATGGTTTAAAGAAATAAGTGAAATGTAAGCCGGTGTGATGATCATCCCCCCTCGCCTGTCCAATCAAAGTTAGTATTTTGTAAATTTGAAACATTAATGGGTGCTACATGGCTAAGGAAAGGTATAATTGAGGTCGTTTTAGTTAGTTAGATTAGCTTTTTACGGCAGTCTTGCTGATGATTCGAGAGCTGACATGGAGCTTTTTGGCGGAAGCAATGCAGAGCTCGGGATGCTGTCGGTGCTGAGGGTGGTGCTGAAGCTGTGAGACGCTGATGAAGAAAATCGAATGCAGAACCATCCATTTAATTTAATTGGGTTAGAAAGAAGATTGCAGAAGAACCACGAGGAGGAAGAGAGTGTCAGAGAGGGGTGCGACGCAGTCGCCGGTATTTAGAGAGGTGAAGTATCCTGTCCTGATTCCTGTCCTGAAGTCTTTGTCTCCTGATCTATCCCGGGGGACCCTTACCAGCCCTTTGGCCAGGGGGTTGGTCTTCACACCATATTTGGTTATTATAAATTCATCGTATTGATAGATGTTCTTCTCTCTCTGTCCTCTTTTTTCTGAGCATAGTTATTGTGTGGATCTGAATTTCTAATGCATATTTGAAATTTGATTGATTTGACACTCTTGCGAATGAGGGTGTTTGTACTGAAACGTTTGAGATGGTTCACACGCAACTAATTTAGATAAAGGTTTTAAAACTTCCAGAGTCTGTGAATATTTCATTTTAATCGAGAAATATATAATAAGTTATGTTAATTATCACCATCAAATAGTTCCAACTAATGGTCCATTGACCAGAGGAAAGAACTAATTGATCCAGTGAAAGGTTTAGTTAGGGAAAAGAAATAACTAGATCTTGAAGTATGGAAATCATAAACTAAGTTCCAGCGGTCTACTTGCTGTTTAGTAGAAGTAGTTATATGGGCCCAGGTGTGTATATGGTAGTGGAGTATCTGCTGTTAGTACACCGCTGGATCACTACCATATTGCAATAATCATGAATACATACATGAATATAAAAGCATTATGAAAAGTGCGCATACTCCTACGATGCCTAACTAGATGTACCTGAGTGTACCTTGCATATGTGTAGGTCTAAAAGCCTAAGAGCCAAGAATCCTTCTAGGATTTAGTCGAACCCCCATACCTGAATAGAGAGAGTGTGGGACACCGTCCTGGTCTTGAGTTGGACACCCCGCAAGGGCTGTGTCAGACCGCTGTCAGCTGGAGCGACTGCATGCAGGAGCCTCAGCGTCTCTGGACAGTGTGTCAGCATGGAAGTCTCGGTTCCCTCTATCTTACCGGGGTAAGATGTGGTGTATTTATACCCTGAAGACTCTAGTTGCTTCGTATGGTTTTTTATAGCCCTTGAAGGCGTGAGGAAGACGTCAGGTGTGAACTTTGTACATATATATTATGCAGGTGGTGTATTCCTAGAGAGCCATGCATAATTGATGAGTACAGTGTGGGCCTGTGTTTGGGAAAAACCCTGCTGTATTCAAAACCACAGACTAGATAACATTCAGCCCTCAGAGCTCGTTGTGTACTAGCGAGGACCAATGTAGGTGAAAGATCATGCCTATATAAGGAATCATGACTATAATAGGACATATACAGTTATGACCATAATAGGGCATATGCGGCTTTGACCATAATAGGGCAAGTACGAATATGACCGTATTAGGGCAAATACGAATACGTCCATTTTAGGGCATGTATGAATGGGTCTACAGTAGGGCCTCTATACGGGACATAACAGGATTTTTTAAAAGGATTTATGCTTTCTGTCATCACCTGTAATCATCTGTCATCATCTGTAATCTTGAGATATGGTAATAATATACCACAACAAAAATTAGACTTGAGCAGGGAAGATCTTTCTAGATGATCCCATCTTTATTACAGAAATTAGTACAGTCTCAGTGAAGCAGACTAATGGGAAAATAGCCAGTCCACATGAGAAGCCCAGGGAGGTTTATAAGGTGCCTGGTGGGCTGTTACTTCCAGTTTTCATAAAGCTCTTCAAACATAGATTTCCAGGAAGGTTAATCTCCAAAATCCTAACAGCAGCATATTGTTATTGGAATAAACATTTCAGGTAACAATCTTTTCATGTATGGTTCCAACAATATAATCTACTTACTTACCTGTCAAACTCTGTTCGATTTATACTCCAAGGAAATTTTGGTTTAGCTGAGCAAAGTATTTAGGACTCTAGCACATCTCTACTAACCCTGGGCAAAGCACTACGCTACGCTCGCGTAGTTTGCGAAGTTTGCGCTTACTTCGCACAACGCGAATTGCACGTAGCACAGTGCAAACACGCGTAGCGTAGTGCAGCGGTCATTTTTTGCTTGCTCGCGGTCCTCAACGTCAAGTTGACGACCGCGAGCAAGCAAAATGACATCCCAGCGAGATTCTCAACGCAGGGAGGTCAGGTTTCTCATTGCGAGTGGTCGCATATGCTCGCGACCGCTCGCGATGAGAAACTACCAGTTCGCGTTGAGAAAGCTGCCGCTCGAGTAAAAATCTACTCGAGCGGCAGTAAAAGACAGCTCGCACTGTGCAAGACGCCGTTTTCAATGATTGCACAGTGCGGACAAGCATCCGGCACTGTTCAATCATTGCGAACAGTGCACTACGCAGTTCGCGTAGTGCTACGCGTAGTTCGCGTAGTGCGAACTGCACTTTGCG
This sequence comes from Calotriton arnoldi, assembly GCA_963921515.1. Classification (NCBI taxonomy): domain Eukaryota; kingdom Metazoa; phylum Chordata; class Amphibia; order Caudata; family Salamandridae; genus Calotriton; species Calotriton arnoldi. The sequence goes on along the minus strand of CAWUFW010007308.1, from coordinate 250,282 downwards.
TAGCTTCGCGTAGCGCTACTTCGCGAACTACGCCCAGGCTTAATCTACTAACATGATTTAACTTTGATATTGACATCGCTAATTCACAAGCTAACTGATGGTATTTCATACTGTTAAAATTGTCACTCTGCATGGGTGATGGTGATAGGCATTTGACAATATAAATTGAATATTCTGGGTGGTGGCAAGGCATTTCAGCCTCATCAAGAAGTTCACAGGATCTTAATGCATCAAATCAGCAACCAAGTGATTGGATGGTAGTGGAAGGATACCTCACTCTCCTTTGGTGTACTTCAAGATTCAAGGCTGTGCTTACATCTCCCTGAATTATTATTTGCTTCTGAAAATGTAAACATTGGTGCAATGGATAAAGATTTTAAGATCCGGCCATCAAGCTGCTACTTTTGGGAGTACTTTGTTTCTATGATTCAGTAGAAGAGAATTTGAGTTGCTGGAGATAGTGAAGCTTATATTGTTTAGTTGGCACTCTGGTTACAAATTAAACCTTATTGAGAGCTAGGATGGACTGAATGAGTGAATGAATGAATGATTGAATGAATGAATGAAGAGATTTATAGAGCACAACAGCTACTTCAAAAAGGAACATCCCCGTGCCAAAGACCAAAGGAACCACCATTGAAAACCAGGTTAACAGGTACAGAATAACCATGTTTTTAGACGTTTTCTAAAGTGAAACCCATTGCATGTAAGACAGAGTGTCAGCAGAAGATGGCTCCAGGCTTTGTCAGCCAAATCATAGAAGAAGCATTATCCCCACCGGAACGTCTAAATCTGGGCATTTGAGCCAGATGATCATCAGAAGATCTCAAGGTTCTAGCTGGAATGTAATGCTGGAAACAATCAGATATTGGACCCAGAGCTAAAGAAAGCTTTGTGACCTTCAAAGTGGATCCTATTTTGGGCAGGCAATCAGTGGAAGTTTAAGATGGTGCCATACCGATGGACATAGGGTGATCTTCAGAACTAAACGGACTGCAGCATTCTGAATTGTCTTAAGGCGGTTGACCAATTAGACTGGTAAACCTATGTAAATGATGTTAGCATAGTCTAGTCTTGCCATGATCTGGACGTGCATCACTCTTTTGCAAGTCTGTAAAGGAAGAAGATCTAAGAATTTCTTAGAGGAATAGAGTAAAGCAAAGCAGGTTCCAAAGACTGAAATAATCAGAGGGCGAAATGATACATTACTGTCAGATTTCACTCCAAAATTCCTGTCTACAGGGGAAGGCTGGAGGGGACAGACTGACAGGATACCAGTTATTGAACCAGTTATCCTGAGAGGATCTGAAGAATAAGATTTCAGAATTCCAGTTACAATTGCTCTGATTTATCCAGTATATATGGCAAATGTATTTTTTATTTGTTTTCCTAAACATTCGTTTTGTGTTATTTCTACAACTATGATGTCACTTGATTCTGCAGAACACCAACCTACAATTTGCCATTTTTTTCAGATTTCAGATGTTGTAGGAGAGTAGGATCTGCCTCTTATGTTGCCCCCACTTTTTTTCTGATGTTTACACTGGTTTCTGGCTATAGTCAGGCTGGGACCCTGCCAATCAGGGCCCCAGCCTCTCTGTTCTCTCTAAACGACTTGGAGTGCACTCTAGGTGCACTAGTGATTGGATACTGTGGTACCTTATGAGTCCCTAGTATATGGTACCTTAGGTGCCAAGGCCATAGGTACTTCACAGGCCTACCAGGGGCTGAAGCATGTATTATGCCACCCCTGGGAAGCAGACTAAATCTGACACCACAGGTCTGCTACTGCAGCCTGGGTAAGGTGGTGCATGCACCCCTTACTGTGATATAGGCTACCTATATCACTACATAGATACACACATATAAACCTATAAGTCACTCCTATGGCAGCCCTTATCAGTCCTGAAGGCAGAGTGCTTGGTTCCTATGTGAGAGGGTGCCCCTGCATGAGCAGAGCCCCTCTGCAGCATTCGGAGACCCTTCTCTGATGCTGTTTGTAGTGCAGCCTGACCATATACTCTTAAGCGCATTATAACCTTGCGTTAAATGCTAACTTTGGGATGGCTGCACGGAAACATGTCGTGTTTGGTGTCAAACATCTTGGAATACTACCCACCCCGCCAGTTCTGGTGGCGGGGGTAGCATTCCACCCTTCTAGAGGGATAGACATGTACCTACTGTGGAAACACGGTAGAATCCTGAAGAGCCCTGGCATCACAAAATGGATGCCACCAGTCACAGACACTGGGCTGCCCTCCTGTTGATGACCGAAACTCGCAGTGGAGGAAGCCCAACAATAGGTATCCTGTCACAGGGAGGTGTGACCACCTCCCAGACAGGGTTTAGTGTATTGGGGCTGGGAGGGTGCACTCCTAGAGTGCTTTGAAGTCCAGCACTGGGGGAGCAGAAGGCTCATCTGTGCATACCCCAGTTCAAACCGGCTCAGGGGCTACCTGCCCCTGCTCTGGCATGAAACTGGACAAAGGGAAGTGGGTGTAGCCACCCACTCCCCTGACCCTCCCATAGGTGGGGTCTTAGAGCTAGTCCCTCCCTTCCTTTTTAGTATAAGGTTGGGATCCCTTGCCATTGCAAACTAGATATCCCTGGACGATGCTCTGAAGAAGAATCCTGGACCTTCGACGTTCCACTACCTCTGGAAGACTGAAGAATCTCCCTTGGAGTCAAGGAGTGACTCCCCTGCTTGGCAGGCACCAAAAACTACAACAACAGTTGCAAACTATGCCGCTCCTGCCGGAGCCCGAAGTCCCTGCAGCCCAGGAAGAGGATTTCCTGACTTTTCCACGGCCATCGTGAGTCCCCAGCAAAGCTGAGGCCAGTGGACCCCACGAGTGATGAGGAACCGCAGTCCCTGGGTACCGTGCACTATTGTCAAGTGCAACCCCTTCACGACGTTCTATGAACCTGTGCTTTAGACCACGTGTGGTCCCAGCCTCTAGCAGAAATTCCTCCGAAGATCAGACGCCTATCCCATCCCAAGTGACCATGGTCCCCTGTTGAAAGACTCCTCCCGAGGCATCTTTGCAATCCCTTGCCAGCTGGCTTGTGGGTCCCCTGAAGACTTTTCTATAGAACCAAAGGGCTCCTCTGGTTGCTCCAGGACTGCCCTGACTTACCCTTGCTGGGTGAGTTCCCCAGACATTGCTGGTCTGCACCATTGACTTTTTATGCTTTCCTTGAGACTTGCTGCTACCAAGGCTTGTTGGCTCCAATCGGGTCGCCAATACCGCAGTCAGCTGCAGACGTTGTGGGACACACTGAATCCAGCTCCTGGTTGTCCTCGACGCCTCCTGGACCTCGTGGCCGAAGAGTCAAGACACCCATGAACGACCTGAATCTGTCGACGACGGTGGGCATTCATCTTCCTTGCCCCGGGTCACTGCACAGTGACTTTGAACACTGTCCCCTCTGCTTTCAGGTCTTCCTTCTTCCGAATCCAGGCTTGGATTCCACCGGACACTTCTTCTGGCTTCACAAGCAGCAAGTCTTCATTGGCTCCCATTGAAAACGACGCTGCGACCCGACACCAAAGGACACCTATGCACCCGGCTTCCCTGGGTGAGGTAACTCCAGCACTATGGTGCTCCTGTGGGTGTTGGCCCTAGAACTACTTACCCTGTAAGTGACTTGCTTGTAGCTACTCCCAAAGTGCCCTTAAACTCCTAATTTCCAACCGTGACTTGCCCCATTGAAGTCTACGGCGATCTGCGCCTGTGTTCAATCACTGCACGCGTCCCCCGTGGGTCCTTTCCTTACCTGCCTTGGGTAGTTTCGTGAGGCCCCAGCACTTCTGAAGGCCCTGGGCCTTGTCTCTTTGCAAGTCGTTGTTCTTAAGTCTCTTTTTTAGTATATGGTCTGGTACGCCCCTAGGGCCCCAGCCATATTTGTGCTTAATTTATTGTGAAACGTTGATTTATGCATATGTTCCTGTCTTCTAATCTTACAAGAGATTAGTAGAGAGTTGTTTAGTAATAAATACATATATATTTGATATATATACCTGTGTGGTGTCTTTTCATTTGGTGATTCAAGAGATTGTGTGGTAAAACAAGCTGCTTTACATTCCTCCAAGACTTAGCCTGAAGGCTGCTCTCCACAGCTACCACTAGGATAGCTTTCTATAAAGGTTGTCTTAAACCTACCTACCATAAGAGTCGAATTGTACTGGTGCAAGGTGTCCACTTTAACTAGTGAACAGCATATACCAGGCCAACTTCTCACATTGGTGGCAGCGTGTGGGATTCCAGCTTGCTATTGTTTTACCAGAAAATCTCTATTTGAATTACTAACTGAAAACCACTATAAGTACTCAAGGTACATATAAAGTCAAGCTTAGTATCAATAAGTTCTACTGAACTTAGAGCTGTGTGCCAAGGGATAGCACACCCTTTCTACAGCTCAAGCTATTATCAGTAGGCCACAAACTAGTGTAGGTAGTACAATACTGCACAACACTAGAATGTCCTTAAAGGGTGGACCCAGTGGATCCACTCAGCCTCAGTATAAGGACATGGCTTTCTCTGACTTGAGAGCCATGTGTGCTGCAAGGCACCTGAAGCTAGGACAGAGTCCCTTCACACTACACCTGATAGATCTGCTGACAACAGATGATCTTAGATTAGCTCTAGGAGCTAATGGGTCTGAATCAGTGAGTGGGTCAATTACAGTGTCTGGGTCAGATGATGAACACCTGGATGACCAAGACTCTGTGATTGTAGGGCCAGGTCCCAAGGGGTCTGAACAGGACAGAGGAATTCTCCCTAAGAGAACTGACATAGTGGAGGAGAGGCCTAGGTCCCTTTCTAGGGAATCTGAACACTCCTATCACTCTGGCAGAGAATCTGTCTACCAGAGGAACTCCTACTTCTCAAGAAGAGAGACCTCCTCTGACAGAATGTACAAACTGCTGCAGTATGAGGAAGCAAGGTTTGCCCTCAAAACCAAGCAGTTGGCATTAGATAAGGAAGCCCTGGAGCTCCAGAGAGCTTCTAGAAAAGAGGGGTTAGAACCCCCTGGTGGCAGCAACAGTGTCCCTAGAGGCAGAGAATATATTCCAGACCATAGGAACCTGAGCAAGGTTGTTCCTCCCTACCAGAGTGGGGATGATATCCATAAATGGGTAACTGCTATGGAAAGGGCCTGTAGAGTACAACAGGTCCCCCAAAAGCAGTGGGCAGCAATCTTGTGGCTCTCCTTTTCAGATAAAGGTAGAGATAGCTGCTCACTGTTAGAGAAGAGGATGCTGATGACTATGAAGTCCTGAAGAGAGCACTGATAGATGGGTTTGGCTTAACCACTGAGCAGTACAGGTTGAAGTTCAGAGACACCCAGAAGGCACAGACTCAGGACTGGACTGACTTTGTAGATTGTGCAACCAAGGCTCTGGAGGGTTGGCTGGTTGGCAGTAGGGTTACTTATTTCAAGGTATTGTATAATCTAATGATGAGAGAACAGATCCTTAATAATTGCCAGAACCAGTTGTTGCATCAATACCTGGTGGACTCAGATCTGACCTCTCCCCAAGAATTGGGAAAGAAGGCAGACAAGTGGGTCAGAACCAGGGTGAGGCAGAAAACCCAGAACCAAGGGGGTGACACAAAGAAGCAGGATTCTAAGGGCTCTGAGAAAAGTGGGGATAAGTCAAAAGACCAGAAGTCTTCACAAGGGCCCCAAAAATCTGCATCTGGTGGGGAGTCACAATCCAACAAGGGAAAAGGCCAAAAGAAGCCCTGGTGCAAATTCTGTAAACAGAAAGGGCACTGGACTTCTGATTGTAACAAGTCCAAAGACCAAACCACCACCACTCCTGCCCCTAAGGCAACTGTTCTCACTAGTTCAGCTACTGGTGGAGATGGTACTCAGAATAAGGGTGTAGTAGGGTTGACCATGGGTTCTGAAGTGGACTCTGGCCTAGTCAGAGTACCCACTCAGGCAATGCTGATTTGTGATGGAGACATTGACATGTCCTTCCTAGTGAGCCCCAGTAATCTGGGCAAATACAAACAGCAGCCTGTAATAAATGGCAAACAGGCTTTGGCATTTAGGGACACAGGTGCTAGTGTCACCATGATGGCAGAGGATCTTGTGGACCCTGGACAGATCATACTGGGCGAAATGTACCAGGTGACCAATGCAAGCAATGTCAGGACCAACCATAGCCTAGCAGTTGTGAATTTCTCCTGGGGAGGGGTAACTGGCCTCAAGAAGGTTGTAGTCAGTACAGACCTCCCTGTAGAATGTCTATTGGGCAATGATCTAGAAACTTCAGCCTGGTCTGAAGTAGAGTTATGGACTCATGCTGAGAAGCTGGGCATCCCTGCAAAGGTATTTGCTGTGACCAGGTCACAGGCCAAAATGCATGACACTGAACCAGCTCTGGATCCTGAAACTATGGACCAGATGCTTCCCAAGAAGAGGAGCAGTAGGGTTAAGGCAGTGCCTTACCCTCTGTCTCAGATCACTGATTCCCCTCTTGAGGGAGGAGGAGCAGATCCTGAAGAAGGAACTGCCCAGAGGGACTTGAGCCTGATCAGGTTGAGTTATTGGGGGCAGGGGGCCCTTCTAGGGAAGATCTGAGTAAGGAGCAACAGTGCTGCCCCTCTCTTGAACCCCTCAGACAGCAGGCTGCTGCTGAGGCTGCTGGGAGTGCTAGTGGGTCCCATAAAGTTTATTGGGATGAGGGACTCCTATATTCTGAGGGTAGAGATCCAGCCCCTGGAGCCACCAGGAGGTTGGTAATACCTCAGAAGTTTAGGGGTTCCTCTTGACCCTAGCACATGATATCCCTTTAGCAGGTCACTTGGGCCAAAACAAGACCTGGGACAGGCTTGTTCCACATTTTCATTGGCCACATATGTCAGAGGACACAAAGGAGTTTTGTCGCTCCTGTGTCACCTGCCAAGCCAGTGGCAAGGCAGGTGGCACCACAAAGGCCCCCTGATACCACTACCTGTGGTGGGGGTACCCTTTGAAAGGGTAGGGATTGACATTGTTGGTCCCCTTGAGCCTCAAACTGCATCTGGGCACAGATTTATCCTGGTGGTAGTGGATCATGCCACCAGGTACCCAGAGGCAATTCCCCTGAGGACCACCACAGCCCCTGTGGTGGCAAGAGCCCTCATTTGAGTTTTCTCCAGAGTGGGTTTCCCAAAGGAGGTCATCTCTGAAGAGGTACAAACTTCATGTCAGGATATTTGAAAGCAATGTGGAAGGAGTGTGGTGTAACTTATAAGTTCACCACCCCCTATCACCCACAATGCAATGGGTTGGTTGAACGTTTCAACAAAACCCTGAAGGGAATGATTAAAGGACTCCCAGAGAAGCTTAGGCGGAAATGGGACCTTCTTCTTCCCTGCCTGTTGTTTGCATACAGAGAGGTTCCACAGAAGGGGGTTGGTTACAGCCCATTTGAGCTTCTGTTTGGGCATCCTGTAAGAGGTCCATTATGTTTGGTAAAAGAGGGCTGGGAGGTACCTCTCAAACCCCCCAAACAAGATGTGATGGACTATGTACTTCGTCTCCGCTCCAGGATGTCCGAATACATGAAAAAGGCAACCAAAAACCTGGAGGCCAGCCAAGAATTACAAAAAGCTTGGCATGACCAAAAGGCTGTGCTGACTGTGTACCAGCCAGGACAGAAAGTGTGGGTGTTGGAGCCTGAGGCCCCAGCAGCCCTCCAAGACAAATGGAGTGGCCCCCATACAATAGTTGAGCAAAAGGGAGAAGTCACCTATCTGGTGAATCTTGGAACTCCCAGGAGCCCCCTGAGGGTACTCCATGTCAACAGATTAAAGCCATATGTTGACAGGGCTGACATGGGCTTGCTCATGGCAACTGATGAGGAACAGGAGGAGGAGAGTGACCCTCTCCCATACCTGCTCTCACAGAACCCTGATGATGGGTCAGTAAATGGTGTTGCTTTGGCAAGCAGCCTCACTGACCATCAGCAAACTGAGTGCAGACAAGTTCTGCAGCAGTACAGACATATGTTTAGCCTGACCCCTAGTCAGACTACCTGGTGCACCATTGAGGTGGACACTGGGGACAGTCTGCCTGTCAAGAGTAAAATCTACAGGCAACCTGACCATGTCAGGGACTGTATCAGGACTGAAGTCCAGAAAATGTTGGATTTAGGTGTAATTGAGCCTTCAGATAGCCCTTGGGCTAGCCCAGTAGTACCCAAGCCTCATACCCAGGGTGGTAAGAAAGAAATGAGGTTTTGTGTAGACTACAGAGGCCTCAATGCAGTCACCAGGACTGATGCCTATCCCATACCAAGGGCAGATGAGCTGATTGATACTTTGGCCTCAGCCAAGTATCTGAGTACATTTGACCTAACAGCTGGCTACTGGCAGATCAGGTTAGCTGATGATGCAAAAGCCAAAACAGCATTTTCGACCCCTGGTGGGCACTACCACTTTGTGGTGATGCCCTTTGGATTGAAAAATGCACCTGCCACTTTTCAGAGGTTGGTGAACAAAGTTCTGGCAGGGATGGAAACTTATTGCTCAGCTTATCTAGATGATATTGCTGTCTTTAGTTCCTCCTGGCAGGATCACCTGGTCCACCTCAGAAATGTTTTGGAGGCTCTGCAGAAAGCAGGCCTCACTATCAAGGCCACTAAGTGCCAGATAGGGCAGAGTCAGGTTGTATACCTGGGCCACCTTGTGGGTGGAGGCCAGGTTCAGCCTTTACAGAGCAAAATCCAAACCATAATGGAATGGGTTGCTCCAAACACCCAGACACAGGTGAGAGCCTTCTTAGGCCTGACTGGGTACTATAGGAGGTTTGTGAAGGGATATGGATCTATAGTGACCCCCTTGAATGATCTGACCTCAAAGAAAATGCCAAAAAAGGTTCAGTGGACAGCTAGCTGTCAGAAGGCATTTGAAGACCTAAAGCAGGCCATGTGCACTGCCCCCATCTTACAGAGTCCAGACTACACCAAAAAGTTCATTGTCCAAACAGATGCTTCTGAGCTGGGTGTGGGAGCTGTACTGTCTCAACTGAATGATGAAGGTCAAGACCAGCCAGTAGCTTTTATTAGCAGGAGGCTGACCCCTAGAGAGAAACGTTGGTCAGCTATAGAGAGGGAGGCCTTTGCTGTGGTGTGGGCCCTGAAGAAGCTGAGGCTATACTTGTTTGGCACTCACTTCATAGTTCAGACTGACCACAAGCCCCTCCTATGGCTTAAACAGATGAAAGGTGAAAACCCAAAACTTTTGAGGTGGTCCATTTCCCTACAGGGGATGGACTATACAGTGGAACATAGGCCTGGTCCCAACATGCCAATGCAGCTGGACTCTCAAGGTATTTCCACTTAGAGCACGAAGACTCAACTGGTCAAGGTTAGTTTATTGTCCCTGCGTTTGGGGGGGTTGTGTAGGAGAGTAGGATCTGCCTCTTATGTTGCCCCCACTTTTTTTCCTGATGTTTACACTGGTTTCTGGCTATAGTCAGGCTGGGACCCTGCCAATCAGGGCCCCAGCCTCTCTGTTCTCTCTAAACAACTTGGAGTGCGCTCTAAGTGCACTAGTGATTGGATACTGTGGTACCTTATGAGTCCCTAGTATATGGTACCTTAGGTGCCAAGGGCATAGGTACTTCACAGGCCTACCAGGGGCTGAAGCATGTATTATGCCACCCCTGGGAAGCAGACTAAATCTGACACCACAGGTCTGCTACTGCAGCCTGGGTAAGGTGGTGCATGCACCCCTTACTGTGATATAGGCTAACTATATCACTACATAGATACACACATATAAACCTAAAAGTCACTCCTATGGCAGGCCTTATCAGTCCTGAAGGCAGAGTGCTTGGTTCCTATGTGAGAGGGTGCCCCTGCATGAGCAGAGCCCCTCTGCAGTATTCGGAGACCCTTCTCTGATGCTGTTTGTAGTGCAGCCTGACCATATACTCTTAAGCGCATGATAACCTCGCGTTAAATGCTAACTTTGGGATGGCTGCACGGAAACATGTCGTGTTTGGTGTCAAACATCTTGTAATACTACCCCCCCGCCAGTTCTGGCGGCGGGGGTAGCATTCCACCCTTCTAGAGGGATAGACATGTACCTACTGTGGAAACGCGGTAGAATCCTGAAGAGCCCTGGCATCACAAAATGGATGCCACCAGTCACAGACACTGGGCTGCCCTCCTGCTGATGACCGAAGCTCGCAGTGGAGGAAGCCCAACAATAGGTATCCTGTCACAGGGAGGTGTGACCACCTCCCAGACAGGGTTTAGTGTATTGGGGCTGGGTGGGTGCACTCCTAGAGTGCTTTGAAGTCCTGCACTGGGGGAGCAGAAGGCTCCTCTGTGCATACCCCAGTTCAAACTGGCTCAGTGGCTACCTGCCCCTGCTCTGGCGCGAAACTGGACAAAGGGAAGTGGGTGTAGCCACCCACTCCCCTGACCCTCCCATAGGTGGGGTCTTAGAGCTAGTCCCTCCCTTCCTTTTTAGTATAAGGTAGGGAACCCTTGCCATTGCAAACTAGATATCCCTGGACGACGCTCTGAAGAAGAATCCTGGACCTTCGACATTCCACTACCTCTGGAAGACTGAAGAATCTCCCTTGGAGTCAAGGAGTGACTCCCCTGCTTGGCAGGCTCCAAAAACTACAACGACGGTTGCAAACTATGCCGCTCCCGCCGGAGCCCGAAGTCTCTGCAGCAAAGGAAGAGGATTTCCTGACTTCTCCATGGCCATCGTGAGTCCCCAGTGAAGCTGAGGCTAGTGGACCCCACGAGTGACGAGGAACCGCAGTCCCTGGGTACTGTGCACTATTGTCAAGTGCAATCCCTTCACGATAGTCTACGAACCTGTGCTTTGGACCACGTGTGGTCCCAGCATCTAGCAGGAATCCCTCCGAAGATCAGAGGCCTACCTCGTCCCGCGTGACCGTGGGCCCCTGTTGAAGGAATCCTCCCGAGGTGTCTTCGCGATCCCTTGCCAGCCAGCTTGTGGGTCCCCTGAAGACTTTTCTACAGAACCAAAGAGCTCCTCAGGTTGCTCAAGGCCTGCCCTGACTTACCCTTGCTGGGTGAGTTCCCCAGACCTTGCTGGTCTGCACCATTGACTTTTTACACTTTCCACAAGTCTTGCTACTACCAAGGCTTGTTGGCTCCAATGGGGTCGCCAACACTGCAGTCAGCTGCAGACTTTGTGGGACATGCTGAATCCAGCTCCTGGTTGTCCTCGACACCTCCTGGACCTCATGGCCAAAGAGTCAAGACACCCATGAACGACCTGAATCTGTCGATGACGGTGGGCATTCATCTTCCTTGCCCCGGGTCACTGCCCAGTGACTTTGAACACTGTCCCCTCTGCTTTCAGGTCTTCCTTCTTCCGAATCCAGGCTTGGATTCCACCGGACACTTCTTCTGGCTTCACAAGCAGCAAGTCTTCATTGGCTCCCATTGAAAACGACGCCGCGACCCGACACCAAAGGACACCTATGCACCCGGCTTCCCTGGATGAGGTAACTCCAGCACTACGGTGCTCCTGTGAGTGTTGGCCTTAGAGCTACTTACCCTGTAAGTGACTTGCTTGTAGCTACTCCCGAAGTGCCCTTAAACTCCTAATTTCCAACCGCGACTTGCCCCATTGAAGTCTACGGCGATCCAAGCCTGTGTTCACTCACTGCACGCGTCCCCTGTGGGTCCTTTACTTACCTGCCTTGGGTGGTTTCGTGAGGCCCCAGCACTTCTGAAGGCCCTGGGCCTTGTCTCTTTGCAAGTCGTTGTTCTTAAGTCTCTTTTTAGTATATGGTCTGGTACGCCCCTAGGGCCCCAGCCATATTTGTGCTTAATTTATTGTGAAACGTTGATTTATGCATATGTTCCTGTCTTCTAATCTCACAAGAGATTAGTAGAGAGTTGTTTAGTAATAAATACATATATATTTGATATATATACCTGTGTGGTGTCTTTTCATTTGGTGATTCAAGAGATTGTGTGGTAAAACAAGCTGCTTTACATTCCTCCAAGACTTAGCCTGAAGGCTGCTCTCCACAGCTACCACTAGGATAGCTTTCTATAAAGGTTGTCTTAAACCTACCTACCATAAGAGTCGAATTGTACTGGTGCAAGGTGTCCACTTTAACTAGTGAACAGCATATACCAGGCCAACTTCTCACAGATGTCATTAGTGATGTAATATATGCAGTCATAAGTAGTGCAACATAGTGGTGCAAGTTATACTTATGTCAGTTACATGTAACTGATAAAGTTCAGTGTTGGTTTGGTTTTAAAATGGAAGTGCTTTTTCAGTGAATTTCTAAGTTTTTGAAACATAATTTAAAATTTTACTACCTTTCTCGCATATAACTGTGCTTTAACCTTTGTTTTTTTCCATGAATTTCTATGTTGTTTAATGTGGAGTTATCTCCTACTACAATAGGTCTGGAGCTAACACCCCACCTTTGGGCTGCACCCAACCCCACACACATCCAGCTCCCCACAGGTGGTCAAACTCCCATTAAAGGGTAAACACTCACAGACCCCCACTTCCCATTCGTCCTTTTTTCCCAATTTGTTTTCAAAATCTCACAAGAAGTCCAGAGGGGGAGCTGACTCCTGCAAGACTCTCACAGGATTGTGTAGCTCTAAAAAATAAAAAATACTCTCCTTTTACTACATATCAGTCACCCCTAAGGAAGGCCTTAGCTAGCCCAATGGGCAGGGTGCAAAGTAGGTAAAAGGTAGGATATGCACCTTAACTATGTAGCATGTCCTGGTAGTGACAAATAGCCTATTTGGTTTCTCACTGCTGTGAGGCTGCCCTCTCATAAGAATGCATTGGGGATTCCCTGATATGTGTTTCAGTGGTAATTCCTGACATGAGAGGAGTAGCGTGATCAAGATTGGTATGTTTGGAATAGTGGTAAAAAATGCTGCGTAATGGTGTTCGCAGATTTATTATCACTATTTTAGAAAGCCCACTTTTAGAAGTGGGCATTTCTGGGTGCTATGTGTCTTTGTGACTGCCTGTTGTACATTGCATGTCTGGCTCTGGATGACAGGGGCTGGGAAGGTGAGGTGGCTCCAGAGGAGCTGGGTGAGTCAGCGTTAGACTGAATAGGCCGATCTGCATTTGGAGTAATGGGTGGAGTAGCACCTGGACCTGAATAGGACTATGCCTGCCTTACACAATGCTGGCTACGCCCCCTGTGGTGTGTCTGGGGCCAGAGCCTAAACTGACAAAGGAGGTTGTTGTGCACTGTAAAGATGTTTTTAAGAGCCCCCCAGAACTGGTTTGGACTGAGCTTAGGCCTGTGCCGGGGGCAAGAACAAAGACACTGACTAGTATAAGTATTGGGGCTCTGACCCCATAAAAAGTGTGCTGTTGTGCTTACTGGATCTTGAGGCTGGAGGACTGCTGGGCACCAGGAGGAACCACCACAAAGGACTTCCCCTCCCCTGGAAGGCCCTGTGAGCTGGTCTGCCTGGGCCCAGCTTTTGCCCTGTCAGCTTATGGGGGCACAGCACGTGATTTTCCCTGCCCTGCAGTGCCGGCTGTGCCGCACTCTCACCATGTGGACAGAAGGAGAGCTGAGGGACGAAGTGCTCCCTCGAAAGAGGCCAGCGAGGGGTGAGCGCTCCACTATGGGTGGATCAGAGCTGTGCTGTGTGCCTTTGGGCCCCTGGCGGTGGCTCGTGCGGTAGAGAGGATGGGCCGCCTGACCTAGCCTTACTGTGTGCGGGGGGCCATTGCAGTGGAAGCAGATGCTGAGGGTCGTAAGCCGAAGTCAGGCAGAGTCGGAAGCCTGACCGTGGGCGGGGCTCCCTTGAGGGAAAGGAAGCCGATGGGTGCGCCCCGGTGGAGAGAGGTCCAGTTGCACCGAGGTGGGGCTGCCAGAGGAGAGAGGAGAGGCGAGCCTCCCGAGCCCCGAGGAGACAAGAGAGGCTGTGCGGAGCAGAGCGGACTTGACAGAGACTTCGCTCCAGGTCCTACTGCAGCAACCTTTTTCGCCTGTCAGAGGAGGCGCGGGAGAAGTCGCCGCGCCTTCCCTATCTCGGCCGGAGTGTCCAGGTATTTTTTCCAACCCGGGCCACGGTGGTTAAGGGCTCCATAGTTCTGACATTGTGCAGCTGTGCCGCAGGGTCATGGGCAGCTGCAGCCTTACCGGATATTGGGGGCATTTAGATTGCCAGCATTTCTGGGAGCATCGAAACGGTCCCCACATTCCTCATACTGTCACAGCTGCGCCACGTAGTCGCGGGCAGCTGCTCTTCTCCTGATGATTGGGGGCAAGATGTACTTGTAATATGTGGACCCAGCAGAAAGGGTATAAAGGAAGTGGCCCTCTAGGGCCACTCGGGTTTTCTCACAACCACCTGTTATCCCTTCCCAAGAATGAAGAGTCGGTCAGACAGTAGAGAATACAAACTTACATGTTTATTAGAAATGCTCTGCAGAGGAGTCCATCATGACCTGCACCCTAAGATGTCTGCCGAGGGACTGACTCCCCAACAGTCTACAGTGAGTAATCATTGTTCCCCAAGAGCCTCCAACCCCACCCACCATGGAAAACTACCGGCCTGGGCCGAACATGAACAAAGGAGGCACAGGGAGATGAGCTACCACCTGCCAGATGGGTACATGTTATCAGAAACCCAAGGCCACTGTGCCGGGTCTCAGCATCTCCTAACATGGGAGCAGAACTACACACTTGGATAGGTATGTGAGAGCAGAATGGTCTCCTCATTAGCAAGTCGGGAAACAACCTTAGACAGAAAGAAAAAATAATAAAGAAATACAGTGTTCTGCTGAGGCAAGCATTATGAGCCATGAGGCCTAACTCAGGCACAGTCTAACCAGACTAATAAGGATTGCGAGAAACAAAATGGAGTCACATTCGCTAACTGAAGCCTGCACATTACGGGGGTAACTCAGTGGGTTGCATAACGTAAATACAACTGGCATCTATTTAGCCACACATTGCTAACCTAATATAACGTAAAAAGAGTGCGTTGCAGGGATGGGAATTTGAAACCTAACAGGTACTAAGGTGCCCTGATGAGACTACACCTGGTGGGCTATGTTCAGTACCATGGTTAAGGTTTATGCCTAAGAGGGGCATGGTGCATTTATAATGTGTGCCCTCTATAAGTGTTCATGATAGGGCATGGTGGGTGTGATTTATGCCTAATGCTGTAGTGCACTGCTAATTCTGTGTAGGCATACTATGCTATGCTGAGTACCTCTGTGTGCAGTAATCATGATATGGTACTGCTACTGTCGTGTAGTTCCTATATTACCTATACAGGATCTGTGCATTCAGATAACATAAACTGTGGGATTGGTGGCGGACGGGTACCGTGCACCCCCACCAGATACGTTAGCCTGTCTGTATTAGCTAGCTCACAGTGCCACTAGAGTCTCCTCTTATCGGGGAGAGAATAGTTCTTGGCAACCTCAGAACATGACAACCCTGATCCCTCAGAATCGTGGAAACAATATACTACCTTTCGCTCAGTCACTCGTGCTCACTTAGTTTGTCTCAGAGAGTTACACAGAATGAACAGGCTGGGCGTTTCAATAAGTATTTATTGAACAGTTGTTATTATAGTGTAGAATATATGAGCTGCAACAACCATTAGACAGTAGCAAAGATATATGATTAGCAGTACTACAAACGTAAAGGGATGGTATAGTTCTACCATCTTGCAGAAATCATGAATATATACATGTACATAAAACACATGATAAGGTGTGCCCACATGTTGTACCATACAGTCACGATATTTACGCTCCAGGAGTGCTTTTTCCATCTCCTTGGTGACTGGGATGTCCATTGCGTAGCAAATATAAAACAATCAGGATACCTGCTGCTAGAAACAGGATGAGCGGAAGTTCTCCAAAGATGCTTCCGAATACAGAGTGTATGAACTTTGGGATAACTCCAAGTACCGTCTGAAAGGTGCTCAGAAGTCCAGAACCTATGGTATTAAATAGGTGGACAATGCCTGTCGTATCAGACATATTAAAGATACGATTTAAAATTTCTGCGAAATGGAAAGGGCAGTTTGTATGAATGAGCACCTGTATCTCTGCCGAAGACCTTGCGATCTGGAGATCAAAAGTCTCTTGAGCGGAGGTTAAGGGCACAGACTTCTGTAGAAGCATGGCTTTCA
Source organism: Calotriton arnoldi (assembly GCA_963921515.1). Taxonomy (NCBI): domain Eukaryota; kingdom Metazoa; phylum Chordata; class Amphibia; order Caudata; family Salamandridae; genus Calotriton; species Calotriton arnoldi. The sequence goes on along the minus strand of CAWUFW010007308.1, from coordinate 234,126 downwards.
TTCTGCTTAGAGTATCAAACCGTATTAAAGATACATTCAGTGAAGGCCATAACGGTGCCTCCCTGACTGTATGTGTCGGTAGAAACAATACTTGTATACAACAAGTAACCCTGGAGCTCATGGTTACCAGATATGCGATGCCCGGAAGCATGCCACAGCAGCCTTGACTGTTCAGCATCAAGTAACTCTCATTCGAAAGTAGCCCAAATGCTGGAGTAATCACTGCAGCTGGGGCACCCCTCAGATGGCAGGACAAGTTTGCTACAGAACCATTGCAAGCCCCGTGCAGCATTATATCCTGGCATATGAGTGATCCACTTAAAGCGTTCTCACAGTTTGTACCGCTCAGAAACACTTCTCGATCCCCACTCCGGCCTCGAAATCTGCATGGCAATTCCCAAGATTCCTTAATGTATTCCTTACCCATTTCGTCATATCTGCCTACTTGCTTTTGTTCAAGGCAATACTGAAACTGAAAAGTAGTGACCGGTAGAGCTATGTGGCCATGGATTAGCCATTCTGTGGACGGTAATTCTGCCACTGTAAATGCTAATCTATCCAGTTTTTTTAAACGCAGCATTGTATATTTAGCTCCCCTTTGTGCCATTTCTATCTGTTTATCTGTTAGATTGTATTCAGAAAACAGAGACATACTATTGATATAACGCCAAGGCACGTAGCCTGCACGCAAAGATTGCAGCGTCCAGCTTAACAACATAATAGAACGTAGCTGTGATTGCCCCTGTTGTAATATGGCCAAATCTTGTTCTAGTATGTCTATCGCAGAAGATACAATGTTGCCTAAGGAATATATCCTGGAGGTCAAAGTAGTTAACCCATTGTCTACCACTGCTAGAGATTTTTCTAGATTTATACGGTCTATCTCTCGTAGTCTCTCTGCGGCCTCTTGTTGGGATATTTTCCATATTTCATTATAGACAGCATAATAGAAACGTTTCTGACGTGGCTTCTTGGGACCCATTAAATAATCCCTAAGATCCACATCCTGTGACAGTAAGCATAAGTGTTGTTTCACCTGTGTGAGTGTTGAGGTTTTTAGCCAATCGAGGCAAAACTTCCCAACACTGTAGGATGTCACTACCCCTGGATGTTGTCTCTGTACATAACGTGGATCTGGCCTATGGATACTAAACCCTTCGGTTTTACCCATGAATCTTGCCTGACAATTATTAGTGTCTGTGGGCCAAATCAACCATTTTTTCCAATCGGGGTCAGATCTGTTGTATTTTATGATGTCATCTACTGTAATCTCCTTCTGCGATGTTTCGTTACCCTCGGTGTGTGATGGAATTGGCAACCGAGGTGTGTTCAAATCTTTGTTCTTGGCTAGTCCAAGGCAAGACGTCTGTTGCACTGTCTCGTTCAAAAACATGATTTGTTGATTGATAAGGCATGCTCTAAACAAAGCTTCTGTCCCCTGTACCTGCCATTCCCTAGTACCCCAGACTGATTTTAGGTCTATGGTGTCTTTCCACAAGTCGAAACCTTATTAGGACAACTGGGTAATAAAAGCAGCAGAGTAAATCTGTTTGGTGTTTGTCAACATATTTTTCTGTGCTGATGTTGGTGCAACCTTATAATAATATGAGGCTGGGTCAGACATATTAAACCCCGACAAATATGGAAACTTCTGTGTAAATGTTTTTGAACTACCTTTCGGCGGTGTTGGACAATGTTCCCACTGGTGGTATGTGAACACATTTCTAGGATTTGCAGATTTATGCAGAAAATGATGACCATAGTGTTGATAACAATACATACTCTCGAAATCTGATGTGCTCTCCAATGTTTCACTATTAGGAAATGCCGCAGATTTTTCCAAATCAGATAACATGTTATTAACAGTTTCAAAATCCCAATCATCGGAAAATGTACTGGAGGTAATGATATCACTCAATGATATCTTAAATAAATGTGGAATTCTTAAAATTTCAGTCGGACCAAATATATCGAAATTAACCTTGTCCCAAACTATACCATCAGGTATAGGAACTGCTGTAATGTTCACTGATGACAAGTCTCTTTGTTCTCGATGAGATGATTGGTGTGGTTTTAAAAGTAAGTTCACCTTTTGGGCTGCAGAGTGTTGTTGAATGTATTTCCCATTAATAAGCATACTAAAAACTATTACCAAGCCTACCCAGAAAAGAAAGAAAAGTATCCCGGTGATTATCCATAGTTCTACCCAGGGTGACACCAGGTAAGTCTTTTAAGAAAGTGCATAAAGTCTGCAACTTGCTGTTTGCGTGATTTTTTGGCTGGCGTCGTTTCCGGGTTCGCTTGGATCCAAAGAAAATGTATCAAAGTTTATGAAGTAGCCAGAAGCAGTTCGATCAATTGTTGGTATTGCATCAGGATTTGCAGAAATCGTAGTTTGCTCTTGTAGAGGCATGTTGACGTAGACATCTGTATTTGGTCGAATAGCAAGTTGTTTTTGATTTTGAGTTTGATTTTGAATTTGAACTTCAGGTTCAAGAGGAACGAGTTCCATAGCATTGTTGCTTAGTCCTTCATTCCGTGTTGGAGGCTCTTCGAACGTGATGAGTCTTTCCGTTTGAACTTCTTGGATTGTAGCGAGAGGAGGGCGTCTGCTACTTTGGAGTCCACGTGGGCTACTGCTTAGTATCGGCCACATAGTGTGGTTTGATTAGGTCAATTGAGACAAATCTTTTCTCCTTTTTTCCGGCAAGAGGCGGCAGAAGTACAGTTCTTGTTCCTTCAATTGCTAGGACTGGTACAGGCTTTCTGTATGATGGCCCAAATTCTTTTTTGTCTGCTATATTCTCTCTGAGCAGATCCCCGACTTTTGGGATCCAGACAGGTCTTGCCGTGACAGATTTGACTTCCCCAGTGGTGGTCTGCTTCAGATGGACATTACTTTGTTGTGTCCTGGATTCATTTAGATCCTGTAAAACAGCCAAACGATCATGGATGTCAAAAGGCTTTTCATCCGCCACTGTGCCTTCACAATCAAGATCATGTACCCACATTCTTGTCCCAAATAGGACCTCATATGGAGTGACCCCCCAAGAGAACTTCTTAGCATATTGTTAAGAGCACGCTGGACTCCATACAGATGTTTTACCCAACTTTGACCCGTGCCTAATACTCTAGCTGTTAAAGATTGCTTTAAGTCTCGTTTTTTTCTATCCACTACCGAATTTCCCTTGGGATGGTACGGAGATGAGTACTGCAATGCTACATCCAATCCTCGCATGGCCTCCATGTAAGCCCGAGAGCTAAACGCAGGGCCCTGGTCAGAATGTAATGTACCAATTGCGTATTTCCCTATAAAGACTCGCAAATCTTTTATAACAGTTTGAGCGTCAGCCAAGTGCTGGGGCCATACCCATTGGAATCGCGAGCAGGAATCCACTGCAACCATGATATACTTGCAAGCCCCATCTCTTTGTAAGGGGCCGCAGTGGTCCAAATAAACACACGCTAGTGGTTTGTCAGATATTAACAGCGGTGTCTGCGCTGGACGTGTTACAGTGGAACCTTTCATCTGCTGACAGATGTCGCATTTCAAGACATAGTCCTTAGTATGCTTTGTTAATCCAGGCCACCAATAGCGTTGTTTCAACAAAGAAACAGTCGCCGTAACTCCTGCATGTGCAGAACCTATCCCTTCGTGTGCTGCTAGAATTAAACCTAACCTACGATCCATGTTTGGAATTGTTCTATCCCCCACTCCAGGAATCCGAGCAAATGGAATGTTATTGGCATCTAACTTGTAGGAGTACTTGAGTGGAAACCTTTTTGGTACTGCTCCGCTGTTTTTGCGGGCTGCATTAATAGCTTCCATAATCTCACCGTCTATTCTCGTTTTAGAACGAGTGATTGCCGCTACGGAAGCCGTGCTTACAGCCCCCTTTGCGGCTTCATCAGCCAATGAATTCCCTTCAACGTGAACGCCATCACGCTGATAACTCAGTGTATGTATCACGTGAGCCCTCAGTAGTTCGGTTTTCAACTCCACTACCTGTTCCCATAGCATTTTATGCTCAATTGTGCCACCTTTTGCTTCTTTGAACCCGTTTTGAACCCAGTACTGCAAATATTCATTGTAAGACTGTACACAGTAAAAGGAATCGCACACAATTAGTGTGGGAAATTCTCGATCCATATTTACCAGTGCCAGTATCAGCGCTTTTAACTCTTCCAACTGTGCCGTGCAGTATCCTAGGGACTGCGTCTTTGTGCAACTCGGGTGGAATTTTCCATCCCGCATACGACCTTTAACGATTGCACATGCTGCGCTATATTATTGCTTACTTCCTATGGCCGGTTGAGCAGATCCGTCAGTGTAAATGATATATTCATACTGATCTAGAGGCATTATTTCGTTTGGAAGAGGATATTCTAGTTCGTATTGCAGGAATGCTTGTGTCTTTAAATTTGGGTCGTATCTGTATTCTACATCTGTTGCAGTAAGAGAATTAGCCCATTGTATCCATCTTGGATGTAAAGCTTTAGCATTAGGAATGCTTGCCTTTGTCGCATCCTCTAGGGCTGGAACCGGAGTCACTACTATTATTCGTTTCCCCTGAGCCAGTGCTCTTTCTCTCACTACAGCAGTCTGTACTCCTGTCAGAATCTTTTCTGTAGATGCGAAGTGCATTTCAGCATTCGTGTACAAATGTGATTTGTATGCAATTGGTACTGTCTCACTTTCATTATATGTTAGATAGGTGTACCCAGATTGTCCCGCAACTATACGGATCACCAGGTTGCGTACGTTTACACGTGTCTGTAAGTGTTTGGAAGCTATCATGTCAGCTTGTAAGGAACGAAGTGTATCTGTATTAGGCCTGGGCAGTAAATTCCGTTCCGCTCACGGAATTTGCGGAATCTGGGTAATTTCGCGTTCCGCGGGGAACGCGGAATTACCAAAAATTCCGTGATCCGCGGCTTCGCGGAATTTTTTGCTTGTTCGCGCTTTCAAAATGCGTGGTCACGAGATATTTCTCCCCGGGCGGAACAAGCAATTCCGCGTGTTCGCGGAACTTTTGCGTGCTTGCGGAGATTTTTTTACCATTTCGCGGAGCTTTGCGTAGCGCGACTACGCAAATTCCGCCAAAGTTCCTGTGTCCATAGTTTTACTGAAAAATCAGGTTTTATTATATCATAGAAAGGTTTTACTTTTTCTGCGGAATCCAAAATGTAAGTTCGACCAAAATTTAGGAATCCCAGGAATGATTGTAAATTTTTGAATGATTTTGGATGTTGGAGCAGCGCGCATTTTTCAAAACAATTGGCTGCCAGGCTTTTCCCTTCACTTGAAAGCTCATATCCTAAAAACAGGACACTGAGGTGGGCAATTTTTGATTTTTTAAACTTGAATTTGTAGCCCTCAGATGCAAATCTCAAATTATGGTATTTACTCTGTTCAAATGTTCCTCTAGGTCATCGTCCGTTAGATAAATATAATCCGCATAGGACAATGCCTCTTCATCCAAATTTTGAAGTAACTCAGTTACTCTGGCCGAAAACAACCCCGGGCTGTTCTTATACCCCTGGAGGATCGACAAAATTGACGCTGAGTCCCTAGCTCTGAGAAGGCTGTCAGATATCTGCTTTCAGGCGCTATATTTGGCAGAAAAATCCATTTGAGATATCAAGTGTTGTTTTATATTTTTCAGCACAATGTTATTCATTAATGCGGCCCTGTGTGCATTTTGGACTGCAAATGTCTTAGTGCAAGTGTTTAAATGCCTGTAATCTAAAACTAGACGATATGAATTGTCAGGTTTCATGACAGGAAAGTTTCAATCACCCCTTGGTATTTAAGTTGATCTAAAATCTCCTGACCTGTTTTTTAGCTTCTTGCTTTATTGGGTACTGCCTCTGTGCAGTTGGAGTATTATTTAAAGGAATTATGTGGTGGGTTGAATCTTCATCCCATCCAACATGGTTTTTGTATAATGCCGGAGCCTGGGTTACCGCCCACTCCTGCGTATATGTATGTTGTAAATGCCTGGGAATATGGTCTGAGAAGGCCGGAAGAATTACAGTTTCTCCATTAGGGCAATCCATGACTAATGCTGGCGGCCAATCTTGTTCAGCTAATAAAATATCATAGCCAAACGTCAGGTTCTCCCAAAAGAGACCTCTCACTGTTCTACATTTGTCGCCCTCCATTTGGAGCTTTATTTCATATAGTTTATGTGGGACACTTACCCTAGTATCAGGTGTTTCCACCGTGATATAATCATTCAAGTCCGCTGTCACCAGAAATTCCATCAGGTTCTGGCGAGCTATTGTTACTTCTGCTGCACTGTCTAGCATCGTCAGAGCCCATTCCCCGTTCAGTAGTCGAGTACTCAGAATTCTGGGCATATCTGATCTTTAGACCTGCAACTTTCTTCTTTTTGAACTGTACTTTTTGCTTTGGTTTCTCTTCTTTTTTAGAAGTGTAATCTTGAGCGTGCTGCTTGTCTCTGGACTTTGTACGCTCTTCTTGTCTTTCTGACCTTCCTTCCCTCTCTGAGTTTTCTGATGAACCCTGAAAGGAACGAGAGGAACGTGTATCAGTATCATGATACCTGTCAGGTTTCCTACTATTATCCCTATTTCTGAGGTTAAAACTCTTTTCGGAGGGCTCCTGTGGAGGAAATCTACCTCTGGATTGAGATCCAGTTCCTTTAAAGTTTTGTAGTTTTTTATTGTCCCACTTCTTCTTTGTTGAAGCAGGTGTCTGCTTAGTAGTGTCCTTTTCAGGACTGCCCATCAGTTGTGGTTTTAAAGCTTTCCCACCCAAACTGTCTCTGCCTAATTCTGCATATGCAGTTTCAATTATTTTTGGTAGCTTATGTTCCTGTTCTAAAGGACTGAACTCCCTTAGGCGTTGGCGGATGGCCCTGAAGCTGCTTCCCCCTTAATGTTAGCTAGTATTATGGCTGATACCTGGGCATAGTTACCTAGTAACTTCATCCCTAAGTTTAGGGCACGTTCTGCTCCGTACTCGTTTTGTATTTGTCTCAATACATCAGGTACTACTGCTAATGACGGGATACCATGAGTTCTGGTATATATGGCAGCAAAGACTATACCCCAAGTGGTACAATCCTCTAATTGTGGTGTTATCCCCATGGGCAAGCAGATTGTTAGCATTCTGTGTTTTTCATACGGGGTAGTATTCGGGAATACTGCCTCTAGCTGCATTATTTTCTGAGCTACCCAGAATGGTATTTGTTCACGTTTTGTGGGGATTTTACCCATCACTGCGTGTAATGTTTGTGGTGTAGTTTTAGTTGCTGTACCCTGAATTTGAGTTCCATTTGTTGCAACTATTGCTGGTTGGACTGTAAGTGTCCTCATGACGAATTGCGTCAAGTTCCTATAAATTTTGATTAAATCTTTATGTTCTATGAGTAAGTCTCCTGGTGGCATTGTGTCAATGTCAGGATGTGGCGTGTGGGCCGCTAATATTGGCCATGTTGCCCCTTCTCTTCCGAGCGGGCAGAGTCTTACTCTTCTTCTTATATGGGGTAGGGCGCCTTTAAACCAGTATAAGTGTTCCTGGTATGTGAGCGGAACCTCTATATCCTGGAACGGATAATATTACGCTGGTGCATCTCCTTCCGTGTAGGAGTAAAATGTTTTTGTTCTTGCATTTGCTGCTGGGAATGTAACCACGAATAAAATACCTCTGTTCTGTTTGATTCGTGTGCCTCCATCACGAAAGCTACTATGCCACCCCTAGCTGATAAGCCATGTGCAAGTAGTTTCAGGGTGACTGTATTTCTAAAGTTTGGTGCAATTTGTATTGCGTCTGCATCGTCCTCGTCTGTGAGGGGCAGATTTTGTTGCAGTGGGTCTAATTCTTGGTTAGTCATTATTTTTAGTACACTAAATAACTTTTTCAAGAGAACCAAGATACAGTGTTTTGCACAGTTTTAGGAACAATGTGTCCTTCAAGCTTGATTAACCAACAGCCAATAAATAGGATTTTTTAGCCTACTCAGCTGTGGCGGAGTTTGTGCCCACCCATTCCAGATGTCTCTGGTGTTTTGTGAGTAGGGGTATCTGAGAATAGCACGACTGAACTACTCAGATTCTATTGTTAAATAAGTACCCAACCAATGTTGGCGGCGCCATGTCATGTAGTTCCTATATTACCTATACAGGATCTGCGCGTTCGGATAACATAAACTGTGGGATTGGTGGCGGACGGAGTCCGTGCACCCCCACCGGATATGTTAGCCTGTCTGTATTAGCTAGCTCACAGTGCCACTAGAGTCTCCTCTTATCTGGGAGAGAATAGTTCTTGGCAACCTCAGAACATGACAACCCTGATCCCTCAAAATCGTGAAAACAATATACTACCTTTCACTTAGTCACTCGTGCTCACTTAGTTTGTCTCAGAGAGTTACACAGAATAAACAGGCTGGGCGTTTCAATAAGTATTTATTGAACAGTTGTTATTCTAGTGTAGAATATATGAGCTGCAACAACCTTTAGACAGTAGCAAAGATATATGATTAGCAGTACTACGAAAGTAAAGGGATGGTATAGTTCTGCCATCTTGCAGAAATCATGAATATATACATGTACATAAAATACATGATAAGACGTGCGTACTCCTCCGATGCCTCCCTAACGAGATGTACCTAAATGTACCTAGCATCTATGTAGGTGTTATGCCAAGAATCCCTCTAGGATCTAGTCCACCCCATTACCTGAGCGTTTAGAGAATGTGGGACCCCGTCCTGGTCTCGAGTTGGACACCCCGCGAGGGATGTTAGACCACTGCTAGCTGGAGCGTCTGCATGCAGGAGCCTCAGCATCTCTGGTCAGTGTGCCAGCCGGGAAGTCACGGCCTCCTCTATCTTCCTAAGCAAGATGTGTTGTTTATATATCCATAGGTCTCCCCATGGGTCCTACCTTGCTGTGTTACTGTGTCGGCCTAAAGGATGACGTTGGGCCTGAACTTTATACAGAGATATTATATAGGAGATGGTAATCCTACTGTTAGTCCTGCTGTGCTTCCAAGAAGCCTCATGCATAATGTATGAGAATCGAACCAGGGAAAAACCAGCGTTCTAAATGCAGTGTCATATCTAGGTAAAAGGTCAGTGCCTAAGAACCATTATGTATGTAATGTAGGGAAGGATGTAGATGAAAGGTTGCGATGTTACCTGCACCTATATAGGGTACCTATATGGAATATAACACTACTTAGGGTTTATTGCTAATATGGTTATGCTAAGTGTATCCTTACCAGCAGTTGCTGGTTGCTTTCGCTAACTGAGTTGTAATATGATGACATGGCCCGATTGGCTCTGTAGTGTACATAATCCTTGTAAAGTCATACTAAGTGCCAGGTGGCACAGTGTATATATATGATTATGTTCTAATGTTTTTAATGAGTAATACAAAGGCTATTTTTACTTAACCTTGTGTGGAGTTTCTTTTGTGGTGTGCCTAGTGTGTCGCTGGTGTGTGTGTGTGTGTTGCATCCGAAGATGAATCATACTGAAGGTTGGTTTAGCTAGTTCTTGCTCCTCTGCTGGGATTTCAGCCATATTGAATTTTGGAAGAATAGTGCTCTCTGGGAGACCATTGTGCCACAATTTGGAGTAATTAGTCATGCTCTGGGGTGTTGTCCTGCACATCATTGGACAGGAGTGCCCTCCTGCATGACCTCAGAGAACACTGAATAAGTATCTGAGAGGGGCAGAGACTCTCAAATCTGCTAATTGAAACTAAGAGAAGTAGAAGGGTCCATGCCGGAAGTTTGATTTACACCAACCAGGCCCTGCACTCTGACTGACTATGCCTGTTGCACAATCTGGAACTATAGCCCTGTGGACTTACCTTGCTTCAAGAGGAATAAAGAGTGGACTCCCTGCAAGCTACAGGTTAACAGAGCTCACCTGAATCTTCACCATTAAGAATACCAAGCCTGGAGTGCTTCCAGTGGATTTGCAACGGTTTTGGCCATGTGGATTGTAGAAACTAAAGTCCCAAGCTTTCAAGGACCATCTTGGTGCTTGGATTGTGTTTTGGACACTTTGGTACCCCCTGAGGAACTTCAGGAAGAAGTTCCAAAAGTTTAGAGAAGTTTGGAGAAACTTTGAAAAAAAGCTCCATAAGTGGACCGACTCCACCTGGAGAGCCAAGCTGGCGACCCTCAACCGTGAGCTGGCCTGCCCTGTTGGTTCACCCCGCTGAAAAGCTCCAGAGGTCCAACTTCCCGAGTTTGACTAGGAGCTCATCGAAAGTCAAGCCGGCAAACCATCACCGAACCTGACTTAGTGAAGAGCATCGAGGGACCTCGACAGAAAAAGCTCCAGAAACGTTTCTAAGTCCAAAGGTAAAAACTTTATTGGCTTCACTGCAAGAGTCAAACCGCCCACCTTCAACTGCGAGCCGGCCTGTCCTGCTGGTTCGTCCCACAGAAAAGCTGGGGAAGAGGTCTGACTTCCAGAGTTTGACCTGGAGCTTGTCAAAAGTCAAGCTGGCGAATCCACACCGAACCCGAACTGGTGCAGAGCATCAAGGAACCCTGTCAGAAGATAAAAACTTTGACTGAGGCCTACCATGAGGGATAGCCTCAAAGGGCTCCATCGCCGTCGGCCTGAAACTTTGACTTTTTCCTGGTTTAGCGCGACCAGATGTCCCAATAGGAGGTAGGTTTCTATGTGCTATATAGTGCTAAATCTTCAAAACAATTCATATCGCCTGTTCCCTATATCGGATTTATGTGGTTTTATGTAATTTTAAAGATAAACATATTTCCTATTTTTATAAATTGGTGTTGGACTTTTATTGTGTGTTGTGTCTTAACTATTTACTGAATCAGTGTTTTCAAAATGCTTTACATACCTGTCTCTAAAGTTAAGTCTGCCTCCTTGCAGCCAAGCTACCAAGGGTTGAGCATGGGAATAATTTTCTGAGATCTATTCTGATATTGGCCTTATTGCCAGTTGTAGATGCATATTTACCACTATTAATAACCCACGTTCCAACATTCATCGTCTGAGAAGAACGAATAATCACCTCTCTGAAGAAGAGGTAAAGACTCTGCTAATGCACAATCAGGACACACAGAAAACCTCCCCCAACATAACATCCAAATTCTGATCATCAAGATATCCAGCCACAAAAACCAGAGAGACAACCCTCGACAAGTTAATCACAGCAATCTGATACCGATAGCTATGAGCACAATGTTCGCTGCACTAACCCACAAAACAATAACATGCCTGCAATGCATGGTGTGCAACTGCAGATCAGCCGCAAAACAGCAACTGATACAACAGATGTGATCTTAGCACATGATTTGGATATTCTCTTCCTAACTGATATCTGCTTCAACCCAACATCAGCTCCAATAATGGACTTTCTCATTCCCCCGAATTTTGCCATCTTATGTCTGTACTGCACACTTACGCAAGGGGGAGGGCTAGCTATAATATACAGAGACTTCCTAATCTTAAACTTATTCGCGGTAGGAGATCCATCATCGTTTGATTCATGGGAGCTGAAACCAAGCTGGAAAAGAAACTGATAGTGAAAGTACTCCTCCTATACCATCCACCAGGTGACAACACAATTTTCCTGGAAAAATGTATGGAATAACCCCGGGCGGAGTTTGCATAGCCGCGCTACGAGAGGCTACGCGAGGCTACAAAAACACCCCGCAACGCTACGCGGAGTTACGCGAGCATGCGGAGTTGCTTTTTCCGCATTCTCGCGTATGATTGCGCATGCTTGCAAGATGTTTTTGATGCTCGGCAACGCGGATTGAGTATTCGGGGGGAAATATCATGCAAACTTCACCACGGGGTCGCCAATGGGGGCGGCCATCTTGTTGTCCTACTCTTTGCATGGTACTGTGGCCTGTTTCTCATCATCCCTCTCTAATCTTTTCAATCCTTTGTTTTTTACACTGTTTTTCTGATCTTTTTTATTTATTATCTATCCCTCTCTCGCGCTAAGTGTATATTTTGCATTTTATTTCTACTTTTACTGCGTTTTTTTACTTTTTTCTACTGTTTTATATTACTTGCTCTTTTACTCTCCTACTTCTTCTCCTGACTTTATTTTTTACTCCTACATTTTCTTTTCTGCCCCCGGCCTACCCAGAGCCATGGCTAAGGGTACCTCCAACAATAGGAAGGGGAAGGCGCCTACACCCAAGAGACGCCTTTCTTGCGGCAGACGGCACCCGGAAGGGGTGCAGCCCCGGGCCCTTTTCACCAAGGCAGAGGTGGCCGCACTTGTTTTTTTTGTTCAGCGCCACCTCCCCTTAACCTTGGCAGCAGGCGTCAGGCCCGGCTTTGGTTAGGCTACCCAGGATGGTCACCGCCGGTGGGCAAGGGTGCGCCGGGCAGTGTTTCGCTGCTCTGGGGTCCGGCGCACCCATAACCAGCTAACCCACCGGTGGTCAGACATCTTGGACCGGGAGCAGGACCTGCTGGACCTGCTGGACCTGCTAGATGTTGAGGTCACGGGGCTTGGTGAGTAGCTATTTATAGTAGTATTGTGTGTTCTGTTCTGTGTTAATGTTATTGCGAATATTATTTTTTTCCCAAATAACAAGAATGCTACTGCTTACATGCAGGTAAGTTACATTTAAAAATCTTCTGTGATTGTTATTCTTCTAGACACTAGACAGGTGCTCGGCGCTACTAATTCTACTTGTTTGCAACTTTGCGCTCGCTTGGGCTGATTATGTAAGAGAGTTTAGAGAACTTAAGTTAGGTACTGCTAGAGACTCTAGTCCTTTCCTTTGTCCTCCTGTCACTAAGATAGTGGTGGATTGATAGGTAGTTTCTTTAGTTACTTAGTATTAGTTGGTAATTTTTTAGCAGTCTGTGTGACGCATCCTACGTCACATCACGTGCTGCTGAGTGCTGACTCCAGTCCTTAGTAGAACCGTTTGTAGTTTGTTAGTGAGTGAGTAATATAGCAACTAAGTCATCAGCAGCACATCAGCAGCAACCAACCAACAATTTGGTGCATGCAAATTTATGCATGCGTCCATCTATGCATTTTTGAGGACTAAAATAAATGAAAATGCAGACTTAGTGAGCAATTGGCCCGTCAAAGGGGGTTAATTCATTGATGATTTCGAATGAGATTGAAACTTAGAAGAAGCAAATATATTTGTGGCAATTCATTTCCAATGTCTTTGGAATAGGTGGGCTAGGTCAGGTGGTACTTAGTTTTAGTATTCTGGAATCAGAATGGAACACTGGATTAGTTAATAAATAATAACTAGACGGTCCGCGAATCCTGGGATACTACTAGTCGATCAGATTAGATAGGTCAAATTTATTGCAATTGTTGTTTTCAAAAATGTTTTTTGAGCGTTTTTTAAAATATTTTATTTGTTTCACACCAATCATCAATGTTTGTCTCTTTCTTTATTATATCTTACATGATCAGCACCCAGGGGCAAGAAGACGGGGTCTGAGGCGGGAGCTGGAGAAGATGCCTCCCAGGGCCAGGACCGCTCCTCTACCGAGGGCTCTGCTGCTGGCCCCAGTAAGTCCTCCTGTTGTTAATATTAATAATTATATTTCCCTAACTTTTACTGCACCTTATTTTTTCCAAACTATATTTCCGTTTCTTAATTCTATTTTTTACCAAATCTTCTTTGATCTATCTGTTTCTAAATTCTTGTTATCCCTGCCTCTAACTGCCTCTGCTCTGACTCTGTACTACTACTATTAGTCTGTCTGTAGCTAAGCTTGCCCAGTTGGCAACTCTTTATTTTAAAAAAATTTAAAACTCAGATTCACCAATAGCTCTAGACAATGAGTCCAGTCCTTTAGGTTGTCCTCTTCTAGTCTTCTTAATCTTCTTGAGAGGCTTTTCGACAATTGCCACCAACAAAATGCCCAACCAGATATTTTACTATTTTTGATAGGTTAGGACATACTACTACTGTCTACTCTACTCTAGTACCCGATTTGTACTTGTGGGGAAACATCCTTTACATCGCGGTGATTACACCACGATGCATTTAGAACGCTGCCATTACAACGCAAGCGTTACATCGACTTGCACTGGAGGGTGCTATAACCTAAGGAATAGTAAGATTTACTATTCCAACACCTTCCCTACTGTACGTAGACTCGTTTTGGAATAGTAAATCTTACTACTCCTAAGTCCAGCGCCCTCCAGCGCAAGTCGTTGTAACGATTTGCATTGTAAAAACTGCGATGTTACATACCGCGATCATTTTGATCGCGTTGTAACATCACATATTCGTTCTTGTGATGTATGTGGTGTATGTATGTATTTTAACTATTTTTTCAATCTTGCTAGTGAAAAAGAATAAACAGGGGGAGGCGTATATGGCATCTAAAACATGAACGAAAAGGGAAAGAAGGATGGAAGGAGGAAGGACAGGTGAGATGTAATATATGACTGCAGAGAAGTATGTGTGGGATGCATAGGTGGCTGATAGGAATCAGATGCATGGAAGGTGAAAGAAAAGATGCCTGCCTGTATGAGTGATAGGAAGAATCCTCCGGGGTGTTTCATGGGTCAAACTCAAAGGCAAGCAAGGAAGGAAGGACGCATGGGTGGTGGTTTAAAAAAAAAAAGAACAAATATATGTTGTTGGTGAAACTAAGGATTCTTGAGAGATTAAGAAGAATGATAGACATATTTACTTTGAATGGATGGATGCCTGGATGGTATTTGATCATCATAGCATAGGTAGAGACTGTCACTGGATGAAGAGTCTTTGAAGAGAATGTAAAAGAAAAATAAACCGTGCCAGAGTAGCAAAGACAAGGAGAATGGAAGATTAGAATTGAAAAAATATGAGGCTAGAAGAGCAATGCAATGATTGATAAATGGAAAAATCGCTGGGAAGAGAAACAACAGGACTGTTTTTATGCAAGGTTTTTGATTCAAGCTTGTAGTTTCAGAATACTCCCTTGACTCACAGTAGTTTGCAAGCACAGCATATATATTGGGAATGTATGTTATCAAGCGCCTCCCTCCGACTCCGAGGCCCACTCCCTACCTATGTCATTTATTTTCGACTGTGTCAGCCTGCCATGGGTGGCCTATCAACAGCATGGTTACACAATCAATCAAAAGTACCTCATGTCATATATAATCAATGATCATTTGGATCAGATATCATCTGCCTAGTTGTAGTAGTCAGGGTGAAAGTGAAATTGAGCAGTTGCCCTTGATGTAACAGAGTATGGCCACCCATAATAAAAAAATAAGATGATTGTGTAGTTGCAGACTACAGCTTCCCCACCTGCAGACAGTAGTAAATAAAAATAACGTGAGTCTGCGACACGAGTATGTTTGTCTAGGGCGCAAGCTGACTGAGCTGGCATGCCGGCTACAACAAGGTTAATTTAGCTAAACAAGAGAGAGAAGAAGACTGGTCTACTCCATAGTGCCTATTAGTAGTAATGCCTGAAACTCCCACAAATGTTAGAGTCCGAGGAAGTGGGAGGATACCACAAATGTTATGTACTGTGCTTGCTAGTGCTACTGTGCCACTATGTGTAGAAGTAATTTTGTGTTACTGTTTTGCTAAGAGTAATGGTTACAATTGCCTTTTTTCTTTCTTTATATAGCTACTCCTTCCCAACCAAAAAAAGCAAAACCAGACAGGAAGGAGTTGGCAGCCATGGCCCGGCGCCGGAAGCTGGAGGCCATCTGCAAGAAATATCGGCGGCTGGTGGTTCTGGCGGATGAGGAGGAGGAGGCGGCAGCAGCTGCAACCTCCTCCAATGCCCCGGGCCCCAGCCAGGCCCCCCCAGTGGTACGGCGCCGCGGTCTGGCAGCTGCCCGCCGCGCTTCATTCAACACTGCTGCCCCCCCTGTGGATGCAATTGTAAATCTTTCATGCTCCTCCAGGTGGTGCACCTAGAGGAGCGAAAAAAGGTCCTTAAGGGTAACAAGTGATGACCCCGCTGCTAGAGAACTCCGTCGTATTGCCCCTTTTTTAATCTTTTTTTGGGTGGGTGGGAATTGGGCGTTGGCGAAAAGTTGGGGTTTATATTTATTATTTATTATGGACAATTGACCGTACATTGGTTGGCCTCTTTCTTTATCTTTGGACATTGGTTGGGGTTAGGGAGAGGGGTGGTCAGGTATTGTGGGATTTTTACATTAGTTTATTTTGTTAGGGGAATAAATTATATTTATACTTAAACTTTACATACGATGCAAATGTTTTGTGGGGGGGGTTACTCTTTTACTTCACATGGTTTCCTTTGCTGCTGCAGGGCCGCAGCCAGTTTTTGATTTAAATAATCTGCTGATAGTGTAACACACGAACAGATAGATGCGGTACCCTCACTTGTGAGTGACTTGTCCTACTAGTACTGTCAGTCTCTCATCCTAGTCTATGCAGTCTGCAACTGGGTGTGGGTGTGTGAATTAATGAATTAATTTCCATATTATTAATTATGCCTTCCCAAAAATTCTTCTCTTACCTGTGATTGATGTTTATTTAAACTTAGGCAAAGCAATGGGTGCATGGTGATGATGGTTTGGTTTCCCAAGATGCCATGATGGTGGTGGTAGTAGTAGTAGTAGGCACTGGCAGTAGGCATTTGCAAAAAAAGAAAATGAGACAGTCAGTCGCCTGAGGGAGACTCGGAAAGGAGTAGTAGAATGAAGTACAGTACACAAGAAGACTGCCAAACAAGAAACCATCATGATTAGCAATGCTAAAGTAAAATAAAACATAATGGTGGCGGGGATAACCTAGTACAAGTTACAAACTGTAGTTGACTCGACCTATGAAGTGGACAAGCGTTACCTTTAGTGCTGTAAGGATGATGAATCAATGCCGGCAATTAATTATGATGGACTATGTTCCTCTGGAAAAAAAATTGACTTGCAAATACTGAGCATGGGTGGGCAAGCAGAAGAAGATCCTCGCCCTGAGTTAGTGTTGCTTTCACCACATCAGCCCCAGCAAGTCTGTGATCAATTATTGGTGTAAATTAATTTAATTTACTCACACCTCATAAATCACACAGCCCGGGGGAAGAGGGTTAGGGTTTGATGAATGGTTGGGAAGGTGTATTTGAGGGAAAGGTTTGACAAAGACAAACACTACACATGGACAACACACAATCTTGGCAGACGACCATCATATTCATAAATCTGTTAAGGGAGAAAAAGGAAATGCATGCATGATGATGACTTGATGGTTAATGATAAGTAAAGGTGGGCGGAGTTCGCGGAGTTGCGCTATGCGATGCTACGCGAAGCGGTAATACAACTGGAATGTAATGGAAGCTGCAAGTGGTGTTGGTGTTATCTGTGTTGGTGGTATATGTGCCACATCTCTCACAGCAATTTGGGATGGGGTAATGCCGGTCTCCACTGGGGCGGGACTAATGTCCATGATGACTGGCTCATCATCATCCTTCTCTTCTACATCTACCTCCAAAACTCTAAGGCTTTCTGGAACCTTCCTTTTTCCTAGCCTTGTCTCGTGGCGTGTCTCACTCTCAGACTAAGGTGGTGGCTTCCAAGTAGCATCTACATCATCAGAAGGGGGGCTTGCAGAAGAACTCGATGGACTAACCCTCCTTTTCCTTGCTGGGGATCTGGAAGACAATGGATCTTCTAAAAGAGTGGCTTGCTCTTCTTCCTCTGCAGGAAGCTCTATCTCCTGAACTGCCCCTACTTCGGGAGGAACAACTACTACTGTGGGCGGTAGTTGCGGCTGTTGTTGCGGCTGTTGTTGTCCACTTATCTGAGTTTCCTGCGTTGATTGGGTACTACTTTGCGATAACGATAAGTCAATTTCAACATCACTGCTCCCCAGACACCGCTGCTGCAGGCACAGTTTTTTGTTTCCCAAAAAACATCTTGGTCGGCACACCAGTCTTGGTAAGTGGCAGTTCCTTCTTCTCACTGGCAACTTTCTTGGTACCGGAGGACCTGGTACCTTTCTTTGGGGCCATCTTCTTCAGATATCAGCAGCACGCAGTGGCACAAGTTGAAGAGATGTCTGTCTGTGGTCACACGTCACGTGACGTTGTGCGCACCAGGACTTCTGTCTGGCAGTACAACGGGTGATGATGACACCTCCTCCTCAGCCTTTTGTGCACCTAAAGCAAAGAAGCCAGAAGAACATCAGTGAAATGTGGCATTTGTTGTTGTGGTTCAACTACTACTAGTACAAACAAACAAATATAATAATATATAACTTAGTGTGTGGTCACACTTGTTAGTGTTATTATTATTATGAAATTTTATTAACTCAGTTTAGTTATTAAAAAATCATAACAACAGTGTAGCCATTTTTGAAACTTTGACAACAAGGGCTTTCATGGTGTACTGTGTACACTCAGGAAGGATAGGAAAGAAGAAGAACAAAAACAAAAATACAAATGTAATGGAACCTGTTTGGCATTGTGCATCACGTGGGATGCAGCATTCATGGAGCTGCAGCTGGCAATGGGATGGAAGCAGTAAGCCAAGAGGAACAAAGGAAAGACATCCAGGTCTATGGCAAAACCAGCACACTAAGTACCACCACAAAATGACCACCTGTCACATGGTCACTCACAACAAGCAGAAATACCCCCAAAAACACATTTTGCAATTCAATCCAATGCCATCCATGCCCTAAATGATGTTTAAATTCAACAGACACCACAGATACATTTGCTTCATGCACCCATGAGTAGCTCTGAGCCTATTGGTTGGAAAACCCATTGGCAGACTACGCCACATAGTGAATCAATTCAAATCAATAATATTGCAAATGTATTAGAAAATGTAGTGAACTGTGATGCATCTTTGCTGGGTAAAAGAAGAAACAATTGCATGCAAATCAACAACAAGGCATGGGCACCACAAAGAAGGCTTGGAGGCCTAATGCAGAAGCACACTGGCTGCCTTCACAAAATGGCCGCCAGCCACATGGCCAGGCCACCACAACAACAAAAAAGGGGAGACAGACAATGCAGGCCTATGGCAAAAGCACACTGACTGCCTTCACAAAATGGCTGCCAGCCACATGGCCAGGCCACAACAACAAGAAAGGGAAGACAGATAATGCAGGCCTATGGCAAAAGCACACTGGCTGCCTTCACAAAATGGCCGCCAGCCACATGGCCAGGCCACAACAACAACGAGAAGTAAGCCAAGAGGAACAAAGGAAAGACATGCAGGCCTATGGCAAAAGCAGTATAGTAAGTACCACCAAAAAATGGCCACCAGCCACATGGTCACTCACAACAAGCAGGAGGCCTGGAAAACAATGAACTCAAGCAGGCCCCATATGGCCAGACAAAGGAGGCATGCTAAACAACACAGCTTTAATGCAACAATGCAAAAACGAAAATCCACAGGGCTAAAAAAGGTTTGCAAGTCACACAACAACCACACCACACACATCCAACAAAGGCATTTATTGAACAAACACGAAAAAAGTGAAATACCCCCCAAAAAAACACATTTTGCTATTCAATCCAATGCCATCCAGGCCCTAAATTCAACAGACACCACAGAAACAGTTGTTTGATGCACCCATGAGTAGCTCTAGGCCTACTGGCTGAAAGACCTATAGTATTGGCAGACTACTGGGCTAGTGAATTAAATAAATATTGCAAATTAATTAATTTCAAAAGTTGGAGAAAATGCAGTGAACTGTGCAACATGTTTCCTTTATAAAAGATGAAAAATTACTAGGCTCCTACTGAACTACAGGCCACCCACCACAATAAATTTAAAAAAACGATGAAAAGTAGAAAAAAAAAGTAGGTGCAATGCCCAATCAAGCAAACAACACCAATTTTCCAACTTACTTGTGAAATCTCAGATTCAAAAGTCCTCAAATCCAATGATATATGATGCAGCAGCCACAAAGAGTGATTCTTCCAGCTCCAAATCCAAATGAAAAGTGAACAGGAGATGGACAAAGCACTGGGAGGAGCCAGCTGGACAGGAACAGGAAGTTGGAGACTCTGGGGCACTTCCTTCCTCTTAAAAAAGAAAGTAAAAAAAGAAAAGGGACTCCTTGCACAGAAAAGTACAGCCAAATGTCAATCTGAGGAGTTTTTTCAATCCAAATCACCGTTTCGAGAAGGTTTTGATGCTGCTCAAGAGAGATTCTTCTACAGATTGCGAATTCTGTGTGTTTGGGATCACGATCTTCGCAAAACGTCCGACAGAAGTCAGATGGCGTGCCCGAAAGACGTGTTCGCGATCGCACACTCTCGCGGGAACGTGCGGCCGGCTACCAATTCTCGTGGTGCTCGCGAACAGATGGGAAATCGTCGGCGATCGCAGGCATCCTGGTAAGTCGCTTCCATGCACGGGAAAACGCATTTTGAGATCGAGAACACAAAAAAAACCTCAGCTCCGCTGCGGAGCGCTGAGTTTTCGGTAACTCCGCATTCTACGTGGAACGCTGAGTTGCCAAAAATCTGCAAACTCCGTGAGCGGAGCGGATTTTACGCCCAGGGTTATTGTGGAATCAATCACAGTCAATTCAACCACACTCTCAAATTCAGTATTATTAGGTTCTTTCAACCTACATTGGAACAATGTCAAAGACCCCACAGTGGCTGCACTGAGCAACCTGCTCCAAGACCTCACATGATTCAAGAGTGCAAGGGACCAACCTTCAATAAAGGTGCAACACTTGACCTCATCATCGCTAAACCAGGATCAGTAAATACGCTAGACATCACCCCAACAGAGTGGTCAGATGACCATCAAATTTGTTTCCAAATATCAACACAAGAAACAAAAAACAATGGTCAAAAGAAAAGGGAAAGAACATGGGTGAGGGATTTCAGCAGCGTAAACAGAGCAGAACTGGTGGATATGTGCCAAACTTCTCTGGTACCCCATACTGACCAAACATCGGTTCAAGATCTAATGCATCTCTACCACAGCTGTATGACCAACATAGTTCAGAAGGCCCCAGCCATTACCCACCTCGAACAGCTGAGAATGTACAGAATCTCATACTCTGGAAAGCCAAAATAACAGCGAACAGATCCCAACTTGACAAAGCAAAGAACCAGCTCAGAAAATTCTTTGACTTAATAAAGCAACAGTCAGGAAAACTTTCAGAACTCACATTTGCAAACAACTTGATGGACATCTGCAATGTCTTCTCAAATTTCTTTTAAGACAAAGTTGCAACCATAGCAACTCTATTCCCAGCCAAGAGAGTCCCGAACCTTGTGAATTCACTAAACCCCATCCAAACAACACACAGCATGAATACTGACTAACACATCCCATTGGCTCCAAGGAAAAACGGAACATTCTGGAACAGTTTCAGACTTATGTTTGAGGGGAAAATACAGAAACCCATTCAGTCAAAGAAACCTACCACATATTTTGATGATCCCATTCCCTCCAACCTACTAAAGGAGATCCACCAGTCCATTACTCCCTAATGGATGAAAATCATGAATGCATTTCTCCCACAAGTAGCCCTCCCTGAATGCCTGAAGATGTGCAAGTACACGCCTGCTGAAAAAAGTGCCCACAATCAGCAAGAATTTTGACCTATTAAACAAAAAACAATCTGGTTTCAGACCGGGACACAATACAGAGGTAGCTATACTTTTCATCTTAGATGATAACAAATATCACTAGACAAAAATGAATCCTGTCTCCTAATACTTCTGGATTTTTCTGCTGCGTTTGGTACCGTCAGCCACAAATGCCTCATAGAAACTCTTGAACTCAGAATAGAACTAGCAGGTGCCATCCTTAAGTGGCTCACCTCCTTCTTGCAAAACCGACAACAAAGAGTCAAACTAGGCAACACCCTATCTGATGTAGCAGACATTGATAGGGGCATTCCGCAATGGTCTACAATTTTACCAATGTTCTTCAATCTTTACATGGAACCACTAACTGAAATCCTGATACAATCAGAAATATTGCACCACATGTATGCAAATGATACTCAAGTATACATCAAACTGATACTCAAGTATACATCAAACTGTCCTCTCAAGAGGATATCCGGAGGAGTGAAGAGATGCACATGTAGTCTTTGGTTTGAACACTGATCCACATGTCTATAATTAGATAGATGGACTGAACAGCACTCTACCTCATTGCTTCACCAAAAAACATTGAACTTACTAGTGCATTGCTGACGCAGCACCAGAGAAAAAACAGGTCCAAATTGGAACCTTCCATTTTGGATAGAAGGTCTCCCCATATTCCAAAAACCCCTCTCCTTCCACCAAAGAAAAAGGCAGGAGGTCAAGCACTATCACTTTGGCCAGTTTCACAATCTATAAATGGACATTTTTGTAGGTTTGGTTGCATGGATATTCTTTGATGAACGTGAACTTTACTTTTTCCTCAAAACTTTCATTATTGAGTTTTTAGGATTCTTTCGTATTGTCACATTTCAACCTACAACATACAGAAATGCTATTAAAAGAATCAATTGCTGTTCATTTTCTGGTTTTCTTAATGGAATCCTCAATTATCAATTAACTTCAACAAGAACTCTCATCATTCCTCTGTTGCCCACCTCCCCACTCCCTATCCCCCAGATAGATGAAAAGAAAAGTGAAACAATTAACCCATCAATCAAAGTTACATGGGAAAGCATATGATAGTCACAGGTGAGTGTAGCATGTACAAGATATAACGTGTGCAGTCAGAGTGTGCAACCAACGGATCTCTGAGCCCTCCCCCAACTCTTCCCCCGGGGACTCTATTAATATTGGAATAAGTGAAAGCCCATATCCATGCTGGGCATGCACATAATGGTAACCCCTGAGAAAGGTAGGTAACGAGAGGGCCCCACACATATTCAAAGTTTTTAAAGGTGTCTGATAAAGTATTCATCATGCGTTCCATTGTGAGAGCCTGTCATAGGCAAGAGCGCCATTAAGTCAACGAGGGGGCCTCTTGCTTCTTCCATGCTGCTGCTACAGCCATTTTAGCTGCCCCTAAACACAGCCAGAGATTTGATCTGTCTCCTATCGTTTGGTGTTTAAGAGATTTATCTCGCAGGCCTAGGAGTACAAAACCAGGGTAATTCGGCACCAGGTATCCCAGAATTCCTTTAATTTGTGCAAGGATTTCAGCCTAGAAGGGGCTAATGTAGGGGCAATCCCACCAGATCTGCCTAAAGTCACCCAACATGCCACATCCTCTCTAGCATACCTCCGAAGCTGTAGGGAGAATTCTCTTTAGTTTGGTAGGATAAAGGTACCAGTCATAAAGCCTCCTGTATTCCCATGGAATGATTAAACTTAGGGATGTCTTTTCACAACTTGTCCCATTGCTCATTGGAAATGTCCTTACCAAGCGTCTGCTCCTAGAAGGTTATGTTTCATGGGCGGTGATGGGCAAGTGTTGAAAGTAGTAAGGAATATAAAAAGGAAATAGTGCCTCTTGATCCCCCTCCAATCTTCACAAATCTTTCAACAAGGGTGAGGTCTCTTGTGACTGCTTCCCTCATGTCTGTGCCTAATACCCAGTGTCGAAGTTGAGTATAATGATACGGTTCTGATGCTGGAGGTTGAAAATTTCTTTTGCAATGCTCAAACGTCAGAATGTCCCAGATTTGGAAGAGATCCGATACTGTTAAACAACCTCCCTCCGTCTATGCATTGAAAGCTCCCGGGTGCAAAGCCGGGGGGAAGGCAGGGTTACAATGTATCAGCATGTACGGGAAGGAAAGGTGGACAAAGCTGCTGTATGATTAACCTCATCCCAAATTTTGAGTGTGGTTCTAGTGGGTGTGCTCAAGTATGCATTTATAGGGTGATCATTTTTGGGTTTCCAGAGGAGATCCCAGATCTATCTCCACACCACTGCCCTATCCATGTGTAGCCAGTGTTTGTCAGGTGCTCTTGCTGACCACTCTTGAATTACCCTTAGCTGTGAGGCTTTGTAATAAAGATGTAAGTCTGGTAATGCTAGACCTCCAAGGGATTTCGGTAAACTGAGTTGTTTGTATGGCAGGCATGCTATCTTACCCTGCCAGATAAATCCTATAATCATGGAGAATAAGTTAAGTTGGAATTCCTGGTCTAGGTCGATTGGTAATTCCTGAAATAAGTAGAATAATCCATGGGGAAAATTCATTTTTAAAGCGTGTATTTGGCTCAGCCACAAGATGAACTTGAGTTTTTGTGTTTTCTTTGTGAGAATACCTCCACAAGTGACCTACAGGAACTCTGGTTGGACTCTGTTGGGTGTCCGTTCCCTCTTTTCCTTGTACACTGCTGAGGTTGCTTCGGGTCATGATTGCACTACATGAGTGACAGTCACAGGGCTACTTCGCATGATGACATCATCTTCCTCACCGCCATCTCCTTCTATCAGTTTCTCTTATTCTCTTTTCCCGCCGGCAGCTATCTTCCTGAAGTGTTCTTCCCACATGATTGTGTGTTGATTTTTCAGGTGGTCCATCTGGCCCCGGTTGCGTAATGTCTTCCTGGCTTATCACGATGCACTGATTTGCAGCAAAGTGAGCAATCTGGGATGTGTTTCTCATTTGTCAGAAGTGTAAAGAAATCCCAAATTGGGAGAGATTTCTTATCTAGCTCATGACTTAAGAAGTTGAAGAGTTGGAGCTAGGCAATTGTGTTGGCCTTTCACTAGGGTGGGCAGTGATTGAGGTAGAAGTGGCGGTGTTTGCTGCCAACTATGGCCGTGCCAGACAGGGAAAAATTCACAAGTACAAGCCGACCATGATGAAATGCAGGCTGGATACTGGGACCACGTAATGCCTGCTGAACAAGGTACCTTAAATCTGGGTTGCTGTAGAGGCAGAGAGTTGCAAGGCCCTGTGTGGAGGATGCATCATGCAGCGGTAATTCCAGGGAGCTGTGGGGCTGCGATGCAAGGTCCTGTGTCGAGGATGCATTGCAAAGCAGTAATTCCAAGGAGTTGTGGGGCTGTGATGCAAGATCCTGCATCGATGAGGTGTCGCACAGTGGAGGTTCCAAAGAGCTGCAGGGTCCTGTGTCAGAGATGCATTGCTCAGCGGCAGTTCTGATGCAGAGCTGTGAGGTAATGCATCTCATGGCATTGTTTTTCCTTGGACCCTAGAGCAGGGCTGGCAGAGCGCCTCCAACCCCACTTCCAAGGCTTTAAGACTGGGATGGCATCTCTTGGGAGGCAAGACTCACAGCAGACAGAGTTCAGATGCTGAGGTATAGGTTGCTAGAGCCTGTTCTGTCCCTGAGGCTCTGTTCAGGAGGCCAGCCAACTAGCCCATGAAGTCACTCTGGTGGTCCTGGGTTAAAGATGCAGGTCAAGACCTTTTCACTCAGGCAGCAGGGCAGTAGAGCAGCACAGCATTCCTTCTGAGTCTTCCACAGGTCCACATGTGTACTGAAGATTTAGGTCTAAGGGTCTACAAATTATCCTTAGTTTCAAATTTGAAGTAGGAAATGTTTCTAGGTGCTTGGAATTGCATGCCTTCCTGCCCTGGCCGCAGGTTGTCTGGGGACACAAAAGACTAGTGTGAAACCTTTTGTGAGTGTGTTGAGGCAGAGCTTTTGTGATGTGAAAGTGTGGCAGGTGGCAGCTTGGTCCCCCTATCAAGTCAGAGATGGCCCATACTGACAACACCTTTTTCCCCTTTCTCTCACTGTCTGGGAGCAATACACAAAGACCAACTGCCAGCTACACCTCCTCAGGCGACCCAGGATACAGACAAAAAAATGCAGACTTTCTAAAAAAGGCATTTTCAGAACTGTGATGAAAATCTGACTTTATCTTTAAAGAGGTTTTTAAATTACAATTCTTAATACACCAAACTCAGTATTCATGCTTGCTTCCAATTGAAAGTTAGCACTTATTATATGTAATAAGGCACACCAATGCCATCCTATGGAACAGATAGGCCTTACAGCAGTGACAAACTAATTTAAGAGTTTTTCACTACCAGGGGCCAGGCGTTTGAGCCCAATTTGTGTGCCCCTGGGGAAATTTGGTAGTACAGAAGGGGGCGCTGACGCATGTACGACCACTTCTGTAATACCGATAGAGCTGACGCACATAAAGTGCCAGCACTATCTTCAGAGGGTGTTCCCACATTTGCATGGGGGAGTGACCCCATGCAAATGAGGGAATCCCTTTGCCTCTGCGCCCGTGCTGTATTAGAGAAGTGGGCACAGAGGCAAAGAAGCTGTCAGGAGGCGCACTGACAGTGTCCCACCTAAAAGGCGGTGCATTATCAGTGCACCCCCTGATTGCAGCCCTCTGGAGGGGGGGAAAGAGGGTTCCATGGACCCCATAGACATCCCCTTGCACGCGGGTGCAATCACTCACTGCACCCGCCTGCAAGGGGATCTCTAATCCCCTTTAAAAGTGCAGACGGTTTGCTGCCTGCACAGTGAAACATGAATGCGCTGTCCCCATGGCAGCACGTGTTCGCGGCTGCCCCGTGGGCAGTGCACTCTTCTCAATAGGCCGCACTTTCCCTGTTTGCGCCCGGCGCACCTATTTTAAGGTGCACCTGTCACAAACAGGGAAAGTGCGCCCTTTGCATAATAGGTCCTCAGGACACGTAAAACTTAGAAGTACTTGTCCAACTTCTTAAAAATAATGCGCCCAGCCCTATGGGATGTTTAGGACCCACCCTAGGGGTGCCATATGTATTAAAAAGAAAGGATTAGGCCTGGCAAAATGGCAGTTTAAATCTGCACTCACAATTATTGTTGCAGGCCCACTAGTAGTATTTAATTTACAGGGCCTGGGTACATATAGGGCCATGTTACTTGGGACCTATAAGTAAATTAATTGTGCCAACTGGGTGCAAGCAATGGTTACCATGTTTTAGGAAGTGAGCACACACACTTTAGAGCTGGAGCAGTGGTAATGTGCACAGAGTCCTCAGGACATCACAAATAGATCTGCAAAAATTATAAGGCAAAAAGTTTGGGGGAAAACCACCCTAAGGCTGACATGTCTAACACAATGTCTTCTGCAAAAAAATATATTTATGAGTTGGTACTCTATCTATCTAGTCAAGTGTTTACCAAACTAGGTGAAGATATTTCTACAAGTGTTCTCATTGACTCTCCATCATATTCCTAATTGCTGTTAAGGCAAACGTCAACATGCTGGGTTACTGATTTGGACTGGTAACTTGTTGAAATTATTATCACCCGAAGTCTCATTAGAGTGTCATATTGTTACTGCTGAAACGACACCCTGTGCAGTTTATTTTGGTGGGTTTACTTAATGGATATTCATCTAGACAAGAGTATTGGCTTTTTGGGCTCTCATCTCTGCAAAGCCAAGAAAAGATTTTTTATCAATGCCTGGAGGTTGTGCCAATAAACAATACACTCTCTAAATACATCGATGACAATCTTCACAATACTCGTGAATGAGGGTTAACAAACATTTGAAGGAGCCCACATTGTGCATGTGATACCTTCCGCATTCAGCGTCGTTGGCCTTGTAAAGGTTCAATTTCAATTTCAGCTTTTTTGCTAGCTTCCATTTTATATACAATGAGTTACTTGCCTCCCTCGGTGCTCTTTTCAGGTATGTATTAATAGCGTGTAACCACCACGACACCAGCCTACTCTTCATTCGAATCAGAATATGTTTCTTTCGGCTCAGTTTCCCCTGCTGTGATTATTGGTGTTGCGAAGCGCAGTTTCACGTTCTTACACATCGTGGGGCATATCTACGAGGACGGCGATAAGTCAACGCAAAGCGCGCTTAGCGCTTTTCTACTTATCGCCGTCTATCGCTTGATTATATCGCCCTGGTAGCGCGTTATCTACAACGCTTTTCCCCAGGGCGATATAATTACCAGCGATAGCGGGGGAAATCGCCGTTTTGCAGGGAACATCGCTGGTTTTCCAGCTATGTTCCCTGAAAAACGGCGATAACCTTGCTGATACGACCCTGTGGTCGTATCAGCACAATCCACCCCCATAATAGGTATGTCTAAGTCTGCATTTTAGCAGACGTTAGTTTTCGGCGAAAACAGCAGTTTTCGCCCAAAACTAACGTCTGCTAAAATGCGTTAGTAGCCTTGTAAATATCGCGATGTGCACATCAGCGATATTTACAAGGTTGTACTGCCCAGTGACGCCCACTTTGCATCTCATTAGAGATGCAAAGGGGGAAGTCGAGTAAAGGGTGCTAACATGCGCCAATGCATGTTAGCACCCTCTTGTTAATAGGGCGATGATTTTATCTCCGCTTTTTTGGCTTTAGTAGCCAAAAAAGCGGAGATAAAGCCCTTGTAGATATGCCCCAATGTTCTTTTAACATTATTGACATATTCTGATAAATGCATGTCAGATTTGATAAAACCGTGCGCATCGATAGAAGAATCTCTAAGCAAAAGACTGCATTCATCTGTAATATATTTTAATAGAAACTGCTGAAGTGTTCATGACAGTCGTTAGTGCATGAATTAAGTCCTAAATATTTTGATACTGATGAAGAGTTACAGAAAATAGGACTCCTGTCATGTGATCACCGCTTCTAAGTCTAATTCATTCTTTAACTTATAATTAAAGCATGAACTGCTCCTGTAGCCTGAATGCTACGCTAGTTTAATATTATATAATAGGGCTTACCTCACCGAGGTTGTATATCTGGTGCGACCAAATAGTGTGTCAGATGACAGTAGGCGCAGGGTGAATTGTACATTAACTGATGTTTTGATCTGGTAGGAAAAGTGAGATTCCAAACAGAAGCAATTATCTAAGCTCTAAAATTAAAACATTGTGAAATATGTTATCTGCATTTGAAGAATATCCTTTTTGTCACAAGACTTCCTAATATTGATGGGGAAGAGAAAGGCATTGGATATAAGAAACCAATTAAAGAACCAGAAAAGAACCAGAAAAAAGGTTTGTTGCAGCGGTTTTTACCTGGGCCGATAAAGGAAAACATTTACTGCTGATAATCTCTATTCAGAACTGGGACACACCCCATGTGGTCTTGGTCCTCCGATGGACCTTGCTCATCACATTGAGGGGTGAGCGGACTTGGTTGTTTCGACTGTCGGCTACCCAATGAGGACCAGGAATTGGTAACAAGCGGACAAATTGGTAATCAATTTCAAATACACCCCCCTCAATACCATGCTGTAAAGCTATAGAATAGCAACGGGAAGCCCAAACCTCCTGAAGAAGTTTAGATGGGTTCAAAATCACACAAACCAAGAGTTCTGCAGTGGCTTTACAAAAAAATTATAACAATACCTGATGTTCTGTAAATAATCTATGACTATCTCTGTTATACATTAGAAACCCACATATCGTATGCACAGCCTCTGTAGAAAGAACATTGTATACATTTAGGAAGGCTCAGACAATTTAAGGTTTCATTTAGTTATTGTATTAAGCAATTTTAGACATTCAAGACAATAATGAACATTTTTGAATATTTAGTCATGAGTCTAAGTACACAAATACAATTGTAGTATGAAAGTACACATAAGCAGAGTACATAGAATTATCAAAGCTCAAGGCTATAAGAAACATTTAAGTAAGCAAGTTACAAAGGAAAATCTCAATGGGACATTTGGATATTTTGGTCAGACCATGAAGTCCAAGAAAGGTTTGTTAAGCGAGGGGTTTCTGCCACCTACGAGGGCTGGGAACAGTTCACGTAAGTTCTTTTAGCATAGGCATAGGATGAAAATCAGGATTTAGGAAGAAGCAAGTGCTAGCAAAACAGGAATGCCAGCAAGTCCACCACCATGGGCATGGAAAGACATCAGAGATAAGGAAGACCTCTTTCTCAAAAAAAGAAATCTATCCACAAGCAGGAGAGGTACCAGTCTCTCTGAGTAGGGAAGGTGGGAATCTGCCTTCAGTCACTGCAGACACTGCTCAATTGTCCCCACTTCTCCAGGTGTCCAACAGTAATATAGATTCATAAATCTGGAGATGACATCAATTGTCACCTCATTGTGGTCCGTGCCACATGTGACCATCATCCGCATGCAAGGTACAAAAGTTGATACTTTAGAATATTTTCCTAAGGATGTCATGAGAATCAATCTTCCGTTCCGGGCACACAGGTTGGTCCACAAAGAACAATTCAAACGGTTGCTTTCCATATGCTGAGGTTAAAAGTTTAGCTTCTCATGTTAGGGTCCACATTGATGCGTAAAAAAAAAAGAAAAAGTAAACTTTAGTTGTCAGGAATGCCATGTGAAAGTACAAGAGACTAATAACAAATTTGCACTTAGACTCAAGCATAGTGAAATTTAATTAAGCATTCTTGTCAATAGTTCAATATCATAAAGTGTCAAAAATTATTGCATAGAAAGGTTCATTTCTAACTATGGCCTACTACCACATTTTTTCAAAGTATCTACATGTTAAACAATCTTATAAAGTGATTAAAAATGTTGTTTTCGGAAATCTAACACTCTATTAGTATAAAGCTTTTTCACACAAAATGTCATCCAACTAGATAATTCCATATGAGATTTGCACAAACATTTCACTCTCTATGGTGCATTACAATGGAAGCAATAAATATGATTCACGTAATAGCCTAATATTATATCTAAGACTCAACAATACATACATATTAATGCAATTTAATTTCTCATTAATTGCGTAAATAGCAGAAAATACAATTTGTGAGTTATCGTTTCACCACTGATTAAGTCTTAAATTA
Source organism: Calotriton arnoldi (assembly GCA_963921515.1). Classification (NCBI taxonomy): domain Eukaryota; kingdom Metazoa; phylum Chordata; class Amphibia; order Caudata; family Salamandridae; genus Calotriton; species Calotriton arnoldi. Next base: position 203,523 of record CAWUFW010007308.1, on the reverse strand, counting down.
AATCAACTGTTAGCCTAGTTAAACATATCATTGCTGAAAATCTTCTATTTCTACATGGCTAAGCACTCTTTTACGATGCATGTATTATGTTTTCTCAAAATCATTGCCATTCTCTTAGACGTGTGCAAGGTGCACATTCATTTTATTTTATATGTGTTTTTTTCTGAAATCAGGTTTATATGTTGTGTAGAGAATAATCTGCTTTTAAGCAGGAACAGTCTCCCCTCTGATGGCGAATAAAGCCATTACATCAACTACTATTTAAATGTCACAGATCACAGTTTGGTTAATTTGAGTCTTTTGCTTCTGGATTCTTACAGAGCTTTTATTGCATCATAGTATTGACTCTGTTTGTTTTCTAGTTCCACTTCAGTTCTTGTTCTTCTCACTGCTCATCTCTTTTGTGTACGCCTACACAGTTTGAAAGTCACTATCACCAGCATTATGCACAGAGGAATCGGTATTAAATGTCTTATGATTTTTACCACTAATCCATTTCCTAGATCTCCCAACCAATTGCTAACAGTTGCTGATCCTTTTTCTATAGTTTCCCAGGAAATATCAGTCTTCAATCCTTTCAGGTCTTTGTTTAAATCAGTAATGTTTTTGATACAACTTTTCAGGTCATTGCTTTTATCAGGTATGTAGGTGCAACATTGTTAGACATTTAACAACTGACAGACTCCGCACTCCTTCACGGGAAGGATGTCTAAGGCAAGTCAATCCTGCAACAATATAGATCTTATTTGAATCATTTCTGTATCTACAGCTGAAAATCCTCTAGCTGTACCAATATCTAGTCTATCTACTTCAGTAGAAACTTTTCTAATATTGTGAGAGTTTAGCACTACACCTACAGAAGGTATTAAGGCACCAAAAATATCTCCCACTGTCTCACTTGCACTCACACCTCTCTTCATTCTCCCATGCTGCTCTTTGATCACTTCTTCAATCTGTTCCACATGATATATTTTTGGAAGCACAACTCCCATGTACAAGTTCCATACCATCTTCTAGGAAAACTATAAAAACCATTCTTCCCACAGATGTGATACACTCCAGGAAAGACAGGATCCACTCCTTCTAAATGTCTTTCCCAGTTTTCATAAATTTCGAATGCATGTTCACATTCACTAATACCTATAAAATTTGTGTTAGTATCAGACTTCTTTTCTATATATACAAAGTTTCCCCTTATGTTGCCAGTCTGGAGCTAAAGCAGCCATGATGCCCACTATTCTATTCTCTTCTTCTTGCAACACCCAAGGGTTTAGTTTTGAATGAGCAGTAGTTTTAATAGTTGCATGTCTACGTCTATCTTCTACTGAGTTTTTGAAATTTCTTTTCTGTTCCTACTAAAATGCAAGTTAGATTGTTTTTATGAGCATAAGCCATGTCAAAGGATTGAGTTTGTTTAAATAAATAGCCAGTTGTCTCAGCTATTAAAGCTTCAGGATGCCAATTTAAGCATTTCAACATAGGAATTTCAGAAAATATCAGATTAGAGTTTGAATAGTAATATTGAAATTATAGACACAACTTTTTAGAAAGCCATAACTAAGTTTCCCGATCATTTTCTGTATAATACCGATAGCGGTGCGGCATCATATACCCTGCCACCGTGGCTTTGTGTGCTATTAATATTGAAATTGATCAGTACCATAAAAGAAACTAGTTAATCAGCTGCAAGAAACACCATATATTAATGGAATACTATGATATGTTACCCCCTTAGCTACTGATGCAGGTAACTGCATATATACGTAGCAATTACTAGCATCCATTGTATCTATATTTTCATATAATAACCTAGTTTATACATTTAGCGAATAGTCGCCTTTGGAAGAATCTAAATGCAAAGGTTTGTCATTTAAAGCAGCAACACTTGTACTAGTGGATAAAGACATTTTGAAAGGATTTGTAAGCTTGAAATCTTCTATGAACTTAATGAGGTAAATTTAGAATTCTAAGTAAAGCAACTAGTATTAAAGTGATAACAGCAAATACTCCTACATATATACATTTGCATCTAAGAGAGATTACAGCGGCAGGTTCCATAACTCTTCAAGAATCAGACCGTTTAGCTTAAAAGATTAGCAGCAATTTGTGTGAGCAATTCTGCAAAGTTCGACACAGACACCAAGGCACAGTACAAATATTCTGTTTCAGGCTGAATAAATGCACAGATCAGCTTCGCTGATGAGTATATTCAAGTTCAAACCTCACCTCCACAACAAAGTTCTAATCAAGGAGGTTCAGGTGGACTTGAATTGTTATAGCAAAAGGTATAAAATGCTCTCTCCCCGTCATTTGCTGCCAGATATGTCCATTCAGGAGAGGAGAACTTTTGGCTGGGTACTCTAGCTCTTTTTGATCTCCTCACATCTGTGCATTCATCATCACTGTCACTCAGCTCAGACTGTTCAGAACTTTCGGGAATTGTTGGAAGCACTCTCATTTCTGTTAGGCAACGTCTTAGTATATCTTGTCTTCTTGGGCAATAGTCTCCAGGTACTACTTGCTTTCTTGCTGCACTAAGCCATCCGTTAATGTTTGTTTCTGTTGCAGTCAACTCTACTGGTGGTGACCTTTTGGTACCTACAATAGTCGACTCTCTTGGACTTCCCTCAGACCAAACATGTGCTGTCCCAGCATGCTGGTCCCCAACAACTTGACTAGCCTGCTCCCTCTGTCTCACTGTAACCACTGGCACTTCAGGAACAGGTGCTGCTAAATCATCAAGGGGATAAGGGCCTCTGCGAGCATTAGCAGCATGTACCCAGTTCGTGATACCTCTACCCTTCACAACAGTAGTGGTTACCAGGATCACCTGGTAAGGCCCACGCCAATGAGGTTCCAAGCATGACTTCCAGGCATGCTTCTCCACCATAATCCAGTCACCGGTACTGAGGTCATGGCACCTCCTGTTGAGTCACTGCAGCAGTCCCCCTGACCTGGTGAGACACAGAACACATACATCAGCCAAACCTTTGCAATAATCGAGGATTAGGTTATCTATGATATTCTTGAGAGCATTGGCAGGCACAGCTGGCTGTCTCGTCACTCTACCCATGATGATTTCATGGGGCGACAACTCCAAAGGCAATGCATCAGGCAACTTCAATGACATGGAAGTGCACACCATCACCAATCTGGATTTCAATGTGCCGTTTTTCTTTTCTATGAGCCAGAAGCTTCTGGAGGATAACTGCAATGTAGCTTCTGCTCAACCTGTAGTGCTGCACACAGCCCTTTCATGACCTCACTGTTAAAATGAGTTCCACTGTCTGACTCAAGAGAAGTCGGGAAACCAAACCTCGAAATCAACTCTCTCAACAACAATGTAGCTACTGTAACACTGTCATTTTTTCTTGACAGATAAGCTTCTACCCATTTTGGAAAATTGCAAACAATTACCAAAACATATTTCAAACCGTTGCAAAGGGACATCTCAATGAAGTTCATTTGAATGCGGTTAAAAGGACCTGCTGAATTCCCTACATGACTCATTATGACAGGTGTTCTCTGCGCCACATATACTAAATTTGGAACAAGAGGGGGTCTTTTCCCAGCATTTTGTTGTTGACATACTACACATCGGTGACGCAAATTCTTAGTGACCAATTGGAATCTGAGATAAAATTGCGTTTGTCTGAAGAGACACATCAATGCATCACTCCCTATATATGTGGGACCACAATAATGTCTACTCATAGGTGGTAAAAAACTATCAGGTAACACAGGTCTGCCTTCAGTATAAATCCACACGTCATCCTCCCTTTGGTACAACCAGCTCTAATCCAACCCTGCTGTTCAACTTTGGTTACTTCTTCCTGTAATCATTTATCTTCATCCCAAGTGGCAACAGCAGTTAATAACAAGTTGCAATTTTTGACATCTGAAGTTTCATTGACCAAATCCCCATTAAAGGTATGTGCATTCAAAGCACAATATTTGGCAATCTCATCCGCATAGTTATTGCCAACTGTCAAGTAGTCAGTACCCTGCCTGTGGGCAACACACTTAACTACTGCAATTTGGGCATGCAGTTGTAGGGACCGCAAAAGGTTCCTCACACTCTCTCCATTGCATATAGACAAACTGGAGGAAGTCATGAACCCACGTGGTGACCACAATTGCATGAAGTCATTTTCAACTCCAAAGCCTTACTGACTGTCAGTAATGATTGTCACCCTAAGTTGTTGTGAAATGCTGCAAGCCCTTGAAATGGCAACCAATTGTGTAACTTGTGCTGAATACACTATTTGAAGCCATGAAGCTTCAACAACACCTGCAATAGTACAAACAGCATAGGCTGTTTTCAAATTTCCTTCATGATCTTGCAAACAAGAACTACCAACAAACAACACAAGATCAGATTCAGGCAAAGGTACATCTTGTATGCCAGGTCTTGGCTTCATACAAGCTCAGTCACATTGAGGCAATCATTCTCAGCTTTATCATTCACATTTTCATTTCTTGGAAGAGGCAACAGAGTAGATGGGCTTAAGATCGTAGACCTTTTAAGGGTAAATTTCTCTGCATCCAAATGACTTTGCTTGAATTTAGTAAGTCGGCTATTGGTGAGGTACTGTGTTTGAGTACGAGTTCACAGTACTTTGACTGAATGTGGCACAAACACTGAGAGTGGATATCCCATCACTATGTTTTTGCACTGCTCAAGACTCACACATGTCGAAGCAACTGCTTTCAAACATCCAGACAATGCTACAGCAACAGTGTCAAGGGTAGCCAAAAATATGCCATGAGTTTGCAAGCACTTCCATGCATTTGTGCTAAAACTGAAAGAAAATAGCCTTCCCTTTCACTGCAAAACAACATAAAGCATTATTGTATCAGACATTCCCAAAGCAGGAGCATGACAGAGACACTCTTGCAGCTCTGTGAAGGCAGTCATACAATTATCATCCCATGGCACCGGATCAGATATGTCTTTGTATGTCAATCTCTGTAGAAGTTTAACTGTCAGGGAAAAATGTGGAATCCATTGTTGACAGTAGTCTACCATTCCCAGGAACATGTGGGCTCCATTTGTGTGGTAGGCTGACTCATGTTTAAAATCGTAGAGATTCTTTTTTCTGACACTTTCCATGCTCCTTTCTCAATGTGGTGTCCTAAGTACAGAACTTCAGTTAGGCAAAATTGTAACTTCGGTGGGGACACTTTATGTCCATTTCTGGCAAAATGATTCAGCAATGCAATAGTATTATTTCTGCAGGCTTCCCATGTGTTGAACACCACCAGTAGGTCTCTGATATACTGCACTAAGACTGAAAGGTAAGGCATCACCAGAGACTCAAGATTCTTTTTGAGTATCTGTTTAAAAATTTAGGGACTTTCGTATACCCTGACACCATGCCAAAACACGACTGCCGAAAGCGAAGAGGTACTGGCTATCCTCACGCAAGAGGATAAAAAAAAATGCCTGACACAGGACAGTAACAGAAAACCATTCTGCTTTGCATGGAATCTGAATTACGATCACAGGACAAAAAGGGACACTGATAGAGTTTATCTCCCTCAAATCCTGCACAATACGATAATTGCCATGCATCTTCTGTAAGCCCATAATGGGAGAGTTAGATGGACGTCCCTTTATCTCCTTCAAGATCCCTTGCTCAATCATGGAATCAATCACAGGAGTAATTCCAGCAATAGTATCTGGAGTCAGATTGTATTGTGGGATTCTTGGAAATTTTGCATTTAGTTTCACAGTAATACAGACTGGTTCTACACCTTTGATTAGTCCAATGTCTTTACCTGTTAAGTCCCAGAATTTAGTTAACACAGTATCTCTCAGTTCAATGGGCAAATCATATTTAATCAAAGGAGGATACATTCCTATATCAGATCTTTGTCCAGCCAGCTTAAGAACCCTATTTTGACAGGTGCTGCTTCAGACATTTGGGTGGGCATTTGTTTATTTGTGAGTGCTACAGCTTGGATTTTTTCTCCTGATAGGGGAACGTTGGGAACCTCAGCTGTTCTTGCAGTAGAGCGGGTAATACCAGTGTCAACAAGGAATGAGACATGATTCCCATTCATTTCTCTGTCCACATCGGGACCACTCCGGTCTACCTCTAAGGCTTTGCCAAGCATGTGGTTCTCCTCCCCTCTGAGGAACTGTCATGCTGACGGGTCTGGGTCAAAATCATCTGTATGATTCAAGCACTGTTGTGATGTACCTTAATTCGGGAAAAAAATTCTATTTGATTGTTGAAACTGATTTGTATTGCATCTCTGCATCTGGGGATTCTGTTGTGGCATCGGGGCCTTAGGTACTTGCATTGTCTGATTTTATGGCACATTAGAATTTTGAATTCTCTGTCTTGATAAATAACTGTTGAGTCTGAACCATGTTATTTCCCTGGGACTGTGCATACCCTCTAATCTGAACCTGATTTACACCACTGTGTATATTAAACCTACATTTGCATTTCCACTGCCCTCTCTGATTTTTACCTTCAGAGAGGACACATCAACACCCATTTGAGTATCAACCCGAATACCATGACCTCTACCCTTGTGGCTGGAAATTCTGCTGCTGCTGTAATCCATTAACACTTTGCATCACAGGAACCTGCTTATATCGTCCCTGTACTGGAACTGCATTGTCAAAACGCAACAGATTCTGACCTCTCTGTACAGCTTTCATTTGTATAATCATCAGTTTTTATTTCAGTCTTTTGTGTTTAACTTCTATTTTGTCTACACAGTACTTAGCATAATGCAAGATCTCAACAATCAGCTTATTCTGCCAGCATAATAAATGCTGATGAATCATGGAAGCAATTATGAGTCTCAAACCATTTGTAAATCTGTAAACAGAATGTCCCAAATCCTTTTCTGCCACATTTTCCATTCCACTATACTTTCTAAAAACCTGAATCAGTCTATCATAATAGGCATGAACTGTTTCTTTGAGTTCCTGTGTTGTTCTATCAACCTTTAGCAAATCAATTTCTTTGGAGAAATTTTAATTTTCAGAAAATTAATCACCTGGTGATATTTTTTCAGCACTACTGGGGTTGGGGCACCTGTTCTATGATCCCTATCTGGTTCTGCATCATGCCAATCCACAGACACCTTACATCCCATCTATATGTCTCCAAGAACTACAGTGTCAAACGGGGTATTCAAATCTGTCGACAGAACCTTCAAAATGTTCACAAACCACTCATCTTGTCTATACCATTCTATAGGATTTTCTCTCAGTTTTAGGAAGTTATATGTGAAAGACAAAACTTCAGTTCTAGAACATGGCACATGTACATATCCTCCTCCAGGTACTTCTCGCATGGGAAATATTCATGTTTCATCTTCCCCTTCATCAATTACAAGTGAAGGGGCACATACTCTAGCTTTCTTTGTTCCTTTCTACCTTGACCATCTACTTTCCCATTTATCAAATTCACTCCACTTCCTGTTTAATGTCATTACTTCCTGAATCTACAGCTTCATTCCTGCTGGTCTCATAATAGCAAGGTCTTTATCACTAAAATATAACCGATACGCCTTCAGTAACACTTTTGACTTTTGTACATCAGTCTCATATTTCAGTGCTAACTCGGTTAATCTTCCATGAGTCTGTCTTTTTTCATAATGTCTTTGGAGAGACACAATAGTCCCTTATCCTGATATGTATTTAGTTGTGATGGGCTAAGAGTCCCAATGATCATTTCTTCTAATTCTACTTTTAATTTGGCCACGTCTATTTCCTTTTCTTTCTCTGGAACTTGTGTAGTCACTAGGGGGCATATTAGCAAGACCGGCGATAAAATTATCGCCGTTTTAGCGACAGGAAACTGCCGCTAAAACGGCGATAATGGGCTTGCTAATATGCGTTGTAAAATTCCAATAGAAGCCCATGTTAGATGTGCAGGACATCTAACCTGGGCTTCTATTGGAATTCTATAACGCATATTATCAAGCCCATTATCGCCGTTTTAGCGGCAGTTTCCTGCCGCTAAAACGGCGATAATTTTATCGCCGGTCTTGCTAATATGCCCCAAGATTTTTATAAGTAACTGTCGTATTTAAGTCCTTATGCCAATCATTAAATTCTTGAGGAGTAAGACCTACTTTCTCCATTGGCATATTTGAATGTAATTCCCTTTCGTTTGAATTTCTGTTAATTTCAGATGATATATGCAGTATTGTCACATCAGAATTTGAGGTACTCATTGGCACTGTCATTTAAGAGGCAGAATATTTTACTTGAGGATGTTCACTCATCCTCGTCATGTAAAATGGGGTGGAACTCTGGACTGTTATACTAGTTAGATTTCATGACATTTCCTTGAGTCTGGATCATAGGAGTTCAAGGAAATTGTCTTACAGTTAAATCCATAGGGGTACTAAATGAGGTATTCGTCCCAGTAGGACCAATAGTAACAGGAACAGTCACAGCATCTGGTGCATTTAGAACATTCAGATTCAAAGGGGCTGTCTTTCCATTATCTCCTACTATGGGGGAAACAAGTTTTTGTTCGTTTGGGATCACCGGTACAGTTGGTGCATTTGAAATTTTCTCAGAATCTACAATTGTAGATTCCGCAGGTTGTGCTTTATTGTATGGCGGTGGACAATTCAACAGTAGAACTTTCATCATCCATGTCGCTATCCTCAGCATGAACTATGGTGTCAGTTAACCCTGGGCATAGTACTACGCTACGCTCACGGAGCATAAGTAGTTTGTGCTACTTCGCACTACGCAAATTGCACGTAGCACAGTGCCAAAACTGTGCTAATTGACGTAGCGTAGCAGCAAAACCATCAACACCTACAAATGCTTTGATGAAGCAATTTTACATGCTAAAAAGCATATAACCAATTCACAAAAGTAAACTTTGAGAATAAAATAACAGGCAATGAGAGAGGTGATGATTTTGGGGTCCCCCCTAACCTAGGGGGAGGACCAAGCAGATGCCTCGAACACAAAGAGCATATCATGATGATGAACGATTCAGTGGTGGTCCCTTCCTCCTAGGACCACCCCAAGCACAGTTATGGGCAAAAATACAATCCCAACCAAAGGCCCTGCAAAGCATTATGGGACGAGATTAGCAGTGGGCAGTGAATATTATAGTGTCCAATATCAAAATAATTCTACAAAGAGCTGCAGTTCAACTAGTCGTTACTAGATGTCCCTCCCGAGTCAAATGCAAAAGCATTGAAATTATTAATACATCAAGCTGCAGTTCCACTAGTCGTTACTAGATGTCCCTCACGAGTCAAATGCAAAAGCTTTATGAAAGGGTTTCAATGCTTTTGCATTTGACTCGTTGGTTGGGATTGTATTTTTTAACCCTGGGCAAAGCACTACGCTACGCTCGCGTAGTTTGCGAAGTTTGCGCTACTTCGCACAACGCGAATTGCACGTAGCACAGTGCAAACACGCGTAGCGTAGCGTAGCGTAGTGCAGCGGTCATTTTTTGCTTGCTCGCGGTCCTCAACGTCAAGTTGGCAACCGCGAGCAAGCAAAATGACATCCCGGCGAGACTTTTTCCTCGTTCGCGATCAGCAACATCAAGTTGCCGATCGCGAGCGTGGAAAATAAACCTCCCGGCAAGATTTTCAACGCGGGGAGGTCAGGTTTCTCATTGCGAGTGGTCGCGTATGCTCGCGACCGCTCGCGATGAGAAACTACCAGTCCGCGTTGAGAAAGCTGCCGCTCGAGTAAAAATCTACTCGAGCGGCAGTAAAAGACAGCTCGCACTGTGCAAGATGCCGTTTTCAATGATTGCACAGTGCGGACAAGCATCCGGCACTGTGCAATCATTGCGAACAGTGCACTACGCAGTTCACGTAGTGCTACGCGTAGCTCGCGTAGTGCGAACTGCACTTTGCGTAGCTTCGCGTAGCGCTACTTCGCGAACTACGCCCAGGCTTAGTATTTTTGCCAATAACTGTGCTTGGGTGATCCTAAGAGGATGGGACCACCACCGAATCGTTCAACAAGATGTGCTTTTTGTTTTCAAGGCATCTGCTTGGTTCTCTCCCTAGGTTAGGGAGGATCCCAAAATCATCACCTCTCTCACTGCTTGTTAATTTATCGTTTTCACTTTTGTGAAATGATTATATGCATTTTAGCATATAAAGACAGAGATACTTATTTTATCTTAACTTGCACTGTACAAGATGCCTTTGGCAATTATTGTGCAGTGTAGTCAAGCACACAGCTACGCACTACGCAATTTGCGTAGCTACGTGTAGTTCAAAATGTACTTCGTGTAGCTACGTGTAGTGCTACTACGCAAACTACGCCCAGGGTTAGTGTCAGTCTTATCTGTCTCTAGACTATTTTTCTTTTCTTTGCTTTTACTCCTAATTTCTTCTCCTACTATTACAAGCAGGTACATTCAAGTTCCTGCAGTAATGTCAGCTCTCCAAGCTTTCTGTTGTGCATCCCACCTAGTGTCTGCATATGTGCTTATGACTCTCCTACATCTCCCTTGGTATTTTTCTTTCTCGTTTTGTTGGGCTTTGTGTTCCCATATGTTAAGTGCTTCAGATTGAGCAGGTCTAGGAGAGGGTCTTAGTTTGTATAATTTCTTCCTTAAATTTTCTATAATCCCTACATTAAATGTCCAATAACACGGGAATTGTAAAGCATTGCCATCTTCTATCATTTTGGACCATTGGGAGAGCCAAATATATGCGTGTAACCATTTGTGCCCATGACAGTGTATCCTGGCATAACCTCAGGTGATACTTCTTCTCCCTCCCTAACAGGTATAATCACATGTCCGTTCATTAGTTTTCGTAGAGCTTTGAAAAATTAAATTTTCTATTTATTCTGTTTTCACAGATGATTTTCTCAGTAAACCAGCAAAAGAAAATTCGTCCACAGTTTTCTTGTTCGTCAATCACAACCAATACCAGGGAGACTCTTATGATGTATTCAACCAATCCCAGTGCTGTGTTACACCAACTGGCCAATACCAGCGCGGCACACTATGACGTCAACCTCAGCCCTTTGTTTGTCCCGGGATCTTAGGCCAACGACAGACCTGATAACCACTTCAACTTCTTCTTTCCAATGAGCGCCACATTCACACAACCTTTTCAGCTTCTCAAAACATCACACAGCCATTTAAAAAAAGCAATCTAAGCAAACGTAATCGCAACACGCATCCCTAATAATACTTACAGTCATTTGCTGCTACAAGTCATCTCCACTCTGCCGATACTTCATCAACCCTTCTGCTGAGCCATGGGACTTTGGACTTTGGACTGGACAGGGAAATATCTGTCTGGGCACCCTTAATTGCTCACGTTAGTGGACAAAACCATCAGACCTGCTACCAAGTTTTGTTGCAGCGGTACATACCTGGGCCATAAAGATACAATTTTACTTTTAATAATCTCTATTCAGAAGTGGGACACACCCCATGAGGTCTTGGACGCCCAATGACCCTTGCTCATCGCATTGAGGGGTGAGGGTATTAGGGTGTCAGTTGTTGGCTACCCAATGAGGACCAGGTATTGGAAACCAACGTACAAATTGGTAATTAAGTTCAAATACACCACCCTCAATACCATGTAGTAAAGATATAGGATGGGGACAGGAAGTACAAACCTCCTAAAGAAGTGCAGACGGGCCAAAATCACACAATCCAGTAGTTCTGGAGCAGCTATGCAGAACAATCATAACAATACCTGATGTTCTGTAAAAAATCTTGATGTTCTGTAAATAATCTATGACTATCTCTGTTATACATTAGAAACCCAGATATCGTATGCACAGTCTCTGTAGAAAGAACATTATGTAAATTTAAGAAGACAATTTAAAGTTTTGTTTACTTCTTGTATTAAGCAAATTTAGGCATTCAAGACAAGAATCAACTTTCCGGAATATTTAGTCATGAGTTTTAGTACACAATTATAAATGTAGTATAAAACTACACATAAGCAGAGTACAAAGAATTATCAAAACTCAAGTCCATAAGAAACATTTAAGTAAGCAAGTTAGAAGGGAAAATCTCAATGGGACATTTCGTGATTTTGTTCAGGCCAGGAAATCCAAGAAAAGTTCCTGAAACAAAGGGTTCCTTCTACCTACAAGGGCTGGGAACAGTTCAGGTAAGCTCTCTAAGCGTAGGTATAGGATCGGTTCAAAATCACTATTAGCAAGTGCTAGCAAAACACGAATGCCTGCATGTCCACCAACATAGGAATGGTAAGACAGCAGAGCTAAGGAAGCCCTCTGCCTCATGGAAAGAAATCTGTCCGCAAGCAGGAAAGGGACCGGTCTCTCTGAGTAGGGAAGTTGGAAATCTGCCCGCAGCCACTGCAGACACTGCTCAATTGCCCCCACCCCTCCAGGTGCCCAACAGTAATACAGATTCATAAGTCCAGAGATTACATCAATTGTCACCTCATTTTAGTCTGTGCCAAATGTGACCATCATGAACACACACAGATGCTATTATCAATGACTAGGACCATTCTGGAGAATAATGTGTTCTTGTTTGACCATTCGTGGTACCAACAGTTGCAGGGGACTGTGATGGGCTCTAGATTTGCCCCTTCTTATGCAAAATTAATTGACCATATTTTATACTGGGGGCGGTATATCGAGGATTGCCTGTTGATTTGGACAGGCGATGAGATGCAGCTAAATGATTTCTTTACTTATCTTAATTCTAATGATGCCAATATAAGATTCACTACTAAATACAGTATGGACCGTATCGAATTTTTGGATTTAGAACTTTATGTTAAGGATGACAAACTACGCAGTAGACTCTTTCGGAAATCCACCTCATGCAATGCATCATCATCCTAAAAGTCAGATCAATGCAATACCTTTTGGAGAAATGTTAAGAGCAAGAAGGAATTGTAGTGAGGATCATGAATACCAGTTATGCTTACAAGATATGGAGAGGCGCTTCACAGAAAGAGGATATAGTGCACATGTGGTGAGATCAGCAAAGAGTAGAATGATCAGCATAGATAGACAACAAACACTGAAGAACCGTATTGACAAGAGAAGTGACTCCAAACGAGTATATCACATTACCGATTATAAAGGCATGTCTACTAAATACAGTAAATGTTTGAATAAATATTGGCATCTGTTGAAGAGTGACAAAATGATGGAAGAGGTTTTGACAGAATACCCACCGGTCACTTACCGTAGAGGCCAGACCTTAAGGACTTTACTATGTCCAAGTTACCCTAGGCAAGGATCACAAGACAATTGGCTCACGATACACACGTTGTTTTTTTTTCCAATGTGGGCATTGCACGATGTGCAGATGAGCCAGGGAGAACAACAATGTTTTACTGATATGAGAATGAGAAACTATACCATATGCCACAATATCATATGTCAAACTAAGTTTGTGGTATATATCATAATGTGCAAATGTGGACTCATGTATGTTGGGAGTACGATAAGGGCTCTCAAGGATAGAATATATGAGCATATGAGAGCGGTAAAAATGTTGGACCCTAAATACCCTGTAGCGGTACACATAAGAGAGTGTAGGACACAGGGGTCTCACAAAGGTTTTTTTGGCATAAACCATATACTGCGAGACCCAAGGGGAGGAAATAGAGAACTAACTGTTAGGCGATGTGAGGCAAAATGGATTTTGTGCTTACAGACATCCATAACTGGACTTAACACAGCTCAGGAACTTCATTATTTTTTAGGAGGCAGGTAATTTGGATTATAGAATTCCCCATTCATGATTATCGACATAATGAGGTCTCTGAGCTCAAGATTATAACAATGAATGATTTACCATAGGAATGTTAGAAAAGAGATGTCTATGACACTTATTAATTTTGCCCTGAGATCTGAATGAGAGTATTACAATCAGCAATTACTGCATAAATACACTTGAGATTCATATACGAAAATGTACTAGTTCCAATATTGGCACGTCCCTTGCATTAACAATGACTAATATGCAGGAGCATATGTGTACGTGTTTAATGACTATGTAAGATATGAGTGTTAGATCTAATTTTGTCACCTTGTTGTGTTCTTTACAATTGATGTTGGACACGTGATCTGAAATCCACATCACTAATGCATTTACATTGTACTCGATCGCCACTACTTACTCCTGAAATTTGGACACTGCTTATTTTTTACTGTGTTCCTTATGTATTTACACGGTACTTGATTGCCACTGCTCTACCGGGAAATTTGGATACTGCTTCTTTGTGTCAGTGGTTCTTTTTGCCAGGTCGTATTATTTTAATGGATATTTTCCTACAAATTACTATTTATTTAAGAGCGGGGAGTTCCTTTATATGGTGTTGTTATATTGTAATATTGAACTGGTTTGCAGAACGGAGTAGATCGAAAATGATCTGTTATACAATTTGGGATCGCCAGTTTAAAGATGGCAGGTCTGATTTAGATCCCACACAAGATACGTGCGTTGTGACGCAAGAGTATGTGCGACTGTTCAGGTCTTGCCGATTTATCTCTATTGTAACATAGAAGGAAGGATTATAGTATACTGACTCATCAATTCCTTTTAGGATGGGTAAATAAGAATTTAAGTTCTGTAATAACACAGGACTATGGGGTTAATAGTTCTAATTTAATTTATAAGTACTACGTTTACCATTTCAAGATAGAAGTGATTACTGACCATACGTTCTCGGAGCGCATATTTACCCGCTTTCATCTGTCAAGGCGTGCGATCTGGAGTAACTGACACTGAGACACTGTGCTGGGATATTTGAAATGCCGGACCATACTCGGGTAAGGACTGACTACGGTGGTTTTGACATTTGTATTTATGCGCTTACCGAACCCGATAGCAGTCATTACTTTGAGTAGTGTGCGCACAATAGTAATTCATAGTAATTTTACTTAGTCTGCATGGAAGCACTGCAACAGATACCGGCGACCTGTGCGTTAGCCATATTGTATGGTACCTGGGATTACGATGGTCGTTCGAAAGTATGTTACTTTACATTTTAGGAGGTGGTATTCTACCATTGGACAGTCAGATGCTTATACACTCTAATTTTATATCATACGCTGGTCACAACTGACAAGGATTGGATATCGTGGACACAGATATATATTGCTTGAAGGTACGTGGCTTTGACTATGTGTACTCTTTGGTTAATAACTTTATTACTGGCACTTAACACAGTGGGCCTGTTTTAACATCATGCCTTGACTTCTTCCCTTTAGAATTCTGAAGGATACTACAGGTACAATAATACGTTTGGGTGTTACAGAGCATTGGATCATGTCTCTCCTTGACCCCTACCTACACTGCATGGGGATATATATTAATAGTATACACTTTCTGTGGTGGCAGTGGCAATTGAAAATTGTGGGCTATGTACTTTTTCAGCTTTATATGGAGAACTTTCTGAGGTTTAGTCACTTATACTTATTTTATAATAACGTCTTTAAAAATATTTTATTATTAGACTTTCATATTATTCTGGTTCTGAGGTTTCCTCTGGCAATATCACAGTGTGGAGAGCAATGTTTTAGGCTTATCCAATGAGCACCTGGGATGGTGTCACAAATAAGTATTATCTGGTGTTATAATTTTATACAATCTGTGTTAATGGATATTCCAGCCTTGAGGAAGTCGTAGGGTGACTCAACCCGAAGACGAAACACGTGTTGGCTGTTGCGAGGCTGGTGTATATTTTTTTATTAAAAAGAAGATCTGACAGAATTGGAAGACTACTGGAGTACCTTTCTGTTTGGACTTAAATATTGCATGTGCACAGAGTATTTGTTTCAAATGTGACCATCATCCGCTCACAAGGTACAAACGCTGATATTGTAGAATATTTTCTCAAAGGATGTCGTCAGAATTGATTGTCTGTTCTGGCACACAGGTTGGTCCTCAAAGAACAGTTCAAACTCTTGCTTTTCATGTGCTGAGGTAAAAAGTTTTGTTTCTCACAAAGTGCCCATATTTATGTATCAAAAAAAGTATCATTTAGTCATCAGGAATGTCATGTGAAAGCACAAGTATGTTACACGAGTGAGAAGGAAAGCACATTCCATTCTCACCAGTCCATAAAGGAAAAATGCTAACCAGGGCCGGACTGGCTACCGGGCGTTTTGGTGTGCTGCCGAGCTGGGGGCTGATTTCTCTGCGGTGGGGGCTGATTTCATTGATGGGGACCTGTGTGAGCTTCGAAATAAACAAAGCAAAACGAATGTTTTTAAGCACACGCAGGTCCCCATCAACGAAATCAGCCCCCAGATTGGCAGCACACCAAAACGCCCGGTAGCCAGTCCGGCCCTGATGCTAACCTAAAGGGAAAAGTCACTTACTGCATTTTAGGGCACTATTTCTTAATTATTAATGAATATGCAATTAGACTCAAGCATAGTGAAATTCAAGTAAGCATTCTTGTCAATAGTTGAATACCGTAAGGTGTCAAAGATTATTACATAAAAAGGTTAATTTCTAACTATGCCTACTACCACATTTTAGAAGTGCCTACATGTAAAACAATCTTATAAAGTGATTACATTTTTTATTTCAGGAAATCTAATACTCTATTAGTATAACGCTTCTTCACAGAAAATGTCAATCATCTAGATAATGCTGTAAGAGATTTGCATCACCATTTCAATCTCAATGGCGCATTGCAATGGAAGCACTGAAAGATGATTTACATTGATCATAATAGCCTAATATTGTATTTGAGACTCAAAAATACATACATATATTATAATTGCATGTTAATTTATAAATAATAGTGTAAATAGCAGAAAATAAATTTTATGAGTTATCATTTCATCAATAATTAAGTCTTACATGAAATCAACTTTAGCCTAGTTAAACACATCATAGATAAAAATCTTCTATTTCTACACGTCTAAGCACTCTTTTACGGTGCATATATTATGTTTTCTCAAAATCATTGTCATTCTGTGAGACATGTTCAAGGTGCACATTCATTTTATTTTATATGTGTTTTCGTTTAGTTTCTCATATCAGGTTTATATGAATAATCAGCTTTGAAGCTGGATCAGGGCTTATCTCACTGAGGTTGTATACCTGCTGTGACACAATAGTGTGTCAGATGACAGGAAGCGCAGGGTGCATTGTACATTAGTTGATGTTTTTATCTAGTAGGAAAAGTGAGATTCCAATCAGAAGCAATTATCTAACTTCTAAAATGTAACATATGTGGAATATTGTATCTGCATTTAAAGAATATCCGTTATGTCACAAGACTTCCTGATATTGATGGGGAAGAGAAAGGCATTGAACATATAAAAACATGTCAATATAACCATGAAAGGCATCGAGCAAGGGTAAGGATGGAATTTAAATCAAACAGAAACGTTTGAATGCTGATGATGGAACTGCACAATTGAGGCGTCTACTTTCTAACTGAGAGGCTGACTACAAGTGGCTCGTGATGGGTGCAGATAAAATCCGACACCTAGGTGTTTGAAATTTATCAAATGGTGTACTTTTCGCCTCCTGTGACATTTTTGGAAACACTGAAAGGTGGCCCATAAATTTGTTCTGGAGTTTCTTAGAGACCCTTTCCAATGGATCTTTTTAGCATTACAAAAGTGTAAAGGGAAGAACATCTTTGGTACACAATCAAGTTAACCCACTACTTTGGAACACACGATAACCATAGGACAATTTGGGAAGGTCAGTTTGATTTCTTACAATGCCAAAAATAGTTGGACATAAACGCACCTCAACATGAGGGTATAGAAATACAAAGGAAACAGCAGAAAGCCAAATCTACTCTCCAAATTCAGACAGTGCAACATAAATGAAACCATTAGTTCAAGAAAGAGGATACAAATGATTAGGGCGCAAGAGTTTAAATTTCCCTGCATCGAGGGTTGGTGAATGGAAAGTATCAAATCTACCCCTACTCTATCACTAAAATGACATCCCTATGTTAATGGGTAAGCAATTCGAGTCAAGAGGAAAAAACAAAGGTAAAGGTGTCAGTCGTGTATTCTTCCTAAGAAGTCCCTCCACCATCAAGATGGGCCAGGTAGCATAAAGCCACAATCACAAAAGAAAGAGCTCGGTCTGAGATGCTCTCTCTCTAAAGGCAAGAAAGATGTGGCCACTTTCCCTAATTCCAACAACCTGCTATTCACAAGTAGTTTCCCATGAAGTACAGTTTTGCACAAATTCCACGATGAGTACAGCCATGAACGTACTTTTTAGCGGTGTTCTCCATGTACATCTTTTGCGACAATTCGTCCTTGATTCCCAGGCCTTCTCCCATGTGAAACCAAAATCTTTCCTTTATCGCCTTTGAGTCATACAATTGTAACTTCTTCTCGCATGTCCTAGTTGCTAAAACAAAGACATTATTTTGCCTAAAGAATGCTTTTTCACCTGCAATGCAAAACGTGAGAAAGAACAGTTCCGCAGTGCACATGCCATTTAGAACAGTAATTCTAAAGCAAGAGTTGTGCAGGGCTTGCATTTCAGACCTACTGCTTTGGTCAACATAAGAACGTATCGCTTAAGCATTACGGATTCACATAATAATTATTACATTTTAACTAATACATTTACCCAATTGTGAAATTTACTATTAATAAACACTTTTAGTACATGAGTAGTGTCGGATTCCACAACATGAGTTCTACAGGTTAATGTATTCTACTAGTTACATCCTTTTCCTAAGCTAATTTTCCATGGCACTTGTCATTAACCTAATAATAATAATAATAATATGTCACGTAGTTACGTTAGTACATTTTAAAATTCTAACAACTCACGTTGCACAATACAAGATTAGGTGCGGTGCACTCTACATGTGAGTATGATGCATCCCTACAAATAGAATGAGACTTCCGCTCCATCACAATATGTGGATTTTGGTGCTACTGTACAAATATCTGCATGTCGCAGGAAATGTTTGGCCTTTTTCACTTTGTTAAGTTCCGGCAGATTTGACTTGATGAAATTAAATGGAGTGTGAAAAAGTTATCACATCAAGTATTTACCAGGTGTGCAAACAGGTGTTTGTGCAGAGATTACAATTTGTCGGGTCAATCATAATAAGGAACTTAAGGTCCAATTTACAGTTTTGCGGATGGTCTACCCAATCGTCATCGACTACGCTATGCTATCAGACTACCCCCTGCCATGTTTAGCGATCACTGCCGACCCAGCAGTGATCTCTGTGCTTGCGGAGTAACTGCTGCCATAGCCGTTCCTCTGAAGGCACTGCAAGGTGATTGCACTGCTGCCGTCTTTCAGGAAGCCGCACACCAAGCTTTCTTTTTTTAAAACAGACTCCTAAAGCAGGAGTTTATTATTAAAAACAAAACAGTAATGACCCCACACAGTGATAGTTCTCTGTCAGGTGGCACCAGGTTTTGTTGTATTCCGCTTTAGGGGTCCGTATATAGGTTTTCCTGAATCATGTCCTTATATACGCACAATTCGCCTTGCCCTTATATAGGCATAGAATCCCTGTCCTTATTTAGGCATTAACCGTGCACTCCAAATACAGGCATGGTCACCGAATCCCTGGAGTGGGGGATAGGGTAATTCCAAACAAGGAACGGGGATTAGGACTAATCCTAGCAGCACACGAAGGGATAGCCTCTGCCCATGCAGGCATTTCTGCAACAGTATCTTTACTAACACAAAGATATTGGTGGCCTGGCTTTAGGAAACAGACCAAGAACTGTGTTCTGGAATGTGAAATTTGCCAACAGATGAAAGTCTCCACAGTGAAACGTCCTGAGCAGACACCCCTGTTAATTTCAGACAAACCATTAGCTTGTGTTTACCTGGACCACTGCGGTCCCTTGCAAAGGGACGGTAACTATAAATATATCATGGTCGCAGTGGATTCTTGCTCTAGGTTCCTATGGATATGGCCTCAGTGCTCAGCTGACGCTCGAACTGTTATACAAGATTTGCGAGTCTTTATCGGCACATACGCAATAGGCACGCTACATTCTGACCAGGGCCCTGCGTTTAGCTCTCGGGCTTACAAAGACGCCATGGCCAGTCTGGGCGTTGCATTGCAGTACTCCTCTCCGTTTCATCCTGAGGGAAATTCTGTTGTGGAAAGGAAAAACCGGGACATAAAGCAGTCTATAACAGCTAGGATATTAGGTTCAGGTGATGGGTGGGTAAAACATCTTTATGGGGTCCAACGCTCATTGAACAACTTGCCAAGAAGTTCTCTGTGGGGGTCACTCCATATGAGGTCCTATTTGGGACAAGAATGTGGGTGCCCGATCTGGAATGCAGTGGCACAGTGGTGGAAAATAAACCCTTTGATATCAAAGATCGTTTGGCTGTTTTACAGGACTTAAATGAACTAAGAACGAAACAAAGCAACGTATTCCTGCAGCCAACCACCACTGGGGAAAAACCGGCGGTCCCAGCAAGGCCTGTCTGGATTCCAAAAGTTGGGGATCTAGTCAGAGAAAAGATTGCGGACAAGAAGGAATTTGGACCTTCATACAGACAACCAGTACCTGTCCTAGCCATACACGGAACAAGAACAGTACTTCTGCCGCCCCTTGCTGGAAAAAAGGAGAAAAGATTTGTGTCCATCGACCTCCTCAAACCACAGTATGTGGCCAATACTAAATAGTAGGCCTCGTGGACTCCAACCTAGTAGCAGACACACTCCTCTCGCTACTATCCAAGAGGTTCAGACTGAAAGACTGATAACCATCGAGAATTCAGCAGTAACAGATGAAGGACTAAGCAACTATGCTATGGAACTCATCCCTCTTGAAACACAAGTAACAGTTCGTCCAAATACACCTGTCTACACCAATGTAACAAGTGATCAACTGGTTCCAGCGATTTCTACAAATCCTGATGCAATTCCAACAATTGACAGAACTGCTTCTGGCTACTTCATTAACTTTGATACGTTTTCTGAGGATCCGAGTGAGCCCGAGACGTCGCCAGCATTAAAAACTTTTAAACAGCAAGTACAAGACTTTTTACATTTTTTGAAAAAGACTTATCTAGTTTCACCATGGATTGAACTTTGGGTTATTTCTGGAATATTTTTCTTCCTGCTTTGGCTAGCTTTGGTTATGACTATGAGCGTGCTTATAAATGGGAGATACATCCATTTGGACATTGAAAGAAAAGAAGTGAACTTACTTTTGAAACCTCACAAATCATCCCATTGTGAAACAAGAGACTTGTCTGCAGTGAACATCACAGCCGTTCCTATACAGGATGGTATAGTGTGGGACAAAACAGATTTTGATATTTTTGGCCCGACAGAACATTTGAACATTCCACATTTATTTAAGATCTCACTAAGTGATTTTGTTTCATCTAGTACCTTTTCTGATGATTGGGACTTTGAAACTGTAAATAATATGATGTTTGACCTAGAAAAATCTGCTGCATTTTCTAATAATGAATATTTAGAGGGTTCATCAGACTATGAACAGCTGTATTGCTATAACCACTATGGTCATCATTTTTTGCATAAATCTGCAACACCTAGAAATGTGTTTATGTTTAACCAATGGGAGCATTGTCCTACACCACCAAAAGGTAGTTCTAAAACATTTGCTAAAAAGTTTCCATATTTTTCAGGATACAATACATCTAATCCAGAAACATTTTACCATAGAAATGTAAACAAAACAGGACTGAAAATGATGTTAACAAATACAAAACAGATTTACTCTGCAGAATTTATTGCCCAACTGTCTAGACAGGGTTTCGATTTATGGAAAGACACAATAGACACAAAAACTGTCTAGGGACTAAAGATTGGCAAGTGCAGGGGATAGAAGCTTTATTCAGAGCCTGTATCGTCCCTCAGCAAATAATGTTTTTGAATGATACGGTCCAACAAACGTCTTGCCTTGGGTTAGCCAAGATCAAAGACATGAAAAATCCTTCTGTACCAACACCTGCAAGTGATAACAATACACAGGCAGCGGTTACAGTTGACACCATACTACAACTCAACAGAACAAATCCTGATTGGAGAAAATGGTTGATCTGGCCCACAGACACAAACAACTGTCAAGATAGATTCCTGAATAGAACACAGGGGTTTACTATTCATAGGCCAGACCCACGATACATCCAAAGACAGCATCCGGGGGTAGTAACAACATACAGTGTAGGAAAATTTTGCCTTGATTGGCTGCAAAAATCTACACTTAAGGATGTGAAACAACACTTATCTTTACTTAAAGAAGACGCAGACCTTAGGGAATTCTTTCTTGGACCAAGAAAACCACGTCAAAAACGTTTCATATATGCCGGCATCTATGCTGCTTATAATGAAGCATGGAAGGTGTCACAGATGGAGGCCGCAGAACGAATATGTGAACTTGATCGTATTAATTTAGAGAAAATTCTCTCTGTGGTCGACAATGGGTTAACAACTTTGTCCTCCAGAATTTATTCATTGGACAGTATTGTATCCTCTGCTATCGACATACTGGAACAAGATTTAGCCATGTTACAGCAAGGCCAGTCTCAGTTACGATCTATTATGTTATTAAGCTGGACGCTGCAATCTTTGCGTGCGGGCTATGTGCCTTGGCGTTTTATCAACACGACGGCTCTGTTTGCAGAATACAATCTAACTGATAAACAGATCGAACTGGCACAAAGGGGAGCAAAGTATACAGTACTGAGCATTGAAAAACTTGACACATTACCATTCACAGTGGCAGAAAAACCAGCTACAAAATGGCTAATTCATGGCAAAATTAGTCTACCTGTGACTACTTTCCAGTTTCAGTATTGCCTTAAACAGATGCAAGCAGGCAAATATGAAAGGTTGGGTAAAGAATACATTAAGACATCCTGGAATTTACCTTACACCTATAGATGTTGGAGTGGGGATCGTGAAGTGTTTCTGAGCGGTACAAACTGTGAAAGTGCACTAAGCGGTTCACTGATTTGTCAGGACATTTCTTTACACGTGGCTTGTAATGGTTCTGTGGCAAACTTGTCCTGCCACCAGCGGGGTACACCAGCTGCTGTGATTAATCCAATGTTTGGACAACTTTCTAATGGGAGTTACCTCATGTTGAATGATCAGAGTTGCTGTGGCATGTTGCCAGGCATCCCATATCTAGTAACGGTCAACTCCAGGGTCACTTGCTGTATGCAAGTATTGTTTGCCCCAATAGACACAGTCAGGGAGTCGCCTCTATGGCCTTCGTTGAATGTCTCTTTTATACGATTTGATACTTTAAGCAGAATGAAAGCCATACTTATACAACAATCAGTGCCTTTGACCTCGGCCAAAGAAACCTATGATCTACAAGTTGCAAGGACTTCGGCTGAGATACAAGCTTTAATTCGTACAAACTGCCCTATACATTTCGTAGAAATGATAGGACGTATCTTTAACATGTCAGATACAAGCGGAATTGTACATGTATTTAAGACCATCTGTTCTAGACTATTGGCACCTTTCCAGGCTGTCCTCGGAATCATCCCAAACTTCGCACATTCGGTGTTTGGTGGTGTGCCGTTAATTCTAGCACTTGTTGCAGGAATTCTGTTTCTATTCCTCCTACTACGCTATAGCAAGCCTCTTCGCCAACATCACTCCGAGCGATGTGGAGAGAGCCCTCCTTGAACGGAAATGCCGTGAGCGAATAGTACAGCTTTTGGGCATGCCTCGTCTACGGGAACTTAATACAACGTGGTTCCTGTCATTCAGACCAATCTGGCAAGATTGCATCTTACCTGTTCTACGCTGCCTGTTTTGCGGTGAAGAATGCGTGCCAGACACTGTCTAACACTCCCATCAGTCATGCCAACGGATATCGATACTCTGCTGGACCCGATAACAGCCCATGCTGTGTGTTGTCCCCAGAGGCTTCCAATCCTGATGGCGGCATTCATTGAGATCTCACAGACGCTTCCGGCTGCTGCTGAGGTACGAGATGGATCAACGGGCACAAAGGTAACAACGGACGCAAACATTGCATCTTCTGCTGAAGGCGATGTTTCTCATCTCTGTGCAATTCACCTTCTGAATGAGGTGTTCCAAATGTCACCGACTTCAGTGGATGATATTTTGGCTACGGAAATAGATGATCTAATGTTTACGCCAGACCCATACACTTACTTTGATTCGGCTCACAGTGTACCAGGGCAACAATGAAATTTGGCCTTCATATTTTTCAAACTTGGAACTTTTCCCAGAATTTGAACTTTTTTCTTTTTCATTTTTTAAATGACATGGCAAATGAACAATCTGCTTACAGTAGAACTAGTCTTATAAAACGGACTTCTTTGAATACTTCCAGGGACACATTGTCACCTTACTTGTCTACCATTTTATTTACTTCCATGATATGCAATGGCTTTGATTTTAAGAACTTATTGACCATTTCATCATATGTATATATTACTGTTTCATTCACGTTGCATTCTACTTCCATTATATACTTAGGATGAAAACAATGCTTAAATGTACAGTACCTATTGCATTTCAACAGTTTTGAGCTTCTTTTAAAATGCTTTTAGAAATTTTTTAGCAATATGTGGTACACACTTTTATGTTTAGCATTTAAAATGTTTAGCATTTAGTATTATCGTTCAATCGAAGATGGAGTGGGTGTTGTATTCCGCTTTAGGGGTCCGTATATAGGTTTTCCTGAATCATGTCCTTATATAGGCACAATTCGCCTTGCCCTTATATAGGCATAGAATCCCTGTCCTTATTTAGGCATTAACCGTGCACTCCAAATACAGGCATGGTCACCGACATCCGTCCACCTTAACGTCACAACGAGTTCTTAGAAACCAGACCCTTAAGCTTCGGGAGTTCCCCTAGCACAGGACTATTGATTTCTCCAAGAACTCATCTATTATGTATGAACCGTTATACCTTAAGGGTTCATTCCTGACGTCTTCCTCTGTCTGACTTCACGTCAATGCTAACATTCCTCGACACCTACCAGATATAAATATACCTTCCCTTGCCCAAGCAAGTTAGAGGAGACCTCGACTTCAGAGGAGCCCGTATCCCGGCCTGACGCACTGAGAAGACGCTGTCATTCCTGAACGCAGACGAATCCAGCTTCCAGTGTTCTGACTCCCTTCGCGGGGTGTTAGAGGTCCAAGATCCGGCAGGAGATTCCCACCTCTCTCATTCTCAAGGTATGGAGCCGACTAGAACCTAGAGGGACTCTTGGCATACTAGACTTATCATACTCTTAGTCTACCATACTAGAGAATACTCCACCTACTTCTACTCTTCCCTACACCTAGACTAGGTTAGGTACACTGGGGTAGAACTAGCTTAGAGACACATTGTATGAGTACTCGCATTCTTAGCTCATGTTATTTATGTACGTGAATATATGCTAAAAGATAATGCTAGCGCAGTATTATTTATTTCTACTGCTTACGCTGTACATTATTTATCTTGCATACTGTCTTGTGATCATAACAGCACATATCTCTTACACGAGAAACAAGACTGTTCAATAAAACCCTTTTATTGAAACGCCCGTCTTTCCTTTCAGTGTAACTCTGCAGAAACTAAGCATGCACGATTGAATGAGTGAAACTGTTATCTATTGTTTCCACGATTCTGAGACATGTTCCGCTTCTAAAGGGAAACAAAGTTGTCATGTTTTTCGGTTGCCAGAAACTACTCCCTTCTTGTTCTCAAGGAGTTTCTAGTGGCCTCTGAGCTAGCTGGCACAGGTAATTAAGTTTAATATAATCGATAGGGACATACCGACCTTAGTCCTATGTCAAACCTATAGGTTATATTATTCCAATGCGCAGAGTCTATTAGGGAAATAGGAACTACACTACAGTTTTTACTGCAGACGATGGTCACAAACTAAATACATCAAATCCTACGCTCCAAAGAGGAGGGGTGGTCATATGTTCTTACTTTTACGTACCCTAATCCATCAGTCCGTCGGAGTAAGCTGATGATGCAGCCAGCGGAAAGAGAGAGATCCGACTGATTCAAAATAGAGTGGGTGGACTGAGGGTTTGATAGGGGCCAAAATCTAAAGCACGCCCTAAATCTTTTTAAAATCAAATGTTCATACCAATAAAGTGAAAAGGAGAGGGGATAAAAAACGCACATGACAGTGATTAAGTGCCAACGTGGCTTCATGTTGGTGCAATACTTTTCAAGTGCCTCACAAAAATGAATGCGTCCTCATTTAACGCAACTGGTGCTCATGTAAAGCGCTCTGATTTCGGGTCAAGTTCGCGCTATATAAAACTTGGAGGAAAAAAAGTGCTAAAATAAACATACAATATTAAGGATTTGTTCGGATGCAAAAGAGATGACTGTATTCATTCAATTTTCTATTTATATTATGTGTTTGTTAAATTAAACATGTAAATGAGAAAAATCAGAGAAATATCACATGACAATATTAAGCATTAACAAAGTTTTTCTGTGGTGGAAGATTAGTGATGGAGCAGTTGATTATAACTAAAGGTTATTTTATTTAGAGTGATCAAAAAACACAGGTTATCAGATTCAGAAGGAAATGCCAGGCTGGTGGATACAGGAATGTCAGTAGCAAGATCACAGCTGAATAGATGATCAAGAATATCAAAGAAAAGGGAAAAGGGAGGAGATGGGGGGAATGATTTTGAGAAATAGAGGGGCTAAATAGTACTAAGGGCATAATGTTTTAGAGAGAGAGAAGTGATAAATAATATAAGTGAAAAACAGGGTTCAGAAAACCATGGATTGATCAAAAGTGGAACAATCATTGGTAAAACAAATCTTTCTGGTTTTATATGCTAACATATACAAACAGTATTTGTACATATCTGAGTTTGAATGCATTAGCACATTAACTTCATCCCTATGGACATTGCCAATGTTTGTGTTACTCATGTTTTGCCTACTCCTGCACCTTCTTCAGAAACACCTTCAGTGCACTGACGCCATTCGAACCCCAAAGCCTATGATTCAGTAAAGAGTCACATGCCCATTTGCACTCACATCTCTTGGTACAGAGCTTCCAGGAGCAGTGGCAGAGTATGGAATGATGGTGACCACGATTCTCAGATTTCCACCTGATTTCCACCTGGCTTACACCTTAGTCCATTGGCCCACCACACCTTACTAACTGAAGTAAAGCCTAGCAGGTTCTAACCTGTACAGAAACAATGCTGACATTTAGGAATAGCGCTCTCACCATTTTATTACTGAGTCATCAGTAAAATAAATCTGAAAAACATAACTTAACAATCGGAGATTTTGGTTAAAGTTATTTAATATAACATGACATACGGTTTTATTCTATAAAACCAATATAAATTACAATTTTCTGTTTTATCCTTTAATAATAAATGTCACAAGTATTAAAACAGCATTATCACTGATCCTTTGAAAATAACTGTTGATTTATTGGATTAGTTGAAGGTTTTTCTTACAGTTTGCAGTGAACGTACTTCCAAAAGGGATGCCTCCTTAATACTTTTCTGTTAACCAGCTCTTACTGACCATTTTAATCAAGTCCTTTCTTTTTTTTGGTTTGCTCACCATACCCGCTGACAATAGCAAACAATTTAGGTGTAGGCTCATGATTGCAAGTCGAGGACAAAGGCGTCCAGCAAACTGTGATGCTATGCCATTTACCCCTTTTTCCTTTGTGCCAAAATTTTGATGCACTCCTCAATGTTTAAATTGGTGCTTTTTAAGGACCACTTTTGCAGGACTCTGAAAGACGAAACGTTCAAATGATTTCTCTACCCTGAAATATCATTGGGACAGCTCCTCTTAATCCTCCCTGCACAAGCCATGGATGGTTTCAGCATCATCATAGTTTTTGGAATTCATTAGATGCTAAACAAGTAGCTGTTACTGGCTTACATTTTTAATTTAAGTCTAGAGATGATGGCCCAGAGATGAAGGACCCTTAGGGGCATATTTATGAAGATTGTGGCACAGGGCAGCGCCTCAAGTCACCTAGCTGGGCTGCCCTGTGTCACAGGGAGAGGTCAGTAATCCAGCATATTTAAGGCATTAGGGCACTCCTGTCCTTTCCCCCTGCGCTGGTGCACAATAGGCCGCATAGCGCCAATGGAGGCACCATTACACCACAGTGCAAGGGTGCCTTTGTTGCATGCAGGATTGTTTTTATTCAGGAAAGGATACCTTCCTGCACAAAAACAAGCCTTAGAGGCATATTCCTCTATCTATGTGTGATGCAGAATGCAGCACGCATATAAAGAGGAAGTAATGAGGAGAAATGAAAATATTTCTTCTTGTTACGCCTCTCCTGGGGAGAAGTATCTTTTTGGTGCATTTACTGGTTTTTACAATAGTTGCTCCAAACTTTTCCAAGGTTCTTGAACTTCTTCCAGAAAGTCTTCTTGAGGGTTCAAAGTGTCCACACCACCAATCTAGGGTCTAGAAGCTCTGAGACGGTCCTTGGGATATTGAGACTACAACTCACACAATGCACCTGGCCAAATCCTTAAAACTCCACTGGACGCACTCCAGGATGGGGACTTTTTGGTGAGGTTGATGCAGGTGAGCTCTGTTAAGCTGTAGTTTGCAGGGACTCCACTCCTCATTCCTTCTTGAAGCAAAGCAAAGTCTTAGGGATGTAGTCCCAGAATGTGCTGCAGGTACAGTTCTTCAGAATGCAAACCTTTGGGGTGCAGATCAGGTTCCCAGCAGGGCAGTCCTTCATCTCCTTGTAGTCTCAGACAGCAGAGCTGAGTTGCTTGGCATCCCATCCATATTGATGCAGTGATCCCGGGCATCAAGCAGGGGGGCACCCTTGACCAATGGGATGTAGGGTGCCAGCTGGTGTATGCTCACTTCCTTCAAAGTGCGGCAAGTTATTGCTCCAAAAAGCACTATTCTTCCAAAATCCAAGATGGAGAAAATTTCTCCCGAAGGGTTAGATCAGGCTAAGCCATCCCACTGGTGTGGCTAAGTTTCTCTAACACTAAACTTTCATCCCTTTCCCATAACTAATTACAGGGGTTCCTGTGTGGTCAGGGGTGCAGGGTGTGGTGGTGAGCCTGTGCTGTACCAAAGTTTCAATCGCTCTTTGAAAAACAGTTTGGTCACTTTACCTTCAACCTGCCTTCTGCAGTTTCAGTTGTCCTCCCACAGGAAATCCTTTGTCTCTCTAGCAGGCCACTTCATACCTCGTTAGGACAGCTTGGCTCAGCCTGGCAGAGGCTAGCCAATCAGGAGAGGGCAGCTCGAAGGCTGGATGTTGGCTTACAGAAAATAAAGTTCTATTACTTTGTTTCTGTAATAGTTGTTATAAATCTAACAGTGGCAAGTTGTTGGATTTATCATAACTATCAGTTTGAGTACTTGAATTATATTTTAGCTCCCTTCTATCAATAGTTATACTTTATTAAATGATTCCCATGTTAGCCTATAGAGGCAATGCTTTACAATGGGGAAAAACTAAATGGACCATATTTCCCTCACCAGGGCATATAAACCATCTTTAATAATGTCCCTGCTTATATGTACAAGGCACACTACCCCTGGGGCACCTAGTGGGACCTTAGGGGTCACATATATGTATAAGTAAGGCTCTTTACTACTTGAGACGTACTTTTAATTCCAAAGTCGAATTTGCATACAATTCACTTTAAAAGCAGCCTGCAAGTCAGGGCTGTATTTTAAAATGACAGCAGGCACCACAGTAGTGCACACTTAAGTGCATTAAGTCTATTGGGCCTCAAAACCTGCACGCCCTACCATATACTAGGGACTTACAGGTAGGTTGTCAGTACCAATTGCAATTATACCTAATTACCGTTTACTTTATTCAGAGCACAGGCCTTGGGTCTTGTTAGCAGAGCCCAGTGCACGGTCAGAGCCAGAAAACCAGCATCTAGCAGTCCAAATCGGGGCAAAAAGTGGGGGGACACTGTGAACAGGTCCTCATTTCTCACACCATGTCTGTCAATTTGTTACGGTGGCCGACTGTGTCATGTTCCAGAGACGAAATCCTGGTTTGGCATCCAATATACGCTGTTCCTTTTCATTCAGCTTGTCTGTGATTTTGTCCACCCTGAGTGTGAGTGTGCCCAGTTTATTGTTAATGAAGGAGAGGCATTTTTGGATGTGTGACAGGAGGGATTTGATGTCCCGTTCCTCCCCATCTCCCTCATCCGCATGGTTGTAATGCTGATCTTGCTCTGGATCATTATTAAGTGGTATTTTCCTTGTGTTGTGTTTTCACTTTTTTATTTGAAGATACTTTACACATTGCCTCTAACAGCAGTAGCAGCAGCCGCAGTGCAATCAGCAGTTTTTGAGTGTTGGTGAGGGGCTAACCAGCCCCTCCGCAGCACTCAAAATTCTGCTGGTGGTGCATGGTCACTTCATCGATGTGGATATTTGCATGCAGGCTGCCAGGATGATGTCAGATTGTGCCCCGGGTGCAAGGAGCCTCATAGATGTGCGGCCATCTTGGGGTCAGGCACTCTGGTACCCCAAATTTACAGGCAGACTACCAGGGAACATGGAAAAGTAGGGAACACTTTTTGAGTTCAGACAATGTCTTTACACAATCAGTCAATAAAAAATAGCATTTATAAAATGCATGCTACCTGCAAGTAGATCTCTTTGGGCCAGTCTTACATATAAGAAGAGGTCTAGTCTCACTTCTGACTTACTATTGGCAAACAATGATATGTGTCACAAATGATCTAGTAGGGAATTATGAAAAATTGGGATTACCATTGAGAAAGCCCTATAACCTCTAAATTTCAGTTTGGCTATAAAAGTGTGCATTATTTCTTTTGGCTACACCGATCCTCACTGGTGTAATCAATAAAAACAGACGCTGCATATGCCCAGCGCACTGAGAATGACCCTCACACTGAGACAATCGGGTGGCCCTCTTTTGGACACTACACTAGCTCCCCTGGGTGATCATGGCAGCCCACAAAAAGGATATCACCCTAGGAAGATTGGCCCTTTCACAGATCCTGACCTAGAGGGCACAGAGAAGAAAGAATCCTCTGCATAGCCCTCCAAACTTGGAGTATCAGAGCCTCTCCTCATGCACTATTTGATAGATGACCTCTTCAACAAACTTTACAACAACGTTACTGCCTTGCGTAGCGATGTCACAAAAGAAATGGCAGAAATTAGCAGAACATGATGGACCTGGGACAAAGAATATCAACTCTGTATAATGCTGGAAATAATACTTAAAACTATGTACATCATTATCAACAGAATGAAGATATTGTGATGGGCTACGTACTTGGGGTCAATCACATTTGAGGGGGAGAAGATATGGTTATATCAAGATCTCTCCCCTGTCTGTCTTCAAAAGCTGTGCCTGATCAAAAACATAACCAGCTTCCTGCAGGACAAGAGCATTAATTAGAATAGGGGCATCCACAATCAGTTTCTTGGCGGTCTTCCTGTCCACCCACGTGGTGGTGCTCCCACCCTACAGCCGCGGTCTGTGCAGGTAACAGCAGTGGGGCCGCGTAGGGGAGGGATTTCGAGGGACGATGCAGGGGGAAAATTAAATAAATAATTCATTTTCCCTCTGCATTGTCCCTCGCAAATCCCCCCCACACGGCCCCATCGCCCCACCGCTGTTACCTGCACTGAAGGCGACTGCCGCCCTATTGAGATGCTGGCTGGCAATGGGAGGGAAGACTGCCACAGTCCTGCTGACTCTCCCAGGATTCCGGTCCTCCAGATTTGCTTCTAGCTACCTTTTAATGGAATTCCCACAGGAATCCCTCCTATTTCAGGTTGGCAGAAAGGTAGGAAAAGGGATTCAAACCTACCTTTTAATGGATGCAATGTGCGATTTCACCCTCTTCGGCATACTCTATGTCCTCCCTATCCTGCTGCACCTTAACCATGATGGACCGGCACTCCGTTTCGACAGAATGGAAGGTAGGTGTTAGTGGTGCGTGCGTGTTTGCATTGCATGGTGTATGTATGTTGGTCGTGTGCAATGCAGTATGTACACATAACAACATATATGCATTAAATGTCACTTACCTGTCTCACCACCATCATAGTCACCCCCCAATTAGCACTCTGCCACCAGTAAACCTCCAGACCAACAGAAATATCCAAATAACCTTGGCAGGACTTCGCCGTTAGGACGGCGATGGAGGGAGGTTTGCCAACACAGAAGACTGACACTGCAGCAGTCTACTGTGTATTGTGTACGCATCTAGATAGGGTAGGCGAAACAATGTAAGGTCAATGGAGTACTTGGGCCCGCCGCCGAGGTGGACTGGCGGTAAGACCGCCAAGATATAAATCAGGCCCTAAGCAAATGAGATTGACAAGAAAGGTAACCAATAATACGCAATCATCTGACCGAAAACCCCCTGTACTCATTGATATTGTACACAATCATTTTTTCGAAAACTTTGAGGCAAAAAAAAGGCCAGCATTATGTATGTGAAAAACCATGATATGCTCGTCAACAGTTAGATTTTGTGGTGCAGCATGGGGCCAGATAAGGGAAAAAACGGGTGACTGTCTTGAGGGTGTGGTTGTAGGTCAATTTAGAGGCCAGTAAGAGCATCGGGTGGACAGTATGTGCATAATGTAAGTTGTGTGAGGTTGTGTTAATATTGAGAAAGTTGGTATCAATATGAATAATGATACATTCATGTATAAAAACGAAGTCGCTTCTTTATTGACGAGTTTTCCCGTTATGAACTCCACGTCAACCTGACTCAGAAATACATAGTCGGGCGGGCTCGGAGATCCAGGCCTGAGGTCATTGATTGACAGGTCACAGGTAGGGTGGCATGTAGCCAGTAGACCAATGCGCAGACAGGAGACCCCAGATCAGTCCCACAGATAGGCGCAGTGACACTACAATGGTCCAGGGAGATTGGCCCCCATAAAGCACACATGGCTGGAGGTGTACGCGCGTTACCAAAACACCATAAAGTCCGGTACCACATGAAGTTAGGAATACTTAGCCAATCAGGACACACGCATACACAGTGAATGCAGTGATCACGCGCTCCCCATGCCGGACATATTTACACATTTTCCACTGGCCGCATTGTGTCCACGCAAGGTCGAGGCTCACCTGGATTCCTCATCGAATACATTAATTTATGGCTTCAAAGACAGCGGTTCACATTCCTTACCATAAAAGGATAGCTAGTTCTGTTTCACAGCATTCAATGAATTGTATAAAACCCATGTAAGATCGATTGTAAGTTGAGACAGTCCTCAGACCCTATGACTGTGGCGATTCTCCCATCCACACTGTTTAATTAAACAAACTGTTCCTGTTTTGCCAAACGCCTCTTGTCTCTTGTTTGTTTCATGGTATTTCATATTCAAGCAACAGTTGCAAATGCATGGAGGAAAAACTGGAAGATGTTTAGAGTGTTCATCATCTGAAATACAGAAAAATGTGCTGATGTAGGGGAGTTGTGAAAAGAAAGAAGTTTGTGGAAAGAGTGTCAACATGAAAGGATGGAGTGGGCGAAGTGTGTTGTAGGGATTCAGAGGTGTAAATACTAGGACAGATACAATTGGCATGGCTAAATTAAGAAGGTACATAAATGTACAAGCGTCAGGCTGTTATAAATTTGTGAGAAAGGATCTGAAGGCACATGGAGTGAAGAGCAAGTAGACTTAATTGAGTGGTTATCAAGAGTAAGCTTAAGTGCCAGTCAGACAAAGGTAGCAGAAGTTATAGTATAGGAATGTATTTCAGTGATATAGATGAAAAGGATTGAAATTGCTGCAGTCCATATTCCAAGCAGAGGGTGTCAATTAAATATCAGACAGAATTAGAAGGTCAGAGGCCAGAGGCATACAAGGTGGGGAAAGGGTTATTACAGGACTTGTTCCATACCATACGAAAGGTAATATCAAAATGCCAGGTGTCACATTGAAAAGACTCAGGAATATATGGAATCAACCAGAGTAAAAGCCAATACTACCTTAAACCCAAGAATGTGGTTGGATAATTTCCCATAGAACAAGGGATAGGTCACTTCCTTCTAGATGGTCCTACCGTTCCGTTGAATTCTGATGAATTCACTATTCTCTACAAGCATGATTGTACTAGATGCCCTTAAGGTAATTTGGACGTTTGCTGGCCATATTAGGGAGAACAAATATGTAAAGCATGAAAATATGTCCATATGAGAGTTTTTAAATAAACAAATAAAAACAAAAACAATTCAAACAAGCTGGCATATAAAAATATATACATCGGTGTAGATGATTTCTTTCTCATTTTGATCAAATTGCAATATTTCCATTAAGCTTAATGCACAAATGCATTTAAATTAAAGTGATATTTTCAAATAGGTTTCATTCAATTGTTTCTATGACATACGTTCTGTCAGTTTTAATTTGTAAAATGCAGCATTTTTCGTGTTTAAGCGCCTATGAAGAATTTCAAGTGTTTCTCGAATTCTACTAAATATACACAGGCACATCCCTTCTGAAGATTTCTATTTTCAAAACTCTAAAACAAGAACTTGGATGTAAAAATCTGCAGTCGAAGAATTTTTCAGAGTATGTCTAACATTTTGAAATTCTGCTGTCTCAAAAAAAAAAGTATTGTAAACCAGGAGGCAAACATTTTATTTCCTTGGTTTTGGGAGGAGTAAACAGAGTGGCATAAAATACCGTTACAAGGTAAATCATTTGCAAGTATCTAATATATGTATTGAGTGCATTATGTTGAGATGAACGATTTGTTTGTCTTTTCAGACTGGGTGTGAAGACAGAACCGATGAGTAAGAGTGACTTGTTTTATTTGTCGAGAGAACTGTAAGAAGTCAAGAATCGTAATTGCAATCTCGATATCCCATTAGATTTAGAATACTTGTCAGGCACAGTTTGAAGGCATGCTTTAAAAGAGACAACATAAGTCCAGATTTAGAATCTTTGGCAGTTAACAAATCAATTATTGCAGTTAGAGTGTCTACTGTCCTACCCATTCGAGAAATAGATTCTATTAGATGACTGCACTTTTAATTAGTGGAAGGTGACAGACAAGGCCTGAAGAGAAACGAAAATCAATTGTTTGCTGCCAAATGTGATCATCATCCCAGTTATTGAGTTTCGCTCAGCATTTAAAGCACGGCTTTCTTCGTTATCCTCATTGAAGGTTTTACAGTTTCTAAATTAGAGACGAGAGATTACGTTGCTTCCATGGTATTGCCATGTATGTTGTAAACGTGCTGAATTGGTGCTACTATAGAGATGAACCTGCCTCCGCCCACTTGCATTCGTAGTGCTTAATTTGTAAAATAATGAGTCCCGGTGCTCAGAAGCCCATGGCCGGCACTATAAAATGTCAGCACACTGAATACCAATTCTCAGTAGTCCTGAATCCACCTCAGGCATCTTTAATTCTCTGCCCCTTTATCTCACTCTTGTAAGTTCCAGCTTTCTCCCTTGTTGAATGGTTTTTCCATTTTACTCTTTCCCCCGTCTTTCCCGTTTGTGTATTTTTGACTCGCTTTCTCTGGGGAAAAGTGTGATGGGGAAAAATAAATGCTGGTTCCCAAAAATGAGCGCTGGTGGCCCCCACTGCCTTAAATTAAGCACTGCTTGCAGGTAGTTTATCTGGATGATGTGCAACATTTCACAATCCTTGCAGAAGTTCCCAGATTTAACTTATGCTGAAACAATTACCCTTATCTAGGTTTTTTTTTTTTTTAAATCATATTTTTTGGGCATTTCGTATATATCTTTAACCATACACAGTCATCACACAATTTTAGAATCAATATCCCATATAGCCTTATGGCACATCGCACAGAAACAAACTGGTTTACAAGCAATCATCAGTATTTATGACAACATTTTACCAACCAGTGATTACTTTATCATGATAATCAAATCATCTATGCTCTGTTATACATTTTAATACACAGCCTACTGTTTGTACATTGTTCTTACTGGGGAGGCTATCGGCCTCACTTTCGAGAGCTACAATACTATCCAAAATTAGTAAATTCACTTTTTAATAAACACAAAAATAAAAATAAGAACCTCAACCTTAAACTTAAATTAGTGCAGAGGAGTGTTGTCATTTCATAACATTGTCCTGTTATTCATTACCGTTGAGGAGTCGCTCGGGGGGGGGTCTCGCTAAGGGGTAAGTAAGAAGAAGGAGAAATTCTCTAGATTCAGCAACCTCCCTCGCTCGCACGCTCGCATACCTCCACTTTGAATAATCTAAGGAACCTTGCTTGGCCAAACCCACTGCTATAAAACTACCATAGCGATATTTTGTTATATTTCAGGATCCCCACCAGGTTCTGCCCCTACCTCCTCTCCATCTTCGCTGCTGGTTTGGCTCGGTTGCTCCCATGCCACCATCATTTCTTTCCACAGCGCAGCTATGGGACGCTTCCTCACTCCTCTAGCTTCTTCCCAATCCAATGCTCTACCCTCAGCTTCAGCCCAACTGATCACATCCCGATTCCAGGTCTCTACCTTGGGACCATGCAATGATTTCCATTCTAAGGCTATTCTTCATTTGGCTAGTCTCAGAGCTAAGTCTATTAACCTATTCCAAACTTTACGCTTAATTGGGCGGGGGAAGAGTCCCAGTAGACACACCTTTACCGTGAGGGCCAGTTCTCTTCTCAGAGCCTCTTTAAGTTTAGTAACAATTGCTACCCAATAGGGGTGTAAATGTTGACAATCCCAAGTCATATGTATGAAGTCTGCATCAAGGTGAGCACACATTGTGAAGGAAGTGGCCCTCTAGGGCCACTCGGGTTTTCTCACAACCACCTGCTATGCCTCCCCAAGAATGAAGAGTCGGTCAGACAGTAGAGAATACAAACTTACATGTTTATTAGAAATGCTCTGCAGAGGAGTCCATCAAGACCTGCACCCTAAGATGTCTGCCGAGGGACTGACTCCCCAACAGTCTACAGTGAGTAATCATTCTTCCCCAGGAGCCTCCAACCCCGCCCACCATGGAAAACTAAAGGCCTGGGCCGAACATGAACAAAGGAGGCACAGGGAGATTAGCTACCACCTGCCAGATGGGTACATGTTATCAGAGACCCAAGGCCACTGTGCTGGGTCTCAGCGTCTCCTAACGTGGGAGCAGAACTACACACTTGGATAGGTATGTGAGAGCAGAATGGTCTCCTCATTAGCAAGTCGGAAAACAACCTTGGATAGAAAGAAAAAAATAATAACGGTATACAGTGTTCTGCTGAGGCAAGCATTACGAGCCATGGGGCCTTACTCGGGCACAGTCTAAGCAGCCTAAACAGGATTGCGAAAAACAAAATGGAATCACACTCGCTAACTGAAGCCTGCACATTACAGGGATAACTCAGTGGGTTACATAACGTAAATACAACCGGCATCTATTTAGCCACACATTGCTAACCTAATATAATGTGAAAAGAGTGCGTTGCAGGGATGGGAATTTGAAACCTAACACTTGGACACCTCCGCACTTCCCCCCATAAATGACATTAAGACAGTGGGGTGTCATATAGGTCATGTGTATGAAGTTGTATTGTGTATACTTTAGGCGCGTATTACGAGAGATTTTTGGGGGGGACTGTAGTATGTTGCCCCATTCGACATCTGTAAGCTCTTCCCCCACAATCCTTACCCATCTCTCCCTCAAGCCAATTAGAGGCTCTAGGGATGCCGCTAACAAGGCAGCATAAAACCACTTCACCTGATGTCCGGCTGTACCCAAGGTGATCAATGCGGGGTGTGTCTCAGGTTCTTCCCTACCAGTGCCCCACAGTTGCCCAAAGGTATGAATCAAAGCCTCATAGCATAAGAACTGAACCAGGGGCAGTCCACAGCTATCCACCAATTCTTCAAAGGGGATTGGGTTTTCTCCAAATAGCAGTCTCCCACATTTTCCAACCCCACTTCAGTCCAGGGGGCCAATTGATCAGCTGTGAAAAGCGGCATAGGTGCTCCGTGAGGCAGGCCCATCAGGGGCAACAACGGTGAGTATCTCGGGGCACTCTTTACCTTGGTCAAGGAGCTTTTCCAGGCCTGTAGGGCGGTAACCTGTAGCACCGAGTCATACCGGGTGGGGGTGGTCGGGACTATAAGTTTAGCCACCAACAGGCCAGGGTGGCCACTAGGTTCCGAGAGGCAAGAACCCACTATGTAAAACTCAAAATTCGGCACCCCCAGTCCTCCCTCAGCCATGGGTTGCTGTAGATTTACCCATATCTAGGTTTTAGTTGAAGAAAACTCACCTTCAGTGGAAAAGTTCTCTCACAAAAAAAGTTACAAATTCTTATGTAAAATATTTTTTTGCAAGAATATTTGCCCACAACCAAAGTTACATAAAGAGCGCAAATTGCAAAGTATATAGTAGAATGTACACTTTGCGAAATTTACATTTTGCCCACCTCTATTGACTGAATAAGATCGTATGTCAAAATTGAAAGCATTCTGGTCCAGCACCAATGTGGCTTTAATCCATTATCCAGTAAAATAAACATTATCTGAAAGGCTCATTTATAGTCCTGAATAAATGATGGTACTGTGCAGTAATTGGTTGCTATAGATGTTATCAAATGCCATGGATTTAGAGTTTTACAGACATAATTCAAATACAGACAATGGGATTACCAGCAAAACACCTCTGGAAAACAAATATAAAGAATCTGCAAAAAGGAATAGTACTTTCTGTGCAGCATCAGCACCCACATATCTGAGCTTTGGAACAAATTTTGCCCTTGGCCTATTAATCTAGGGGTAAGGCTGTACTCTCACTATCCTAATTATCTTATCGGGAAATCACCTATGCATATATTGACCATCGCCTGATGATATCGCTTGAAGTAGATGATACTGTGGTAACATTAGTTAAATATTTAGGTG
This sequence comes from Calotriton arnoldi, assembly GCA_963921515.1. Taxonomy (NCBI): domain Eukaryota; kingdom Metazoa; phylum Chordata; class Amphibia; order Caudata; family Salamandridae; genus Calotriton; species Calotriton arnoldi. The sequence continues at coordinate 164,733 of CAWUFW010007308.1, read as the reverse complement.
CTATAAAGCACACATTTTCATCTTACAAAAACTTTAGAGTGCTAAGTGAAGGATGAATGTTCGTGGAGCTGGAGACTAAATATTTTTTGATACTCATCATTATGACTCCATCCTCAGAATCCTAACAATTGCTATGAATCTTAAAGGAAAGTTTCTAAACTAGTTTGCATTTTTTCTATTTCAAGTAACAAAATTTCATTGACCTCATTTTTTTTTCAGTACCTTTGCTTACTTCTTCTGGATTGCCAAAGGACCTCTTTCTTTCCATGAGTTTTAGTTATTAGACAGAACATCAGTTTTCTCTGGTGGACAAAATGGAAGTTATCCTGATCTACAAATTTGCAGACAACAGCCTGCTATATATCAACATTTGCATATACCAAGGATCATGCCTCTAAATAGGTACCTAAGCACGATTCAATTCACAGTCCCTCAAAGTTTCCTCATTGCTGCAACAACTACAAAAGCAAAGTACAATTCTTGCACTCTCCTTTATCTGCAAATGGATTGCCTCAAAAGTAATATTTAAGGTGCCCTACGGGAGTCTTCTCAATATTGACATACATTCTTGAAAGAAGATTCCACTCATCGTTGTTGTACATACATCAGTAATATTAAATAAGAATTCAAATTTCAATTACAGGTTGTAGTTGCATAAAAAAGTCTAAATATTATTTAGACGTTTAAGAAACTACTAGTAAATTCTTAAAGTATGCTTAGGCATATTTCATTTTTTTACATGAAGGTGATATGTGTTCCAGAGCATACTAAGTTTAAAACACTTTTCTTGCCAAGAGAAAGAAAGAAAGAAAAAGCCTTCTCCTTGCTGACTGATTCACATATGGGTGTCTGACTTATTTTATCTCACATTAGATTACACTGCAGTTTTACAAAATATGGTTGCACATCCAACAATTAAATTTAAAGTTCTGCTCATCTATAATCGTAACAGTATTTTGTTTATGGCTTCAGTCATATTTTCAATTTTCCAGACTTGCAACTTTCGAACACTAAGGGCTTTATTATGAGTCTGGTGGGCCACAGACCACCAGACTTGTGGGGGCGCAGTGGTAGAGGTCTCCCGACTGCCCTATTACAAATAAGGTGGTCGGACTGCCATGGTCCCGCTACAGTTGCCAGGGAACTGTCATTCCCTGGCGGTAGTGCAGCAGTCAGGAGGCTGCACTATGCTTGGCATGACCGCTGTGGTCCCACCAAGCATATTATGAGTTTCTTCTCCGCCGCCGGTGTCTACTCCATGAACACCATGGTGGAAATCAGGGCCCCTGTTCCTCCTACACATGGGGATGTATGCAGGGGGGCACATTATGTGGCCCCACCTATACATGCACCCCAGTTCCTGCACGGCATGGACTTAATAGTCCATGCCGTGCAGGAACTGCTTTTGGTGTTCCCATTGCGGTGCTCATTTCCAGGGCACCGCCGTGGGAACTTGAAAAAAAGGCCACCAGACATGAGAATAACTCGTAATCTGGTGGGCGGCCTCACCCGGTGCAGCACCGCCAAACTCGGTGCAGCACCGCCAAACTCGTAATCAGGCCCTAAGCATTTCAAAGCAAAACCTTACACTTCCTCAGAGATCGATAGAGGTCAGCAACAAAAGAGAATCATGATTCAATGCACCACACTTCTCACATAATCCATGATTGTAGCCATTGTAATTTGTAATTGGTTTCAATAACTTTTTGTTACACAGTCATCATGTTCTTCCATATAGCAGTATTTATATATTGCCATTCTTGTCAAGTTACACTTTGCTCTACATTGTTTGGTTATTAAAGGGACATTTATACCATACCTAGGAGCACTACACCAATTATTGTTTAGGTGCTGTCTACAATTCATCCTAAAAGATCCCTGCCACCTGGCAGCAGGCTGTTTTGTCCCAGTTTTCAAGAAAGATAATAGGCAGGATCCTCGCTACTATAGACCGATTCCACTTTTGTACTCAGTGGTCAAAGTAGTGTGCCATGTCATCCTGCAAAGGAGAGAGGCATAGGTCTAACAAACTGGTGTCTTTGGTAGGGTGCAACATGGGTTTAGAGAGGGGCTGGGGACTCAGGGACAGTGCCTCAACCTTAGTCTATTGTTTGGGAAATAATCCATTGCCAAAAAAGGCTTCCCTTACCTTGCCTTCATTGATCTGAGCAGTGCTTTTGACCGTGTGAATCGCTCTAAATTATGGCTCATCCTTACTTGGATGGGCATGCCCCAAACTTTGGTGGACTTTTTATCAAGCATTGCACTGTGCGGTCTCAGCAATGGTCAGGTATGGCACAGATGGGGAGTGCACATCCTCTTTTACCCTGTCCCATGGTGCTTGCCAGGGGTGCGTCTTCGCACTGATCTTGTTTCTTCCATATCTCAATGACCTAGACTCATTTTTCACCATTAAAGGTAAAGACCTACCAATGGTTAATGCTATCACTATCCCAGCTTTATTTTATGCTAATGACATTGTTTTGCTCTCTCAAACATCTAATGGATTATGGGCCCTAGTTGAGAATTTTGTAGTATTTATGGACAATCTGCATTTAGATACTAACACCACTAAGACTCACTACATGGTGTGTTGTCTGCAGAGAAGTAAAGTTTGGCCTATCTCTATAAAGGGTAATAATATCACTCGGGTTCAGGGATTTTCTTGTTTAGGCGTAACTTTTGATCTCAGCAATAGCGTCCTGCCCTGTCTCTCCAACCACTGTCTCTACTTTTACCATGTTATTGGGTCCCTGTTTGATGTAACCACAAAAGTAGACAGCAAACCAATATTGCCTCTGTTGGAAATTTATAAGTTGAAATGCCAACCCGTGCTTTTTTAAGGGGTGGGATTGCGGGGCTTCTGAGATTGTACAAATGTCCAGAGGGAAAGAAATTGTTTTTCCAAATGTTTGCCATGTTTAGGCCAAGGCAGTCCCCAGTATTTTATGCATGAAGAATTGGGCTTAGCCTATGCTACTGGCCTGGTGGGGCTTGCCCCAATTCTCCTCTGGGCCTCTCTATGGAGCAACCAGAAAGCAACCTTCCATGAAGAAGTTATTGCTGACTGCTTGACATGTGATCATGGGCTCAGGATGCCATGGTTTAACTACATAAAGAAAATAGTGGAAACCTTAGGAAGGCCAGATTTGTTTACCACCCCTCGTGCCATATTAAAAGGGGAAGCCTGCATGATTAAGGAGATTTACTTGAGGGCAGCTGCCAGCAGAGAGGACAGGAATATCTTGAAGCCCAATATGAGAGAGCTGTTTTGAATTCAAACCGTTATAGGTGCTGAACCATATCTTTTATATGTAAACAAATTTTGGGAAAGAGCATTTTTTGCATGGGGGCTATTAAATTTCTTCTTTGACTCCCATAGACCATTTGACTATAAGTCTATTTTACTTTGCCCCTGTGATGAATCTTCCCATCAAACTTTGGATTATTTTTTATTCTTTTGTAAATTTGATCAAACATTTAGATGCAAATACTTAGTACAAATTCCTAAAATCTGTAGTTTTTATCAGTATAAGCCTGCACTTTATATCCTTTGTACGGTGTTCGACTATGCCTTGCCTGCCCATGCCGTATGTTATTCTATGGGCGCTTTTCTAAAAAATGCCTTACGTTGGCAAACGTCTATTGGTTTTTAGATCTGTCTCAAGTTCTAATGCTTATTTTCTTATCTGTACTGGAGCTCTTTATCTGCTAATGATTGTATCTTCATGCATAGCCATCTATGCGGAAGCTAGACAAACTACAAAGTGTGCAGTAATATGGAATGGTCATGCTTTTAATGATGTCTTTTTTCAATGTAACTCTATTGTATCTTAATGCATTTTTATGCTTGCTTCTTTCTGATTACATATTTATAATTGCATAAAGAAATCAATCAATCTAACAGAAGATATTATTGGTTTATAATCTCTAATTACTTTAAAGTAATAGAAGGGGAAGATAAAATGGAGAAAGGAAAAGGTTTTTACCATGCACCTCACTAGGTCTACTTTTTTGTGTAACATACATATATTTCTGATACTCTATTCATGTCTTTGGAGGTAAAGGGTCCAGTTTTAAACCCATTGTACCTCTCTACTAATACTAGTTCATGATTGCCCAGTCGAATAGCAGGTTCCTCTCTATCAATTACCTTGATATTTAGATGCTCTTTGTTTTTAAAATGTACACTGCTTTAATTACATATCTGTTTGCACTGGTATCATATAACAGACCATTAAAGTTGAAATACAAGTTGGAAAAAATACCTTTAATTTGTTCTTCAAAATGCCATCATTTTGAAACTTTGAAATTCTATTGCTTGCAAATGTCCACATTTTGCCAAGATCAGTGTTCTGACAATATTTAGATAAAAGACAACCAAATGTCTTGTTTCAAGTGCATTTCACAGAACAGAAATGCAATGCACCATTATATAAAGTTTTACACTGTACCACTCTGTTTGGTTATCAAAGAGAAATGTCCAACAAGTCTAAAAAACACTATATCAGAATCGTTTACTTGTACAACCACATTTCAATTACAGTTTGATAAATACAATTTAATTTTTGCTTCTCTTCAGAATATCACCAAAATCTTGCAATTTATAACAACCAATTGATGGAGAGCTCAAAATAACTATACTTAAAAATATTTAAAGTAGTGTTTGTAGGTGAAAGCATCTGTTTAAATATCCTTAGTACTTTGTAAAATATTGGAGTGATTTGACTAAATACTCTAAAATGAAATTAAGAGCTTTTTAAATATTTAAGAAAGATGTGTTTAACAATTTAAATGTATTTACAGCTCTTTCATACTTTAACAAAATCACTTGTAAAATACCTGATTAACTTCTAAAACCTTTGATATTTCACAAGCATTGCTAAACTTTGGAATGTGATAAACATTTTTTAACTACCAATGCAACTTTCATAAATTACAAAAACATATGTATTTTATTTAAATATATTTACCTTTTTTGGAATTCATATGTATTAAGTATCAATCTCATTTGTTCAAATCCTAAGCAATAACTGCATATTTGCTGCTATTAGTTGCACTTTCAAAAATAAGCCAGAAAATATTTTTAGCCTTTCATTTAATACTAACAACATTGTATGATATGCTAAAGAATTTATGGCCAGGTGTACTAAATGTTCTTATGGTCACAAACAGTCCGAATCACTGTTTGCGACCATTAAACATCTTTTACTATGTTCAAAATCCATTTAAGAGTCTGTAAATTTTTCAGACTCCTAAAATGGCTATGCAACTCCATACCGAATCACTATCTGGAAGGGGTGTGTTGTAGGCTTCTCTTCAAAATACGAATTTGGTAGGATGTGTATACATTTTTTGTGATTCAAATCCAAGCTCTAAACATTGAAAAGTGACTGACTTCCGACTAGGACCTGATAAGGGGTTCTCATGGGGGAAGTAGTCCGCTTAGGAATCCTTCCCTTTGTGAATGTAAAAAAAAGTTTGTTGGGGTTAAGACTATGGCCCATGGGACCACTATCATCTCTTTGCCTGGGAAACTTTTCACAAAAAGGAAACTTATCTTTTTAAATGCAGCACCATTCTTTTAAGAAAAATAGGCTGCAATTAAAAAAAGCTTTCTTTTTTGAAAGGCAATTACAGGCATGATGTCATACCAGGGAACGATCCCTTTGATTATCGCACCAATGCGAGTGAGCTGTAATTTTCATACTAATATTCATGAGATAGTTCAGGTTGCAACACACTCAGAATCGAAATATAGCAAACCAACCTATTAGGAAATAGGGCTATTTGTTAAATTCTTTACTTCTATATGCTATATTTTACATTCAAATGATGAATAACACAGATATTTGCTATTATATGCTCTTGTGAGAAAGGTGAGGAAATAGAAACATAGTCATAAACTACAAGTTCACATTTCTTTCTTAAAGTGTATGCAATATCACAGGCCAAATAATTAATTAAATTAGTGTCATACACTACTTTTTATCCACTGAGAGTGAGTCCATCCTACTACAGACATAGGGCCATATTATCAAGAACGGCGCAAACATTATCGCCGCTTTAGCGGCAGGAAACAGCCGCTAAAGCAGCGATAAGGGGCTTGATAATATGCCCTAGAGAATTCCAATAGAAGCCCAGGTTCTGGTGTCAAGGACATCAAACCTGGGCTTCTATTGGAATTCTCTTGGGCATATTATCAAGCCCCTTATCGCCGCTTTAGCGGCAGTTTCCTGCCGCTAAAGCGGCGATAATGTTTGCGCCGTTCTTGATAATATGGCCCATAATGTGTTGCTTACAACTTTTTCATCATGACATCCTTTCCCTAAAGGAAGCCTTTAATTAGACCAGGTTCCTATCCCTTGATGTTATATTGTTGGTCTGGGAAGACATTTTAGAAAACTCTTCTTTTTCCAATAGCTTATCTATGTCTTGTTTATTTTCATCTTTCTGAATTGTGTGGGGAGATGTGCGCCTCCGCCACATGGTTCTGTACTGCAGAGTTTTATATTATGAACACTTGGAGACACTCATTGAGAGGAGTTGTGCTATAATGACTGCCCTTGTTGTTGATGTGATAATATATGAACTGTTAATCATGCTATGCTGCAGTAAGAGCAAGGCTCACACAGGCTGTCCTGCTAAATTCGGTACATTTTAGTTCTATGGTGGCCTGCAGTTTTCCTTCTGAAGGAGCTAGCAATATATTTTAAATGTCAGGCACTATATAGGTGCAGCTAATAGTTGCCTGAAACTCCCACAAGCCAGAATTTAGGATTTTGTTTCTTGCCTGAATAGGGAGGTGGATGTTTGCCTCACTAGTGTGCAGCCTGTATCTCTGACCAGTAAAAATTGTTGATCTAAACCATAACTTAGACACACTGTGGAAGAATCCATGGGTTTGAGTGGCTTTGTACTTCGAATGAGTAAGAAAGAAAAGTCACATAGATATGAGGCCAGTGCACTTTCTTCAGTTTTCTTGCCACCTCCTTCTATTTCACTAACTGCACTTTCTCTTTATCCTCTTCTGCCTCATCCACTTACCCTCTCCCCTGCATGAATCCCAGCAAGGAATACTATTTCCATACGACATGCTGAATAAAATAAGATTGTTGTGTAGGTGGTTGCTTTGGTCCTGGCCAAAGCAGATACCAAAACTAAAGAAGGAATGAGAAGTCTGTCAGGTTGGTATAACCTCATCTTCCCAAATTCAATAATTCATCACACTAAGATAGGAGATACCCTGTGTTTATCAGAAAGTGCATGTATGTGATACGTCCTAGATCGGTAAGTAATGGCACCCAGGTAAATCGGTGCTCACCTTACATTTATCTCAGACCAGATTGGTATTGTGTGAGCGGACTCAACGCGTTTGTAAGCGGAGTACTATGGTAACTGTGAGTGAAGGCAGGGGTTGAGGGTGTGTTTTAAAATAACCTCCCAAACCTTAATTAATTTTAATTATATAGGTTTAAGGGGCTAGGTTAAAAAGAAAATGGCGACACGCTTAGGTTTTTTAATGATCCTCTGTGTCTATTTGGTCGACATGTTTCAGCCAATTCAATTGCCTTTAATGGTCATATGGCTTTCTTCAGGACCTTTATTTACCCTGCTAATTTTGGTGAGCATCTTATTAACTATTGTGCATTAATACATTCACAAATCAAAAGACATGCAGATTCATATACCGAACATACTTGCAAACTTGTCTCTTAGTGTGACAAAGCAGATACCAAACACGTCCAGAGTCTGCCACCAAAGTGCAAATGAGAATCTCCATAATGTGAGGATGTTGACGAACCCACTTAGGAACTGGTTAAGGAATTGGATTGTTATTTGTGGTGGGTGACTACCTACATCAAGGAATAATCACAACTCTTGTTAGCGTGAATGATTGCAGTCACTAAATTAACCTGAGCTCAACCCCATGTTAGCTATGGTACAGCACAGCTAGGCTTAACTTAGAGGCAATATGTAAAGTATTTATACAATGCCAAACAATAATAAGCAAAAACACAACACAAGAAAAATTCCAAACCAATTTAGAAAATAGAGAATATATGTTAGACTTAGTACTTTTGGCTTTTTCAGCAGGTTTACCCCCAGACTTTTTGCTTTTTGGCCTCTTGTTTTTGACCCTGTGTGTGTTGGTTTTAGGACTCTGGGCACTTTACCACTGCTAATCAGTGCTAAAGTGCATATGCTCTCTGTGTAAAATGTGTTATGGGTTGGTGTTTCCATGATTGGCCTATTTGATTTATGTGTCAGTCCCTTGTAAAGTGCACTGAGAGTGCCAGGGCCTATAGATCAAATGCTGTTGGTGGGCTGAAGCACTAGATTGTGCCACCCACACAAACAGCCCGTAAAGTGTACCTCTGGCCTGCCATTGCAGAGCCTGTGTGCAGCCTGGGGCTGCCATGTCAACTTGGCAAGTGCACACACTTGCAAGTCCCTAAACCTTCCCTTTTCTACATGTTAGTCACCCCTAAGGTAGGTCCAAGGTACCCCTGTGGGCAGGGTGCATTGTATGTGAAAGGTAGGACATGCCCTGGTGTGTGTGGCATGTCCTGATAGTGAATTACAGCCTATTTCGTTTTTCACTATTGCAAGGCTACCTGTTCCCCATAGGCCAGAATGGGCAGTTTTGATTATTACAGCTTATAATCCTAACTGACCCAGGGAACATGGTAGAAATTCGCGTTTAGTATGCCTGGACTCAGAATGATAAAATGCAACTTTTAGTAAAGTTGGTTTTAACAATTTTGTGTTTGAAAATACCACTTTTAGAAAGTGGGTATTTTCTTGTCTAACCATCCAAGCTTGCCTCTGCTAGGTTGTGTATTCCTTGTCTGGAGTGTGAGTGACAGGGGCTGGGGGATGCCAGGAGACAGGGTGAGTCAGCACAGGGCTGAATAGCCAGATCTACATGTAGATGGGTGGGAGGAGTTGCACCTGGGACCTGAATAGGGCTGGGCCTTCCCTCCACAATGCTGGCTCCACCTCCTGTGGTGCGTCTGATGTCCCTGGCCTGCACTGTGAAAGGAAAGCAGGAGTCTTGTCAACAAAGTGCTCCAGGGCTGACCAGAACTGGTTTGGACTAGGCAAAGGCCTCTCTCCCTTCAGAGAACAAAGAGAAATTGAGGATAAAAAGGGGGACCCAAACCCCAGAACTTTAGATTACTTCTGAACTAAGGAACCTGCCAGGAAGAAGGACCGGGAAAGCTGGAGGAGGAGTACTGCCCCTATGCTGCATGTTGTGGGGTTGGCCTGCAGTGGTTGCTTCTGTCTTGGGTAGGGAAAGGACTGGACTGTGCTTTCATCATCCTGCTGTTAGAGTTGTCTCCAAGGGCTTGAAGTAGAGCTTGCCTCCTGTTGGAAGTCTCAGGGATAGAAAAGACTTCAGGGAACTCTTTGGGATCAAGAAGACTGGCAAGAAGAAGAGCTGGAGAAGCTGTGAGGAGGAACTACCACTTTGCTGTGTTGGCCTGCAGTGGCTGCTTCTGTCTTGGGCAGTGAAAGGACTGGAACTGAACTTTCTGAAATCTACTTTGTGAGTGTCTCCAAGGGCTTGAGGTAGAGCTTGCCCCCTGTTCAAGAAGTCTCAGGAACAGCAAAGACTTCAAGCCCGACGCCGTCTACGATGCTGCTGCCGACTCCGTGTCCTGAAGGCACCACAGAGGGCACCGCTGCAACGCCGCAATGCGACCCTGGTCTCACCGATGACGCCTGCTGACGCCGCCACCGAGCCGCTGCTCGCACTGCTACCTGTGGGCACCGCACTTTGCACCGCCTCGCTTCACGACGACGGCGTGGTATCCCCGATGACGCCGCTCCACGCCGGACTCGACGCCGCTGCTTGCACCGTGGTTCGGGGGCACCGCTCGTAAGTTACACGACACACCGCCCTCATCCCGCACCGCAGCCTTGGCCCACCGACGCCGGTGCCGTCGACTCCACGTTCGTCAGCCGACGACAGCGCTGCAGCTATGATGACGCTGCTGCTGCACCGTGACCTGCCAGCACCGTGACGAGCACCGCCTTCATCTCACACCGCGACCCTGGTCTCACCGACGACGCCATCCGACACCGCCACCGAGCCGCTGCTCGCACCTCTGCACTTCGCACCGCAGCACCCGACGCCGGCCGACGCCAGCGCTCCTGACTTCAACAGAGAGGAGATCGATCTGCAACGCGTGTGACTTCGAGGGCCCGACGACGCCTGCACCGACCTCCGGAACCGACGCCTGCGGATGCCGTGTTTTCGGAAGCTCACCGCGAGGTCATCGACGCCCTGCATTTCTGAAAGGTACTGTTTGCGGGTCTTCCCGACACCGTAGCTGACCCGCGACGCCGCGGTCAGCCAGAACTGTTTGGATTTGTTTGTTCACGACGCCGTGATAGCCCCGGACGGAGCTATCGACATCAAGGAACTGTTTTTAAGGACATTTTGATAACAGAAGATTTTTAAAGTACTGTACTGTGGATTTTTATCGTATTTGGTCTTGTTTTAAAGTATATAAAAATATTGGATATTTTTCTAAACTGGTGTGGTGTCAGTTTGTAGTGCTTACATTGTATTACTGTTGGTTATGTGCAAATGCTTTACACACTGCCTCTAAGATAAGCCTGACTGCTCGTGCCAAGCTACCAAGGGGGTGAGCAGGGGTTATTTTAGGAGTGTAACTCCCTTACCCTGACTAGGAAGAAGGGTCCCTACTTGGACAGAGGTGCAAGCCCTTGCCAACTAGAGACCCCCATTTCTAACAATATATTTATAAATAAAATGACACTGAATTTACCATGGGAGACCCGAAGTTTCCGTTTTCTGGGTCTGCAGATAACGCATGACCTCCGTCTACTATACGAGCTGAATATAGGTAGAGTACTGGAAGGCCTTACAGCCTCTGTTCGGGTTTGGATCACACTGCCATAGTCAGTGATGGGTAGAGTAGCTTTAAGTAAAATGGTCTTATTACCCCGTTGCCTTTATGTGATGCAATATTTGTTTTGTGTGCTGTCGAAAGACCAATAGATTGTTGATTAGCATTGAATGGGCGGGTAAGAGGAGTATAGTCTGCCTGGAAATCCTGAAATTAGATCTTAGTCGGGGTGGACTTGGTCTCCCGGACCTCCAACTATAGTATCTGGTGGGCTTATTGCAATATGCTGTGCTATTGTGTGACAATGGCCCTAACTAGGAAAAACAAAAGCTAGATAGCTCCACAGTAGTTACTGAGCTTCCAAAGTTGCTCATATGTGGAAGTAATCTCCCTGTGGAGACTCCATTTATTATCGCACAAGTTGCCCAGGCATAGAAGAAAGCTGTCACAAAAGTTCTCAAGAGGGCGTCCTATGACAGGCTCCTCCCGATTTGGTGGCTGCACCCCTTCTTGCAAATTTGAGACTTCATGGATGTTACTAAATGGTTGGAGGGTGGTTTCTAGAAAGCAGGGGACCTATTCCTTAATGACAATTTGATGTCCGTGGAGGAGGTTGGAACTCATTACGACATAGATCGGGGACAGTTTTTGCAATATGAGAGCATATCTTGCATGGCCCATGAGATCTGAACATCATTCCCGGAGGAACCAGAGGAGTCCCAAGTCCTACTGGTGATTCTAGATCCCAGCTCCTTCAAAGGTATTATATCCCAACTGAATGCAGCCCTAAATAATGACAGGCAGACGGATATTACACTTAAGTGCACCTCCTGGGATGGAGATGTGGTGACACCACTGACTGACGGTAAATGGAACAGGGCACTGGCGCAGGTGCGAGATGTAACCAGTAATACCCAATTTATGTTAATACAATTTTATCCCTCTATAGAGCATAACTGACACCGCAGCACTTGTATATGGCTTATCCGATTTGTCCTGTGGTTTGTACTCATTGTGGTGCAATGCCCGCTGATTTTAGACATGTTCCTTGGGACTGCACAAACTTACAGACGTTCTGGGATAAGAAACTGTGGGAAGTGTGCAGAGTAACAAGGGTGGGTGTAGAGCTTACTGCCAGGAACTGCCTGTTGGGTCTGTTGCCTCTCCCCAAGAAGGAGAAAAAAATGCAGTACTGATTTGCTCAGCTGGGCTTAGTGCTCGCACGACAGCACATAGCCATACACTGGGCTATCTCTGACCCCCCCCCCTAACTGTGTCGAAGAGATGGGCTGAGTTCCTGGAATGGGCGACAGCGGAAGAGTGCTGACTCCGGAAGGTTCACACTGATAATAATGCAGAGTGTGACCATGAGAGTTTGGGTAAAATGTTAGACGCATCTCTGGGAGACAAATCAGATTTTACTACACCGGATGAATACGACGTTGCTCTCACTGCAATATCCAATACTGAGACTGAGTTAGATAAGCTGGGGACCCCCCCAAGCCCTTCTTCCTATACCACTAGTGGGTCCACTCAAGAATCCCGAAAAGCTCAATCGCAAGCACTGTTCCTCCATATAACACCTGTATGCATGTAGATGCCTGATGTTGATTTATCCCTCCTGTCTTCTTGTCCCCAGCTGGGAAGCTCCAGTTTCTAAATTTTCTACACCAATAATGTGATGAAACTTGATAACACAATGTTCCACTGTTTTGCTTGTATTATATCGAAAATGAATAAAATTGTTTAAAAAAAAAAATTATACCAAAATTAGCAAAAATTCAATAAGGGGAGCCAGAGAGATTAACTTTTAAGTTTTAAATAGAAAAATAGTGACTAAAAGCATTAAGTGCCAAATGCGGTCATCTGGTTGTGCTTGACCAGTACCTAGGCACAATTAAGGCTGGCCTCCACAGAACGCAAGTTGGCTACAGAAACCAGGTTAAACCCATTCAGATGTTTTAACTTTCAACTTAGTCTCCGGAATGTAAGTCAAAAAACTTCTGTGAGGAATGACAACAGGCTATTGTCAAAGAGGGCTTCATGATGCCAGATAGCTTTTGGACAAGGTCCCGGTGGAACCGTTGACTTTGAGCTGAGAAGCTTAGATCAGGAGTAATTTGATTTTTGCACCAAGCAGAAGTCCCTCACTGGATATATACCTTTGGCTCTTTCGCAAGATGCAGATGTCTACATTCAGATCTAGTCACTTTTTGGGAGCTTGGATTTTTTCAATGGGGCATTGCTGCAGCCTGTAGCCAAACTGGGCTCCATGAGGTTAGATACCATCTCCGCAAAGGTCCAGCTGAAATGTATTTGCTATTGCAGAACAGCTCCAAGCAGGACCAACCTGAATCTTTTGCCCAGTGGCAACTCACCTTCTGCTAAATGGTTTTGCAGGTTGGCTCCAGTCCTCTGGAGGTTCTTGAAGCCAAAAGGTTTCTATATCCCAGATTTCAGGAAGTTATAGGGTGAGTATACTATGAAACCAGCCAAGGGTCCAGGTCCTTGGTGACAGCAGTTGAGGCTCAACACTCACTTCAGTAGAGGCCAACAGCAGGGCCCGGGGGAGATCCAGTTGGAACTGGTCAACTGGGTAGTTGCAGATAAAGGCATATTGTGTCACTGTAACTTGAACACTGTAGCTTGAACTGCCCTTGTTGTTGATGTGATAATATATGAACTGTTAAACACGCTCTGCTACAGTAAGAGCAAGGCTCAGGCACAGGAGGGCAGTCTTATGGACTTTGGAGTCCACTACTTAGTCCTGGATACAAAAGGTAGAGTAGGTCTGGTCTTCTAGGCTCTTCACAGGTCACAGACAACAGGTTCTTCTGCAAGTCCATAAAGTATTCCGAGGAGGGTACTGGGGATGCCACATTTATGCCTGGCACCAGCTTGTGGGTGGGGGAAACTCCTGGCCACTCACTAACCAATGGGGTAAAAGTTCCCAGGGGTAACCCTACCCACATTTCCATTAGTTCATGGGTGCCTTACCACAAGCAATTGCACAATGTCTTTCTCTACCTAAAAATAAGATGGCAAAACCGTTTTTCTCCTGTGCAGACCCCACAGGTGTGGCCATAGAAATGAGCATGCCCTCCTATTTGGCCTCTCTAAACCAGATCAGGAGGCATCTCCCCTCCCTCTGGTATTAGTGCTTGCCTGGCTGGGGGAACAAAGGAAGGGGACAGGCTTGGTGCCAGCTAACATTTTCTTATGACAGTGGAGGCCTCTTTGAAGTCAATCAAGTTCCTGGGCTTAGCCTACAGGCCATTCAGTCAAGAGGACTTAACACCTCCATTTTGTCCTTGCTCTGGGAGCAAATTTATTCATCATGGGGGCTAGTCAGGTGTCAGGTGACAGTTGGAGCTCATGCAAATAGGTGTGTAGTGGCTTTAGGCAGGGAAAAAGTAACTTTCTAAAACTACCTTTCCCAAAATACAGACTTTACGAGTAAATTGGGTTTTTAATAAATATTTCAAAAAGTCCAAGAATGCATTTTGTAGATGTTTCTTAGCAGAAGACAACATTATTAAATGTAATACTGCATCCCATTGCTGTACTAGCTACAGTGAAAATAGCTTTTGGGGCTTTTTACCGTAATGAATGTGTAACATTAAACGTTTACATGTCCTACTTTTAAAAACCATGCACACTGCCTTATGGCCAGTAAGGCCTAATTAAGGGTGACTTATTAATATCTAAAGGAAGGTTTTGGCCTATAAAAAGGGGTTATTTTGACATGTCCAATTTGCAGTTTTACACTGCTACTGCCAGACTACAAATGGTCAGCTTGCATTCATGTTTGCATTGTCACTGAAGTGGGTGGCACAATGGGTGCTGCAGTCCACTAGTAACATTTAACTTATGGGCCCTGGTTACACTTTGTACCATATACAAGGGACTTAAAGGTAAGTTAAATATGCCAATTAGGGGTATGCCCATTTCATCATGTTGAAAGGGGTCTACATAGGGGATAGAGTTCTATAGTCAGCAAAAACAGTCAAGGACAAATTCTGTGGGTCCACCACACTAAAACCACCACACTAAAGCCTGTCAATAGAAAGTAGAGTGAAGCCATTACTTAAGCATACCTATGCCATGCTTGATTTCTCCATGAGGGCAAGTTCCTAAGCAGGATATTCTTCATAGTCAATTATTGAATTGAGGATTTTCAGCAGTTGGGCCAGAAGTTGATTTGATCACAGTCAGGTGAATTGTTGGCATTATTAACCCTTCATAGTCAAGATACATAGGGTCCATGGAGTAATTCTTTAAGGTGATTCCGACCCCGTGATAATTTAACAAAATAGGTCCCCCTAAGAGTTATCTGTTGACAACTTCCCTGCAGCTCCAACACAGCACCCTGCATTCTCATCCTTGCTATTCCAAGCCTGCAAGATCAAGTACAGTGGAAAACTTTATAAATGGGATTTAAGTATTCTAAGGCACTTTCATGAGGCATCCAGACTATAGGGCTGATTGTAATGCAGTTTGGAAGGCATTCTAACGGCATTCTCTCTGTCCGAATCGAATCGGGAACGTGTATTTCCGACCGAATCGGAAAGGTTTGCAATCGACCAATTACGATGCGAGTTAGTCGTTAGGAATATCCTAATCCAAACCGGATGGCTTTAGGAATGACCGAGCCGTACGGAGCAGACCAGTACGTCTCTATGGGCAGCATTTCCGAATGACCGATTACAAAGCTGGATTCGGACAGCCTTTCCAAATCATGCTGTCCGACTCGAATGGGCAGTCGGAATCAAGGGCCGTCTGCACCCGGAACCTTCCCATTGGGGTCCGTGGGTGTACCCATGGGTCCCCCCTTACCAGCCATGCACAGTGTGGCAGGCACCAGGGGGTGCCCGCCACAGGGTTTCCAAGATTTTCCCCAGCCACCCCTTTCTTCAATGGGATCCTATGCATTCAGTCAGAACATAGGCTTCCATTGAAGTCAATGGGAGTCTGACCGAATCGTATCTGGAAGCACCCGGATGCATCATAATCGGTCGGTCAGACTCTCCCGATCCGAGTCGGTTGGAAACCATTCCCAAACCGATTCAGTCAGAATGATTTCCGAACCGCATCGTAATCGGGCCCTTAGTTATGAAAGGCAGCTAACATTTCAGTTCCTCCGGAAATGCACAAGGCATTTCAATCATCCTTTTTTTTGTGAGGGTTGCTGGTCATTTCTCACACATTATCAAATAAAAGAGAGTCTCTTAGTTTATTCAAAGAACCATACATCAGTCAAGAACTGGTGAGTCTGTGTCCTCTATGAAACATTCAGATGCGTTATTCAACTTACCCATCTGGATGTATCTAACGAAGTATCTACAAGGGGACACATTAGACCTGTGTGACACATACATTTTCCAGACTCAGGCAATAGCTCCTTCAAAGAGCTATGGAAGATAGAGATATTATTCCACAGACTCAAGCAACAGCTCCTTCAAAGAGCTATGGAATATACAGGTAGAGGGCAATGCAAAGAAAACATCTTCAATACTACGCTATGACTGTTTGGCAAATGTGAGGAATCAAATTTTACAAAAATAAGACAAATGTATCATTTTAGTAGTGCTCTCAATTGAGCCTACTAAATTTAGGTCACATGCAATTCCTCCCCAAATTTTTGTAGTACTATAATGTGAGAAAGTGGATTATTATTTCAAGTGGATGGTAGACCACTTCATTTTTTTTTTTTTTAAATATCTTTATTTGCATTTTGTCAAACATTAAGGTTACATTTAGGGAAAGAAATAGGGGAAGGGAAGGGTAGAGAGCTTGGATAGGATATGGAACGGATAGCCATTTCAAATATAATAAAGGGTACAGCTGTTATTGCTGGAACATGCGCCCCCTGTAATAAACCTTGAGACTATACAGCAGGCGACTGGCCACGGATTTCCTTCTTAGTACGTTACATATGCATCGGCTGTCCATAATACCATCCTTTAGTGTCCAGACAGATTCAAGAAGAGTACTCATCTATTTACAGCTGTACACATCCATAATTACAACTGGTCACCCAGTTCAGTGACAAATTGAGGCAAAATCAGATATAATTTATACTATTACAATCGAACATAGAAACAAACAAAAAAAACTATCGTCATAGCGTCACGCCCCGGCAAAATTATGTAAAGGAGATGCGTCACCATCACAGTCGCCCCGCAGTGGATGTATCGCCCGCCCCCTTTGGTATTTAAAGAAATAGGTGTTTATGCCTTCCCTAACTCGTATACGTCCTAGGCGTGACCGTCCCCCTCGCCTCAGGTCTCATCGCCATTCAAACCAGGGGAGTTAAGCGCCCGAGATCCTGCAGCTGTGTCTTGTCCACTTGCCTCTTGTGAAGAGCAGTTCCCCTCTTCTCCATCTGTATGTGTCAAGTCTGCAAGTATGGTGTCCCTTAGCTGAGCGATAGGGTATTTACGCAGTCCAGCTATTTCCTCTCTATGTAATGACGTGCTTTCCGCACTTGCCCATACTAGGAGTGAGTTTCTCCAGCTGGCTACTGCGGGAGGGTCGGCATGTTTCCATCTTTTAGTGATTATTCTTTTAGCTACAATGTAGCCCAAGTCAATAAACCGAGACGTAACCCTATGCTTTTTTGGTCTGGGGTAAGAACCCAACACACACACCTCCCATGTCTGTGGCAACACTCTTTCAGTGCAGGTTGTAAGCGCTGCGCTGACCTCCCTCCAATATGTACTCAAGGAGGAGCAGGACCATAGCATGTGAAGAAAGTCTGCATTCATCTGTAGACAGCGGGGACATGCCGACGTATTCATATGAAAATATGTATTTATTTTGTCTGGGGAGAGATATGCTCTATGCACAATATATGTCTGCATAAGCCTGAATCTGGAATTCCGTGGTATATACGTAGGGGTGGCTAATATCCTGGCCCATTCGTGATCCATCCATGGGTTGCCTCTGTCTGCTTCCCATTTAGAGCGGAGAGACGTCAGTGGTTGCATGGTGTGTGCAAGGAGTGCTTCTGCCAGCCAGTGAATGATATGGGACCCATGACCCATAATGTGTAAATATTGTAATAGGAGATGTGTCTCCGGTTTGGTGTTAATGTCACCCCATGCTGTCGTGAGCGAACGCGATATGGAGTTATAAAATAAGAATTGACCCGTGGGCAAAGCGCATTCTTCTGCCAGATCTTCGAAAGGTATCAGGGCGCCCTCAGTGTAAAGATCGCCCAGCGTATGTAGGTCCGCCACATGCCAGCACGACAGCACACCACTGGTGATGTTCGCATTGCCTCTGGGCATTCCTAAAAGTGGCAGCGACGGGGCATAAGGGATCGTATCCTGGTAAGGTAGAGGCTTTGCCTGTAACAACGATGTGCCAGTGCAAGGCAAGCCTGTGATGGGCGCGGGGGCCGAGCGATGGGGTGAAACAATTGGTATATCTGGGATTGGGACCACGGTGGCTGCGTGGTGGCCGTGTCGTCCAGGCCGAAGCCCGCCAGCCACTTCGTCACCCATTGTAGCTGTGCCGCCAGGTAATACAGTTCCAGATTGGGGACCTCTAGGCCACCTCTACTGGTAGGAGCGTGGAGCTTCCAGAGTGCTATCCGGGGTCGACCCGTGTTCCATATAAGATCACGGATCAGACGGTCCAAATCACGAAAGATGTTGGCCGGGACATAGACGGGAAGGTTGGTAAAGTAGTATAACAGTTTGGGTAGCACCACCATCTTAGACAGTGCTACTCTGCCCATTACGTTCAATGGGAGTGTCTTCCAAAACTGGATCTGTGCCCTGATGGCCGATATTGCTCTGATCAGATTTCCCTCCAAGGTGTTGTTAGGGTCTCTATATATAAATATGCCAAGATAACGAAATGTGGATGGCTGCCAACGGAGACGGGAGTCGTTCATGCGAACGTTAGGGTCAGGGATTCCGTCCCGAAAGGGGTACAGACCCGACTTTGCCCAATTTACCCTGAGGCCAGAGATCTCTGGAAAGTTTCGGAGAGTGTCCGCGATAGTAGCGGGGATATCATGCAAATCCCTCAAATATAACAGCAAATCATCGGCGTACAGAGAAACCGCATGTAGGTTATCCGCCAGCCGAATGCCCGAGTCTGCCCCTTCCCTGCGCAGGTGCTCCGCCAGCGGCTCCATGGCGAGCGAGAAAAGAAGTGGCGATAAAGGGCAGCCCTGCCTGGTGCCTCTGTGTATCTGGATGCTTTCCGATATCAGGTGACCAGTCCGGACTCTGACACTGACAGATGGCTGCATGTATAGCAGCCGGACCATATGCAGGAATGAGTCACCCAAACCATATCCCTGCAGCACCTCAAAAAGGTACGGCCACTCGAGGGAATCAAAGGCCTTTTCTAAATCCAAGACCAGGCAGCCGGGTTGGGGCCATACCTCTGCTGCATAATGTTGCACCCTGAAGAGTCGGCGGATGTTGAGGGCTGTGCTTCTAGTGTGAACAAACCCATTTTGGTTAACATTAGGGGTGGGCGGAATTTGCGTAGTCGCGCTACGCAAAGCTCCGCGAAACGGTAAAAAATCTCTGCGAGCACGCAAAAGTTCCGCGGACACGCGGAATTGCTTGTTCCGCCCGTTCGCGATGCTTTTTTCCTGTTCGCGAACGCTGTTTGCGTGCTCGGGGAGAAATATCTCGCGAACACGCATTTTGAAAGCGCAAACAAGCAAAAAACTCCGCGAAGCTGCGAATCGCGGAATTTTGGGCAATTTCGCGTTCTCCGCGGAACGCGAAATTACCCACATTCCGCAAATTCCGCGAGCGGAACGGAATTTACCACCCAGGCCTAGTTAACATGCACTAAGGTCCGAACCAGTGGAGCCAGTCGGGCTGCTATAATGGACGCTAGGATCTTGTAGTCCCTATTGAGTAATTACCGGGTTCCTGCCAGGTTTAGGGAGAGAGATCAGCAACGCCTCATTTTGTGAGTCAGAAAGGGCAGAGTCCGTGATCGCGGCATCATATATCTTTAGTAATTGGGGCGCTAGAGTGTCCGCATAAACTTTATAAAATTCTGCTGGTAAGCCATCTGGGCCAGGAGTTTTACCCAACGCTAACGAGCGTATACCTGCCCGGATTTCTTCCAACAGGATGGGGTCATTTAATTCATTTCTTTGTTTGGGCATGATCTGTGGTATGGTAACGGCTGCTAGATACCTGTGAATGTCATCAGCGGTAGCTAAGATGTGTGACTTATATAAAGTGTTATAGTGGGACGCAAATTCTCGATGTATGGCCTGCATGGAATATATCACAACGCCCTGTGCAGAGTGGAGTGAAATGACGGGGGAGGTGTTGTCATCTTGTTGGATCAGCCAGGCTAAAAGCTTGCCCGCCTTATCGCCCGAGTGATGTGTGCGTGCCCAATGTGCTGCGTAATTCAGGCACTTGAGTCTTTCCAATAACTTAGCGTGTTCCTTCCTGCTATGCGTTAGTTGCCTATGTGAGCCCTCAGGCGCCCTACTCTTGTGTAATGCCAACTTTCTCTCCAGAGCAGTGAGGTCCTTCTCCAGTTGTCTATGCATACCAGCTTGCATACCTAGGCAGTGTGCCCGGTTCACTATCTTAAAAGCATCCCATTCCACCAATGGTGACGAGGCAGTACCTGCGTTATCTTCAAAGTATTGTGCTATGGTTGTGCCCAGTGCCTCCTGAAATGTCCCATCTAGCAGTGTATCTGGTTGTAAGCGCCACCTTGGTATTGGGGGCGTACCACTGTTGCAGACAATTTGTAAGGTGTGGGGATTATGGTCTGAGTGGGTTCGCCCAAGATATTGAGGCTCCGTGACTACCGGTAGGAGATCGTCAGACACCATTATCCGATCCAAGCGGACATGGAGGCCATGAGCTCCAGAATAGAATGAGTACATCCTATCATGCGGGTTCCTGTGTCTCCATGCATCTACCAGATGCCACTGTGCCGCCCAGGTGTTTAATGCGTTCATGGCGTTGGTCGTGGGTGCGCCGGGCAAGGGAGGGAAGGAGCGATCTAGGGACACATCAAGGACGCTGTTGTAATCACCTCCCAGAATCATCGGAATTCCGTGCCAATTAGCTAATTTATTTGATAGGGCATTAAAAAAGGAAACCTGTTCTATGTTAGGTGCATAGAGTGATGCAATAATTACGGGTTGGCCATCCAGTCTGCCCTTGACAAGGACGTACCGACCCTCCGGGTCAATGAGAGAGTCCTCTGTGTGGAAAGGAGTGCCCGGCCTAACCCAGATTAAGGTCCCCCTAGCATATGCCGAGTATCCCGCGGCATGGAGCTGTCCTCTCCACCTTCTTTGTAAATGCTTTACCTCGGTCCCCGACAAGTGTGTCTCCTGGAGGAGAGCGATCTGTATATGATGGCATTTCAGATATGAGTAAATGAGATATCTGCGGGAGGGGCTGTGTATACCTCTCACGTTCCACGTACCTATCTTGAAAGGGGCCATAGCATCAGGAATAGGTAAGTGCATGAACCGCATACAGTACAGGGGTCGCGGGGACAGGTGAGACACATAACAGGGACACTGGGCAATTGCAGGCTGGCTGAGTAGCTGGTATCTGTTAGATGTTGGCCTAGTGCGTGATAGATGAGAAAACAACAATAAACTAAAACATACAATGCCAAAAGGGCGAGGGTGCAACATGCAGTCATCCAAACAATACAAAGAAACAACATTTCGTCCAAAACAAGGGGGGTTTCCCACACAGATAGGGTGCTGCTACAAGATACTAAGTACCGTATGATGAAGACTCCCCCTCCCCGTATAAGAACCGAGCGTCCGGACCTCTACAGCAGAAGGTGAGAGCCAATCTTGTGGATAAATCTAAAGGGTATGTGGCTTGAAACTATGACATCCTGGGCCCTGAGTCCCATGCCGTCCCCTTCTATGGGTCATAGAGAGCCCACCTATACAATAAAGAAATAGCAGTAGCATGAAACTGTGATAACAAAGTCCAGATATACTTGCATGCCCCACGACATATTCTGGAAGCTGCATACACAAGGTGCACTCGTGGAGTCTACATTATGTCATCTGACGTCTGAGGGGTGACCACCGGTGCATTGTCCGATTCATGTGAGTTCAGGGTGTTGTCCGATACATCTCCGTCGCTTTCGCACCCCTGTGGACCAGAAGTGGAAGACGCATCACCCGGAGTCCCACTGATTTCAAGCACTGCCTGGAGAGCATTACATTGATCTTGGAACATCTGGTCAGGATTAGGGCAGAAGCCCTGAGATGAGTGTGTTTCCCTGCGTCTTCTATCCGTCCTGCGTCGGCCAGGGAGACTATCATGACCTTTGTCCGCCGGTTCCGTCACCATGGGGGCGCCACCCGCAGAGTTACGTGTGTCCAGCCAATCTCCCGTTGCCCCAGGATTATCAAAGAAGTGGGTTTTGCCATTTGCGATCACCCATCTAGGAGAACCGCTGCCTCTGCACAAGTGGTGTGTAGTCAGGGAAAAACATGATGGAGTGTTTCTACACTTGTACACTAGGCCTTTTCTTGGTTTCCTGAAGGATAATGTCCCTGTCTCTGTAGTTCATCACCCGTATCAAGAGTGGTCTGGGATTAGCACCTGGGGGGGACGCTTGGCCGGAACCCTGTGCGTGCGTTCGATGACAAAGTGAGGATGGAGCGACCCCCCCGGCAACAGGTCCCGCAGCCAAGCTTCAGTGTGTGCCACCGCATCCTTCCCCTCCACTCCTTCCAGAAGGCCTACCACTCTCACATTGTTGCGCCTTGACCGACCCTTGGCGTCCTCGGCGCGCTGTTCCAAGAATTCTACTCGGTCCGCAAGGTCATTAAGGCGTTTCTCCGCTGTTGTCACCTGAGGGGAGATTATCTTCATAGTGTCTTCTACCGCAGAAGTCCTGTCCGCAAGCTTGCAGTGGTCTACGTGTAGGAGGTTCAGGTCAATGGCCACCTTGTCAATTTTGCTTTTGAGGGAGGTACTCGTCTGCTCCATGGTCTCTCCCAGTTTCTCCACCGCCGCCAGAACAGCATCTAATTTGCTGGTCATTGGGTCAGTTGTCGCCTCCCCAGACATCTTGTCAGACTGTGCGCGTGTCAGGGGGGGATGAGTTGGTGGACCCCCGGTGCCAGTTCGAGGTCGGCCTCTGTGTGACATAGAGGTGTCGCAAAGTGTGTATTAATGACCACTTCAGGGCATAAATTTGGGGCAGGCGGGAGGAGGCTCGCTCCCCAACTCAGACCGACATGCAGGCGATGCCCCGCTGGAGCAATCCGGGTTCAGCACAACCGCAATAGTCCAATCGGGGGATGTCTAAGGTCCCCCCCAGCGATGCTGTTTGCATTGATAAAGGAGTACTAAGGACAGGGTCTCTGCAGCTACACCACGCGGTGACTAGTGGTGGTCACACAGCCGCGGGAGTGATTGCACAAGGCACCGGAGGTCGACCCCCAACTTATTGCGCACTACCACCAATGTACGGCTGGTAACTTCCCGCAAGGCCTTCGGGTCACTGGTTATGCCCCAAGAGTCTATGTTGCCCCCACATCATTCATGGACACTTATCTGCTTCAAGAGGCCACTCTGAGCACGATCCCGTGCCCTGCAGAAACCCCACCGGCAGCGTAGATCATGGACGGTCCCCAAAGTTCGGCCCACCTCACAGCATCAACCCTCCAAGACTTAGAATCCTGGAGCCACCATCTATATACAGTGTTCCGGTCCGCTGGGCAGGGCCTGACTCTGTTGCTCCCCACAAAGGCCGGAAATCCACCGTCTCTTTATACGGACTCCTCCACCGCCTTTCCTCCGGAGTCCCAGCCTTGGCAGCCCTTACTTGTCCCGCACTACACAGGTCCTTCGCTGTGCAGCGGAGTCCAATGCGGCGCTCCCCCAGCAGCTTCACCCTCGTCCGAACGGTGGCCATGCATTTAATGGGGGATAATCGCCAGGCGCCATGTTGCGGGTCCGCCATGTTCAGAGCCCTTCACGTATTCAGGCTCCTTACAAGTCTAGCACCCCAGAGTATCGGCGCTCGTAGTGGCGGAGTGTTCGGGGCTCCCAGTCAATTGCAAGTATTTGCTGGAAGTTGAACCATGTCCCAGGAATCGGGGGATTCGGTACCTTTGTGCGTGTTCAATACCGTGGCCTGATGGGCGGAGTCTATCACCGGCATTTCCTGCCGGCAATCGCCGGGCTCATCGTATCCTCAGTCGGGCTCCCCCACTGCCACTATGCCGCAGTAACAATGTTTTCTGCCCGTTATGGCCTCAATCAGCCCAGCGTGTCTCAGGTCCCATCAGGGAGCAGCCGGCCCAATTTGGGGTCCCAGGATCGTGTTATGCCGGATCTTTGAAGCGGGCGAGGGAGAGTCTACGACGGAGCTCTAACAGAGCACGTCTGACTCCATTGCCTACGTGGCCACGCCCCCGATGGTAGTCCACTTCATGTAATAAGGCCACTATTGCTTACTATGTCTAGTTAGGTCTCAATATTGTATGGATCAAATGTGTGTTATTATTTTTTACAGAAATGAGAACAGTACAAACAGGATGGTATATTTGCAGAGGCATCATCCCCAATGTGGGGCACAACCATGCCCAACACATCCTTCAACGAAGAAACATGAAAATCAACTGAAAACCCAAAAGGCCTCCCATTTACCAACTCTTTATAATTGTGCAATAGGAAGTCCAAACCCTATGTAATGCTACGGCCCTGACCTAAGGGACTTCACTCCCTGTGTGAGTGTTTTCTGAAGTGGCCGGATAACACAATAGTGTCAAGTATTCAGGGCATTTCAGTTTGTTGAATTCCATGCAGATTAACATGATATACGGGACCCACAAGTCCTTGTAGGTCTTTGGACCATGGGTCATCTCAAGTGTCAATTTGCCCATGCCCAAGATGTTCCATATTCTTTGTAGCCAAGTCTTATGAGTGGGCACTTTGTCTGTGCCCCAATGAGAAAGTATCGCTTGGGGCGCTCGGCTAGCACTAGCCCAATTTGTCAGCTCTTTTAACATTTCCGAGGAAAGGTAGTGCTAATGCTGCATATCAAAATGGGGTCTTTGTCTGTTAGGACGGCATCAGAGTACCGGGTGAGCTTCCGGGATGTGAACAAAAGGTGCAAGAGTGTACCCGTCAATCCACAGCCTCACCAGCAGTTTTCACTATGGTTGGGGTTTCCCCTGTGTATATTAGTGGCTGTTGGTGAGGCGCAGGTGCAGCTTCAAAGCCCTTGAGTGGCTGACACACACCAAATGCTTGCTCTCTGTGAGGCGCAGGCAGCCTGTAGGCAGCTGAATCATGTTTGATTCCTGACTCCTGCGGCAAAGCCCTACCTTCCAATCTAGCCACAAAAGACTGTGGAAAAATTGGCCTAGTGGAGTGCCGAGACGCCTAAGAGGGGCAGCAAGCGAAGGTGCTGGTAATGCTTAGAGTCGCAGTTTCCCTCAGAGCGGGCGCGGAAGCGGCCGACACTAGGCCATTGCAACCTCACCCCCCCCCCCTCGGGCCTTGGAAGTTCTGAATGCTGAGCACAGTGGCACAAGTTCTACGGTCTTGAACTGGGGCAAAGTTTGGCCTCCTGCGGTTTGCTCCTCCTCACCTGCACCTCTGTCCGTGCCTCTGAGCTGCAGCATGGAACAGAGGCTCAAGGCAGGGCTGGGCATGACCACACATAAGGGTTGGTAGGGGGGCAGTGGGGCCCTACCTGCAACCCCTTTTTTGACTGACGCCCTGGCCGGCCATTCTTGTCGTCATAGTACACGGGCACAGCACAACTACTCCCAATCATCAGGGCCACAACTGAGGAAGCAAGGGATTCCCATCAAAGGCATTCCCGATGAACCGCACCACCACCAGGAGCCTGAGAAAATCTGAGTCTGGCACCTGCATCATCCACCAGACCAAAGCTGGTGCATCATTCATTACAGCCCCGGGAGGTGAAGGAGGCAATGGGGCTATTAGTCCAAAGGCCCCTGCTGAGGCTAAAAAAAGGCCAAAAAGCAGAGAAAGGGGCAAAGGTGTGGCACAAATGCACCAGGGGGTTGTAGGTTGCAGGCCGCAGAGTGTGGAGGCAGCCAGCATTTCATGTTGTGACATTCCCTCTTGTGTCCCCCATTCTACTACTCCTTCGCCAGTTACAGGGACTTGCATCAGGACCCAAAAACAGTGTTACCAGCACTCCTATAACCAGATTCTGAGCAATGAGATCTGGCAAAGAAATCGAGCAAGAAGTGCTGAAATATCAGCCCCACAACCACTGAGTCATCAGATAAACAGACAACGGGGCCCAAGGATCAAAAGAGGGAAGTCCTCAAAAGCACTGATGGGGTGATCATCGAGGCAGGACCCAGCACCTACCAACCAAAAATGTACACTAAGTTCGCATTCCTAAGGAATCCTGGAACTGTCATCTATTCCAGTAATTAAGGGCCTCCTAACCCTCCTACAACCGGAGGCTCTTGTTCACTGCCCAGAGGCATTTCCATCTACCACTACTACCCAAACAGAGGACTCCATATCTAGAGGAATGAAAGTTACAACCCCAGACAGTACAAGAGGGTTGATGGACCTTGACAATCATACATTGAAAGAGGGGAAAGAGAGGAAAGAGCAAGTGGGGCAGAATCTAATAAAGCGGACATCTCCCTGAGTCCTGAACTGTCACAGGAAGAGAGCCCTCAATTTCCCTGGGCCCAAATCCCTTGCCTCAGCTTAAGAGAGGATTCAGGAGAGCCAGACAGAACATCTCCTGAGCTAGACCCACTCCACTCAGCTGTACATAGCTATCCAACATCATCTCCAGAGAATGGCCAGTTGGAGCTTGACAAGATCTGTACAGATACCAGACCCCATTTACAGTCAACATGTGTCTCTGTTCCTGCTGCAGCAACCATAGAACCACTAAAGGCAAGATCAATTGGCAAGTCCCCCACACAACAGTCAAAGGAAGAACCCTCACACACAGACTGTGACATCTCATACTGTGCAACCCTGGAGTGGGAGGAGCTGGTAGCCTCCCACACACACAACTCCTTTTTAGGTGGTAGCCACTCAGCCTCCAATAACAAAACCACCTATGGGAAGGAACAACAAACAAAACTTATCTGGGCATCTCTTCTCAACACCATGCAGCTCTCCGTGACAGCCTTGCAATACCTGTGAGACAAAATTGAAATACAGCTATCAGTCCTTCATTCCCTAGAAGTCCATGTCTCTGAAATTGACCAGAAGCTTGCAGAATTGAACGGTCTGATTAAACGAGCACAGTCGGTCTTACAAGCAGTACAAGCAGACTGCACCTGCTCACCAATTTTGGAAAAAATATCTACGCTTCCCACAATGCTGGGAAATTTAAAACAGACCTGAAACAAAAATCCAACCGAGAAATGCTGCCCTGCTCGACCCCTAACCACCGCAACCGGAGACAGGTGGCCCTGAGCCACTCCAAGTAACAACCCAGGATGAGGATGACAGGGCAAGCAGGACCCTAAACACAAACAATTCTCTTGCACTCCCAAACCCAGCACAACACCTGCCAGCCTTCCTCCTCTCCACCTCAGCAAGCGGACTGTAAACTTGAGCCAAACAACACCCAAGCCCGCTGAAGACAAAGAAGAAAAGGCAGAAACAGAAAGAATGAGATCACTGGTTGCTTCCGGATGGATGCCACCACAAGGGTGTCAACAGATCTCAATCAGAGCCCTCATCAGATGTCACAACCTACCACACAACACTTCAGCAGCCACAACAAAAGTGACTTCCACTGTGACATTTCCTGGGAACATCGGTGAAGGTCAGGATAAATCCACCAGCAAGGCAAAATTACATCAGGTCAAAATGAGACAACCCTCTCGTGACCTAAATCAAGCCCTTCACTGTCATGCAAAAATATCACAATACTGGATCAAAACAACCAGGCTGCGAACGCTCCAACAAAAGGGAAAGCAACCCGGCCCTATAGACAATATTTCTTGGCAGTAGTAACACCGCCAACCACAAAGCACCCGGCCACTACAACAGGTACAACCAAAGAATCTAATTCCATAACGACAAGTGCGGATCCTCAGTTCACCTATGCCCTAGTCAGTTGCAAGCTGGACACCAACCTCTGCCAATCATCCAACTCCACTGATCCCCCCAATCGCAAGACCACCAACATGCCACTTTACAACCCAACGGCAATCCAGCTATTGAACAACAGGCCACTGACACCATAATCTTCCTGCCCAAATACAAATCTAGGGGAAGAGGGGACATTCTAAATAGGGGAAATATATCTTGCTTTCTAGGAACAATTAAAGGACTGGAGAATTTGCGCTCATCTGATCTTGTGTCAATCAAATTTTTCCACACTGACAACCAGCTGGAAATTGAGGACACTAAATCGACATGGTTAAGAACTGAGATAGCGAGAATG
The DNA here is from genome assembly GCA_963921515.1 of Calotriton arnoldi. Taxonomy (NCBI): domain Eukaryota; kingdom Metazoa; phylum Chordata; class Amphibia; order Caudata; family Salamandridae; genus Calotriton; species Calotriton arnoldi. The sequence continues at coordinate 136,435 of CAWUFW010007308.1, read as the reverse complement.
TTCTGGATGAATTGACTACATTCCAAAGCGGGGGATAAGGTCACTACCCCACTACAAATCTGGCTAGCCCACACCCTTGCTAATTGGTAAACAACCCAGAATGTCCCTGCAGGCCCCCAATCCCATCTACTCAGTGCTCAAGGGCGCCAGAAGTACCTCTCTCCTGTAAAATGGACAAAGTCATCCATCAAACTGGTAGAAATGAACAAAGGGAAGAAACATCTGTGAGGAATTGGAGTGGGCTACTGAGCAAAATAAAAATCAGCAACACACAATCACAAAAAAATCATCACACCAGTCTCACCTGGGCAGGGTCCAGTACAATCCCCTTATGCACCTGGAACATCAATTGTCTGGCAAGCAAAGCATCATATCCTTAGCTCCCCGTCTATCTTCAACCCTTTGACTTTATACTTCTGCAGGAAACCTGGCTTGAACAACCTATACACCTGCAGGTGTTCAAGAATCATCATGTTCCCGCACAGAAAGGAGCTAGATATGGACACCAAATGGGTGGTCTGGCAATATATACATCCATAACAACCATGGGTTCCACTAAAGAGCTGAAGGTGAACATTACAGCCCCAAGTGAAATCCAGGCAGTAAGAACGACACTCAGGAGTAATAATGAAGAATGATCAGTAGTGATAGTAAACGTCTATCGCCATCCTAAAGATAAGACCAAGGGAGCAAAGCAATTGACTAGTAACCTACTGAGGCTCCTTGAAGAAGAATGGACAGGCAATGTTATATTATCAGCAGATTCCAAATTCCACCTCCTTGTTACAACTGTGGATGAAGACCTGTTATTTGATCTATCAGAGGAATGGATCATTCCGGAACAGGGGTCAAGCAATCCAGGCAAGCATTCCAGGCTAGGCATTCATCTTCTGAGGGAACTAGAGCACCTCAGCTTCAGGGCCCTAAACTGACATTTTCAGGAAGATAAGAGGCCAGGACCAACGTTCCACTCGACATTTACCACCTCAACTCTTGATTACACGTTTGCCACTCTCCCCATGTTTCACAGAATTTCCTCCTACTGCCTGGGGGTATCAGAATTGAGCAACCATCTCCCCAAGAAGCCACCCTTAAAGGCTCAGCTACACCTCTTTTCCTCCCAACTGAAATAATCAATTTAGTGTTCACAATGAACAACAGATGGGTTAAGTGCACCCCCTTCTCTGTGAACAAATTACTAGAATTGGCCAAAATCTTTCTACACCAGAAGAATATCACACTGGGTAATCCCTTACCTGAATGGGAGACCTTCCACAAGGATTTCTGCGAAACATTTGCCACCAACGTAGTTACTAGAAATGCGCCCCAGGCCAGGAGACATCCAGCAAACCTTGACATCTCACAAACTAAAAGTGCTCCATAAACAAAACCTTAAGAAAACTTTGCAGGAGACAGCAAGAGTTCACTCTTCAGCACAACCTGAGACGTCTCAAAGCCACCTTAAAAAAGCTAAAATGGACCAAAAAGAGGCAGGAAAAGTAGTCACTATGGGCAAAGCTACTAAAAGACATTAAGAGCAACGTCCGACCCAAGTAAGAATAAACTCTTATTTACCTGAGTAAGCCTGGGCTAAGTTTCTGTACGAGCATTCAATAGCCCCGAGCAGTGGGGGACATACGAAGCGGTCTGCATAAAATTAAGAGGAGTAGCTCTTCTTGGCCCAATGCACAACAGCGTCAATAACAAAACAGGCATTACGAGGCTCCTCAAATCATTGGGGATGATGCCTTCAGAATCACGGTACAGCAAATCAAGAGGCAGATAGCCAAAGGGAGGCGGGAAGGCGCCCAGGGCCACAATGGGATTCCACTTATACTTTAGAAGCATGCCTCTTCATATTGATCTGGATTCCTAGCCCCTATCTTCAAACAGATACAGATGGAAGAAATAATCCCGGAATCCTTGAAGAGATCAATAATTTCCCCTTTTTATAAGCAGGACGATAAGAGCAATGAAAAGAACTACTGCCTCGTTGCCCTGATCGACAATGACACCAAATATTATGCAATGAACCATTCTGTAGGAACTAACATCCAGGGCTGAAAGCAAGTCCATCATACCCATGAATCAAACTGGCTTCTGCAAGCATATGGGAACAACCACTAACATCATGGACATATCTTTATTGGTAGATGCTGCAAAAGAAGCCAAACAACCGTTATACCTTTGCTTCATGGATTCTTGCTCAGCCTTTGATCATGTTGACCGAACAAAATTATGGCAGAAGCTGAACAACTGGGAAATTCTTCCAGCTCTCTTAAGGCAGCTAGTCCTGCTACATGCGGGCTCCTGGGTGAAAATCAAGTTGGGAACTGGGACGCACCTTTCCATGCAAATCTCCACCACCAAAGGGTTCAAACAAGGGTGCGTCCTCGCCCCACCCTGTTCAATCTTTTTATGGTTGACTTGCCCATGAGATTGAACACCTACAAGTCGCTTCGCTCCGAAATTTGGAAACATGACCATTTCAAACCTACTCTATGCAAAGGACGTAGTACTAATAAGCCGCACCCAATTGAATTGCAGCACTTACTGGATGCCACATACGAATGCTCGCAGGAAAATGCCCTGCAAATTAACTTGGAGAAGATGAAAACCATGGCAATAAACAATACTAAACAGAGAAAACTGCACTGGAACTTAGATGAACATCGTTTAGAGCCGGTGGTAGAGTAACTTAGGAGTCATCATAGACAATAAAGAAGCCCTGAGATGAAAAGGCATCACTGCAGCACTAGCACTGAGGTCCTTAAAGAAGATTGTGGCTGGCCCTACTTTAACCCCTCTTTTCAAGGTACTTCAAGCAAAACTCCTCCCAACAATAACATATTGGAGTGAGCCATTGCGAGGGAGAGATGCAATCATCCTGGACAATATCATCATCAGGCCATACAGAATGATCTTCTGTCTCCCAAAATATACTTCCCCCGCACAAATAAGATTAGAATTTGGCCTACAGAGACAGACCCTGGCTATGTTGCCGCCAAACCGCAACCTTACCACAGTGCGGGCTTCAACCTGGCAGGGAAGGAGACATTTTTAAGATACTGCATGGGCATACTTACTTTGCTTCTTCACCTACCTCCTTGGAAGCAGAATGCAATGGTGACTATCTGCCGCCTATGTGGAATAGGGCGTGAATACCTTCCACGCATAATATGCATCTGCACAAGCCTACTGAAGGAGTAACGTTCAATAATCTGGCCCCTTTAAAACCAAAAAGGCATTTGAATTTGCAGACAGGCGGTGCTGGCATGTTTTGATCCAACTGCCACGCAATTAAACTGTCACTTCACAAGATTCCTCAGCATCTTAGAAAGGAGACTGGTGCCACTGCCACTTTGTGATGGAAAAATAGACGAACAAGAGGTAACGCAAGAAAAATCTGGAAAAACTGATTAAGCACAATATTGGGGAAGCTGAACAAAAACCTACTCCAAGACGGAACTGTTCCAGCTGCCACACTGTCTCAAAACCTTGCCATCTGATTATGCACTTAGCACTTCAACTCAGAAAGACTCAATTATGTATCTACATTTGGAAAGCTTGCATCAGCCATGATTACACACCATTCACTTTTAGAACCTATGTTTTTAAGGACTAATTTATTTGGCGAAATTGCACCACCCATGTTTACATCCTGATGCATTAGCACTTCAACCTGTTGCTCTTTGTGGCTTCCAATGCGGTACATTAAGATGGTGACCTTCGATAGAAGCCCCTGCGAACATGGCAATAAGAATGAACTAAGGGGCATATTATCAACGGCCAGTGATAATTATCGCTGGCCGTGCTTAGCGATAATTTTGTTATCGCAGGCTATCTCTGGAATTTATCGTCCTGGTAGCGCGTTATTAACAACGCGTTTCTCCAGGGCGATAAACATTCCAGAAATAGCGAGGTTATCGCTGGTTTTCCAGCGATGTTCCCTGCAAAACGGCGATAACCTTGCTGATACGACCCACAGGGTCGTATCAGCATAATCCACCCCAATGTTAGGAATAGGTAAGTCTGCATTTTAGCAGACGTTAGTTTTTGGAGAAAACAGCGGTTTTCTCCAAAAACTAACGTGTGCTAAAATGCTGGGGCAGCCTTGTAAATATCGCGATGTGAACATCAGCGATATTTGCAAGGTAGTCCATCCGGGGTACGCCCACTTTGCATCTCATTAGAGATGCAAAGGGAGGCATTGGGAAAAAGGGTGCTAACATGCGATTATGCATGTTAGCAGCCTCTTGTAAATAGGGCGATAGTTTTATCTCCGCTTTTGTGGCTTTTTAAGCCAAAAAAGCGGAGATAAAGCCCTTGTAAATATGCCCCAAAGTATTTATTTCTTGACAACTCTTCTGGCGCATTGTATATGGAACAGAAAGTACTCAGTTGGAAGGTTTTCTTCACATGGTTTTTTACTCGGTTTTAATTTTATATCCTTGGCTTATTTGTACAGTTTTAATTAAATGTACAATAAACATATTACTACCATACTGTATGGCTTAGCGGGGGTAAGGTGCAAGTATGTTGCTATCTTAGTGGCCATTTCGATGCTTGCTGAATTGAGTACTATGTGGCGTGCCCCGTGGTCTATTTCCCTCCATTCCTTGTGTGCCCTAATTCACCTTCCCTTCAGCTCTGTTCTGATGTCTTCTCTTCTGCATAGGGTAGTGTCAGAAGGGCATACAAGTCAGTGATAATAAACTTGTCTCCGTACTTTGTTAGAACCTATTTTACGAAAGGGGGACGCAGCCTCTGCGCACCGTCCCCCCAAAAGTTGGGGTGGGATATCCAGTGTCAGAACTGTAGATAATGGAAGTGTTATGTTTCATTGAGTCCCTATTAAGTTTTCAGCTGTTTAAATGGAATGGGCCCATCAGCATCAAAGAAGTGTTCAATGGACCTGCAGGCCGAATGCTGCCAGGCAGAGAAGGATGTGGGATGGAGTCCTAGGGCAAAGTCAAGATTGCTCAGTATGGATATCAATGGTGAGGGGAAGTGTGCCGGTCCCTTCTGGGTGGCCACTCTGTTCCAGATCACAAAGATATCCCCGGTAACCAGCGAGGACCATAAGCCCCAGATTCTGTGTTCCCGGTGTAGCCAAGGTATTTTCCAGACATGGTCCCCAGGTATTGCACAGTCTATAAAGCACAAGTGCTTCTCAGTTTCCAAGCACTGCCACTCCTCCAGGAAGTGGAACTGTTGCACCTGGTAGTAGTGGGTGAGGCTAGGGACCCCCAAACTCCCTTCTACCACAGGTCGGGGGATCTGGTTGCGGTGCATGCAATGACGTTTCCATTCCCAGACAAAGCAGTTGAGCTTGGCCTGGAAAAATTTGAGTGTGCCCGCAAGAGGGGTAAGCGGGAGGGCCTGAACAGAAATAGGACCCTAGGAAGGGAAAATATTTTTAGAGCAGTTATTCTCCCCAGCCAGGGGAGGTTGCAGTGTCTCCAAAGTATGACATTTGCCTTAACTTGGTGGAGTAAAGCAGAGTAGTTGGTTCATACCATGTCACTGACTGTGGAGGCAGTCTTTACCCTAAGGGAGGTGATCGACGAATCAGTCCATGTTAGAGGGTAACAAGTGGCTAACTGCTCCTGTAGGGCGGAAGCAACTGAATGATTTTGGGCCTGTGACTTTTGGACATTGATACTAAATCCAGACACTTTCTCTAATTGTTTCAGGTCTTTGATGAAGGCTGGTAGAGAGTGCAAAGGTTTGTTGAGTCCCACTATGAAATTGTCTGCATATAAGCTTATGGTGTGCATGTCCCACACATTTGTAACACGCAGGACATCCCAAACTATCTATGCTTTAGGTTCCATGTATAGGATAAACATCAGAGCTTCAGCGAGCACCTCTGTTGCGTCCCTCTGCGTATAGAAAAGGGTGCAAAGAGGATTCCATTGACTTTTACCGCCACCCGACGGTTACTGTAACTGCTTAGTATCCAATTGTGCAATCTGGTCCTGAACTCGAAGTGTGCCAGGGTCGCATCCAGGTAGGACCAGGGCTCTCTGTTGAACCCTTGTAATGTTTGAATAGCCAAAAGCATCACCTCCCGCCATGATCACTTTACCTTATCAACAAGATGTAGGATGCGCTTAGTATTGTTGCTGTACTGTTGGTGGGGAATAAACCTGGCTTGGTCAGGGTCCACCAATGCCGGCATGAGAAGGTTAAGACAGGCTGCTAAGATGTCAGTGAAGAGTTTGGCATCCAAATTTATAAGTAATATGGGGTGGTAAAAACAGCAGAGGTCTTGTCCTTCCCAGGTTTGGGGATCACCAAGATAGAGGCCAACAACATGGAGGGAGGGTACCAGTATCTGCAAATTTATTTAAAGAGTCTGGAAAGGATTCGGGCAGTAGCATGGCAGAAGGTTTTGTAAAATAAGGTGGAGAAGCCTTCAGGGCTGGGAGAGTTAATCTTTCAATCAAATGATTGCTGAAAGGTCTGCCTCAATTCGGATGTGTTTATCTAGGGAGTCAGCCTGTTGTTAGGTCAGGTGGGGAGTGTGTGCACCTTTGAGATATGTGTTGGAGTCTGCATCCCCTAGGTCTTGCACCTCATGAAGTGAGGTGTAAAATTCCCTAAAGATTGATACTATAGAGGCGTCATCCTTGACCTCAGAACTGTCAGGTGTCAAAAGAGCACTGGCACTTGGCTCAGAGTTTATGAGAATCGAGGCGGCCTCATTTATCTCCCCCTACATAAAACGTATGGTGAACATGAAGCAGCGCATGTTCTGCCCTGTCTATATCTAAGCTGCATAGCTGGGTTGTGCCGAATCTCGCCACTGCCAAATCCTAGGGGCTCCTGATTGCTTAAGGATAGCCTTTAATTCTCGCCCTTGCTGCTCTAGTTTCCCTCTTGTATCTCTAGGGTGGAGGTAGCAATAAGCTCCCCTCTTACCACTGTCTTCAGTGTCTCCCACCGGATGGTGATCAAGGTGCCCTCGGTATCGTTGGTTGCCATGAAATCGGAAATGGTATGTGTGAGGGTGCAGGCAGTGTCAAGATGTTGAGGCAAGCCATATTGCAACCTCCACAGGCTGCAGACATGTTGTGGGGCCTCCACCTGCAAAGTGAGGGTAAGGGGAGTGTGATTGGACAAGGCGCTGGGTTCAATGTCAATCTTCCTAATCCTAGGAAGTAGTCAATGCGGGCATAGGTTTTGTATGCAGGAGAGAATTATGTGTAGTCTCTGGTCTGTGGGTTGGTTGCCATCCACATGTCTCTCATCTCCACCATTCAAAGTCACTAGCCCGCCAAGTGCTGTTATGATCTGTTGAGGTTGTTATTCATCACAGGGTGGAGGTCTCTTCCCATCAATATAGCTTGGCCGGGGAATTCTACGGTTTCCAACATTGCCAGCTTCTAAAATTGTTCTTGTTTGTCATTTGGGCGATAGATGAATGCAATATTGAGTGTAAGCCCCCCTATTTGGATGCAATACGTCAGTTGCCTGCCTCAATTTTCACCTACCTGTTCCCAACTGTCCCCCTGAAGGAGCATAGGAATAGGATGGCCACCCCCTCTCTTTGTTCAGTTAGAGGAGAAGCAGTGATGCAGATAAGAGCAGGATTTAACCTGTGCCTGTCTTGGGGCAGTAGATGTGATTCCTAGAGGAGGCAATTGTCCCCCTAGTTCCATTCTAAGAAGGACAGTACGTCCGTGCTCTCGACGGGGCTGTTGAGGCTTTGCACATTGAGGCATAGTATTTTCAAGTCAGCGGGTGGGGTTGGTTGTATGCCGCCAGCATCTCCCCAATGCAAAAAGACCAGATGATGGATGGAATGCTGGACTAATCAAACATTGACCCCCAGTCACAGATATGGGTTAAATCCATTGGTTTTCTGCTAGTCATGCCAACCCAGTTCAGACCCAGTTATATGCAAATCAGTCTTCACCCTGTTTCTCATGGGAACAGTCCAGCCCGAACTGCCACGCCATGTCTTCTCTGGACCGGAAACTAGCATCCTGGGACTAGTGTCAGGGTTTCACCCCTCATCAGCCAGACTAGTTTGAATCCGGTGGCATAGCGAGCACGGGACCCACGTCTGGGCATACCCTTTCCACTTAGGAATGCAAAAAGATCAGATGATGGACAGAATGCTGAACAAATCAAACATTCACTCCCAGTCACAGATCTAGGTTAAATCCATCGTTTTTGTGCTTACCATGCCATTCCAGTTCATACACAGCCATATGAAAATCAGTCTGGACCTCACTTAAAATTTTACTTTCCCCTCACCTGTTTTTCCTCGTCTGATCGCGCTGCTAGTGCGGTGCTTACCACACCCCCTGACACACCCCTTTCATGACTGGCTACTTATGTCATAACCCAGTGCATCCGCGCTAGTGAGAAAAGGTTGGTGCCTCTTTTTGTTTCCTTGTAGGCACTTAGGTGCCTGTTTATGGAGTTGCCTGGCTCCGCTACCCTTTGAGCCATCTTTAAATAAGGGCTTGTCCCTTTTCAAGTGTTTTAATCTGTTTGTTCGTTCTTTCTCCCTTTATATTGCCTTATGTTTAATTTTGCCAGCAGTCATTAGGCACAGGGGAGCCTGTGTCTGATGCCAGAGGTTGATGGACCTCAGTTAAAATTTGACTTCCCCCTCACCTGTTCCTCCTCATACGATAGCGCTGCTGGTGCAGTGCTTACCATGCCCCCTTACATGCCCCTCTCATGACGGGCTTCTTAAGTCAGATTGGGAGTGCCTAAGGCAAGTCCATCTGCCCCCATCCATGCCTGGACTGTTCCCAGCGCCTTTTCCCCCTGGCCGTTTTAACTCAGATCAGCGACGGCTCTTAACCTACTCAAGGAAAGGGCAGACGGGGTACCTAAAGCAAGCCTGTCTGTGCCCGTCCACGACTGGACCACAGCCAGCTCCTGTTCCAATTGCCGTTTTAACCCAGATCAGCGACTGCTCTTAGCCTACTCAAGAGAGACACTAAAACTCTCAGGTCAATTGAGAAGTACAACGTCTGCTTCCGATTGAGTCCCTTATCCATCACTGGGCCATCGCTTATGGCCTGCCAGACCTGCAATGCCAGAGTCATTAATGTCAGCTTTGATTAAGGAAAAAATTACTGGAGAACCTATCCTGTGAAAAAAGGAGTGCAGCGCTTCCTGACAACTCAGGTTTCAAATGTGCTCTGATGAAAACTAGGTTCCTGGTTAAGTACCATTTTGAATTTTCCGAGTTTCTAGCGGCATATCAAACGGACCTGGTTTTCGTTACAGAAACCTGGGCCGACGACAACTCGATCCAGAACCTATTGCAGCACTTCCCAGCGGATATGATATCTTTCGCCTTGTTAGACCTATTAAAAATGGTGGAGGGCTACCAGTAGTATATCAAGACCACTTCCCAGCTGTTTCCACTCATGCTTCAGGGGAAGGGCTCGAAGCGCTGCTGTTTAATTTTAATATTGAACTGACTAAGACTCAGTTATTGAATGCAATGCTTGTTTACCATCTCCCAGGGATTCCGGAATCACCCATTCTGAGGTCTAATTTCACAGTAATTGGCGATTTTAATTTCCATTTGGAAAACAATTTAGATCCGGACTGGTTAATAGATACTTTTTCATGTTTTGGACTATCACTGATAGTTAATGGTCCCAGGCATCACGCAGGACATCTGCTTGATGGAATATTCACAAACAATCCCAATATAATAATTCCTCTTTCCCTCCTTCGGACCTGGTCATATCACTATGTGGTGAACTAGCAGATAATGCTACAGGAAAAGCCTCAGCGTGTATTATGTCAAAAGAAGTTCTTAGGCTGAGCCTGGCATAAAAATACAAGCTATTGAATTAAATTCTTCACTCATTGCTTTGCAACCTGAATTGGCAGATAACTTAGATCAGATGGCAGAGGACTACTCCAATTGGGTAAGTGCTGCCCTTAATACCATTGTCCCTCACAAAAGGCAGGGCCAATAAAATTAATAAATCATCTCAACCGTAGTTTGATGAAACACTCAGAGCCTCTCTCTAATCAGGGTTGTCGGAGGCAAGAGCATTAAAGGCGCAAATAATATGAGTCAGAAAAGAGAGAAAAATATAAATGTTGTCATTCAGAATATAAAAAGCTTACCTTTGCCACTAAATCAGCATGTTACTCAGGGCAAATAAAATTAGCGGTCTAGATTTCTGTCATTCATTAGCTAGCTTCTTTCAGGAGAAAGTAGCAACCATATTTAGAAAATTCACCACTAACTGCTCAGGTAGCTTCGATAATAACCAGTCTACAGAGGGGGTTTCCGAAAACATAAGCTTTAGGCAATTCGAGGCCCCCTCAGTAGAGCATCTTGTAAAGGCCATTTCGAACATTAAATCTGGATCCCCTCAGTATCCCTGCCCTCCTAAAATAGTGCATTTAGCATGTAAGGCAACAGCACTATACTTGACAATAATCTATACTGCTATGTTGTAGACCAGGGTCTTTCCGTCCCATTGGAACTCTGCTTCAGATAATTTAAATGTGATGGATTTGAATACCCATTGTCCAATATCTCGGCTTTCCTATCCAGCCAAGCTAGTGGAGAAGGTGATGAATGAGCAACTCACCTCCTTCATAGATATGAATTATCTCCTTGACAACACTCAGTTTGGCTTTAGACAAGGCCATAGCATGGAATCAGCACTATTTGAGGCTACTGAGGAATTAATTACGGTCAACTATGGGCTCCTGGATGACTGTATGCGGAGCTTCGGGGTTTGCACTATTGCAGTCATTCCTCTCTGATCAGCAACAAGTAGTGTCTCTGGGTGAGTTCACCTCAGAACCTTACTATTTGCCTTGTGGAGCCCTACGAAGTTCAACCTATATGTAACACCTTTGGCTTTGCTTATGAAATCATTTGGTCACGAGTGCAGTAAGAAAATAGATGGATTGCAATTGTTTGAAACTAAATTCATCTAAGAAGGAGATTATTCTGTTTGGGAATTACTCTTCTTTCTGGTCTTTAGCATGGTGGCCATTTAATCTAGGATCACTTCCTACACCGGTTTCGAAGATAAGGGGTCTTGGGGTTTCATTAACGTAGTCTTACGGGACTTCCTGGATATATGTATTATAGTTTACATAGATGATATCCTTATTTATTTGCAAAATTAAGAAGAGCTTGTACAACATGTTAGGAAAGTCCTCCAATGATTACAAAAAAATAATCTGTTTGCTAAATTACAAAAATGTTTGTTCCATTTGAACACGGTTGAGTTCCTGGGATATGTCCTATCTCCTTCTGGGATTACCATGGATCCCAAAAAGGTTAACGCTGTTCTTCAATGGCCTACTTCAACCTCTGTGAAGGAAGAACGGAGCCTGTTGGGATTCGCAAATTTCTATCTGAGATTTATAACTAATTTCTCTGAACTTGTTGTATCCATTATACAACTGTTAAAACAGGGCAGTAAGATTTTGTGGTTCGAAACCGCTGACAACGCCTTTGCTGCATTAAAACAAAAGTTCTCCTCAGCTCTTGTTCTACATCACCCAGACACTGACCAAGCCCTTTTATGTTGAGGAAGATGCCTCTCAGGTAGCAGTGGGAGGAGTATTGTCCCAAAGGGATCTCAAATCAACCCACTTATATCCAATGGCATTTTACTCTAAGAAATGGCTCCCAGTAGAGCACAATTACATGTTGGCCAAAAGGGAATTGTTATTAAGCTATTAAGATGGGTTTTTTTTACGAGTAGAGGCACTATCTCTTAGGAGCAAAACACACTGTTACCATATACTCCGACCATAAAAATCTGCAATTCTTTAGCTCAGTTAAGACTTTGACTCCTAGACAGATGCATTGGGTACTGTTTTTTAACTAATTTGACTTTGTCATTACACACCACCCAGACCCGCAACAAATCAAGGCAGATATGTTATCTTAGGTAGGGTATTCCTCCCTCCCTGCCCATCTCTCTGAACCTGCAAGTATCATCCCACAGGATAGAGTGATTGCTGTTTGTAAAGCAAAGTCCTTTCTAAACAAGTTTAAATTAGAGACTCAGAAATTAGACCCCATTGAGCGGGTAAAAGACCCAGCCCACTCAATGGAACAAGATTTATTCCTCTGTAATAAACAGCTATTTATTCCAAACACAGAACTTATATGAAGAGTAATTAGCTGTAATCATGACTTAGCTCTGACCGGACACCCAGAATTTAAGAAAACATTGGAAAATGATAAAAGACAATTCTGGTGGCAATCATTGCCTAGAGATGTGAAAGACTATCTCCTAACTTGTCCAGTTTGTGCGTGTAATTAACCACTGCATAGTTCCCCCTACTTGCCTGCTCCAACCATTTCCCACACCATCAGGGCCCTGGCACACCCTTAGTATTGACTTTGTTATGGACTTACCACCCTCCCTTGGGTACACAGCTATCTTAGTCATGGTGGACTTGTTCTCCAAAATGGCCCATTTCATTTCGTTGACTAAGTTTCCCACAGCAGTGGAATTCAGTGATATTTATTTTTGCAGATGATTGATCTGCATGGACATCCTTCCAAGATAGTTTCAGGCTGTGGACCCCAGTTCACCTCCAAATGTTGGAAAATTCTTTGTGCATCTCTGGGCATAGAAGTTGCCTTGTCTTCCGCCTATTACCCACAAACCAATGGGCAGACGGAGTGAGTGAACCAAACCATGGAGAAAATTATATGTTGTTTGTTCATGACTATTACCAGTCAATGGGGCAAGGTTCTTCTTTAGCTGAGTTTGTGTATAATATTAGCTCACATTCTGTAACAGGGATTTTACTGTCATACTGGTTTTTATCCCAGGGCACTACCATTGTACAATATGACTGGTTCCACTCTGCTTTCTTCTGTATCTGAGCATGTGCAAAACCTACCACAAATTAATGAACTCAACCTTACCAAAGCAAAACACACTGTGAAAATGCAAGTGGATAAACGTTGCTCCCAAAGGTCCAATTCTCACGGAGGGTGATCTGGTCTGGCTCTCTACCTGAAATCTGGACTTAGATGGTCAGCTAAAACTGCAATCGTGTTTTGTTGAACCCTTTCTGATTAAAAAAATGTTGACTTCCATTTCTGCCAATCTAGAGTTCCCTGATGACTATGCAATCCATCCAGCATTCCACATACCTCTATTGAAAAAACAGTATCCTAACACACAAGAAGACACCCCCTATCTCCTTGTCTTATAAAAGGTCAACTGGAGTATGAAGTGAAGAAAATCCTAGATTCCAAGCACCTCCATGGCAGCCTCCATTATCTTATAGACTGGAAGGGTTATGGTCACTCTGAACGCTCCTTTTGTTCATGTCCCCTGCCTAATGCGGTGCTTCCATAACTTTGAACTTTTGCATGATTACAAACATTGCGGGAAGGGTTCCCTAAAAAGTGAAGGTTCATTGTGTGCCTTCGTAGCTGGGCCTTGGGATTTATCAAGAATCATTGGCACATTCAAGTTACAAGCCCTGCTAACACTAGCAAGCCTCAGTTAGGGGTGCATTTGTAAGAAATGATTGTAATAAATGCCCCATGTTCACAATGTCAAGGGTGATGTATGCTACTGTTTCTCATCCCCATATAATTTGTGCCACTGGGTGGAGCAATAACCAAGCACAGAGGGACAGTCTAAAGACAAGACAACTCCCCAACAAAGCTGGATACTTCCAAAAGGGACCCCAGGATTTCTCTTTTCTTATCCCAAACCCCCTTCCCTTCAGGAGCGACTATCAGGGCAAGTGCATTCCTAGCTTGCACTGAGAGCTTCCCTTGTGAGGATCTGGAGGACAAGTATTGCCCTAGGAGTATCCTGGTTATCAGTTAAGTGGACTCAACAGCGCTGCTGGGTGGTGGTCTGGTGGTAGCCTCTGGATCTTTGGGCAAAAGCCTTAAAAATATTTCTAAAGCCCAGTTTTTACAGTTAGGCAGAAAGAGTACACTCTGACACTTACCAAGCCCACCAGAACCTTAGGGACACAACTTGAGCATCAGGACTCACTCCAGGAAAATCCACCAGCAGGTTCCAGGGCAAGTTGGAACAGTTCAGAATGGTCTTCAGGAAGGTAAGATTCTTACCGCTATTGTGTCCCTGTAGCTTAACAAGAGGCTAGCGAACTAGCCCCTGGAATCCACTCTTCTGAGCTCAAGTGGAAGTAGGTCAAGCCCTTCGAGTTTCTCTCCAATGGTCCTCTCAGACCCCCCCAGCCCCATGGACAGCCACCTCACCGGGGCTTAATGTGAAAATATTGCAAGGGGCGCGCAGACCCCCTGCTGCCCTGGGGGCCTCCACTTCCCCGGGTCTTTAATTACAAACAATGCAGGGCCGGCGCGGACCCCACCACAGACCTGAGGACTGCCACCTCTCCGGGGCTTTTCTTAAAATCAGTGCAGGGGCCATGAGCCACCCCACAGTCCTGGTGACCACCACCTCCCCAGGGAAAAAATGAAGCAAGGAGGGGGGCCGAGATGTCCCTGGGGACCGCCATCCCCCAGGACCGGCTCCTGCTTGGTCCTGGGGTGCCTTCCCCAGGACATAGCTGTTTGCTATGGCTTGGTGGGAGTTTTACCGCTCTGGCCAAGCCATAGAAAAGTCTGCTCCGCTTTGAGCAAGTGAGAGGATTTTGCTCTCGCTTGCTCAAAACCAAGCACAATTGCTTTGACAGAGAGGGAGCTGCATGTTAGCAGCTCCCTCTTTGAGAACTCTGGGTAAAGGCCTGGTAAGAGCCAGGCCTGTCACCCCATCCTGCATTACCCCACATGTCTAGTTTTCATAAATGTGCATGTTTGCTAAGTGTCCCTAGGTGCTGCCTGCGCTAGGGCCCAAAATCCACAGCTTCCCACATTTTACAAAAAGGGTTGGTTTTGAGTGGGAAATTGAGATGTATCCATGTTGCGTTTTAGGCCATTTCCGAGGCCTACCCACACAAGTGAAGTACAATTTTTATCAGGAACTGTGGAGAAATGCTGGATGGAAGGACATTTGTGGCTCCCCAAAGATTTCAGAACTTTCCATCACAGTATTGTGAGAAAAATTTGCTTTTTTTGTCAAAGTTTGAGGATTGCAAGGAATTCTGGGCAAAAAAACAAAAAACAGTGAGAGCTACACATTTACCCTACCCTGGATTCCCCTAGGTGCCTAGTTTTCAGAAATGTGCAAGTTTGCTAGGTTTCTCTTGGTGTCGGCTGAAGGTGGGCCCCTGATCCACATTTACACACTTTGCAAAAACTGGTCATTTTTCAGTGGGAAAATGTGATGTATTTTTGTTGAGTTTTGGGTTGTTTCCTGTCATGGGCACTAGGCCTACCCACACAATTGAAGTAGAATTTTTATTGGGAGAAATTGGGAAATGCTGGGTGGAAGGAAGTTTGTGGCTTCCAGCAGATTCCAGAACTTTCCAACACAGAAAGATGTGGAAAATGTGTTTTTTTGTCAAAGTTTGAGGTTTCCAAGGGATACTGGGTAAACATTCATGGTGAACGCCATGCAAGACACCCCGCCCTGGATTCCCTCTTGTGTCTAGTTTTAAAATATGTGCAGGTTTGCTAGGTTTCCCAAGGTGCTGACTGAGCTAGGGCCCAAATCCACAGCTACATACTTTGTAAATAAAGGGTCAGTTTTGAATGGGAACATATGATGTATTGACGTTGTGTTTCAGGCCATTTACTGCTGCGTGCACTAGGCCTAGAGCAACACAAGTGAGATATCATTTTTATCGGAAGACTTAGGGAAATGCCTTGGTGAAGGAAGTTTGTGGCTCTCTGCAGATTCGTGAACTTTCCATCACAGAAATATGAAGAAAATGTGTTTTTTTAATCATAGTTTTAAGTTTGCAAAGTATTCTGGGTTATCAAACCTGGTAAGAGCTATGCAAGTCACCCCATCCTGGATCCCTCCAGGAGTTTAGTTTAAAAAAATGGTCATGTTTGCTAGGTTTTCCAAGGTGCTGGCTGAACTAGGCCTCAAAATCCACAGCTACACACTTTGGAAAAAAGGATCAGTTTTGAGTGAGAAAATATGATGTATCCATGTTGCGTTTGGGCCGTTTCCTGGTGTGCTAGTGAGCTACCTATTTTATTGGGAGAATTGGGGTAATGCTGGGTGGAAGGAAGTGTGTGGCTTGACGCATATTCCTGAACATTCCATCACAACAATGTGAGGAAAATGTGTTATTTTAGTCAAAGTTTGAGGTTTGCCATGGATTCTGGGTAAAAAAACATGGTGAAAGCCATGCATGCCATCTCACCCTTAATTGTTTAGGTTTAAAAAAATGTGCAAGTTTGCTAAGTGTTCCTAGGTGACGGTTGAGCTGCGGCCCAAAATCCACAGCTACCCACGTTGCAAAAAAGGGTCAGTTTTGAGTGGGAAATTGTGATGTATCGATGTTCCATTTCCTCTTGCCAGCACAGGGGTTACTCACACAAGTGAGGTACCATTTTTATCGGGAGACTTGTGGGAATGCTGGGTGGAAGGAAGTTTGTGGCTTCCTGCAGATCCCAGTACTTTCCATCTCAGAAATATGAGGAAAAAGTGATTTTTTTGTTAAAGTTTGAGGTTTGCAAGGGGATTCTAATTAAAGAAAAACTTGGTGAGAGCTACGCAAGTCACCTCACCTTGGATTTCCTCAGGTGTCTAGTTTTAAAAAATGAGCACGTTTGCTACGTGTTCCTAGGTGCCAGTTGAGCTAGGGCCAAAAATCCACAGCTACCCGGATTACAAAAAAAAGGTCAGTTTTGAGTGGGAAAATGTGATGTGTCTATTTTGCTTTTTTAGGCTGTTTAAGCCTACCCACACAATTAAGGTACCATTTGGTACCTGTGGAGCCCCACAGATTCCTGGACTTTCCAGCACAGAAATGGGATTAAAATGTGCTTTTTTAGTCAAAGTTTGAGTATTGCAATGGATTCTAGATAAAAATTGCTGGTGAGAGCTATGCAGGTTACACTGCTCTGGATTCTCCCAGGTGTTTAGTTTTAAAAAATGTGCAAATTTGCTAGGTTTCCTTAGGTCAGGCATCTTCAACAAGTAGCTCTCCAGGTGCCTGTGAGTAGCTCTGCTGGGTGCATCCCAGTCTATTATTATAGATGTTTTTGCTGTGCAGGAGACTCCACGTAAGTTTGCTGATGTGGAGCACATGCTTCAAAAGCAGGGCCTCAAATATAACATGCTCTATGCAGTGTGTTTATGGGTGGAGGCGAATGTATGGCGCTACACTTTTCAGACCCCGGAGGAGGCAGTTCAATTCTGCAAGCAGCATAGGAGTGGTGTGGCCTCTCCACTTGCGCCTCCCCGGACCGCTCTTCGGTCATTGGCTCCCTGGATTCTTCTCAGCGGTGCCCGCCGCCCTAACTGCTCCTTTTTTTATGCTGATTAGCTGGCTCTCTACAGATCTGTTAGCATTCAGGGCCAGGTGCATCCTGATTCCAGTTCTTCTCTTGCATGCTCTCTGCTCTCCTTTTTGGGTAAAAATCCCTCTCCACAAGACGCATTTTTCAGAAGGGCGCTGTCTTTGGCAGTGTTGCCGCACCCCCATAGTGTACATCAACATGTTTAATGTTTGCTTTACGGGCTTTTTAAAGGGATTCACCAGTTGCCTTACTCCTGGTGTGAGTGGGGGTTGTTTTTGGGTTTGCTATATTTGTTACTGGTGCTTACAAAGACCATGCACTTCCCAAGATGTTACAGGTGTTCCACCTAACATGATTCATACTCACATGTTACGCAATATGACCATACACTCTGACCATGCACGGGGCTTAGCCTTCAATGTGTCACCTGGAACAAAAGGGGGCTCAACAACCCTAGAATGGGAAAACAGATCCTTTTATATCTAAATCGACATGGCGTCAAGCTTACATTTCTACAGGAGACATACTTTTCCCCGCACATGGAATGCACATATGACTCTTCATGGGGACCTAACCATTTCTTTGCTTATTATAGTTCTTACTCCTGTGGGGTGTGCGTACTTATTCACAGGAGTATCCCATTTATATGTAAAGATTGTGCTGCCGACAAGGAAGGCAGGTATTTACAATAGTGAGTGGCACCCTAGCTGGCCGCTCGACACTGCTGGTCACTGTATATGCGACCAATGTGGACACACCGGGGTTTTTACCATGATTTGTCTGTGCATATGCTGTGCTTAAAGGCTGACTTCATTTTTCTGGGCGGTGATTTCAATATCAGCTGTCACCCTTATTTAGAAACTACCAGGTCCTCTATTGTTCAGAAGCCTCACTCGCTGTGCGAACTTACTGAGCTACTTGACATTTTTCACATAACAGATGCTTGGCGAGTTCGACACTCGCAATCTCTGGATTTTACATTCTATTCCGCACCACACAACATGTGGACCCGCATTGACCACTGGTATGTGTCCCGCGGGGCTTTGCTATGGCTCACAGACATCACTCACAAACCCTGCATGCTCTCAGATCATGTGCTGGTCATGATGGTGCTTTTTATGCCGTACCAGGACCCATCTGCCTGGTGCTGATGGTTCCAAGAAAATACTCTACATAGTGAGGTCTTACGATCTGAAATATGCAATGAAATTCAGGCCTATTTCCAAGCAAATGTTGGCTCTGTAGACAAATACTCGACGGTCTGGGAGGCCTTCGAGACCTATATCAGAGGGGTATGTATTGCTAAGCATGCAGGAGTTCTGCGTAGTATCCAAAATGACATAGATAGAGTGGAAAACTTGCCATATGCCATGGACCAGGCTGCCGTGGCTGAGATGTTGCGCTCTTGCCTGTCTGACCACTCCAAACTACTGCAGGAGTTCCAAGAGCTGGCGGATAGGGAGGTAGCCTATCTAGGTAAATACGCCAGAGCCCGTCAATATGGGGAGGGCGAAAGGCCAGGACATACATTGGCATGACTACTCCGGCCAAATTACCACTCCACATATGTCATGGGACTCCTAGCAAATGATGGTACTACTGTTACTGATCCCGCTGCAATTGCACAAATATTCACTGACTATTATCTGGTTTCTGTACCATGCCGAGACGACCACTACAGAGTTAGCAGACTATCTGGATGAAATAGTTATAGTGTGGCTCACATCTGGACAACAACAGTTTCTAACCGCCCTGATCACGTGTGAGGAAATAATACAGGCCATCTATGCCCTTAGTGGCTCTAATGCCCCCATACTCAATGGGTTTACAGGAAACGTCTATAAAGCTTATAAGCATATTTTAGCACCCCACCTCCTAGAGGTGTCTGCCAAGTCTCTGCAGATTGGCGCACTACTCCTATCTCTCTGTGAAGCTGTCATTACTTTACTGTAGAAACCTGGTAAGCCCCCGCATCTCTGTACCTCGTACAGGCCCATATCCCTCCTGAACCATGATAACAAAATATTGGCTAAGGTCCTTGCGACCCGACTTTCCCTTCTGCTAGAACACTGAATCTCGCTCATTGCCATTGTAAACCAAGTGTCCCCTACCCTTCCTGCAACTGTGATGATGTTGGACACCGAAAATGCGTTTACTCACTTGAATGGTCGTTCCTGCGAGTGACGCTGGTTAAGTTGGGAATCCCTAACGACTTTCACAACCTTATCATGCTGCTCTATAGGGAACCTGTGATACGACTAAGACTGAATGGTACCCTCACAGAGGCTTTTCCAGTGACTCTGGGCATGCAACAAGGTTGCCCCATGCCCCCTTACTTTTTATTAATCTTGCCATTAACCCGTTGGTGCGGCACCTACAGGAGCGTCATTTGGTTAGAGGCCTACAGTTATGGCACGGCCCACTTTTAGCATCCCTGTAAGCAGATGATATTCTCTTGTTCATGCGTGATCCCTCTGCTAAACTCCCCCTCCCTTATTCATGAGATTCTGCGGTTTGGCTCATTCTTTGCTTGTTGATTAACTGGAGCAAGTCAGAACTTTTCCCCTTACGGAAGTCACTATGCCTTGCAAACTTGACTGTCCCTTACAATGGTGCACTGATGTTACTAAATACCTAGGCGTCGTTTTTTTATATAGGGACAGGTCCTAAGTCATAGGGAGGAATTATGGGCCCGCAAATGATAAACGTTGTCTGCAGATAGAGCGTTGGGTCAAGCTCCCACTTACCTTCGTAGGGCGAATAGCAATTATCAAAATGGTTGTACAACTTTGTTTTTTAAATCTACTTCTTAATATTCCTATCCCATTGACCAACAACTTTTTTGCTACGCTGCGGAGCCTCCTAACACGTCTCCTTTGGGCGGGTCGCAGACCACGCATTAGATGGGAAACTTTAATACTTCCTATAAGCCGGGTGGGTTCGGAGTCCCAGACATGCAACTATACTATCTAGTAGTCCAGTGCCCCTGCACTTATTATTTTTATCACCCTGATGTGAGGATCCCTTATCTTAATCCTGAAAAGGCGCAGGCCCCCCTGCTTCCCCCTCTCCTCTCTTTTTCCCAAAGGGCTACCTACAGACATACAGACTCTCTCCACCACGTGCTGGGCCTGGTTTCAGCTTCATAGATATCTAGACAGCGGAACCCTCTACTCCCCGCACATACCACTCCAAAACAACCCATGGCTACCACTCACATAGGCGATCCTAGATCAGTGCACTCTTACCATGCACCAGAGGTGTGTGATCGGTGACCTGTTCATGAATGGCAGGATGAAGCATAGGGCAGCACTCTCAGAAGTAGTGCACTCGACGTCCGTGGATAGATTTACATTTCACCGGCTGCATGCCACTATGTGTGCAATCCTGCCTACATATCTCAAGGAGCCTCCCGATTTCCCCCCCTTGTCCTTGGTGCTGTCTACCCCAGATAGTGATAGATTAGTGTCCTGATTATATTGTGCATCACTCCAATTAAAGTCCACTGGAGCGGAGAAGTCTAGAGTGGCCAGGGAGCGTGACCTAGGATACTCCCTTCCTGACAAAACTTGGCATTATTTCTGTATGCAGACTAAGCTGGTGTCAAACAACCATTGTCACAAATTACTGCATTACAAGTTTTTTCACTGTGCCTACATGACACCAAAGGCGTTATCCAAACTTGACCCTACGAGACCCCATCACTGGCCCAAATGTAAAGCAGATTATGCTGACGTTTCACTCCTGACTTGGAATTGTACTGTCAGTCAGTCAAATTAGCTTTATTCGACAATTAAGTCATCAAAGCACAAATACAAAGACCGATACATGACCAAAAAATATTAAACATAAAAGTACCCATTTAAAATAATAAAATCTATTAAAATTTGAGAACAACTTCATTTCTAATCATCAAAACAAATCTAAAACCATATAATAATCCTTAACAGGTACTGGCCATTTGCAAGAAAATTCATTGCTATTAGACCCAGGCCTAACTTTTACATTCTTATCACTTAAAAAAATTCAAATTCCATTGCGACATAATAACAACAGTGGTCAAAATGTACATTCATACAACAAATATATAATACTATCATAAAAAAGTATATAATACTATGTTGCCGAAATTGCCTGAGATCTAATAGACCATGCCCATCCTAAAAATTTTGCCAAAGCTATATCAATAGATGCCTTAGTGTCTGAACGCAATAGCCTTAATGCTGTGGAGTTTTGTCTAGTACCCAAAGAGCGACAAATTGGAGACAGCCATATGCGACGTGGGGCTCTATACGCTGGACAAGCGAATAACATGTGGGCCAAGGATTCTGGATATACAAGACAAGTGGGACAGAAAGTATCAATTGACTTGTCCCATTTGGCCGAAAAAGTCCTTATTAGCAGGGAGCCAATTCTAAATTGAAAATAGAGTTTTCTGTCATAAGGCTTAGTTATTATGTCCCAGTATGGTTCCAGCTTTTGTAGTGGCTTTACGTCCAGGAAGTGCCCTGTTAGTGTTAAGGGGACACTAGTCCTAACGATATTGTCACACACCCAGCCCCAGTATCTTTCCTTCAATAAAGTTTTTGAGGGAAATGGAATGCTTTCTGGGTTCTCCCATAGTGTTGCCATGCCTATGCTTAACAGAGTAAATTTAACTTCCTGCAGCCATTTGATTTTTTTTTGATGATCTGACCTCATTAGATCTTTAAGGCCAGCAGCATAAGAAGATAATTCCGGTGTAGACCAGATTCTCATCCAGTAAAGCAAAGGGCGGAATCTGGCTATATCGGCCAGTGCCTTCCTACCTAGGTCATGAAGTAGCGGGCAAACAGGGGTGCTTTGCGGAAGATTTGTTATCTTCCGAAAGAACCGATTTTCCGCTATGGTTAGATTGGTGAGAGTATTAAAACCCCAAAGCTCCGCCCCATATAACACAGAATTAACAACTTTTATGTTGTATATTTGCAAAACTGGGGCTAACTGGTTTAGTTAAAGAAGCAGTAAACTCTGTTTGTAGAGTGCCTGACAGCTGACGGAGCTTCAGCGTGGCCATATCTAGCTGCTTGTTCCATCTCATATCTCCCTGCATTATAACTCCTAGGTATGTAAAGTCTTTAACCTGCTCCAGGGGATGTTTATTCAGGACCATGCTACCTCTAAATGTTTTATGCGGGTTGAAGGTCATAAACTTGGTTTTTGATACGTTGATTTCCAAGCCCCGTAGATGACAAAACTCTTCAAAGAGAGACAGGGCCCGTTGCAGACCGCTCAGTGTTTTAGCGATTAACAACATATTGTCCACAAACATTAAGATGGGAATTCTCTCACCCACTAGGACTGGGGCATCAGTAGGAGTGGCTGCCATAAATTTCGCAATCCCATTTATAAACCACGAGAACAAGGTGGGAGCCATTACACAACCTTGTCTCACTCCTTTCTCTACTGGGAAGGAGTTTGTCATCTGGCCTTGTGTGCCCCACCTGATTCTTGCGTTATTTCCCTCATGGAGTCTAACAATAAGAGATAATAGCTCATTGGGCATCCCCAGATCTTTCAGTACTGTCCATAGCTTACTACGGGAGACAAGGTCAAAAGCTGACTTAAGGTCCACAAAGGCAGCATATAGGATGCCTCTGTCCAAGACCACTGTCATCCAATAAAGTAGTGTAAAGCGAAATATCTGGTCGATAGTGCTTGTACGTGCCCTTGACCCTACGAGACCCCATCACTGGCCCAAATGTAAAGCAGATTATGCTGACGTTTCACTCCTGACTTGGAATTGTACTGTCAGTCAGTCAAATTAGCTTTATTCGACAATTAAGTCATCAAAGCACAAATACAAAGACCGATACATGACCAAAAAATATTAAACATAAAAGTACCCATTTAAAATAATAAAATCTATTAAAATTTGAGAACAACTTCATTTCTAATCATCAAAACAACAGGTACTGGCCAGCCTGGAGTGGTGACAGTATGCTCTGCTCCTCGAGCCAGACCTGAACCTTATTTAAAACAAGTCGCCCCATGATCTTCTGAAGTGAATCTATTAGGCTAATTGGTCTATATTTTCCAGGCTGGGATTTATCTCCTTCTTAAAAACAGGGATTATCTCAGCCCCTTTCCATGAATTCGGGACTGGAGCGCCCTTAGCAATTTCGTTTGTTAAAATCATTATATAGTGACTCCATTTACGTTTATCAAAGAGAAATATATCTGCTGGGACACCAACCGGCCCAGGAGCTTTACCTCCCAAAACAGCTTCCAGAGCAAGGCTAACATCAGCGTCGTCAAAAACCGAACCCTGATAGTAAGAGTAAGAGGGGACAGCCCCATCAAGATCCACTGCACCACAAGCATATTGGCATTCAAAATGACTAACCCACTGGTCGTGCCGTACATGGTTTACTGGTTCTGGCGGTCGACCACCACTGCCCCATTTCACAGTATCCCAAAATAATTTAGGGTTTTTGCTTTCACAAGCGCTTTTAAGATCCAGCCATCTCTTCTCGTCCCATAATTTTTTGGCCTTCGCCTGTGTACCCTTATAAAATAACCTGGCCAAACGCACTTTATTAGGATCCCCTTCTTTTATTGCAGCCCGAGGGAACTACGTGCTGTGAGAAGTTGGCCTGGTATATGATGTCCACTAATTATAGTTGGCACCTTGCACCAGTCCAAACAACCCCTTATTGGAGATAGGTTAAAGACAACCTTTATTGAAAGCTATCCTAGTGGTAGCTATGGAGAGCAGCCTTCAGGCTAAGTCTTGAAGGAATGTAAAGCAGCTTGTTTGAACAGTCTATAATCTCTTGAGTGACCAAATGAAAGAGGACCACACCAGGTATATATTTAAAATATATGTATTTAGTCTTAAACACACCCCTCTAGTCTCTTTATGAGGCTAGAGTTCGAAGTACATAAGTTACAAGTCGAATATCAACAGTAATAGCACAAATACACGTTTGAGCCCTAGGGTGTACCAAACCATATACCAATAAAGTGGTATAAGAACCACGACTGAGCTAGACACAAGGCCTAGAGCCTGTAGAAGTGCTTGGCCCTCAAGGAACCACCCAAGGTAGTGACACAGGGGACCCACGGGGGACGCGTGCAGTGTGAGAACACAGCCGCGAGCCGCCGTTGACTTCTATGGGGAATGTCGCGGTTGGAGTTTTAAAGAAAAAGGACACTTAGAGGAGGACTTGGAGCAAACCCCTTTAGAACTAGGCTGTTCTAGAGTCAATACCCACGGGAGCACCGGAGTACTCGTGTTACCTCACCCAGGGAAGCCGGGTACATAGGTGCCTTTCGGGGTCGGGTTTCGTCGTTGTTTTCAATGGCGATCTGCTGCAAAGTGCTGCTGGCGACCAAGTCGAAAGTGTTCGGGTGGATCCAAAGGTGGATCGAAGATCTGAAGAACCTGAAAGCAGAGGGGACAGAGTCTGGTTCACTAGCCAGTGACCAGGAAGGTGATGAGCAGATGCCCACCGATGTCGGGTGCTTCAGGTAGGTTGACGGTCATCTTGACTCTTCAGCCACGAGGTCCAGGAGGTGTTGACGATGACCTGGAGCTGGATTCGAGCTGTCCCACAACATCTGTCGAGTGCTGGGGTGTCGGCGACCGGATTGGATCCAACAAGCCTTGGCAACGGCAAGTCATGTGGAAATAGAAGAAGGACGGTGGTACAGGCCAGCAAGGTCTGAGGGACTCACCCAGCAAGAGAAAGTCAGGGCACATCTGGAGCAACCAGGGAAGCCCAAGCAGAAGAAGAATTGCCTTCGGGAGGGCCCACTAGCCAACGGACTAGCGACCGCAAAGGAGCCTCGAGTGGACGCACTTGGAGCTGGCTTGCAGGACACTCTTGGAGTGGAGGCCAGTGCTCTTCGGTGCAGTCGGTGCTGGAGGCGGGGACTACATGGAGCCCAAAGCACAACTTTGTGGGAGACCAGGAAGAGGATGCACTTGCAAATGTGCTTGGTGTCCAGGGGTCACGGTTCCACGTTACCCACGACAGCTACGGGCCTCAGCTTTGCTGGGGACTCAGGGCAGCCTTGGAGAAGTCTGGAAATCTACCTCTGGTGATGCAAAGACTTCGGCATCCGGCAGGAGCTTTGGCGATGCAGACCGGACAATTGCTTCTTTGGTGCCTGCCAAGCAGGGGAGTCACTCCTTGACCCCAAGGGAGATTCTTCAGTCCTCTAGTCTTGAGTAGAGTGTCGAAGTTCCAGGATTCAGTTACAGAGTTTCATCCAGGGATATCTAAAAACCTAAGGACTGGGGTCCCATACATATACAAAGTTAGGGGGTTGGACATACTCTGGGGACCCACCTATGGGAGGGTCAGGGAAGAGGGGTGGTTACACCCATTTCCCTTTGTCCAGTTTCGCGCCAGAGCAGGGGCAGGTAGCCCCTGCAACCGGTTTGAACTGGCATATGCACAGGGACACCAAATGTGCCCCCAGTGCAGGACTTCAAAGCACCAGAGGGTGCTCCCGCCCAGCCCCAATACACACTATCCTGTCTGGGGAGGTGGTTACACCTCCCTTCGACAGGAAACCTATTGTCCAGGCCTCCCCTGCCGGAGTTTCAGTCAGCAGCAGGAGGCCAAACCCATGTCTGTGGCAGCGGCATCCATTTTGTGATGCCAGGGCTCTGGAAAGAAGTTACCGGGCAGCCCGATGTGTACATGTCTCTCCCTCTAGAAGGGTGGAATGCTACCCCCGCTGCCAGTATTGGCGGGGGGGTAGTATTCCAAGATGTTTGACACCAAACACGACATGTTTTGGTGCAGCCAGTCCAAAGTTAGCATTGTACCGCGAGGATATAATGCACTTAAGAGTATATGGTCAGGCTGTACCACAAACAGCATCAGAGGAGGGACTCCGAACGCTGCAGAGGGGCTCTGCTCATGCAGGGGCACCCTCTCACACAAAAACCAAGCACTCTGCCTTCAGGATCGTTAAGGCCTGCCATAGGAGTGACTTATAGGTTTATATGTGTGTGCAATTGTAGTGATATAGGTAGCCTATATCACAGTAAGGGGTGCATGCACCACCTTACCCAGGCTGCAGTAGCAGACCTGTGGTGTCATTTTGGCTGGCCTTCCAGGGGTGGCATAATACATGCTTCAGCCCCTAGCAGGCCTCTGGGGTACCTATGCCCTGGGTACATAGTATACCATATACTAGTGACTTATAAGGGCACTCCAGATTCCAATCAAAGATGTACCTAAGGTACATGGAAACCATTTTATAGAGGAATCAGATAGACTGGGGCCCTGAATAGCAGGGTCCCAGTCCAACTAAGTCATAAACCAGCAAAACACCAGGAAAAAAGTGGGGGCAACCATATAGTCAGATTCCACCTTCCTACATAACCCCCCCCCAAACGAAAGGAGATAAGGCTAACCTCGACCAGTTGAGCCTTTATTGACTAAGTGGCCATATAAGGAAGCACCTGCACTAGCATGGTTGCCCCCTGTCTTATGGTCCACTAAGCAATCCCTCGCCCTAAGGGTACGAGAGGGTCTCCACCATGGGGAATTACTACCTGTGGTGTGCTTTGGTAAAGTACAAGGCTGGTGAGGTGTCTGAGTAGGGAAGTGAGGCCCTAGGAAGGTTGGTCTCAGCTTCCTCAGATCACTGGTCACCATGTATGCCTGTCTTTCCATGACTGAGTTGCATTTTGCTCTAAGGGTCAACCTTTGGCTGCCTACAGCTGGGCGTTGGGTCCCTTTGGATGGACCACTGGAGGGACATGGCAGGTTTGGAACCTTTTGGTCTCAGGTTTACCCTTGCCTAACAGAGTCCTTCTGGGGGAGGTCCCTACACAAAGGTATGGGGGATCCCTCAGTGTGTTGAGGAATTTTCACCTGGCTAGGGCTACTAGACTAGGTACCCCTAATCTGCTGATGGGGGTTCCTCTGGACAGGGGCCCTGGGGGTCCACTGACCTCCCTGACCTCTGCAGCCCTGGGCTGACTGAGGTAGGGTAGAGAGGGGCAGGTTACCTGCTCCAGACTGGGTACCACCTTGGAAGGGTCCTCTGCCATCAGGGGTGTGGCCAGGCCAGGCCTGACTACCTCTGGGGCAGTTCCTTCACTAGTGGTAGGGTCAGTTCCCTGAGGAGGCTGACCCTTACCTACTGTCTGGAGGGAAGAAGACTTTTCTTCAACCCTTGTGCTCTCTTTTGGGGGAGAGTGGGCCTTTCTTACAGGCTCCATCTCTCCAAAATTTCCCTGGGCTTGGGCTGTGGCCATCACAGCCCCACTAACCTTTACAGGGACGCCCAGCATTCTCAGATGGGTTTGGTGTTCAACTTCAGCCCAGGCTGAAATTTCCAGATCATTGCCCATCAGGCAATCTACAGGCAAGTTGGGGGACACTGCCACTCTTTTTGGGCCTGTGACCCCTTCCCAGCTGAGATTGACTATGGCCATGGGGTGATCTGTTCTGACACCATCTATGTTGGTCACCTGGTATTTAAACTCAGGTAAAAGCTGGTGAGGGGGACTAGTTTCCCTGCCACCATGGTGACACTAGCCCCTGTGTCCCTGAATGCCACAGCCTTCTGACCATTAATTATTGGCTCCAATCTGTACCTGCCCAATGCATTGGGACCCATGGTAAAGGTGGCAAATCCTATACCACCATCAGAGTCAGAGGAGTCTGTTGAGGGTTTCTTTTCAGGAGAGGAAGGAGTTTGGGACCCACCCCCAGAAGAGGACTTTTGGGGCCCTGTAGTGGACTTATCCTTAGATTTATCCCCACCTTTATCTTGGGACTTGGTAGAATCTTTCTTCTGGTCACCACCCTGATTCTTAGGCCTTATCCTGGTTCTGACCCATTTGTCTGCCTTCTTTCCCAATTCTTGGGGAGAGGTCAGATCAGAGTCCACCAGGTACTGGTGTAAAAGCTGGTTTTGACAATTATTAAGGATCTGCTCCCTCATAATCAAATTGTACAATCCTATAAAGTCATGCACTTTGCTGCCATGTATCCAACCTTCCAGATCCTTAGCAGAACAATCAACAAAGTCCACCCAGTCTTGAGTCTGTGCTTTTTGGGTATCTCTGAACTTTAACCTGTATTGTTCAGTTGTTAGGCCAAACCCATCAATCAGAGCACTCTTCAAGACTTTGTAATTGTCAGCATCCTCTTCTCTAACAGTGAGTAGCTTATCTCTACCTTTGTCTGCAAAGGAGAGCCACAAGATTGCTGCCCACTGCTCCTGGGGGACCCTCTGTACTTTACAGGCCATCTCCAGTGCAGTTATCCATTTGTGGATGTCATCCCCACTCTGGTAGGGAGGGACAACCTTGCTCAGGTTTCTATGGTCATAAGACCTTTCCCTATCTCTGGGAAAATTGTTGCCACCATGGGACTCTAGTCCCATCTTTTTCTCTGTCTATAGAGATCTAGGGAC
Source organism: Calotriton arnoldi (assembly GCA_963921515.1). NCBI lineage: Eukaryota > Metazoa > Chordata > Amphibia > Caudata > Salamandridae > Calotriton > Calotriton arnoldi. Next base: position 107,655 of record CAWUFW010007308.1, on the reverse strand, counting down.
TCCCTGTCTATAGCCAACTGCTGTTTTCTGAGCTCAAGCTGGGCTTGTTCATACTGAATCAGTCTCTTTCTCCTCTCATGAGAGGATTCCCTGCTATGAGAGGAGACAGAGGTCCCTACTGAGGTGTCAGAGTGGTTAGACTCCTGAGAAGGAGATCTAGACCTTCTGGGCACACTCACAACTCTTCCTGGGGGACAAAGGGAGGTCCTTCTGGGCCTCCTCCTCTTCCTCAGGAGTAGCTGCACTTTCCAGGTCAGGATCATTGTCATCCCCTGGCCAGTTTCAGAGGTCAGGTCCTGGGCATTTTCATCCCTGGCCCCTCCCTCATCTTCTGCCCCACCCTCTCTGCCTACCCTTTCAGACCGTATGGGTCTTCTAAGATCATCCAGCAGAAGCATCTCCAGGAGACGTTGGGTGTTGGCACTTTTGCCTGTCTTCAACTTCCTAACTTTGCACAACTCTCTCAATTCCAAGAATGTGAGGTTGTCATATCTGGATGGCAGGAGCTCCCTGTTTCCTGGCAGTGAAGACATTACTAGTGTGGTGTGGTGTATGCACTACCTACTCTAGTGTGGCCTACTAAACTCTCTTGAGTTGTAGAAAGGGTGTGCTATCCCTTAACACACAACTCTAAGTTCAGTAGAACTTACTGTATCCTAAGCTTGATTTATATGTACCTAAGGTACCCTTAGTGGTTTTCAGTTGATCAATTCAATTGAGATTATCTGGTAAAACAATAGCAAGCTGGAATCCCACACGCTGCACACCAATGTGATAAGTTGGCCTGGTATATGCTGTCCACTAATTATAGTGGGCACCTTGCACCAGTCCAAACAACCCCTTATTGGAGATAGGTTAAAGACAACCTTTATTGAAAGCTATCCTAGTGGTAGCTATAGAGAGCAGCCTTCAGGCTAAGTCTTGATGGAATGTAAAGCAGCTTGTTTTACCAGTCTATAATCTCTTGAGTGACCAAATGAAAGAGGACCACACCAGGTATATATTTAAAATATATGTATTTAGTCTTAAACACACCCCTCTAGTCTCTTTATGAGGCTAGAGTTCGAAGTACATAAGTTACAAGTCGAATATCAACAGTAATAGCACAAATACACGTTTGAGCCCTAGGGGCGTACCAAACCATATACCAATAAAGTGGTATAAGAACCATGACTGAGCTAGACACAAGGCCTAGAGCCTGTAGAAGTGCTTGGCCCTCAAGGAACCACCCAAGGTAGTGACACAGGGGACCCACGGGGACGCGTGCAGTGTGAGAACACAGCCGCGAGCCGCCGTTGACTTCTATGGGGAATGTCGCGGTTGGAGTTTTAAAGAAAAAGGACACTTAGAGGAGGACTTGGAGCAAACCCCTTTAGAACTAGGCTGTTCTAGAGTCAATACCCACGGGAGCACCGGAGTACTCGTGTTACCTCACCCAGGGAAGCCGGGTGCATAGGTGCCTTTCGGGGTCGGGTTCGACGTCGATTTCAATGGCGATCTGCTGCAAAGTGCTGCTGGCGACCAAGTCGAAAGTGTTCGGGTGGATCCAAAGGTGGATCAAAGATCTGAAGAACCTGAAAGCAGAGGGGACAGAGTCTGGGTCACTAGCCAGTGACCAGGAAGGCGATGAGCAGATGCCCACCGATGTCGGGTGCTTCAGGTAGGTTGACAGTTGGCTTGACTCTTCAGCCACGAGGTCCAGGAGGCGTCGACGACAACCAGGAGCTGGATTCGAGCTGTTCCACGAAGTCTGTCGAGTGCTGGCGTGTTGGCGACCGGATTGGACCCAACAAGCCTTGGCAACGGCAAGTCACGTGCAAATAGAAGAAGGATGGTGGTACAGACCAGCAAGGTCTGAGGGACTCACCCAGCGAGGGTAAGTCAGGGCGTGTCTGGAGCAACCAGGGAAGCCCAAGCAGAAGAAGAGTTGCCTTTGGGAGGGCCCACTAGCCAATGGACTAGCGACTGCGAAGGAGCCTCAAGTGGACGCACTTGGAGCTGGCTTGCAGGACACTCGTGGAGTGGAGGCCAGTGATCTTCGGTGCAGTCGGTGCTGGAGACGGGGGCTACTTGGAGCCTAAAGCACAACTTCGCGGGAGACTAGGAAGAGGATGCACTTGCAAATGTGCTCGGTGTCCATGGGTCACGGTTCCACGTTACCCACGACAGCTACGGGCCTCAGCTTTGCTGGGGACTCAGGGCAGCCTCGGGGAAGTCTGAAAATTTACCTCTGGTGATGCAAAGACTTCGGTGTCTGGCGGGAGCTTCGGCGATGCAGACCGGACAATTGCTTCTTTGGTGCCTGCCAAGCAGGGGAGTCACTCCTTGACCCCAAGGGAGATTCTTCAGTCCTCTAGTCTTGAGTAGAGCGTCGAAGTTCCAGGATTCAGTTACAGAGTTTCATCCAGGGATATCTAAAAACCTAAGGACTGGGGTCCCATACTTATACAAAGTTAGGGGGTTGGACATATTCTGGGGACCCACCTATGGGAGGGCCAGGGAAGAGGGGTGGTTACACCCATTTCCCTTTGTCCAGTTTTGCACCAGAGCAGGGGCAGGTAGCCCCTGCAACCGGTTTGAACTGGCATATGCACAGGAACACCAAATGTGCCCCCAGTGCAGGACTTCAAAGCACCAGAGGGTGCTCCCGCCCAGCCCCAATACACACTATCCTGTCTGGGGAGGTGGTTACACCTCCCTTCGACAGGAAACCTATTGTCCAGGCCTCCCCTACCGGAGTTTCAGTCAGCAGCAGGAGGCCAGACCCGTGTCTGTGGCAGCGGCATCCATTTTGGGATGCCAGGGCTCTGGAAAGAAGTTACCGGGCAGCCCGGTGTGTACATGTCTCTCCCTCTAGAAGAGTGGAATGCTACCCCCGCCGCCAGGATTGGCGGGGGGGTAGTATTCCAAGATTTTTGACACCAAACACGACATGTTTTCTAGTTAGGGGGTTGGACATACTCTGGGGACCCACCTATGGGAGGGTCAGGGAAGAGGGGTGGTTAAACCCATTTCCCTTTGTCCAGTTTCGCGCCAGAGCAGGGGCAGGTAGCCCCTGCAACCGGTTTGAACTGGCATATGCACAGGGACACCAAATGTGCCCCCAGTGCAGGACTTCAAAGCACCAGAGGGTGCTCCCGCCCAGCCCCAATACACACTATCCTGTCTGGGGAGGTGGTTACACCTCCCTTCGACAGGAAACCTATTGTCCAGGCCTCCCCTGCCGGAGTTTCAGTCAGCAGCAGGAGGCCAAATCCGTGTCTGTGGCAGCAGCATCCATTTTGTGATGCCATGCTCTGGAAAGAAGTTACCGGGCAGCCCGGTGTGTACATGTCTCTCCCTCTAGAAGGGTGGAATGCTACCCCCGCTGCCAGTATTGGCAGGGGGGTAGTATTCCAAGATGTTTGACACCAAACACAACATGTTTTGGTGCAGCCAGTCCAAAGTTAGCATTGTACCGCGAGGATATAATGCACTTAAGAGTATATGGTCAGGCTGTACCACAAACAGCATCAGAGGAGGGACTCCGAATGCTGCAGAGGGGCTCTGCTCATGCAGGTGCACCCTCTCACACAAAAACCAAGCACTCTGCCTTCAGGATCGTTAAGGCCTGCCATAGGAGTGACTTATAGGTTTATATGTGTGTGCAATTGTAGTGATATAGGTAGCCTATATCACAGTAAGTGGTGCATGCACCACCTTACCCAGGCTGCAGTAGCAGACCTGTGGTGTCATTTTGGCTGGCCTTCCAGGGGTGGCATAGTGCATGCTTCAGCCCCTGGCAGGCCTCTGGGGTACCTATGCCCTGGGTACATAGTATACCATATACCAGGGACTTATAAGGGCACTCCAGATTCCAATCAAAGATGTACCTAAGGTACATGGAAACCATTTTATTGAGGAAGCAGATAGACTGGGGCCCTGAATAGCAGGGTCCCAGTCCAACTAAGTCATAAACCAGCAAAACACCAGGAAAAAAGTGGGGGCAACCATATAGTCAGATTCCACCTTCCTACACGTGCCATCTTACATTGTTCTTTAAACCATTTACAGGTATCAGTGTTCGTATTACCAGGGTGATTGGCCCTAGTCTTACACTGTTTGTAAAAGTAATTGCGGAGCTGTGTAAAAAATTCTTCATGGAATCCTGTAACAGACTCGGGTGTTGGAGAGTTGGCCAGGAGTGGTTCTAGAGTTATAATTGCGTTATCAATATCTAGGGATATATTTTCTAGAACCTCCGGACTCTCAAGTAGTTTTGCCCATTTTAGCCGCCTCATATCATTTGAGGGGACCAAATCCAGGGTGATTAAATCACAATTGCGGGAGTTAACTACATTTTCAGACTTGAATTTCCCCATTGAAAAGACAGAACATAGTGGATTGTGATCGCTCTCCAACCACTCTCTTACCACCATATCCCTTAGTGCAGACCATAACTGAAAATTAATCAATAAATAAGCAATACGACTTGCACTAAATCCATTATTAAATGTGCAAGCACCATCTCTATCAGATATGGATCTGCCATTTACCGCCCTCAGACCTTTCTCCATGCATAGTGAATTCATTTGAATCACCACATCCGTCCATTTTTTTATAGGGGGTAGATCTAATTTAGGGATTCCCCACTGGGCATCTTCTTCCTCAGCGAAGTTACATATCTCCTTTATGAGTGGTTTGAAAGTCACATTAAAATCACCCGCAATTATTACATTCCTACCCCTGGTGTTCCCTTCTACTAAATTATCGAGAGCCGCAATGACTTCTTATTTTTTCCCATTCGTCCCCCTTGCATAAATATTGTAAATATCAACTGACTCCTGTTTACTCCATTTCAGCCTAATTGCTAGAATGTCCTTGCTAAAGGAGTCTAGTACCTGTATGACAAAACCTATATCTTGTCGGACCCAAATTGTTAGACCTCCTGAAGGCCGACCTTTCCCCTTACTGTCTGCTGGTAAATAGAAATTTAAGTAACCTGCGCAGTAGACAGGGTCCACCGTCCAGGTTTCCTGGAGTATGCATATATCAAATTCATCCATAAATGTATGCCAGGCGGGAGATGGAATCTTAGATTTTAGCCCGGCTATATTCCAGGATAACACGGTAAGGTCAGTTGGAAAATGATCACTTACACCATGCTCAGTAGGAGTATTCTGTACGCCTTCTCTAAGAATGTCCTTATCTTCCTGCATATTTGAATTTACCATTGTATTACCTATAGACAGGTCACTAATGTTACAGAATGTCTTGCCAATAATAACGGAGCAGGGAGAGGAATCGCTACTGGATGGAAGATCTACCTGAGCATCCAATATTTGATGAGGCTTATTTAAAAGTCAATTATTGACTTCCAAGGTGGAGGACCCAACTGGGAAAGGATTTCGTTGCCCAGGTAGACCTCCCAAACTATCACTCGGTGGAGACCGTCTAAACTGAATGGAGGAATGGTCTGGGGAAGAAGTACGAAATTCCAAAGCAAGCATGTTGTCAGCAAGGTCTTGTCCTTTTAATGTCAGCTCAATGCAATCTAGGGATTGTGTTCTAAAAGTAAGTCTCTATGCTCTAATTATATCCTCCCGGATGACAGACCGACACCCTCTAACATGGCGAATCCAATGTATTGCCTTGTTAGTAAGGGAATCTGCGCTTTCAAAAGCTTTACTATTGCTATATTTAGGCACATTAACCATATAGATTGTCGAAGCCTGGAGCAGGTTAGGTCTAGATCTAGTAGACCTTGGCTGTTGAAGATTAGATTGGGAATCTCCTGTTCCCAACAAGGAGAGTCGCCTATTATGTGTTTGTGCGGTGTTCATATTTGAACTGAATACTTTTGAACAATTTAACCGTACAGGGGAGGTTACTTCCTTTCCTGGTAAGGTGTGACAGTGGGGCTGAACACAAGCCTTACTATGGGCAATCTCAGTTACAGTGCTTACATTTAAAGTGTGATGGTTCGCCTGGCTGGGCTGAGCTTGTTGCCGTGTGCTAGAATTTTTACATTCCGATTCAGTAGGGGTCTTATGCACTAGTTGCTTAACTACGGATGTTAATTCCATGATCATTGTTCGCATGGAATTTATTTCTACCCTTAATTCCAGGATAAGATTGTGCGTTCCCTGCGAATTGGAAAACGGGCTAGTGCTTAACTCTGTGGCGGCTGTGGGGGAGGAACTACGAAGCAGAGAATGACTAGTGTGCAACTGGGTGTTCACCCCGACTTCCTCCAATGGGACAGCTAATGGGTCAACTAGGGGGAGAATCTATTGGTACATATTACTTCGACTCCCAACAGTCGATAGTTGTTATTTTCGATTTTATCGGGAGCAAGTCTACCATCCCTCTCCTCTGTTTGTCCACCCGCTTGGGTTAATTGGGTTAATGGGCTTCCTCCACCCGCCGGCTTGTGAAACATAACAGGAATAGTTAACTGACGCCCAGAACTAGGATTAGCCAATTGTGCGGGGCAATATGGGGGTTCAGTGGTAGCTACCTGTGCTGTTGTATCACCCTCTAAAATACCCTCGCACTCGCTAAGAAGTGTGTCTATTCTATTCATGACGCAGTTACTTCCTTGATGTTTCTGCTTGCGTAACTTTCTAGGCTTTTTACTCTATTTTCCTTCCCAGCACTTCCCCCACCACCTCCACCTCCATTACCCTCCATTGTTTTCCTTTTCCCCATACTGAGAACTGTATTGGCAAGGGCTTCAATTATACAGTCAATGATGATATGTTGAGTATATAGTCCCACTTCCAAACACTTCGGCAGCCACAATAATTTAACTTAGAATACACTATTGGCCGCACAATTGAACCGTTCTGATGATGAATATCCGGTTTGGCAGTTGTTCCAGTCCACAGTATAACCACGAAAAGTCAGACATTAGAGGGGTGGCCCTGCCCTGCCTCTTCCTGGCAATGACGGGCAAGGACGGGCCCGCCCTTGGCCCGGGCTTTGCCCGGGCGCTGCCCGCGCGCGTCCCGCGCTGCGGACGCCCCTTTCCGATTTTAAACTCGCGCCTCCTGGCGCTGGTGATGATGCTGGGCGCTCGGGAGAGCGAGGTGCAGGCTGGGGCAGCGAGTCTTTGCCCCCTGGTCTCGCTGGCGGGAAGAAGAAATGCAGCAGTAAGTGCGGGCGTATAACATTATTGGGAGGAACTCTTCTCTACTTTATCCACTGTGCTGCTTTGCCATACTATCGATCCTGAGCCATTGATGGCCCTCTTGGTTTACAATAGACCGTTGGCTACGGGTCAGAGACACTTTGCGGCCATTGCTTTTCTCCTAGCCAAGCGACAAATTGCACTCTGCTGGGGCAGTCCCCGTCCCCCAACTGTAGCTGCCTCGCTCCGGAATATGACATTTTGTGACACTACTAGTGATTTTTATGCTTCTCTGTAACCTATTACTTCCTGCCCGAAGGATACATGGCAACTGCTCTGTGAATATCTATTGTAACAAAACTCCTGTGACAACCAGGTGGATATGGACTGAGATGCCCCTGAAAGTCTGCGCCCCAGCAAGTGGCCACGGGTGTCCCGCAGGGGTCATCCCTTAGTCCCCTCCTTTTTAACATCTATGTCACCCCGCTGGTTTATCTAGCGAAGACATTAGGGGCTAAGGTGATGGCCTACGCTGATGACACCCAGCTTCTGTTCTCTTGGGGAATGGACGATGACTCAGTCCCTCCTGCTCAACACTGTCTGTCCTCTGTTTTTCACTGGCTCGCTCAGGCGCAGCTGAAGTGTAATGAAGAGAAGTCAGAGGTTCTATTGTATGGCGTATTTCCTGCTAACTTCAGAGAGAGGCTGTGGCCCTCGGGCTTCCCCCTGCCTAGCACAAAAGGAAACGTTGCAAAAAATTTGGGGGTCTGGTTCAATGAGAACCTCACTTTTTCTACCCAGGTCAAGACGCTGGTTGGGATTGCTTTGGTACTCTGAAAGCTCTGAGGAAGTTTCTTCCTCTTCTCCCAAGACCTGCTAAAGAAACGGTTGTCCGCACTCTGATCCTATCCCGCCTGGATTATGCCAACGCACTGTATGTTGGCATCCCCGGCTACCTCTTGAATAAATTGCAGGTGGTTCAGAATTCGGCTGCCAGACTCCTGCTGGGTCTCTCTAGCAGGAGTAGTGTGCGTGGTCATTTGTGCTCTCTGCACTGGCTCCCAGTGGAGTCCCGAATAAAATTTAACATTTTGGCTACTGTCCATAGTGCTCTACATGGCCTGGGACCTATCTACCTACAGAAGAGATTCGCTTTCTACAATCCAGTGAGACAGTTGCGCTCCTCTTCTCAACTTGTGGTGCAGACCCTTAGGTTCAACTGCCAAAGGCTTGGTGGGAGCTCCTTTGTTCGGAAAGCTGCTCTGGCATGGGATGCACTGCCCCTGGACCTGCGCGGCATCCAGGATCCTGTAATCTTCAAGAAAAAGTTAAAAACCCTTCTCTTTTAGCTTTGCTCTGCTTCTGTTTCCTCTTTTCCAAGTACGCGCCGGGACACTCTCTGGAGTATCTGTGCGCGCTATAAATACATATAACATAACATAACATGTTCTCCTCCGTGTTGAATGCCTTACTGCTCTGCTGTATTGTGCATTTTGGATCACTGTTGGGGTGTATTGGTATCCCTTTCTGTTGCAATCATTCTTTTCTTTCTCCTTTCACAGATTTTGTGTGTGGAATTTGCTACATATAGATGACTGTGTAACTGTTCAATTCTTTACAAAATGTTATATAAAGGTTTAAAAAGAAATAATGACATTTTTGCTTGGTTGAATTATTATATATATACCAAAAGTACAAAAGCATGTATTCGAGACAAAAATGTGTGTATTTTCATAACTCATAAACTCATGTTTGGAGAAAAATTGTTGAATTTTCTAGATGTATTTAAAGCTCCTATTTGAGTTGGCAAGATGTATTACTCATATAATTACCTTGGTGCCAGGGGGATTGCAGCTATGGCCTTTATGCATTACCATTATAGAGACATTCCAAATTGATAATGTTTTTTTTACTTTACTGATGGCAACCCTGCTTAATGTACTGATTCTATCACTGCTGACAATCTTACAAGGGATGGTCACCATTACATCACTACTATTATTAGTTTGGGATGATTTTCATTAAACAAGAGTAGATCTTGTTACAGAAAAGGTTGGAGACCCCTGCCCTAGGTACTGACTCATCTAAGGCCCAAAATCAACAGCTGCGCACATTGCAAATAAAGGGTCAGTTTTGAGTGGAAGAATGTGATGCATCCATGTTGCTTTTTGGGCCATTTCCTGTGACTGGCACTATTCTTACCTACACAAGTGAGGTAATGTTTTAATCAGGAAATGTTGGGTGGGTGGAAGTGTGGGGCTTCTCACATATTCCATAACTTTTCATCACTGAAATGTGAGGAAAACTAGTTTTTTTAGTCAAAGATTGAGGATTGCAGGTGATGAGGGATAAGGTTTTATAGGTTTTCCTAGACACCGGCTGAGCTAGGGCCCAAAATCCACAGCTACTCACATTGCAAAAAAAGGGTCAGTTGTCAGTGGAAAAATGTGATTATCCATATTGCGTTTTGGGCCATTTCCTGCCACAGACACCAGGCCTACCTATATAAGTAAGGCACCATTTTTATTGGGAGACTTAGGGGGAATGTTGGTTGGAAGGAAGTTGTTCGCTCCCCACAGATTCCACAACCTTGCATCACAGAAATGTGAGCAGAACTTGTTTTTCAGTCAATGTTTGAGGTCTGCAAAGGATTCTTGGTATAAAAAAGTGGTGAGAGCCATGCACATCACACCACCCTGGATTCCTCCATGTGTCTAGTTTTCATAAATGGGGAAGTTTGCTAGGTTTCTCTAAGTGATGTCTGAGTTAGAGTCCATAGTCCACTGCTACACTTTGCAAAAAAAGAGTCAGTTTAGAGTGTAAAAATGTGATGTATCCATGTTGCAATTTGGGGCGTTTCCTATGATGGGGACTAGGCCTTCCCACCTAAGGGAGGAACATTTTTTATCAGGAGACTTGGGGAAATGCTGGGTAAATGGAAGTTTGTGGCTCCTCACAGATTCCAGATCTTTCCATCACAGAAATGTGAGGAAAATGTATTCTTTTTGTCAAAGTTTGAGGTTTACAAGGGATTCTGGGAAAAAAAACCTTGTGAGAGCCACACAAGTCACCCACAGCCAGGATTCCCCCAGGTGTCTAGTTTTAAAAAATGTTCAGGTTTGTGAGGTTTCTTTAGGTGCCGGCAGAGCTAGGGTCCAAAATCCACAACTACCATCTGCAAAAACAGGGTCAGTTTTGAGTCAAAAAATGTAATGTGTTTTGGGCTGCTTCCAGTCGCGGGCACTGGGCCTACCCACACAAGTGTCAGAAGACATGTGGGAGCATTGAATAGTTGAACATTTGTTCTTATCAATTGGATTTCTCTGCATTTGTGCCTTTCAAATGTGAGCCAGTGTACAAGAAAGAAAACATTTTAAAAATAACCATTAAATCATTTCATAGTATGTGTACCCACAAAGGCAGAGATGAACAAATAACCAATGCTCCTAAAATCCAAATGTTTTACCCATTTTGGAAATACATAGGCTTCCTTGATACCCATTTTTCACTCTACATATTTCACCATATGAATTGGTCTATACACGGTACACAATAAAAAGACATTGTAGGGTGCTGCTCAGTTGTTGGCTTTGGGTTCCTTGGGTTCTTGGAGAACCTACAAACTGTATATGTCCTCACAACCAAAAGGGTCTTGTGGACCTAATGTTATATTGCTTTTGTAAATCAGCCATCATGACAAAAGGTTACAGATGAAATCATTGTCCCAAATGGTCGTTTTTTTCTACTCCTTTTCAATATTTCTTTGGCAAAACCGTGCGGGATCGACACATATGACCCCTTGCTGAATTTAGAGTGTTGTCTACTTTCAGAAATCTAGAACTTTCCTGGATAATCCATGGGTTTCACACTAGTTTGTACCACAAACGGGAAGTAGGTTGATTGCACAAAACATAGAACAAATTGGCTATCTCTTTGACAAAATGACAAAACTCTGGTAAATAAATTCGTTTTTTATTCAGCTCTGCATGTTCCTGAAAGCTGGGATGTTTGTGACTTTAGCACAGCAAACGATTTGTTGATTTCATTTTTAGGAAAACACACAGACACTTTTATCCAGAGCACTTTTTCTTAAAAAGAAAAAATCACCAAAAAACTCAAAATTTAACTATGTTTTGCCTATTTTCTCATTCCTCCAGGGGAATCCACAAACTCTGGGTACCTTCAGAATTCCCAGGATGTTGAAAAAGAGGGCACACATTTGGCATGAATACCTTATGTGGGAAAAAAGTTAAAAAAGACCTAAGCACAAGTTATCCCAAATAGCCAAAAGAGGGCTCAGCACTGCCGTGGGAGGGGGGAGTGGCGCTGGCATTACCCATTCATTTTTACCTGTCAGTATAAGGGTCTTAAATTGTGCAGGTGCTGCCCCTCATCGTCGGAGTAATAGCATCAGATGTGCTCCATTCACGTTTGTTTTCTGTAAGGCCATTTAATGCAGGTGTTGCTAGCACAGCAATGAGCTGTGCATTAGGAAAACAGAGAAAACACGTATTTTTGCATAAATAATGCAAAATGCCACTGGCATGGCATGGTTTTCACAAATGTGTCACATGCAATTATATAGATAGACGCACACATAACTGAAGAACTGAGGTAGTACAATTGTACTGGGCTGGTTGGGGGCAGCTTTTGGTTACAAGCTTGTAAAACTTTTAATGTAGTCCTGTTGCTTATGTTCTACCTGTAACTGCGCCATCTTAAAATACCTCAGGGCATATTTATGCACGTTTTGCATTGCAGTTGCAGCATCTAAGGGGGCACAAGGGTGACTCAAAACCTAAGTAGGAATTATCAAGCCCTGCAAGGCCACCTTGTGTGGGCCCGAGTGGCATGATAAATTCAGAGTAACGCAGCGCAAATCGCTGTGTTGCATTACTCTGCCCTGGGAAGGTGTTCCATGGGTGGACCATGGGTATACCCACAAATCCACTCATGGATTCTAAAGCATTTCCAGATTTGCCAATACTGGTAGACATGGTAATGCATCAGAATGCAATGCCTTCCCCGCTGAGGCGTATCAGGAGAAATATCTGTGTTTCTCCTCAATACTTCCTCTTTCTGTGTGTGCTGCCTTCTGCAGCACATATAGAAAAAGAAAAATTCCTCTGGGCAATGTTTTTGTGAAGGAAGGTATCCCTTCCTACATGAAAACAATCCTTGCAATGCAGGAACCTTTGCACCACGGTGCAAGGGAGTGTGCGTTGGCGCTATGCAGTACACTGTACGCCAGCGCTAGGAAATTACAGGAATGCGTCGTATATTGTTAAGTATGGCGCATTCCTGTCCTTTCCCTATCACTGCGCTGCGTGTAATCTTAGTAAATCTGCCCCGGTCGTGCTTTTTGTGACACTCCATCTTCCCCTCACACCATGATTCTTTGTTGGTGTCAACTGCTTCTTTCCTCCACGCGTTCAAAGCCCGGTTTCAACTGCGCACTGAAGCAGTTTAAAACGTAAAATCTTGACTCTTCAGCCTATTTGTTCTTCACTGGAGAATCTAAAATGTGTAATATGTTATTGAATATGTAGAGAGCCTCGCCTGTGTTAGAGCCGCGAGCATGATACACTAAAACTTGATTTAAATCGTCATAAAACGAAATACATTTTTGCAGCATGGTTTTTATTGCGCAGTTGCAGAACCGTATTTTTGCCTCCGGGTTGTTCGGTTTTGCTTTAGTAAACATTTCACAAGCCTTCACTCCACTTGCTGGTGACAGAGTTTAAGGTCGCTCACCTTCCTGGCTGAGAATTGCAGGTCCTCTCCAGCAGGCCTCGGGCACCGCTTCACAGGAAGCATATCCCTATTCATCAGACTTCTGAAGTCCAGTGAGAGACTTTTATTACATTTTCAGCAGAAGCCAGATGGGAGGCAGGAAAAGATATTACTCTGCAAACAACAGTGATAACATTTGACAGCCTCGTTCAATATTTGCCCGCGTGCTGCGTCCATCAACCATTTACACGATTTCCTTCTGTAACATAGGAAAAGCAAAACGTTTGATTTGAATACTTTCTACTAAATGGTTCTTTTGGAAAAAGAAAGCAACACATCTTTTAATCACAAAAATAGCAATGCAGCATTTTTTACTAATGAACATTTTTAAGTTAATGCATAGTAAGGGCATCGGAACACTCATACAGCAAAACAGTTTAGCCACCTGCTTTTTGCGGGTGGGGGAAGGGTAAAGGTTAGGTGAGAAATGTCTGCTAGTGTTCAGGATATAATTTTCGGAGTCATCATGTTCTGCTTCAGAAGTAGCAAACCAACGCCAAAGGACGCATCTACAGGCCAGATTAAAAGTACAGAATGAGAATGAGCATCGTTCTTCAGAAAAGCTTGTCAACACTTGATTCTAATATCAAATGTGGGCAAGCAGTCAACGTAGCCAGGGCCGTTTCTAGGTGATTTGCCGCCCTAGGCGAGAATTGAAAAATGCCGCCCCCTCCCTTTTACTACTCTCACTTACCCCCAGCTCCATTGCGCAGCATCACAGTTCCCATACTTTTTTAATGCACTTGGACAACTGCAGAGAAGTCATTCAGCACACCCACCCATTAACAGAAAAACACCACACAGAACTTCCAAGGCTACACTCATGTTACTTACACTAGCAAAAGACATACAGTTTCAAACAATGGTTTGTCAAGTTCAGGGGCATTCCAACACCCGCAGGAAACAGCGCCAAGTTACGGAATGTGCTGGAACACAATAAAATGGTTGAGGCAAAAAACATAACACACATTGTTACATCCCCACTGTGACCTTTCCCCTCTTCGTCCTGCCCCCATTCTTTTCGCCTTCCCTCCCCATCCCTCTTCATCTGCTGACAAAGAAAACTCCACATCAGGTTGAGGTTGAGCATGTGAAGAGTCCATTTAAAAAAAATAATAGTAAATAAATCACAGAGAAGACTGACAGGGGCCCCCAGTGCAAGCAGGGAAAATGGGCCCCTGGCCACGATTGGATAGAAAAATAGAGCAATAATCAGAGTACAGACCCCCCCCCTCGGACTACTGGGCCCAGATGCCAGCGCACCTGCTGCACCATTGTTAGGTCTCGCTCCACCCTTCTTCATGGGACATGCGCAAGACGGGGATTTCGACAGATGTTTGGCACAATGGGACCTCGGAGTTGAAGAGAAGGAAGGGACTGCCTGCCAAGTCTGGGCCAAATCAGTTGGGGCGGTGCTGTTCTTCCCTGTCCTTTCTCTTCACCTAACCCACCTCCCCTCCCAGTCACTAACCTCTGCGTCTCGCGCACTGGGCCGCTGCTGAATATTTGATGAGTGATCCGATCTTGTAGCCCCCTACCAGTCATTTCATCCAGTATTCTCCCGCCCTTGCAGCAGCATCCTCTCTCCCCTGCCTCCCGGCCCCTCATTAAATATTCAAGAGCCCGACATTCCCCACAGGATGCGGCCGGGGCAGCTGAATGCCTAATGGGCACCTGATGAGGGGATAACCGAAGCCTGGGAGGTCTCCTCACAGCCTCACTTTTCCTCGGGATACATTGAGATGGAGTATTTACGGATGCATATGGATTTACACTAAACATTTTATGCCTCTAAAATATATAATAACAAATGTGCTAGGAAATGCCAGTTTTCTCTCCAGATTTAGATTACCACTAACTCCACCCATCCATACAGGAGTGCTACTGAAAGGGGTTCTTATGGCACTTGTAGAGTATAATGGGTTACGCTTCTCTGAGCCCCTTTAATGTTTGCCCTACAATGTATGTTTATTTCCGCGGAATGGTCGGCAGGCCCTCGGCTGTTTTACTCATAAGGTTTACTATCCATAATCAGTGCGCATTCCTCGTTCTATGCACTGCGAAAAGCTGAGGTAAAAGCTTAGGGAGCACCGGAAACCACGGCTCAAATTAAGCACTGCTTAGGGGAAGAATCAAAGGGAACAGCAATGGGAAGTGCAACATGTGTCACGTGCAGTGGCACAGCAAGGGTGCCACAGGCCCGAGAGCTAAGGCATTATTTCACACAGAACTCTACGTAATCTACTTCTAGTCTTCGAAAGAGTCAGTTTATAGATCATGAACGGAACCCCAAAACTCAACAGGAGGAGATGGAAAATGATGGCCTCCAAGCCAAGAAGTACCTGTGAGCTCGGCTACTGCCGCAGCGCAGCGCCTCATTAACCTCGTCATCCTTCCAGGCCTGCATTCTTCACGGAGAGCTGCGTCCCGGCCCCCAGATCCGGACTGGCAGCTCCTCTGACTATAAGAGATTTGGGGGGTGGTGGGAGTAGTCCCGGGCGGAAGTGCGTGGGTCTCTTACCTCACTCAGAGGTCCGACTCCAATCCGGTATAGAGGGAAATCAGAAGTCACATATGGCGCGCAAGGCCCCCGCCCGTGGCACAGAACGTGACGTGAACGTGAAGGCGCTTCCCAATGCGCTTTCGAGCCGTTCAAGGGGAATTTCCCAAACTCCTGTTTTTGCCGCCCTCCCCCTTTTGCCGCCCTAGGCAGCCGCCTAGTTCTGCCTAATGGTAGAAACGGCCCTGAACGTAGCCAAGCCCTCGTTGGTGGGCTTTGGACGTAGTGGTTGCAGGAAGGACCCTGAAAGAGAAGTGATTTCACCACCTATGGATCCACCGTCTATACCTATTTTGGCCTCTGAGTCGACTAAGTATGAGGACTTAAATTACATCAAGCCGATTTGAGAGTCAAACTCTTCAATTTATGCATAGAGATGCTTAAAGTGTTGAATGGTTTCATCAATCCACACTCATTTTTTCCATAATCTCAGATCCCCATGCCCTGTCTTTTGATATATGTTTAATGTGCAACAATTATGTAGTCTATCACAAATGAGGCTAGAGTTTGCAATGATTATCCAGTCTAACAACCTAATACTCCATTTTCTGCTGGCTTGGTTTCAGCTTAAAAGTGCTTTCTACGGCTCATTGAAAGGCAGACAGAGATTAAATCCATGGACATTAATGAAACAATTACTTACTGGTAAACTGTATTACCCCAAATCACCCCCCCCCTCCCAGTCCATAGTGAAATGAGGCGACCCCACCAGTGAGTCATTGTTTCATTACCCCCTCATCGGTCCCCCTTGTCCCAGTCCACAATAAAATGAGGTTTTCACAAGCCCCCAAATTAATAAATTCTGCGCCAACGTTTGATGCTTATCAAGGTTTATCATCAACAATTACTTCACTGCTGCCTTAACAACATTTGAACCGAAATTATTTGATGTTTCATCCAATATATTCAAACTGTACTGTTTCACAAATGTATGATGTGATGTCCATGTAGCTGCCTATCATATTTCCTGTATGGAAACTCCACCCACCTATACCCTGGCATGAAGCTGAGACATATCAGGTAGATCGACCTTGTATCTTGAATGGGAGAGTTACTCCAATTGACTAGTAAGACTGGGAAATTGTCTGTTGAATCCACTGACTCAGAGTGGACAAAGACAACATTTTAAACTTATTAATGTTTCAAAATGAAATAAAGAGAGATTTTGAGATTCTAAATTCATTCATACCTTGCAAATAAAGTAAAAGGGCTCTCCTCACATCAAGGGAGGACAGAGCCTTCCGCTGATCATCCCCCACAGGCTCTCTTCACATTTTGGGAAGACAGAGCCTGCTGCTGCTCATCACCCTGAAGTACTGGAAAGACTATCTTCTGTTCAAAATGCAATTTGGAATTAATTTTGGGAATTAATTTGGGATCCGGTCTTTGGACCATCCAGTCTGATAGAATCTGAGGATCAGGGTATGTCATCACCAGACACCCCAATTCCCCAGTTCTTCTGGCTGATGTAATTTGTAATAAACAGCCAGTTTTTGCTGCTAACCATACCATCTGTGTAGTTTCCAAAGGCTCAAAGGGTTCACCTAGCCCTCTGAAGACAGTAGGCAAATCCCCATATAGGATCCTTGCTGAAGAAAATGATTTCCTTAAACAAAAACTCTGCACTTAAGAGGGTTCGGACTAACCAGATCACCTGAAACCCCCTAAATGCTTTAATGGCCACCCACTGTGCTGCCAGTGTTGAAGGAGCACAATTTTAAAGAAAACCCTCTCTTAGAAACTCTAAAATTTGGTATGGATCCACTGAGACATGATGTAAGGTTATAGTAGAACACCATTTCGAGAATGAGCTCCATTGCTTTTTGTAAGAAGCCAGAGTGGAATCTTTTCAAGACAATTGGATCTCTTCTGCAACTGAGTAGAGCAACCTAAGTTAACTAGTCTTTCAAGCTCCAAGCCTTTAGACTTAGATGCTGTAGCTGACTCAGTTGCAACTCTGGAAGTTGTAAGAGAGATGGATTTATCGGGGATCTAAGAAATGTGCCCCTGGAAAGGCTCTTCGGGTGAGAAAACCATATTTGTCTCAGCCAAAAAGGTGCCACAAAAATCACTAGTACTTTCTCGCCTTGGATCCTTTGCAGTACCCTCAGCAGGAGCAGTATCAAGGGGAAAACTTAGAGAAGACCTTATGGCCAAGGAATCAAGGGAGCATCCACTGCCCACACCTGCAGATAATTGATCTCTGAACAAAGAATTGGCAGAATTGTGCTCTGTGGAGATGCAGATATGAATTAATGATATGTTTTGTTTTGTAATGCACTCAGCTACTCAGAAGAGTGCCCTGGCACTGACAATGTCCAGAAGTCAAAGGAAAATTCTTTTAAACCAATGCAAACAGATGCATTTTTATTCCTTTCTTGCCCAAATAAAAAAATCTTAGTTTTATCTGTATTGCATTGTAGATGACTCTCCCATAACCAATGCAATGTGTTTACAAACATGAGTGAAAGATCGCATCTATGTCTGTTGCAGCATGGTCAAACGTAAGGACCAGCTAGGTATCATCTGCATAAGACATGGTAATCACCCCACACAACTCAGTGAGTTTATCTAGGGGTACCATAAAGATGTTAAACAATATAGAGCTGAGCAAAGAGCCCTGAGGCACACCATACAGTAACTGCTTACTAGATGACTCAAATGGAGTCAGCCAGACATCCTGTTGTCTTTCTTCCAAAAAAGATTAAATCCAATTCCAGGCCCACCCTGATATGCCTAGTGGTGGAGCAAGGTAAATGAAATAATTTTGAAACCCCCTTAATAAGAATAATAAATTAACAGTACTAATTGTTTGATGAAATAACCAACAAAATGCACCTTTAATAAACATTTACATAAATGGTAACTGCCATTTTTTGTGCAAAAATCTAATTTATTTACCATTGTGAAGTATTATAATATTAAAACTGTGATTTGCGTACTAATCAGAGTAAAATCGCATGATTTGTGCTGTGTAGTAAAAATTGTAATGTGGCAAAGAATGCGATGGTATGTAAAATGGCTTTAAATGTCGCTTCTGCTAGGTAACACCTAACACGGGTTCTTAGAATGACGGGTGGTAAACAGAAAGGCTTATTTCCTTTGTTTTAATTATGATTGTGTTTGTTTTTATGATAGTCCGTTTGGGCCTGTTAGGCCAGGCTGTGAAAATGGCTGCCGGCATAGATGAGGTCATACCAGAAACCAAACATGGCCTCTAAGCGAAAGGAATAATGGAGCTGAACCACGTGGGTACGGCCTGTACACGGAGTGAGAAAAGTCAAGGACGGTGTAACCTATTATGAGGAGAGTGCCAAGAAAGACTCAGCACGTATCCGTGAGAAAGGGGAGAAGGAAGTATTGAGAAACAAGGAACTGACCAAAATGTGACCATCAAAATCGCAACAATATGAATAGACAATTTGGACTGCTTTTACCCAAAGGACATGGGAAACAGTGAACTCTTAACCATCCCCGAAACCAGTTTGAACAAGGAAGGCGATGAGACAATCTTCGCCACCCCCCAAATGGACCAATTAGCGTGATTCCTGCCCCCAAACATTGCAACTTTTTGTGTAGTAAGCCAGAAGTAGGGTATAAGAAGGACTGCTCTTATATGGGAGGAGTCGATGCTGTTATTATTGCAAATGCCGATGCTGATGTTAATGCGGATGCTGCCATTGACTTCGAACCTGACTGGGGAAGGAACAAGACCGTTGCGGGAAATCTGTATGGGAGGTCCCGTCGAGGAGGCCATCTAGAGGGACAGTCAGTCAGTTTGGGAGTCCATTCTGTGATTTACGGTTCATCTTCTTTTGGTGAACTATTCCTATCTGCATCTAAATTGGTAATGCATAATTTCGATTTCTTTACAGAATTTCCTATATAAATTTTAAGAATGTATTAAGGTGATTAATAAACTAAGAATCTCACTCATGCAAATTTGAATTTAGATAAAAATGTATTTCTAATTAACTTTGAGTCTGTGGTTCTTTAGTTCAATAATACATTTGACATTTACTAGGGTTTTAAATGATTGAGCTGGTCTCGATCACCATCAACCTATTCTACTAGTTGGTCCATCGACCAAAGAGCAGAGTACCTTGATGTTTTAGAACCGACAGGATTAAAAACTGAATGTATATGATCTTTAAGGTAATAATCTGTCAAATTTAATAAGGTATTCCGTTCCTCCAGCAATTTGTTTTTCTCCTTAGCGTATGTGGGTGTGATCTAGGGAACGACTGAGTGTATGATATGCGGGGTTATGGGCCCCACCGTCATATGGTATAGTGGATGTGAATGATTTCACCTGGATTTCATGTCCAAAGGAGAAGAATTTATATTAGCCACGCTGGATCAGATTTCTTGGTAGCAGAGTTATGGTTACTATAGATTAGTTTGGTGATTATTGCTTATTGATTATTCATGTCTAACACTTCGTGTTAAAATTATATCATGTTATATGTAAGTCGAAATTTTGAAGCTTCCAGGAAGTAGGAAGTGGACACGTGTGGCAAGAGAAGTCACATGGAATTGTGCATTGTCTGATTTTTCAAATTGGTGATAACACAGGATTGTGTTATGATAGGGACATTTCATGTATAAAACGTGTATGAGTGAAATAGCAACCGGTTTTCTTGTGAAACTCTGGCCTTAATTCTCAGGAGCAGTGTAGTCTCCACATGTGTTTTATCACCAGAGAAACGGGTTTACCCCTTGCTTGAAAGAAGGGTAAGGTAGAGGGAAGTGCTACACTTATCGAACGAAACAGTATTCTTGCAAGATAGAGTAAGCTATCTCTTTTGTTTAGCGAAAACAGACAATGGAAATGTGTTTTACGTTGTAACTAATAAATTTCAGTCAAGAAAAAAACTGCCGATAATTTTTGTAAAGGAGGGGTCAGGAGTAGAACTGACGTTGACTAAGACCGCGCTGGTATTGGCCAGTGGTGGGAAAGAGCTTACTGATTGGTGTGTTGGTGTGAAGACGCGCTGGTTTTGGCCAGTTGAGAGTGACGTATAGCTTTCGGATTGGTGTGTTGGTGTGAGACGCGCTGGGATAGGTCCGAATAGCACACAGTAAACAGAACAGAGTTGTGAGTTTGTCGAAAAAAAAGAATCGTGAAATATGGCTTATTATGAGTATTGTAGAGAGAAACCGTCATGGATGGCGAAAATTAAAAACTTTTTCAAGAAGGACAAGAAGGTAGTGACTAGGGAAGGTCAAGTAATTCCTCCGCCGAAAACGCCAGCTTCTCATATGATGTTGAAATATGGTTATAATACTTGCATTTGGTTGGAGAATTGGACAAAATATACTCAGAATGATGGAGTATTGGCTTTTCCAGAAAATGGTTCATTTAGCACAGCTGTACTCAGGAATTTAAGAGAGAAAATGATGAAACTTAAGCCAAGACCTAGACCGACACAGTTTGAAGCGTTAGGTGAATGGGAAGATGAGATGTATGAAAGAGAAAGACACAGAGGTGCAAAGAATTATAGTTTAGTTCATGGAAGAGTATGGGGAGTGAATCATGAAGACAGAATGAGACGATGGAGATATGCTAATATGACAGATGGTTTGTTTCCAGCCATAACAGTTGAAGAAATTACGGGGGAAAAGTGTACAGAGAAAAAGAAACATGTAGTAGCGGAAAGGTATGGGTATAGAGGTAGCGAAACAGAGGATGAATTGCTGGAAGATATTTTAAACAGAAAACCACCTCCATATCAACAGAATTATGCGGTGGTGACACCGAATGCACCACCAATGGAAACTGGGAGGAATCAAAGCCCTGAACGAAGTTATGAAATAAATAGGTTAAATGAAAAATCAGAAACTCCACAGAATGAGAAGTCTGACAGTGGTAATACAGCTGAGTTAGCAAGAACCACAAGAGAATTGACTGAGAAAATAAGAGAATTAACTATGAACATGGAAGCCGTGACTGTGCCAGTGACAATAGGACCAGTAATACCGGTATTTGAAAACCAAAGAATAGATGAGCATTCCTTGACCATCCCAATGAACTCGAATATGCAAAGAATGAGAGAAGGGATAATTACAGAAACTAGAGAGACAAGAGATCTGGTGGGTTCATATAGATCGAGTCCACCTACTAACTTGACCGTAAATGAGAGTGAGATAAAAAGGATTCCTATGGGAACTGAGTCAGCAACTGAGACCCCAGAGAGAAGTACAAATTGGATAGAAATAAATAGTACCGCTGTAGGTCCAACTCCAGAAGAATTAAATGAGTGGATGAGGAATTTGCAGAAGAAAGATGCAGAACCACAACCATTGGATGTAATCAAACTAAAGATAGACATGGAGGAGTTGATTTTAGGGACTATTGGTACAGAAAAATTGAAATCATATCAGGACAAAGAAGGCCACCAAGATCATCTGAGGCGTACCCCAAGGCTCCTCCCTCAGCCCAACGCTGTTCAACATCTACATGGCACCCCTCGCCCACGTCGCCCGACAGCACAACCTCAACATCATCTCCTACACCGACGACACCCAGCTGATCCTCTCCCTCACCAAAGACCCTCACACCGCCAAAGCAGAACCTGAAACAAGCAGAGTTCCAGATCTTGAAGCTCGACCTGAAAGTCGACATCTGGAAGAACAAGGTACAAGTTTTACAACTGAAGAAGAACCAGAACCAATTGAAGTTCCAGATTTTGAAGCTCGACCTGTAAGTCGACATCTGGAAATATCAGATACCAGTTCAGCATCTGAAACAGACCAACCTGAATTTGATGAAAGACAAAAGAGAAAATTACGCACTGACATTATAAACAAAGAAACTGAACCAAGAGACAGTGATAATGAACAACCAAGTACAAGTTATGGAAGAATTCTTCCAGAATAGTCGAACTAACTGAGGGAGACTTAGATTCAGATAGAGAGATAGTGGAAGAAGCGGAAGAAACCCGAGGAGTAATAGGGACAGACCAACAAATAGAAGAAACACAGGGAAATTTAGATTTAGACAGAAAGATTAATAAAAATTCGGAAGACAATCGAGGAGGGATAGAATCAAACGTCCCAACAGAAGAGATACAAGAAGGTTCAGATTCAGAGAATGAAACAGAAATCATAAAGTTCAAAGTTAGAGGAAGTGAAGTAAGGTCTGAAACGGAATCAGAAGAAAGTGAAGAAGAAAGAAAGCAAAGACTAGGACCAAGAAAGAGGACTTGGAGAACTGAACGAGAGGAAAAGAAAGCGAACCAAAAGGCCAAGATAAGGAGACAATTGGCCCCACGAAGTCAAAAGACTGAGATACAAGATAATAAATTTGAACAGAGATGATGCGGAACAAGTAAATGAAATAACAAGTCAAAAAGGACAAGGAAAACAAAGTGGAAAACTATTGCAGAAAACAAAAAGAGTGAAGAGACCTAATTTGAAATATATGTCACCTGAGTGGCTATACATCACATTGACTGACATCAAAGAAGAGGATAATACTCACGAGAGCCCAGACGAAAGCTGTAAACAAATGGGTGAGAGTGAAGTACAACAAACCTGAAAAGATAAAAGAAGAAAACTCGGACTGGAACCAAAAATCTGAACGAGACAAGAAAGAGTTCTGAAAAGAGCTGAAGAAAGCACCAAACGAGACAAAGTAAAAGGGTAGAGTGGCTGAGAAGTCATTCTGAGGTGTGGTGACACATTTTCTGTACAAATATATATATATAGAGCTAGATAATAGTACAATATGGTAGACAGTGAAAATAGAAGATCTAGATGTGAATTTTTACGTAGATGGTGTAGGATGTGTTTCTTTTGTACAGGTTTGCTAATGTTTATTTGGCTTATTTTAGCGATAATAATTCCATTAAGGCTGATTGTAGAAGAGACATCTGTAATAGGGAATAACACGAAAAAGGATAAAGAAGCTAACACACAAAACACTGCAGCATTAGTAGATAGTACTGATTTACATAAGGATAAGTCTATAACTGACTTCTTCAAGAATGTCTTCACGAAATTATTGTATGAATATGTGGAGACAATGGATGTAAGGGATTGTTAGGTCTGTATGCAATTACCTGCGTCTGTCACAGAAGGTGTGACCTATCATCACCTTCCTTTGATGTATGGGATAACATGTAGCGTTTTGGCTAGTTTATTTTATAAAACAGGTAGATTAGAATATTATTACACTGACATAAACACTGTTTTTGCGAAGGTTCCTATAATTCCTGAATTAAACAAGGTGAAAGAAGCAAAAATGTTTGGTGAATTTTTCCTAGAAAATAAAGATTTAACATTAGAGTATGTAGTTAGACACAATCTTACCTGTGAATTAAAGAAAGAGGAAAAGGTCTTCTTGGAGATGGTAGAAAACAGAAGAGTTAAGTTTCAAAGAAAGGTGATAGAAGAAAAGACAAAAACACCACTTTGGGCGTTTGAAGAGAAAAATCATGACAAAGGAGAGACAAATGCAGCTATGATTTTGGATTGGCCTCAACAGGGAAAGTTGTGTATTAGTAGAAATAAGACTATGGGCCAGATGTAGGTGGCGAAATATCGGTCGGTAACGCCGAAATTCGGAGAATTTCAGCGTTACCGACCGGTATTTGGCTGAGTGCAATGTAGGTGAGTTCATACCTACATGCAAAATAAGGAATCGCAAAATAGCAATTTCTTATTTTGCTCTTGCATTTAAGGAATCGGAAATACCGATTCCTTAAATGCAATGTACGTAGCACTAAAAATAGTGCACTTGAGCCTTAAGGAATCGCTAATTACCACCAAATTCAAGTTGGTGGTAAGTAGCGATTTCCTTTAAAAAGCACTTTTTGCTTTTCAAATGTGCCATGTGGCACACATCCATGCCCTTAGGGCATGTATGTGCGCCACATGTGCACACATGCACATTTCAGGGGTGCAACAGGGTGTCCTTTGGACACCCTGGCACACTTGAAATACCTCCCGCTATTAGGTTGACTCTTCTCCTTTGATTTGGCAAGTGCTGATTTCGAGTCCAGTCCTGGTTTTACTGTCGACACCTGGTTACGCCGAGACACTGTGTGAAGGAGAGGCGAGGCGAGGCTGCTGCTGCTCTCGTGGCTCCCGAGGCTGCTGCTCCTGCGGTTCCCGAGGCTCCCGAGGCCGGCAATCCGCGTCTGTGATTGCGGTAATTGACAGGAAGAGGACTGGCAGCAGCCACCGGCAGAGCTACATTTACAAGCAAGCAAGCAAGCCGGTATTTTACTCCCTTTAGCCCGCCCTCTCACAGGAGCTACAAACACTGTGTCGCTGCTGCCGCTTCCCCGCTCTCTGCTCTTCTTGTGCATTAAACCAGGGCATAGGTTCCTGAAGGGCCGCTAAACTGCACTGCACTGCCTGCCCGAACTCCCTGCTGTAACGGAGTAAATCGGAGTAAATCGTTGCGGGAGGGGCAGAGCCCAGTTGTGGACTTGCAGGAAAACGGAGCATAGGAGCCTAGGAGTGAGAAGGGTTGGTGGCTCCGGGGCTCCTAGCGCACTGTAGTCCTTGTGTGGCGCCCTCTGTGCGGAAACAGGACTGGAGCGCTGTTGGAGGTCCTGTTGTTTTGCGCGACAGCAAGGGAACGCAGTCACTGTACTACTGTGCTACCCAAGCTGTGCTGTGCTGCCACTAGCCCCTTTGAAGTCCCTCCAAAAGCCCTGCTGCCCTGCTGTTGCATGACACTTGCATGACACTTGACGCTAACTGAGCAGCTGTTCTTCTCTGTCGAACGCCTGCATCCTCCATCCTCCATCCTCCATTCTTAACATCTACCTTCTATGTGGCTGAGGAGGTGGCGGCCTGCGGCTTGTGGATCTGTGGCTGTGGATTCTGCTGGAGCCAAGCACCGAAGGCTCCTTGCGGAGAGGGGAGGTGTCTCTTTAAATCCTTGACAACTGCCTCCTTCCTCGCCCCCTGCTTCCTTGGATTTCCTGGGCCTCACCAGCTTGTCAGCTTTTCATCAGCCTCTCATCAGCCTTTGCCTGGGCGCATAGTGTCACGGCTGAGGTTGCGGACAAGGCTGAGGTCTTCCCTGGTTGTTCGTTGGCCTGCTGCTGGGGGTCGATTGGAGGGCTGTGTGGGAGAGGGAGTGCAGTGTGATCGGCTGTCAGCATCCCCCAGTGCCCCCCAGCACTATCAGCATTCTGGTACTGCGGCAGGTCTTCTCCAGGTGCAAGGAAGATTGCAGGGGGTGCGTGTCTCAACAGTTTTGGAGTTTCAGTAACTGGATCACTGGCAGTCCTTCTCACTCCTATCGGCTTCCATCAGCTCAGCCCCCACCCGGACCCCTTATCTGTACAGTTCATTTGAATTCCTCTTACCTTGCGTGTCAAACCAAACACGGATTACAGGGTCATGAGATCAGGCCGAGTAAGGAGGTCTCCTTCAAAATCAAAATCAAAGGCAAATTCCAAACAAAAACAAAAACAAGGTATTGCAAAAGTGAGGTCAGATGAGCCAAGTGGCCCACGACTGGGGTCAGTATCTATCAGAAAACGTACAACAAGCACAGAAAGCACCCCAGTCACGGGGATTGCCAGGTCCTGCTCCGGCACAAACTCACCCATTAAAAGCGACGAAACCAATGTAAAGTCACAAACGGGAGAATTAACTCTTGATCAACCAGCTAACCTGACGCATTCACAAGGAACACAAGGGGGACAAGGGGTCTGTGTTCTTATAAGTCCTGATGGGGCCCCTCAAAGGAAAATACCCTGCACTATCCAACCCAAAATTTATACAAAGTTCACGTTTCTGAAAGATCCGGGGACAGCAATTTACTCAAAAGCGCGAATGTAAAAGGGTTGCAATCGCCTTTTCAGCCAGAGAAGTTCGGTTCAACTCACCAGCCAACTAATCAGTCAACCAATCAGTCAACCAATCAATCAGTTGACCAAGCTTCTTTTGTTTCACCGACCACGTTACCTGAACCTCAACCTTTATTTTACCAATCTACTAAACAAGTCGAAAATCAAGCTAAAATCGACCAAAGGAACACACCTACAACTATAACAGATGGCCAGAATTCTCCAAAAAGTACTGCTGGCATTAGGGCAGCTGATAATGTCTTTGAAGAGGTTTCAGGGGCTCCAGTTGGAATTGATACATTAGGGGGCATGCCCCAGAACCAGCTTATAGAACAATTGGGAATGGCTCACCCGCTGTCCCCAAAAAATTGTTCTCCATTCCAACAGCATAAATCACAATCAGGGGCACTAAGTGTATCTGAACACCCGGTGGGGCCCAATAGCCCCTCGGCCAGCAAACCAGCAACTCGTTATACAATGTCTCCCTATGCAGACTCTCATATATCAAGCCCGGATTTGTCTTTCCTGGCCTCTCAGGAATGGGAGGAGCTTGTCGCCTCATATAATTTAAAACCTGTTCAAAATAACACATTTCATGACCCGATTAATACATCATTGCAGGAAAGAAGTAACCGCAGTACTTTAACACCTACTGAATCAATCTGGGGGCAATTCTAAACTCAATGCAATATTCAACCACAGCTTTACAATATCAATCACATAAAATGGACTTACAGATTACGGTTCTTCAGACACTGGCTGATTTTACGTCAGGGATCGATAAAAAACTTTCAGAGCTCAATAACCTAATCAGGCGGGGACAAGAAGCGCTGCACGGAAGCCAAACCATCCACTATGAATGCACCTGTGCCCCAATAATTGACAAGCTCACAACACTACCGACTATGTTAGGGGATATTCTGTCAGAAATAAAAGGCAGTGTTACATCGTCCCTCACATCCACAGATGGCCAGTATAAGGAAGGGTCAGCCTCGCCTGAACTTCAAAAAATCGAACCTATAGGAACTAGCTCTTCTAATATTGTTGTAGCTAATGATGCAATGCCAACCACGGCCCTAATAAAAACGGGTCCTTTAAACAAAAATCCTACACCCCGGAAAGTTCGCAATAAACAAAAAAGGAAGGGTCGCAATCAATGTTCCCCCTAATTTTTTTCCTCTATGTGCGGCAGTGTAAGGTCTCTGTGCACTGCAACCAAGGCTAAGTGCGCCGGAAACCAGACCACTCGTGTGCGCTGCAATTAACATGAATACCCCAGCCCTGCCAAGTAGTACGCATTAGGCGTGGTCCACAACACCGCACTAAAATGCATTAATCACTCATTTTTAGCACATTGACAATGCCTGTGTAATAGGAGTCAGTGACCGCGAGTGTTGGAGCTGAATTTACAGCAGTGCGGCAAGTGTTGGCCATACGGTGCTATAGGCGGCACACCGGAGAATTGAACGAGGTGCTTCCTGCTTGCATCATTGTTTCAAGTAAGCATTTTACGTACTGTCCGATTACGCAGCTCTGATGTCGTGAGGCCGAGCGTGGGAAGCGCTGAACTGCGCATGTCTTCCTTGGAGAGGGTTCCTGGTAAACGCTGCACGCACTCACAGGTAAAAGCATGTGATTTGCACACGAGCCCCCAGTAGCCCTGTCTGGCATCAGTCACTGACAGGTGTGCGTTGGTGCATGAACCCCGAGGATCCCTGGTCCAACGTGAGAAGAGGGGAGGGCGCGGCTCGCGCCCACAGGCCGTGCACCGGCAGCAGCTCAGGTGTGAACAGGTAACCTCGGAAAGCAGGCTTCCACCTGTGAGGGGCCAATGTAAGGGCTCTTGCATGCACAGGAATGATGAGGAAAATGCAGGTTTGTAAAGAAAGGTTCTACTTTAAATACAACAATATGTGCATGCACAGGAATGCTGAGGGGATCTGCAGATTTGTAAAGCGTTGTACTTTAAATACAACAATATGTGCATGCACAAGAGATACCAGGGAGCTGAACGTCGGGGTTCGTCTATGCACAGTGACATAATGCCATAGCAGACCATGGAAGGGGATACATGGCAGAACTGAAGAATTGCATGTGCGCAGCTGGTTTGTTGCTGTGTGTCTTCTTTATGCTGAAGGCCCAGAGCTGCCCTGCTCAGCGATGCTGCATGTGACTCCTCACTTGTAGTGCGGAGGTCCCCGTTGCCAGCGATTGACGATCCACCTACCTACTCAAATTCTCCCTTTTAGGTCTGGTGTTAGCCAAGACCTTTTGATTTTATTAAAATATGTATCACATACTTACATATAGGGGTTTTCAGCCACCTCTCAATCCATTGGTCTATTGTTGTCATCAACATTTTGCTTTTGCCCACTACAGCATACAACATTGAGCAGTGGGTCAGTCACTGGTTAACATTACTTTGAGTGACTGCATTTTGCTCTTTCACAAGGAGCACATCCACACACAAGCGAGTTCCCTTCAGTGCCAGTGTTCTTACTTTATGATTACTTTAGTGTTGCCTTTGTGTTTGGAGCCTCGTGTGATAGCAGGACGCTTCTGATGCACATTCCATCTTTATTAGATCCCATCTCCTGCCATTGCTGTTCCAAATTACCTTTAGGAGTGTTTTGCTTTTCTGACTGTTGCTAGTTTACAGCCTACCAGATCAAATTGTGTCCATTTGAAACTGTTCTGTCTTGTTATCCTCTTTTTCCTTTTTTCCTCTTTCTTTTCTACTCTGTCTTTTTACTTTTTTCTTTTTGTTGCCTTCTTTCATTATTTTTTCCCTTTCCTTCTCTTTTCTTCTCTTTCCTACTCTTTACTTCTCTTACATTGTTTCTTTACTTTCTTTCCCTTTTTCATCTTTCCTTCTCTTTCCTCCTTCCTCCTCTTACATTTTTTCCTTTTTCTTTCTTTCTCTCATTCCTTTTCTTTCTTTTTCCCTTTCCTTCTTTCTCGTGTCCTACTTTCTCGCTTTCCTACTTTCTCACTTTCCTTTTTCGCTTTGCTTTTTCACACTTTCTCTTTCTCTCTTGCTGTCTTTCTGAAAGGTAAGAGTCTTGCAGCCAATGCCAGACTGATTGACTTTTTAGGTCTGCATTAACCAGAAAACTGATCCAGCGGCTTACCAGCAACAGGTACTCTAATACCATATACTCACCTGGGCCCATAAACACACATACACACTACCTGGTAATAAACCGCTGGGGTCAATTGTTTGATTCTTTATCATTCAAGATTAGTCACTTCTTATTCTGCATTGGCCAGGACCTTTTGATTCTACTAAAATGATGTGTATAATATAGTTACTTTTAGTGGTTTTAGCCAGACTATATCCATTAGTCCGTTACTGTGATATTCACATTTTCTTCCACCTGCTCCGGCATGTATTAAGGGGCAATGTATCAGCCCGCTTCAGCCATTGGTTGAATTCACTATGAGTTGTGGCATGCTGCCCTTTCACAAGGAACACATCAACACACAAAGTAGTTCCCCTCAGTGCCAGTGAGTACTATGCAAATGTGTAGTTTTATTTTAGACCCAAAAATATTTTTTGCCTGGAGATTGAGGCGGGCTTGGCATATTTACAAACAACAAAGCTTTGCAAAAACCATGACAGAACCAGAAGTGCGAGAAGGCTGGCTGCCAACGCCATACCTAATGGCTTTGCCAATGCTTGTTTATAAACTGTCCTCCCAGGACAGCTATAGCCCTCAGTCGTTCATTCGCTTGCAAGGCACTCACCAAGACTTCAATCCTGCCACTAGTATCGGTGGAAAGAGGAAAGGTGTGTTTATCCTGCTTAAGTCCTTGCAACCGAGTGAGTGTCACTGCTGCATACTTTTTAAAACCACAATATTAGCCAGTCGTAAATTTGTAAAGAATCGAGTGCCAGGGCCCAAGGGATTTCACAGGACACCAGTACTGCTTGCACCACCCAGAGCCACAGACAGTGCTGCCAAATGCCAGTGTCATCGATACCTACTACCATCACACACCAATAATTCCGACGATTCAATCTCATCCAATAAAAATGCAAGGTCGCCGAGGCCGTGAGAATGGTCTGGATGCCCCGATATCTTTCTTTTCTTTTTTTTATGTACATTGATTCGTTACATACTGTTGCTGATGTGCTCTGTTACAAAAATAGACAGAGAGCTCCATCATATGCTGGCCTGCCAAAAATAAGTGCAGGTGCTGAGCACTGGCAAACAATCGCACAAATTAAGCACTGATATTATTAGCCCCTCACCCCTGTCCTTGTTACATACGAAGAGCTCCACCTGTTTTGAGCACTTCTTATGTTATCCAGAAGCTACAGACCCGGGAAATGCAAACGTCTCATTTGTTAGAAGGAGTTCAGTCCTGAAAGTGGCGTCATTGTCAGGTGGGCGCATCTGGAGGAATGATTTGTAGAAAACAGTAAATGCGCTTGAAACTTTTAGCCAAACTTGTTACGTCCAAGTTTAGCCCGATCTCACCCCCAAACTGCCCTTCTCTGGAAATGAGACTAAAGATCTGGACTGCTCATCCAATACATATCGGACTGCCACTTTAACCTCTCAGCACTCTCACAGACCTCACCTCACGTAAACTGCCCCATGGCCTGGATACAGACAGCGTTAAACTGCCCTCAGTGCTGCAGAATTGTCCTGTACACTCTTAAACCTGACCGCAATTTTAACAGTTTTATGCCATATGTGCGATGTATCATTGCACCTTGTAAAGCGCTCTGAAGTCCAGTGCCAAGGTCATGATCGCGCTACATCAATAACTAAAGTAAATAAAAACTTAAGAGCATTCATAGACGGAGATGGAGGACAAAACGAGTTCGGCCTGGGTGTGAGACCGTCGGGTGGGCTTTTGTTGGCTAGTCATATTTACAGGAGGCTCCACCCCTTCCCATGGCCTTATACTGTGCACCATTATTGAGCCCTGGGTTGTCAATTGTTGCAAAGGCTTATAAAGAATGTTGTTCTATCTTGGCATGGGTGGAAAATTGAACATCTTCCAGCTACTGGTGATAACAGCACAGGTGCACGAATTCAGAGGTATAAAAAAGATTGCAAAGTCATGTGTAATCTGCCAATGTCATCTTGTTTTGTAAATCCTGTACATCACTGTCTATAATCGGGGCTACTGGAAGTATGCGGTTCTGTGTCTGCAGCGTTTACCGCATAACAATAGATTTATCGCACTTATCACATAATCATCCGTCTGCTGAAATAGATTCAAGAAAAACTGTTTGTAATTTAAGCAGGTCAAAAGATACCGGAAAAAACCCTCGCGTGGTGCTACCCACTGTCGGACCCTGTGGAAAGGTTAGCTGGCCAGTTTCCAGTTGCAACTGCTTGTATACTTTAGTGTATTCCGGTGCTCAACTGCTACTAGGAAGTGAAACATTTGCTGAGACAGCGCTGTGATTTAAAGTAAACTAGTGAGACAATAAGACATGAAATATACCGCATTATTGGCCTTTACTTGAGGCACAATTTAGTCAACTCTGCCGCACAATCTGATCCTTCATTGCTGCATTAACATGAATTCTATTTCAAAGGCACACAATCGACCCCGCAGCTGTGCGCTATTAAAAAAAGAAATGCAAAGACTTGTGTTTTCAGAATCTGAAAGCACACGTCGTGTTTGAGACTCTGCATTCCTTTTCCTAATAGTGCATGGCTGCGGGGCTGATTGTGGGCCTTTGAGATTGTATTCATGTTAATTGCAGCGCCCGTGTGCGCTGCAATTAACATGAATTCCATTTCAAAGGCACACAATCAACCTCGCAGCCGTGCACTATTAGGAAAAGGAATGCAGAGTCTCAAACACGACGTGTGCTTTCAGATTCTGAAAGCACACGTCGTGCTTTAGATTTGCTGCATTCCTTTTCCTAGTAGTGCGGGCTGATTGTGGGCATTTGTAAAAGTATTCATGTTAATTGCAGTGCATGACGGCACTGCGATTAACACGAATACTTTAACAAAAGCCCACAATCTGCCCCGCAGACTCGCACTATTAAGAAAATAAATGGAGCAAGTGCCAGAGCCACTTGTTGTTGAACGCCCTAGCGGGATGTGGTGTGTGCGCGCTAATTATGAGACACTGCGCGCTCGGGATGACTTCAGTGCGCGCGCGCACAAGCGCGCACGTTATAGGGAACAGTGGTCGCAATAAGAAGCAACTATCTCTTGCTTTGAATAGACTAAGCAAATCACCTGTCAGTGTAGTTGAACCAGACCCCGACTTTGATGAAACCAGGACTAGCTTATGCTCTGCTTTGCCTGGCAGATCGGACAACTCACTCGTAGAGCCCTCTTCAAAAATGGCCGCCACTTTGGGGTCATCACCGAGGCCAGTAAGAAGGACCACTCCAACAGAGAATGTGAGGCAGGAGCCAATATTAAGAGCAAAAGATCCAGCAAGAAGGAACATCCCAACAACAAACGAGAGGCAGGAATCAATATCAATAGCAATAAATCCAGCAACTTTAAAATATAATAAGGAAGATCAATTACAGGGCGCACCACCCAACGAAGTTCACTTGTTAAAAAGAGAGGATCAACAAAAATTATTGACTGGTGGCATTGTAAATCAAGGCCGTCCATTCAACAAAATTAAGCTTTCAACTACTCTCCCGTCGAGCTCTCGTAAATCCGTAAATCAAGGAGAAGAACCAAACAACCCTTTGCAAATAGGGCCTTGCCTACAGGATGGAATCCCTACTTACAGACCTAAGGAAACCTCTATTGAAGAAGTGGTTAGCATTACTCTCATTCCTGAATATGAATCGCGTGGAAGAGATGACATATTAAATAGAGGGAATGTTCTACGACTCTTAAATTCCATCCCGTGCCTTGGAAATATAAGCTCATCGGACCTGCTTTCTATAGAATTCCTTCCAAATAATAACTACTTGGGCCCAGAGGTGACAAGGACACGATGGAGCACAAGTGAAATTGCGAATAAAATCAAGGAAGAGGAAAGCACGCTCAAACACTGGGGTATAAAAATGGGAGTTGAATTGAAATCTCCTTATCCAACTCCATTTCTAAAAACTCGATTCACCGTCCCAGACAAAATTACCACCTCAGTCCTAAGAGGGGCAAGAAGTAGAACCCCTGGCGAACTTACTGCTTGCACAGAGGATTCTAATTCAGGTAGAAGCGTAGGGCACTTAATTCCAAATTTGAAACCGGGACCTGAAGGACGGCTGCAAATATCTCGCACAATATTAACAGACCGTTCAAACTGACAAGAGTGTGACACTCCACTGACAGCACCACCCGCGCAAGGTCAAATTAAGCTTTGCATCTGGAACATTAACGGCTTGGCAGCCAAACTGGTCGATCATGAGGTAGTTAATTACCTGAAAACATTCGATCTAATACTTCTCCAGGAAACCTGGGAAGATAATGCCAAGGAACTTCAAGGATACTCCTCCTACTTCGTTCCGGCAACAAAGGTTTCAAACTTTGGTCGCCGCTCAGGGGGACTAATGATGTTGGCTTCAATAATCACAATGGGCTCAATAAAGCCCATAGAGGTAAAAATGTCACCACCCAATGCAGTCCAAGCAATACAGACAAAGCTTAAATTCAATAACACGACACAAGAAGTTATAATAATTAACATCTACGTGCACCCTAATGGAAAACAAAAAGCCGTAAAGGAGTTGTCAAACGAAATAAAACGGATTATGGATGAGCAAGACATCGATCACATAGTTGTTGCTGGTGATTTCAATCTACACCTTCTTGGGTCAAGCCAAGACGACGGCCCAGTGCACGAACTTACATCACTCTGGGGGATACCAAATCAAGGCCAAGCAAATATTGGCAAACCTTCAAGATGGGCCAAATATTTGCTACAAGAACTAGAACATTTAAATTTGAGAGCACTGAATGGCCGTTTCTTGGAGGACAACCCACCAGCTGCTACTTTTCACTCCTCAAAAACATCTTCCTACTTAGATTACACGTTTGTAACACTAGCCATGTTCGAAAAAATAGCAACTTTTAAAATAGGTGATAATGTTCAGAGTGATCACCTCCCACAGGAAGTACTGCTGAAAGCAAGGCCAGTTGTTATATTAGATACCTGGAACCCGACTGAAAGCGAAGAAGTTTCTAACCTAAAGCGCCTAAGGTGCAATGTCAACAATATTGAAGCTTTATCAGCCTCTGCTAAGACCATATTCGAGAAAGAAAAAGAAACTGGCACCACAATTGTAACAGCCTGGGAAAACTTTATTAAGACATTTAGTGGCAATTCTGCGATGAGGACTGGGTCAATATCAAGAAAATCAGAAGACATATCAATAAAAGCGAACTCCAGTCCGGAAACTAAGAGCCTCAAACGGATCATAAACCAAACCCTTCGACAACTGCGAAAAACACCAGGGAATTTGGAGTTGCAGTCGACTCTTCGACAAATGAAGGCACAATTGAGAAGGAGGAAGTGGCGTAAAATAAGGCAAAAGAATGACGAAACATGGGCTAAACTACTGCATGACGCCAAGCAACAGAACAGCGCTAAGTTTTGGCAAAGAATCCATAAGTTAGATCGACCGGCCCACCCAGGAATCAACTCCAACATAACAGAGGCGGTCTGGGTTGAGTACCTCTTTACCCACTTTAACAACATGGAAGGGGATTTCAATAAGGGTTCGGGCATTGCTGCACCTGAAATTAAATCCCCTACTAAAGGGAAAACAGTACTAAATTGCATATCCAAAGTTCATCAGGTCAGCAGCATTAACATCGTAAAGCAACGAGGGACTCTGTCGGATGGTAAATTAAACCTCTTAGACTACACTGAAGAGGAAGGATATGCTCCCACAGAAAAACAGATAAAAGGTCTAATAATCAAGAGTAGAGATATGGGAGCACCCGGCCCTAACGGGATCCCCCGATACTATACAAACATGACGCCTGGCTTTTGGAGTAAGGCTCTACTATCAGTCTTCAAGGGCTTAAACACCGGAGTCATCATTCCAGACTCTTGGAAGGGATCTATCATTAGTCCAATCTTTAAACAAGGCAAAAGGAACGACCCAAACAATTATCGATTGATCGCCCTCCTCGATGTCGATGCCAAATACTACGCTGGAACACTCTTGGAAGAGTTAACATCTTGGGCCTCAGATAATTCTATTATTCCAATTAATCAAACTGGGTTTTGTAGTGGCCAAGGAACTACAACTAACATATTGGCTCTCACGTTGCTAATGGATGCAGCCAAAGTATCGAAAACACTCTCTTCTTGTGTTTTATTGACTACACAGCTGCCTTCGACCATGTCGATAGGTCCAAACTTTGGGGAAAACTGGAAAAATGGGGCATACCAACCACACTTTTGGATCGGCTAAAACAGTTGCATACAGAGACATGGATCAGGGTCAAACTAGGTGCAGGGCTACACATCTCAAAACGAATTATGACCTCGAAAGGCCTTAAGCAGGGGTGTGTCCTTGCCCCGTTCCTTTTAATCTCTTTCTGGCCGACTTGCCTGGGGAGCTGGACAGCTGTGTATCCCATGCTCCAAACCTGGGGAATAAGCTAATGTCAAACCTGTTATATGCAGATGATTTGGTCTTAATTAGTCGGACACCAATTGGTCTTCAGCATCTATTAAACACAACATGCAGCTTTTCGAACCGGAACTCCCTCAAAATAAATTTTAAGAAGTCCAAAATTATGGCAGTCAATTACCATAAAAAGAAGATCAACAGCTGGTTCCTTGATGGCCAACGTTTGGAACAAGTACAAAGCTATAAATACTTGGGAATATTAATGGATCACACAAGCTCATTTAAACGTCATCTAGAGTCCATGCGAAGAAAGGGGACTATGACTTACCTATCACTGAAGTCATTGAAGAGACGCCTTCCTGACCTTACGCTTGGTCCATTTTTACAGGTCCTGAGGGCCAAACTGCTGCCTACATTGACATATGGGAGTGAGGCTCTAAAAGGCAAAGATGCAGCAGCTTTAGACGTTATAATAGCCAACTCTTACAGAGCAATTTTCCATCTCCCAAAATATGTCTCTCCGGCTCAAATCCGGTTAGAATTTGGGATCCAAAGACAAACGTTAGAAAGAAGGAGCTCCTATGTTAAAAGTTGGCATAAAATCCGAAGCGCCGTGGCAGGGTCGCTAAACTTCCATCTTTGGAAAGCCTTGCAAAATCAGGAAATATGCCCAGCCAGGGATTATTTGCTTGACTCAATTGAGACACTGGGCCTGTCCGATCTCTGGGCCGTACCAACGGATCATCTTTCCTTTAAAAAGCAGTAAGAAAAACAACATCCACGCTATCTGTCTTAGAAGACAAAGCAATTCTCACTAAAAAGGCACACGGCTGGATAGTGCTCAGTGACTATGTAGGGCCAAAACCCCAAGCCTACTTGAGTGCCGGAATGAAGATAAGCAGGAAGGAAAACTTTCTAAGGCTGCGCATGGGGGTAATTGCGATCAAACCTCATCTTCCCCCATGGGAAAGGGATGGCGGAACTCCGATCTGTCGACTATGTGGAAATGGAAAGGAAGATATTACTCATGTTATTTGCAACTGTTCTAACCTAAAGGACATAAGATGTATTTTGTTACGTCCCTTTTTTAGGTATTACGGCATCCGGACCTGTAGGCAGGCAGTGAAGCTCTGCTTCAATCCTACTGACGTTCAGCTTAACTGTCGGCTAACAAAATTTTTTGAAAGGGTAACTAAGAAACTTCAAACTCTGTTGCCAACAGGAACATGCTAAAAAACTTTTAAGAGTCTACTCTGTTTTAGTCCTACTTGCACTTCACTTACCCAAATTCTAAATTGGACAATGGACCTCGTTAAGCTGAGCATTTGTTCTAAGAAATTGTGGTCGTCACTGCTAGCCAGTATTTTATGAGACGTAAGAGTCTATGAGAATCTTTTTAAAATAGTTAACACCACATTAAGTGTTTTTAATTGTTTTTAACTGTATCTATTTGTGTACAAGGGGAATTTTTTGTTATGTATTTGCAAAGATTTTAACTAATCAAGCAAAAATAAATAAACTCCTCCATTTAGCGAGTCCTTAATAGCGATTCGGTAAAAATCGCTATTAAGGACTCGCTAAATTGAAGTTACCTACATCTGGCCCTATGTATGATAATTATTTCGTGGGTTCCAGTGAATGCCGAGATACATATAAAATTTTAGGAGGATGGGGATTTAAAGGAGGAAAAGATCCAATATTTCCTGGGATCTATTATATATGTGGAAGTAGAGCTTACCACTGGTATGGGTCATGTTATTTAGGTCTGGTCTTTCCAAAGATTTTTCATGTGGAGAGAGGAGAAAAAGGAATACATGAGATAGGTTAAACATTAACACGTAGAAGGAGGGAAAGTTTTTCAGAGATAGTAGGTGACATTTTTGGAGCATTGATACCAGCAGTGGGTATATCTTTGAATGCATTTAAGATTTGGAAACTGTCCACAGTAGTAGATTGTTTATCAACGAATACTGCTGGAGGGTTCTTGATGGTAAATACCGAAATGGTTGCCAGAGGGCTATGGTGATGCAATATCGGCTTGCCCTTGACATTCTTTTGGCAAAAGAGGGTGAAGTCTGTGGAATGTTGAAAGTCCAACATTGTTGCACTTACATTCCAGATAAAAGTGAAAATATACAGAAGTATATAAAGAATATTACTGATTTGCACAAAGAAATTTCTCCACTGGAGGTTGAAGGTGCCTGGGAGAAACTTGGTAAGAGTTTTTCCTCAATACAGAAATGGTTTACAGAAATAGGTGGTTCTCTTATTGGGAAAATACTAATATCAGTAACAGTGGTAATAATGGTAATGTTGTCAGCAAAGTTAGCATATGTGTGTATTAAAAAGAGAAAAACACAAAATAGAATAAAAAGAGAAAATGAGAAAAATAAAGAAAGAGAACGAGAAATGGGAGAAATAGAATTGGAAGAACTGAAAGAGAACATATACAAAAGATCAAAAAGACAAGATGAGAAAAACACTGGACAAGAAACATTTATCTGAAAATTGAGTTACATGGTTTTTGTGGTGATATTAAAAATCACCAAAGGGGGGAGTTGATGGAGCAAGGTAAATGAAATAATTTTGAAACCCCCTTAATAAGAATAATAAATTAACGGTACTAATTGTTTGATGAAATAACCAACAAAATGCACCTTTAATAAACATTTACATAAATGGTAACTGCCATTTTTGTGCAAAAATCTAATTTATTTACCATTGTGTAGTATTATAATATTAAAACTGTGATTTGCGTACTAATCAGAGTAAAATCAGAGTAAAATTGCATGATTTGTGCTGTGTAGTAAAAATTGTAATGTGGCAAAGAATGCGGATGGTAAGTAAAATGGCTTTAAATGTCGCTTCTGCTAGGTAACACCTAACACGGGTTCTTAGAATGACGGGTGGTAAACAGAAAGGCTTATTTTCTTTGTTTTAATTATGATTGTGTTTGTTTTTATGTTAATCCGTTTGGGCCTGTTAGGCCAGGCTGCGAAAATGGCTGCCGGCATAGATGAGGTCATACCAGAAACCAAAGATGGCCTCTAAGCGAAAGGAATAATGGAGCTGAACCATGGCCTGTACACGGAGTGAGAAAAGTCAAGGACGGTGTAACCTATTATGAGGAGAGTGCCAAGAAAGACTCAGCACGTATCCGTGAGAAAGGGGAGAAGGAAGTATTGAGAAACAAGGAACTGACCAAAAAGTGACCATCAAAATCGCAACAATATGAATAGACAAGTTGGACTGCTTTTACCCAAAGGACAGGGGAAACAGTGAACTCTTAACCATCCCCGAAACCAGTTTGAACAAGGAAGGCGATGAGACAGTCTTCGCCACCCCTCAAATGGACCAATTAGCATGATTCCTGCCCCCAAACATTGCAACTTTTTGTGTAGTAAGCCAGAAGTAGGGAATAAGAAGGACTGCTCTTATATGGGAGGAGTCGATGCTGTTATTATTGCAAATGCCGATGCTGATGTTAATGCGGATGCTGCCATTGACTTCGAACCTGACTGGGGAAGGAACAAGACCGTTGCGGGAAATCTGTATGGGAGGTCCCGTCGAGGAGGCCATCTAGAGGGACAGTCAGTCAGTTTGGGAGTCCATTCTGTGATTTACGGTTTATCTTCTTTTGGTGAACTATTCCTATCTGCATCTAAATAGGTAATGCATAATTTCGATTTCTTTACAGAATTTCCTATATAAATTTTAAGAA
Source organism: Calotriton arnoldi (assembly GCA_963921515.1). Lineage (NCBI taxonomy): Eukaryota > Metazoa > Chordata > Amphibia > Caudata > Salamandridae > Calotriton > Calotriton arnoldi. The sequence continues at coordinate 68,124 of CAWUFW010007308.1, read as the reverse complement.
TGTATTAAGGTGATTAATAAACTAAGAATCTCACTCATGCAAATTTGAATTTAGATAAAAATGTATTTCTAATTAACTTTGAGTCTGTGGTTCTTTAGTTCAATAATAAATTTGACATTTACTAGGGTTTTAAATGATTGAGCTGGTCTCGATCACCATCAACTTATTCTACTAGTTGGTCCATCGACCAAAGAGCGGAGTACCTTGATGTTTTAGAACCGACAGGATTAAAAACTGAATGTATATGATGTTTAAGGTAATAATCTGTCAAATTTAATAAGGTATTCCGTTCCTCCAGCAATTAGTTTTTCTCCTTAGCGTATGTGGGTGTGATCCAGGGAACGACTGAGTGTATGATATGCGGTGTTATGGGCCCCACCGTCATATGGTATAGTGGATGTGAATGATTTCACCTGGATTTCATGTCCAAAGGAGAAGAATTTATATTAGCCGCACTGGATCACTAGCACCAACATACTCTGATGAAGAATATTAGTGTGGATTACAGTATCAAATGATGCAGATATATCGGGCAAAATAAGTGTAGCACCCTTCATCCAAGGTGAACATAATAACCTCAGTTATTTCAAGTAAAGACATCTCAAAACTCTGCTGCAGAAGATTGAATGAGTGTGATGAGGGAGGTTATTCTCCAAGTAACTGGATAAGTTAAATTAATTAACCAGCTTTTCCAGCATTTTAGCATAGGCCGGGAGGAGTGAGATAGGATGGAAATTAGACAGGACTGTTGAGTCTTCTGATTGTTTCTTCAACAAAGGAAGTCCTTTATCTCTTTTCCATCTGGGAGGCTTGACAGCAGGTTCCATACACCTATTAATTAAACCTGGGCGGAGTTCGCGGAGTTGCACTATGCGGAACACCACGAAGTACAAAAAAAACTCTGTCGCACTACGCAGAGCTCCGCGAGCGGCGGAGTATAATAGAAAAATGCTGTTCGCGGTGATTGCACACTGCCGGATGCTTGTCCGCACTGTGCAATCATTGCGAACGGCACCATGCACAGCGCAAGCTTTACTTTTCTGTCGCTCGAGTAGATTTTTACTCGAGCAGCAGCTTTCTCAACGCGAACGGGCAGTTTCTCAACGCGAGCGGTCGCGAGCATACGGGACCACTCGCAATGAGAAACCTGACACCCCGCGTTGAGAAATCTTGCTGGGATGTTGATTTTCCACGCTCGCGCTCGCCAACTTGATGTTGACGATCGCGAACAAGGAAAAATCTCGCCGGGAGGTTGATTTTCCTCACTCGCGGTCGCCAAATTGACGAACGCAAGCGAGGAAAAAAACTCCGCTCCGCAACGCAAAACAGAGTTTTTCGGATCTCTGCGATCTCCGCGTAACGCAAAGTGCAGAAAACTCCGCAAACTCCACGAGCGGAGTTCACCGCCTATGGTTACTATTAACCAGCTTTGGAAGAAAAGGCATTATAAGTTATGCTGATGAGGCCAGAAAGGCAGGAGGGCAGGGATCACTGGGAGAACCCGAATTACATTATCGGAGGGCCCAGTCCATCTTGATAGAAGAGAAAGGTCCAAATTTGCCCAAGGTACCTCCAGGCACCAGAGCTGACTCCTGTGTCATGCCTGATACAGAAATCAAATTGGACTATGAGGCCAGCACTAGACCGACGTGTCTTTTCACTAACTTTTCACAAAGATCCATTGAGACCTGTATGCTCTGCGTTTTGGCCTTAGGATTCCTATACTGTGTAATTTTAAAAATCTCCCTAAATGAGTGCTCAGTCCTACTGATTTGAGAAGTATAGAAAGTGCATTCCTTATTTTCCAAAATATGTCTATCCAAGGAAAGTTGAAAGTTGACATTTATTTGCATAAGTTAATTAAAACCATTGCTTTACAATAAAATAACATTTAAAAAGGAACCATTGTTCATGAAAATTAAAAGTTCAGATAAGGTGCAATTGTTTTGTGCCATCATATGACTCAGGGCAGTTGTCGCTCTTGTTTCACTGTGACCAGCCCCGTGGGGGAGTGTCATCCATCTGGCTCTACGATTTTCCAGATCTTGTTTCCTTTTCGTTCTCCTCGTGGGTACTAGTTCTCTTGTAAAGTACTTGTGCTTTGCAACTTTATGGAAAATTATAACAGATTTTTGTTTGCTATGGTGCAAATATTATGTGCCGTCATGCAACCCAGGGGCTTATTCTCATATTTACTTTTGACCGTTGCTCTGCTTCCGGCCCCGGTGGAGGATGACACCCGTCTGGCTCATCGATTGTCCAAATCTTCCTTAATTTTTGTTCTCCTCAGACACCGCATTTACTGTAGTTGGCCCTAGTTCATTTATAAAGTGCTTGTGCGTGTGCATTGCAATTTTATGACAATTTAGCACAGACTTCTATTTAGGTTAAACGGTTGGAGGTCTTTGGTCTCAATTGCTGCATCCAAGGCAGGGTCTGCAACCTTTTCAGGGTCCTTACTTTTTTGTTTGTTTTAAAGTAATCCGGGATCAGCTTCTGGACTTTACGAGGGCGAGGTCTAGGGCCAGTGCGGGGCTGGAGAGCGTCCCTGATGGATTGAGCCAATCTTCTACAGCGGGCCAGGATGTAGGGTTCCTTTTGTGTGAAAAATATTGCTGAGGCCTCAAGACAGGTGCTTGATTTTTCTCGCAGGTATAGTTCCTTAAGAAGAATTCTCCTTTCGTTTACTAAGGCCGGGCAACAGCACAGAAGGTGTAGCCATGATTCTCGTTTGTAGTCAAATAGTCGACATGCTCCTTCTGTATTTTGGTTTGCCCAGGCCCGGCTGAAATCCGCTATTGGCAGTGCTAGCAGGCGCATGTTCATGATCTCTCTTCTAATTTTGGGGTTCAGCGAGGTGGAGAGGTAAGGCTGAGGTTTGATTACCAAATATGAGGCATTCAGCAGGGTCAAGAAAAGTGATGTTTTTAGTGTTTCCTGGACTTGCGAGAACGAGGCTAATTGAACTTGTTTGTTGATGCGCTTTTTATTTATTTCAGTGAAGGCCAGGGCTCTCTTGAGCTGCGTATTCCACGGGGAGCCAGTTTTTGCAAATATGTTTCTGAGGCAGCTCTTTAAAGATTTCTCCGGGGATTTCAGAATTTGAATATAATATTTTAGGAAGCCAGCCTTAAGGCTTAGTGTTAGTTTGACCAATCCGAGCTCCAGTCTGAGTCTCGCCCTAGAGAGATGTTTTGGGAGTTGAAAGATTTTTTTGTAGCCCATGTACTGTGCCCGCTGCAGAGTTTCCGAGCAGGTGCCAAGGAATGCATGATGCCCATAAGAGAGTGCTGGGAGAAGAGAAGCTTGGATGACTCTCTGCTGACGGACCTTTTAGCTTGTTGTTAAGTTTTATTATACCATAGGTTATGGCAGTCGATTTCTTAGTCCGATATTTTTTGTGAGCAGAGGGTTGAACGGATTCTATGAACCAAACCCCCATATACTTGTATTTCTGCACTGCGTTGATAGTCCTGAAGCCTATGGTGCATGTGGTTTGTTTTTGTGCTTTTGTCGTCCAAGTACAAGGATCTTGGTCTTGTCTTGATTGATGATGAGGTGGTTAGTTGTACTGTACACTTGTAGGCTGGTCAAGGCACGTTGCAGACCCACTTTGGTATGATCCATGATGAGAATGTCATCCGCGTATTGAAGAATGTGTAGAGGTCGGTGGCCTAGTCGGGGAGGGGCCAGACAGCTGTTGGAGAGAGCTTTTCCCAGATCCGCTGTATACAGGCTAAAAAGTAGGGGAGCAAGCATGCAGCCTTGTTTCAGACCCCCGGATGTACAGATTTTGGCTGAAAGAGATGTAGGGCCTGTTTTCACCCATACCCAGGGTTCTGAGTAGAGGGACGTCACTGCCATTAGGAGCGAAGATGAAATGCCCCAGTTTGCTAGTTTCTTCCAGAGGGTTTTTCTGTCGACTTTATCAAAAGCTGCAGTTAGATCGACGAAGCAGCATAAAAGTGGAGGTTTATTCAGCTGGGTGGCTTGATGGCAAAGGGCAGATAAAGCCATTATGTTGTCAGTTGTAGCAGCTCCTCCACGAAAGCCTGTATGAAAAAAGGGGAGCAACTAATTTTCTTCTGCCCATAATTCCAGTTTTCCCAGTAGTATTCGGGTGCATGCCTTTGCTTCCAGATCTAACAGAGCTATTAGGCGATAATCCCTTGGATTTAAGAGGTCTTCTTTTTTGTGGATCGGGCATAGTATTGAGCCTCTCCAAGATTCAGGTGTCTTGCCCAATATGTACGTGGAGTTGAATAGCGGGGTTAATAGCACTGCCCAGCCCTTTGGGGAAAATTGAGAGCTCTCTGCAGGGACCCCCTTTGGACCCGGCGCCCCGTTGGCCGTCATCGATTTTATTAGTTTTGCTATTTCCATAGGTGCAATCGGTGCTTGGGATTCTTCTGCTTTCGGTGAAGCAGGGGCCGAGAAGACTGTAGGGTTGCGTGCAAGGAACTGGCTCCTCATGTGGTTCTCCCACTCTGATGCTGGAACTGCGTTTGCTCTTGGAGGCCCAAGGGATTTCAGAGTGTTCACATACTGCCAGAATAGGGCTAATGATCCTTCCTTGAGCATTTTTGAAAACATTTTCCATTCCTCCTCTTGTTGTTCTCATTTCAAGGCCCAGACGTTTATTTTGTGGGCTTTCTGTGCTTCCTTTACAGCCAATAGGTTCCCTGATGTTGGGTTAAGTTTGAGCAGGCGGGTTTTCTTCCTCAAGTTCTTCTGTGTGAGGTTAATACTTCGTTGCAACAGAGGTTTGTTTAGGTGACTGGGTAACTGCTGATTTTGCTTTGGGGGACCCCTGTGATCCTGGAGTGATACTGTCAGGTTTCTGGTCATGAGGTCCCAGTTAGTTAAGAGAAGGTCCCCCATTGATCCTGGAGCTGAAGTCTCTCTTTATCGAGCCATTTGGCTACCTGGAGTGAGTGATAAGGCTTCCACTTGATTCTCCTTACCAAGGTCTTTAATTTGTTTCCTGTAGAGTAGCCTAGCTCCTAGCCTGTGTCAGCTATCTGATGGTTTAAGTTCAGGCTTATGACCAGAGGATTATGATCGCTTTCTGTGCGGGTTACTGTGTCAAAACTCTGGAGAAGATTTGTTAAACTGCTTGATATGAAGATGTAATCAATTATGGAAATTTTCTTAAATGGAATCTGGTCTGCAGATTTTAGACCAAATGCAGTGAGTAGGTCGTTGAATTGGTCTTGTTCGTGACTCATTTGCGTGGCGTTGTAGTGGTGACCCAGGTATTTGGTGTTAAAGTCCCCTACCAACACGATTTCATGTGTGGGATACGATTCAATGGTTGCTTTTATGATCGAGCACAAGGACCCCATAGCTCGTGCTTTTGAAGTTTTGTGGGGGTTCAAATAGCTATTAATGAGGAGCAAGGAAAAGGTCTTCTGGCCGCATTGTAGGCCTTCGATGGATACAGCTTGTACATTCTTGTTGAATGAGTGTGTGAGGAGATCGATACTATGGCTGATTGCTTTACAAAGATCGAGAGGCCCCCCGAAGGTTGCCAGAATAAGCTTGTTTGCATTGCCGGTTGATACTTCGTAGAACCCATAAATTGCTGTGGGGTTTAGTGACCACGTCTCCTGAAGGCAAATGATGTCGCTACTGTTTAAAAAGTTGTGCCCCTGTTTAGAGCGTAGCATTGAGGCCAGCCCTGCCATGTTCCAGGAGATGATGGAAAGTTGATCTTTGGATGCCAGTTTACCAGTCTGAGAGGGCAGAATAGTTAACAACGAAGGGAATTCCATTGTGCTTGGTGACATGATGGAAGTTGCTGCCCCTGGAAGTTGAATTCGGGGTTGTCCCCTCAAGGTTCTGGACTGCGGGTTGCCAGCTGATGATCTGATCCTTTTTGCCACAGTGGACTATTAGTGGGTTAGATGCCAGCGATGAACTTACTAGCCAGTCGTGGGTTGCACCCCAAGCTCCCTTCAGTATGCTTCCTCTGGAAGTGGTTCTGGGGTCCTCAATTAGGAAGTCAGGATATTTCCGTGGCCGAGTGTGCTGTAGCTCAATGCCCCATTATTCGAAAATAGGGGCCTCTTTGAGGATGGCATCTCTGGTTCCTATCGAGTCCCAGTTAGGAATTGTGGATTCGGGTACCCTTGTACTGGGGATATGGGCGAATTTTACCGATTGAAGTTCTGCTGTGGTTAGATGGTTCAAAGATTGTATGTGTTGGAATAGTCTTAAAAGGTTCCCTCTGTTCGAGATATCCTCAGGCCCGCTGGAAGTGTAGTGCGGGATATTAGGCCAGATGAGGCGTTTTTTGCCTTCTTTCGCCCATCACCTATAGTGCAGGGATGTGTAGGTTCTCCTGGTTGCTGGATTGGGAGTACTGGGCTTTCACTTTCTGACGGACCTGCTTGCTTAGAGTCCCTAAGTGCTGAGGTCCTGGATGCTTGATTATAGCTGATCCTCCCGTGTTTATAATGCGGGTGGCTACAACTGTGCTCCTGTATGGTCCATTTCTCAGCTGAAAATATACTGGGTTGGGGTGGACTGGATGTTTGTTCGTTCTCGGTGCAGGGCCCTGTAGGATGGTTCTAGTGTTGTCCCGTAACAAATGATCTTGCACCTGTTCTATATCCCTTGTGTTTTCAACCATGGTATTCTTTAGGCTTCACCGTGAAAATTCAGCTTGAATAGGCATCGCCAATGTGCTGGTGGAAGTGTGAGGCCGTGTGGTGCTGGTATGTGCTCGGTTTGGTGGGGCTGGTCTTTCCGCACTAGAGGAATGGCCGGAAGCCGTGGATTGGGTGGTGCACTGGCACAAGCTGGGGTGGTAGTATTCGCTCCGATTGGTTATTAAGTTTCCTGTACAGGGCTGGTGGGCGGATGGCTTGTCTCCCATGGGTCCTAGCGTGACCGTTGTTTGAGGGGGGTCAGCGGCAAATCACGTAAGTTGTTGTGTTCTGGTTTGTTTGTGTTTGACGTTCTTTGGGTGCTCTGTATGTCTCCTGGTTTGAAAATCTGTTGCTTCTTCTGGTAGCAGGCCCTTGTATCCTGTGTGACTGAGTTATTTGCGTTGAGGTTGTTGCCTGGTTTTAGAATCTTATTGAAGATTTGGAAAAGTTTGGCCGGCTTTTCTTGTTGTTTGGAAGGACCTGTTCTGAGACCTAGGCCCGTTGTCACCAGGTGCCTTTCTTGTAGGTGCAGTTTTTTTAGTTTCTTTTTTGATCTTCTAGAGAGAAGGGGTTCTTCAGAGTAGTGAGAGTTAGGGGCTTGCTGAGTAGAGCTCCCGCGTAACTGTGGTTTTATGTGAGGGCTTAAAGTTGCGTTGTCATGGGCAATTGCAGCCGAGCTTTCACTGCAGCAAGGAGTTACCGACTGTTGTACTGGTTCCCCTGATGGCGTGGGGTTACTAGTTTCCGCAGCTGCGTTATCTTTTTGAGTGTTTGTGATTCTTTACGTTGTCTAGTAGAGCCCACAGGATTTCTAGTAATGAAGACAGTTTGTCCATTAGTTGGGTGCAGGAGCAGAATTGGCCCACTTCTGTCTTATCAAGTTTGTGTTCGATCCTAGTTAGCCTGTTTCCTAGGACCACTAGGCTAGTTGCTATCGACTGAATTAGGTCAATCTGGAGCTCCATTGTTTGTGACTGCCAGAGTAGAGCTTTGGCTATTGTATCCTGTTTATAAAAGGAGTAGTCCTCCTGGTTGGAAGATGCTGGACTTACCGGTCTAGCTTGTCTGCTGCCCCCTTCATGCGACTGGAGCGGCAAGTGAAAGTTAGTGTTTGTAACTTGCGTGATTAGAGGCGTTTGGGCCAAGGATGCTTCCATTTGTGCATCTATTTGAGCTTCTAGAGTTGTTAAAAATTCTTCTGTTAGGGGCCCCTGCTCAGGATCTAATGTGCTCCATCGGATTTGACCCCTTTTGGAGATTGTGTCTCCGGAGTGGCTAAAGGGCTTAGTTGAGTAACAGTTCACTGTGCTGAGTGTCCTGTGTGTATTTGCGCTGTTGTTGTGATGTGGATATTTTTTGCAACCAATCTATGTGGGTCACAATCTTGATGGAGTGTGAGATGGGAGTTTGATCTCCTTAGGTTGCCCTCGTGGACTTGTGCGGCTCAGGGCTCAGTGAAACTGTCCTAATTGGGGCTAGAGAGCGTCTTGGTGTTGTTGCCTTCTCGCCTTTCACAAGGTTGAAACTGTAGTCCTTTATTTGTGAGATTCTTTGGAAGTAGCTTTGAATTTTGCACCATGGGGGATGGAGGGGGAGCGGAGAGGCCAGGAGCGTGACGGATGGTCCTTCCTTTGGTGGACTCTTTCTCTGAAGGCTATAAATTTTCATTGCGGGTTCCGTTGCGGGTTGAATTAGTGGCTGTGTGTAATTAGTACCTGGATGTTCTAGTTAGAGACTGTCCCGCCCCCTTCAACTGCCCCCAGGCTCTCACTCTCGTGGTCCTTCTGCCTCTTTCTGGCCATGCTTCCAGCCGGGCATATCTTTTTGACCATGCTTTGGCCTTGTTACTGAAACGTGCTACAGCGCAGTTGTTATCCCCTAGAGCCTGGTGGTCCCTTATTGGGCCCTTTTGGACTGTTCAGGCTCGGCCGTCTAGGTTGTAGGCAGTCTAAGTTATAAGGACTGGCTACAATGGTTATTCAGTAGTCGGCTAGTCCTGGCGCTGGCTTGCAAAGTGAGATGACAGTGAGAAGAGGGTCAGATGGGGGGAATGTAGTCATGCCCCTCCTCCCCTTTCTGAGTGCTGCGTACAAGATCGGGCTCCAGTGCGCTGTGGTCACCTACCTCAACCTCCTGTGACCTTGCGGCGCTTGAAGCATTTCCTGGGTCCCGTGTCTTTACGCCCTTGAACCGCTGGCCTAGACTTTTCCTGGCATTGCAGAGGCCCCCCTGGGCCCCCTTGGGTGGAGTGTCAGGCCGGATGGAGCCCCCGAGCTAAAGGGCAGGTTAAGTCTGCTCCCCCTCCTACAACAGTGGTGAGGGAGGTGGTGAGGGAGGTTAAAACCTGGGAAGGCAGCTGGGGCAGGCAGAGTGGAGGAGAGTAGTGGCAACAGCAGCAGTAGTGTCATAGCCCAGGGTGAGTGGGGCTCCACAGGCAGACGATTCCTCACCCGGAACTAACCGGATGGCCTCTGCATCTACCTGTGGCACTCTCTCAGTGGCTGCCATCTGATGTCAGTTCCACTAGCGGGTAAAATCAAATAGGCTTTTTCTGGCCGTGGGCTCCTGGGTGGTGCACAACTGTGGTTTGCCAGTGCCCGCAGTCGTCGATGGGGTGCCGCAGGCCAGATACATAAACTAGAAAAAGCTGCGGGCTGATCGTAGTGCCGAGCTGGAGCTCCTGCGGCTCCATGGCTCTGCAGCTCCTGCGGCTCTTGCGGCCCGTCCTCCTCCTCACGTCGTGCTACGTGCTATGTGCTACGTCTTCCATTCAGTCTATCCAAGGAATCTCCAGTAGGAGGCATATCTGTTGGAACTGATGAATCACCAGATGGAATACTACTGAAGAAAGCAGATTGCGATTTGAACTGTCTGCATGAAAAATGGATGTTCCCTGAATTTAAACTGCCCTCAGCGACAAAAGGTGAGTGTCTGCCCAGGAACAATTTGGAGTCACAAGCCAATTTAATTGGGGATTCTTGGTTCCTCCCTTGCTGATTCAGATAGCAATGTGCAACTTGATTGCCTTTACAAACAATCAAACTCCTCATCTCCAACTGGCGCAGAAAAAACGAAACTGCTTACAGAACTGCAATCAGTTCTCACCAGTTAGAAGAGTGAAGCCTGTCTTCCTGAGACCATTGCCCCATTCATTCCCAGACCTCTGAGGTTGCACCCATCCCCATAGACTTGGATCTATCATCAACTGGAGTGGAAGGGGAATATGAAAGGGAACTCCCTTCTCAAGGTATAGAGTATGCAACCACCAACGGGGATTCTGAGCTATCTCGGAATTTCTATCTCATAATTCTTGAAGCTGGATCCCAATGACTCAAGAGATGATTCACTAGGGGCTTCAGGTGGAATCAAGAGCATGGGACTACTGCTGTCATTGAGGTTAGCTGCCCCTAGTCCTTCAACCAACATCTCGCTGACATTGCGGGCGAGGCAGTAGAAACACAGAACCCTTCTTTATGTCAAATACTGCTCCTATGAACTCTATGACTTGAACAGGCATCAAGCGAGATTTGAGATTGTTTAATTTGAAGAAGGTCTTTTTTCACAATCACAGCCTCTTGAGCCCTAGAGAAGCACAGATTATCCTGTCATCGAGGTTGGGGAAGATAGAAATCTCCTACATTTCAGAATCACCACTACTAGTGCTAATACATCTGTGAAGGTTTTTGGAGATTTTATTAATTTGGATGGTAGCACGTGAAATTGGAAATGCCTCCCTTCCACCACAAACCTCAGTTAGGATTGACCTCTGAGATAGATAGGGACATGGAAATAAGTATCGTCTATATCCAGGGTCACCAAATAGCCACATTTCTTGACCAGAGGAATTGCCATGTGTAACGAGATCATTCAAAACTGTTCCAAGTAGACTTATCTGTTTAACACCTTCAAGTTCAGAAATGAATGAATAGTTCCATTCACCTTTACCACCAAACACCTACTCTCTTCTATTTGGATATGACTGGGACAATCACCTTTTTTGTGATTACATTTTTCTGTGCCTGACAACATAGCTTATCTCTTTGCCTTCTTGGTTGAGAATGATATATTCCAAAACATTGAGAGAGGAGGAAACTGCTTGAAAGGATTTTTTTAACAAACTCACACTATCGAACCCATGAATTGGTTATGAGAGCAGTCCATTGAGTAGGTAAGAACTTTAGTCTCCCTGGTTCATTTCTGGTTGGGTGTCTGCCAGGGATTGCCGGGTGCTGTAGGCGTAGCTGCCTCCTCTGCTCTCCTGGCCTGTGGACTGTTTTGTGTGGCTTTCTGTGGTCCGGTTTGGGCTTCACCCATCTTCGGTTCCTTGGTGGGGCGGTTATCTCAGGCTCCTGCTTCTCCCATTTCTGGGTGGTGGGGGGTGGCACTGTGGCCCTGTGCATTGTGCTTGGTTCCTTCTTGACCCCTCTTGTTGCCACAGCTTCTTTCGGTCCGTGGGGCACCAGTGGCAGCTCCTCTGCTGTCCTGGCCTGCTGGTTCCTTTTGTTGCTGGTAGGCAGTTGTGGCTGTCCCATGTTCCTTTTCTTTCCTCATCCTTGGGGGTGCCTGGATGTTTGGTGTCCGGTTGTTTGGTTTCCCCTGTGGTCTGGCTTGGTTGCCCACCTGGTCCTGTTGGTCTTCTCCCGGCATGTTTTCTCGATTGCCTGCCTGGGTCCCCTGGTTTTTTCCTGCGTGCAGTTCTCCATTCCTCTTCCTTCTTTGGGGCGGTTTTGGCCCTGATGGGGTTGGCGGTAGTTTTTCTGCCATGCTGCGTGTCCCTCAGCCTGTGCTCCTGGTCTGGGTTGTCCAGTGAGCGCCTGTCCTGTATCTGGTTGGTTGCGGTGGTTCGTCCTACTGGGGTCTTGCCTTTCCCTTTAGGGGGTGTGTTGGATCGCTCAGGACTCCTGGCTCTTCCTCCCTCCTGTTTTGGGGTGCCTCCCTGGTCCCATGCCTCAGTGGGCTGCCTTGGTTCTGCCGGGTTTGGGTTGTGGGTGGGGTGTTTGCCGTATGCACAGGGGTCTTTGTGCCTGCATTCATTTTGCTGGTTGCATTCCTGTGCATCCCCGTTGGTCCTTGTATTCTGCAGTTCTTTGGGGTTCGCTGTGCTGTCTGGGCCTTTTCTGGTTCCTGCCGTGTGGGCTGTTTCCTGTGGTCACCTGCATGTGGGTTGCCCTGGGGACATTTCAGGCGCATCCTTTCAGCTATTCCCCGATTTTGTTTATGGATGTTGGGGGGTGTTGGTGTTAGGGTGGTTGCCCAGTGGTTTCCTTGGTCTGTGGACCTCTTGGTGGCTTCCCTCTGTTGGCCTTGTTCCATGGTTCTGGTTCAGTGGGATGGGTGTCCGGTTGCTCTGGTGCCTCCGGCCTGTCCTGTTCCTTTGGTATCTCTGTTGGTGTGCGGTTGGGGCTTGGTGGCTGCCGGTGCCTTGATCTCTCGCTTTGGTCGCCTCTTCTGTGCCTGCGCCCTTTGGGGGTCTGCCAGGTCTTCTTGTGCTCTGCGTTGTCTGTTGGTTGGGGCTTGATGTGCTCATGTGCACCTAGTTCCTTTCCGTTTCTCTGCCTCTGGCACTCCTACTGGCCTTTGGGGATTTGCGGTCCTCTTGCTGGTGTCTGTTGGTCTTCCTGGGTCTGGTCTCCCGGTCCTTTGTGGGGTGTTCCTGCCCCCAGTGGATGTGTCCCTCTTAGGGATTTTCCTCTGGTTTTGCAGGCTCTCCGGGGTTCCCCATTGTTTCTTTCATCTGTGGGGGTTGCGCCTTCTGGCTCTGCTGTTTTCTTCCTTTTGTTTTCAGGTTTCCGTGTGTGTTGGCTTGCAGGCTCGGGGGTCCTCAGCTCTTTGTCTTGGGGGGTCTTCTTTTCCGGGTTTGGGGCCAGGCATACCTCCAGGTTTTGGTCCACTGTGTTGGGACTGGCCTGTCTTTCCTGTTTGTTTGCCCTTCCTTTCGGCGCCTTGTTGTGATGCTTTGGGCTGCTATTTGGACAGTTGGCTGGGTTTTTCCTTGGTTTGGTATGTCTCATTGCGTAATGGAGATAAGCGAGAGGGACGCGGAGGTAATGTTTCTATTACTTACCGGTAATCACATTACTCCTAGTCCTACTCCATTACGGCGCGCCCTCCCTCCCGGTGGTCTGGCCAACTGTGTCTACAGTGGATTGGTACGTACAGGTATAGTGGAGGGACCTTTTTATATTGGTAGGGGGTGTGTCTATGAGGCACAGGGGCCTCATTGCGTAGTGGAAATAAACGAGAGTAGACTAGGAGTAATGTGATTACCGGTAAGTAATAGAAACATGACGGTGCTTGAGCAGCCCGCCCCTTGTGTTCTGTAAATTACGCTCTGTGCCTACCTCGCACATGGATGAGGAGCCCAAATGCAGGCAATGCATTTAGGATAACCGCTCACTGAGTGATGTGCTAAGTAATTTTATAACACCAAAAAACAAACAAATATTACAAATGTAATCTAGCATTGTCTAACTTTTCAGACAGAAACGGACACAGAATGTTTGGAGGGGGAAAGGAGTCTTATGTCCGTATCAGACATGAACACAGAAAGTGGACTTACATGGTAACAGTCTGTGAGAAGGCAGGGCCGCTTCATTTTTTTATAGACTGGGATGAGGGGAACCGATAATGGGGTAATTTAAATATAAGTCCAACAATACTAACATCCTTGTAAACAAACAGACTTTCGGATGCTGCCACCTCATATCCAGTCCTTATAAAAGCAATTAAGTAGCCTGTTCACATAATCTCCCTTAAAGTACATATCGAGGCTTTATATCTACATGGAGTGCTGAATTTGCTAATGGAAGTTATGGTGGAAATGCCTAAGCTCCTTATTTAATCCACCCAAATTGCAAAAACTACAAGGAAGAAATGTATGTGTTTGTGTTTCCTTTTACTCCCAATTTATGAGCTGAGATCTGGACAGGATGAAACTTGGGCAACCACTTCAAATTAAATAATGCACATAAAGAGACAATGAAGCATGTTATTTACATATGTCCTTGTCCCCTTGTGGAGAACAAAAAGATGTTAAATCCAATGTCAGATTTTCAAGCAAATGTGGTTTGATGCTATGACTTTTGATTTGAATGGTGACAATACAATGATGACGTCAAGAACGGGTCAGTTTATGAATTGTGTGTTTAAACATATGTATTTGTATATCTGTAGAGTGTACTGTTAACCATACATATCCTGGGAAAACTGTGGCTGCTAAGAACCACTATATGACATTAGAATAGAAATTTTTGAGATAATAACTGAAGCAGAGATTATTAGTTATGGAGCAAATGTTCCTGTGCGAAATGAGAGAAAGATATTCCCCCCGTCCAGCTGTTGAGTATGTGAGTAGCAAAAGAAATAAATTAACTCTAGCAGAGCAGTTGATGGAGCAATGTAAATAAGAAATTTTTGAACCCCCTAATATTAATGCTAATAATTAACGTTATTAATTGTTTTGACGACTAATCAACATTTTGCGTCTTTTATATCTTTGGTAACTGGCAATTTATGTGCAAAACTAACTTACTTATAATTATAAAGGTGGAATAATATTAACATAATGGTTTGCGTACTAATTAGAATGATATCGCATGATTTGTGCTATGTAGTAAGTTGTATTGTGGCAAAAGAATGCGGATGGTAAGTAAACATAGCTTTACATGTCGCTTTTGCTAGGTAACACCTAAATGGGGTACGTAGAATGACGGGTGGGAAACGAAAAGGCTTATCTTCTTTATATTAATTATGATTGTGTTTGTTTTCATGATAGTTCGTTCGGGCCTGTTAGGCCGTGCTGTAAAAATGGCTGCCGAGGCAGATGAGCTTAATGCGCAAGTGCAAAATGGCTTCCAAGCGGAAGAATGCTTCAGAAACATATCACGTGATTAAAAGTAGAGCCCAGAGTGAAAAGAGTCAAGGACAGCATGAACTGTCACCAAACGAGTGCCAAAAAGGACTTAGCGAGAATGTATGAGAACCAAAGATGCAGCTGTGAATTAACAATGGACTGTTTAAAATAAAGTTACAAAAGAAGATACATGTGAGGAACTGTCAATCGGATTGGTAATGTCCTAAACCCGTGAGAAAGGACAAAGTTATGAACATTTTTCGGAACCGGTTTAAGCAAGGAGGGCAATGAGGAGATGCTTGCCACCCCTCCAATGGACCAATTAGCGTGAATCTCGCCCCCAAAGATTGAAACTTTTCTGTTTAGTAAGCTAGTAATAGGGTATAAGAGGACCTACTCTTAAGTAGGAGGAGCGCTATTCATACATAATTTTTGAGCACTGGATGCTGACGCTGGAGAGCTGCTGTTATTTTCCATAGGCCATACTTTTAATATAATTAATCTTTTTGCTTTAAATCTGACTGCGAAGGAACAAGATCGCTGCGGGAAACATGTATAGGTGGTCCGTCGAGGAGGCCTGTTTAGCGGGACAAACAGTCAGTTTTTGGGAGTTCTATGCTGTGATCTGCAATTTATCTGCCGTGGCAAACTTTTATTTTTTCATCTAAAAAGGGTATGCATAAATTCTTTTAAAGTTTATTTCTTATAATGATATTGAACGTATTAAACTGATTAATAAAATTGAAACTTATTCATGCATTTTAAGGAAATAGATAAAACTTTAGTATAACTAAAACTACGAGTCTGTGGTTCTTTAGCTCAATAATAAGTGTAATGTTTTAATAGGGTTAATGCGATTGAGCTGGTCTTAATCACCATCAACTGATTCCTACTAGTTGGTCCAACGACCAAAGAGAGGAATACCTTGATGTCTTAGAAACCGACAGGATTAAAAGTAATTATGTATGACGTTTGAGAAACTATCCTGTCGACTTTAAAAGGTATCCCGTTTTCCTCCAGCAGTCATAACTTTTTCTCCTAAGTGAAAGTGGATGGGATGCAGGGAATATTTGAGTGAGTGAATGTTTATGCGGTGTTATGGGCCCCACCGTCATATTGGTATAATTGTTAAAAGAGTGTTTTCAACCTGGATGTTATGTCCAAGGGAGAAGACATTATATTAGTCGCGCTGGATCAGATTTCTTGGTAGCAGAGTTATGGTTACTATAGATTAGTTTGGTGATTATTGATTATTTCATGTCTAACACTACATGTTGAGTTGTATTACGTTATATGTAAGTCGAAAATTTTGAAGCTTCCGGGAAGTAGGAAGTGGACACATGTGGCAAGAGAAGTCACATGGAATAGTGCATTGTCTAGTTTTTCAAATTGGTGATAACACAGGTTGTGGTATGATAGGGACATTTTCTGTATAAAACGTGTATGAGTGAAATAGCAACTAGTTTTCTTGTGAAACTCTGGCCTTAATTCTCAGGAGCAGTGTAGTCTCCACATTTGTTTTATCCCCAGAGAAACGGGTTTACCCCTTGCTTGAAAGAAGGGTAAGGTAGAGGGAAGTGCTACACTTATCAAACAAAACTGTATTCTTGCAAAATAGAGTAAACTATCACTTTTGTTTAGCGAAAACAGACAATGGAAATGTGTTTTTTATGTCATAACTAATCAAATATAGTCGAGAAACAAGCTGCCAATACATTTTGTAAAGGAGGGGTCAGGAGTGGAACTGACGTTGACAAAAGACCGCGCTGGGATTGGCCAGTGCAATAGAAACACGGAAAACGCCCTGATTGGTGCTTTAGTGTGAGACGCGCTGGGATAGGTCTGAAAAGCAGTGACGTAGAAGCTTCGGATTGGTGCGTTGGTGTGAGACGCGCTGGGATAGGTCCGAATAGCACATAGAGATCAGAGCAGAGTTACGAGCTTACAGAAGGGAAAGAAACCGTGAAATATGGCTTATTATGAATATGGTAGAGCGAAACCGTCATGGATGGCGAAAATTAAGAACTTCTTTAAGAAAGACAAAAAGGTAGTGACTAGAGAGGGACAGGTAATTCCTCCGCCGAAAACGCCAGCTTCTCGTATGATGCTGAAATACGGTTATCATACTTGCATTTGGTTAGAAAATTGGACAAAATATACTCAGAATGATGGAGTACTGGCTTTTCCAGAGAATGGTTCGTTTAGTATAGCTGTACTTCGAAATTTGAGAGAGAAAATGATGAAGCTTGAGCCAAGACCTAGACCGACACAGTTTGAAGCGCTAGGTGAATGGGAAGACGAGATGTATGAACGAGAAAGATACAGAGGTGCAAAGAATCATAGTTTAGTTCCTGGAACGTTGTGGGGAGTGAATCATGAGGACAGACTGAAGCGTTGGAGATATGCTAATATGACAGAAGGTTTGTTTCCAGCTTTTACAGTTGAAGAGGGTACAGGAAAGAAGTGTACAGAGAAAAAGAAACATACAGTTACAGAAAGGTACGGGTATGGAGGTAGTGAGACAGAGGATGAGTTGCTGGAAGATATTTTAAACAGAAAACCACCTCCATATCAACAGAATTCTGCGGTGGTGACACCCAATGCACCGCCAATGGAAACTGGGAGGAATAAAAGTCCAGAACGAAGATATGAGATAAATAGGTCAAATGAACAGCTAAAAACCCCACAAAGTGAAAAATTTGACAGTGACAATGCAGCCGAGTTAGCAAAAACTACAAAATAATTGACTGAGAAAATAAGAGAGTTAACAATGAACATGGAAGCTGTGACTGTGCCAGTGACAATAGGACCAGTAATACCAGTTTTTGAGAACCAGAAAATAGATGAGCATTCCTTAGTAATCCCCATGAACTCAAATTTGCAAAGAATGAGAGAAGGGATGGAACTAGAAACTGAAGGGGCAAGAAATTTGGTCAGTTCATATAGACCGAGCCCACCTACTAACCTGACAGTAAATGAGAGTGAGATAAGGAGGATTCCTATGGGAACCGAGTCTGCATCAGAAACACCAGAGAGGAATAGAAATTGGATAGAAATGAATAGTACACCTGTAGGTCCAACTCCAGACGAATTAAGTGAATGGATGAGAAACTTGCAAAAGAAAGAGACAGAACCGAAACCATTAGATGTAATTAGGCTAAAGATAGATATGGAAGAGTTAATTTTAGGGACTATTGGTACAGAAAAATTGAAAACATATCAGGACGACGAGATAATGTTCTTGTGCAAGAGCATTACTTGGAGAGCTAGAAATTTACATGACAAATTGGAAGAGACAGCGAATGAATTAGGAGTGGAATTTGTAAAAGTCAGGAGTTTGCAGAAACCGTATAGAGTAGATTTCTGTGAGAAAGACATAGAAAATCTGAACACATCAGGACGGTTAACCCAGATAAAAGAACTGATTGTTTTGTTGAGAAAATGGGGTGATGTGGACAGATGGGGAAGCAGATGGACTAAAAGGAATGAGAGAACAACAGACAAAGCGTCTTTGGCATTTGCAGTGACAGACAAGGAATCGGTTGTAAGGGAGTATCCGATGAGAGAAAGCCCAGGAGGTAGTTATGTACATGTCCCCTGGTCTAGACAAGATATACTGTCATTTACAAAAGACTTTCCAAAATTGAGAGACAAACCTGTAGAATGGTACAGACAAGTAGAAAGGTTTGTCAAAGTTTCGAAGGTGTTATGGGTAGATTTGGATGGATTATTTGACATTGTAGTGCCAGCCGATTTATGGACAGAATGTAAAATTACCATTGATTGGCCAACTGTAGAATACCCAAGAGACCCAAAAACAGGAGCGCCAGGACCAGAAGTGATGAGGAAGTATGACCAAGTTATTACCTTTTTGAAAAACAAAATTCCACCCAAAGAAACTGATTGGGTAAAAATTGACAGAACTACGCAGGAGAGTAAGGAGTCTGTACATGCCTACTATGAGAGGCTACTTTTGGTTTTCAAACGGTATAGCGGTTATGAGACTCTGAATGAGAAGGACATGAGTCATTTTGTATATAGATTTGTTTATGGGTTGAAACCATAAATAAGCGAAATGATTAAACAGCATATGATATGCTGGTAGAACAGTACAGTGGATGAAGTGTTGAGGTATGCCAAGTATTGTAGTGATGACATTGAATGTAGACAGCGTAAATTAAAGGAGAAAGCAATGTGGGCACAGGTGAAAGTTGCAGAAAAACAAGAAGCTCAACTGAATAATCAGGTTAATGAGACAGGACAAACTAAATCCAAACCAAATATAGGTAAAGGCAAAGGTCAAATGAGTATAGAAGAAGCAAAGAAGAAGTGGCCATGCCACAACTGCGGAAAGTTAGGGCATTGGAGAAACGAGTGTAAATTTCCTCCAAAAGCTATTACGGAAAATCAATCATTAAATCCACAGGTGCAGAGTGAGGTGAGTTACCAACAGCTGCAGCAACCGCAGGTAGTTACTCAGCAGAGTCAGGTGCCACAACCACCACTTCCCAAGAGTGTAAACCCACAGAGATACAGTGCAGAGACAGGATTCTACAGAGGAGAGCAGGTAACACAATTGCCGCGCGCAGCTGCGATAACGCAGTATTGGTTACGACAGGATGGGAATGAATCGGATGAAAGTTTATGACGGTGCCTAGGAGAGGAGGAAGAGTGCGTACTTGGTGCAACTCTAGAGGTAGATCAGGCAGGTCCATTTGTGGATGGAGAAGTGAATGGTGCAAATGTAACATTCCTTGTGGACACTGGAGCTACCCGTTCTACTGTTAGATCAGTGGAAATTCCAAATCTTCCTCTCTCAGGTGAATATATCCAAGTCGTTGGTGTCTCAAACCAGCAAATTAAGGCGCCTCTTACCAAATTAGTAGAGGTAAAAGTTGGACCATTCAGAGAAATGCACCGATTTGTGGTGTGTGATTGCAGTCCTGGAAATTTACTTGGACGCGATCTACTTTGCAAAATGAATTGCACCATCTATTGTACTCCGGATGGGATTGCATTTCAGACACCAGATGAAGATGTACTATATAAAATGACAATGGCAGAATTAGAACCAGGAGTGAATGACATGTTTTCTGTGTTCGATGTAGAGAAAATTCCAATTGAGTTAAAAGAAACAGTCAAACAAGAGGTATGGGATTTTACAGGCGAAGACATTGGGTTAATGAGAGGAGTAGACCGTGTTAAAATTTCTGTTAGAGAAGGAACAAATTACCCAAATACTCCACAATATAAATTGACGCCAGAAATCATTGAAGGAATAACACCTGTAATAAATAAAATGATTGAACAAGGAATTTTGAAAGAAATAATGAGCAGTCCATGTAATTCTCCTATAATGGGACTGAAAAAGCCGAATGGAACATATAGGATAGTGCAAGATTTACGAAAGGTTAATAAAATCGTTGTTCCTTCTTGTCCAATTGTACCAAACCCTGCTGTAATACTGTATCAGATTCCACATGAGGCAGAATGGTACACCGTCATTGATTTGTGCCATGCATTTTTCTCTATTCCGTTACATCCAGATAGCCAGCCATTATTTGCGTTCCGGTTCGGAGAGTGTATTTTGGCATGGTGCCGAATTCCTCAGGGGTATACAGAAAGTCCCTCGATCTTTAATCAGATCTTAAAGAAATCGTTGGTAGATTTAAAAATGCCTGAAAAATCTGTGATGGTTCAGTATATTGATGACCTATTAGTGGCATCAAAAACCAGAGAAGCATGTGTTACTGACACAATTGCTTTACTGAACCATTTAGCAGGAGGAGGACATAAGGTGTCCCCATCAAAATTGCAGTTTTGTCAACAGGAGGTTCAATAGCTAGGTCATAAAATAGAAAAAGGAGTGCGAAAGAT
Organism: Calotriton arnoldi; assembly: GCA_963921515.1. NCBI lineage: Eukaryota > Metazoa > Chordata > Amphibia > Caudata > Salamandridae > Calotriton > Calotriton arnoldi. Next base: position 47,742 of record CAWUFW010007308.1, on the reverse strand, counting down.
AACGACTGAGAGAATAAAAATTATCCGAGGAATGAGAGCTCCAATGACACAAAGAGAGGTAGGAATGTTCCTGGGAATGGTTGGATATTGTCGACAGTGGATAAGTGGATTTTCACTAATTGCGAAACCATTACAGCGATTGACAAAAAAGGATGTTAAAGATCCGTTTGAATTGAATGATGAAGAAATGAAAGCATTCAGAGAACTAAAAGCGAGACTGTGTGAAGCACCGGCACTGGGAATGCCTGACTATGAAAAAGATTTTGAGCTGTACTGTAGTGAGAGAGATGGGTGTGCACTTTCAGTTCTAGTGCAAAGACATGGAAATATGAAAAGACCTATTGCATATTTTTCAGCTGTTTTAGACCCGGTAGCAAAAGCGTTGCCTGGATGTTTGAAAGCAGTAGCTGCTACTTGTGTGAGTCTGGAACAAAGTGAAGGCATTGTGATGGGATACCCACTGAGAGTATATGTTCCACATTCAGTCGAAATTCTCTTGACAAGAACCAAAACTCAATACATGACACATAGTCGGCTGACTAGGTATGAGAAAGTGATTTTAAGTGCAGACAATGTAACCATTGACAGATGCACAAGCGTGAATCCTTCGACATCATTGCCGGATGAAGAGAATGTGACAGACAAAGATGAAGTTGACCATCATTGCTTGAACGTGCTTGAATACTGTACAAAACCAAGGCCAGACATCAAAGATGAGCCTTTAAAAGAATCAGATTATGTGATGTTTGTGGATGGCTCATGCTTGAGGGTAAGTGAAGGAGTTTTGAGTGCGGCGTATGCTGTATGTACAGTAGCTGCAATAATGGAAGCATCTTGTTTGAGAGGGATACGTTCCGCCCAAGTGGCTGAACTGATTGCTCTAATTCAGGCATGCAAACTGGGAAAGAATGTTCGAATCACAGTGATCATGGATAGCCAGTATGGCTTCGGAGTGGTCCATGATTTTGGGCAGATCTGGTCCCAAAGAGGTTTCTTGACGTCTGCAGGAACTCCAATTCGAAATGGTGAGTTTGTGAAGAAATTACTTGAGGCGATACAGCTGCCTAAACAGATTGCAGTGGTGAATGGGGAGGACTACATAACCGTGGGCAACAAGTATGCCGACGAGATAGCTCAGTATTGTGCTAAAAATGTAGTCTCGTTGAACCGAAGAAGAGAAAGAGAGCATGTTTCATGTCCCTTGCTGTTTACTAACATTGTCGAAACATGGGCTGAGGTGAGACAATTACAGGAAGCCGCAAATGATGAGGAAAAAGATAGCTGGATAAAAGCAGGATGCAGGAAAAGGGAGGAAGATGATGTTTGGGTTTATAGAGAAGAAAGACCAGTTATGCCTGATAGCATGATTTCTAACATGGCACGGATGTACCATGGACAAGCTCATATTGGAAGAGATGCTATAATCCGACTTTTTAGACAAACCTGGTATAACCCAAAATTCAGAGCCATAGCTGAAAGCCTTTGTCAAAGATGTCTTATCTGCCAACAGATAAATCCAGGAAGGAAGACAGTAGTGAGTCTAGGAACAATAGGACGAGAGGGAGGTCCTTTCACGAGAATGCAACTGGATTTCATAGAAATGCCCCCAAGCAATAGACTGAGGTATGTTCTTGTGGTCGTTTGTTTTCTCGTTGGGTGGAAGCCTATCTGACCAGAAGGAATGATGGGATTACAGTAGCTAAGCTCTTGCTGAGAGAATTCAATCCGAGGTACGGTTTTCCAGTAGCGATTTAAACAGATAGAGGAACACATTTTCAAAACAAACTAATTCAACTGATATGTGAAGCTCTTGGTATTCAACAGAAATTGCACTGTGCATACAGACCAGAGGCTTCTGGAGTGGTAGAACAAGTGAATGGAACAATAAAGAATAGGTTAGGGAAAATGTGTCAAGCCACACGACTCAAATGGCCAGATGCCCTTCCATTGGTGTTAATGACAATGAGAAGCATACCTGACAGAAAAACAGGTCTGAGTCCCCACGAAATAATCATGGGACGAGCAATGAGACAAGCACATGTACCTGTCAACAAACTGCTGACTATAACTGATGATCTCGTGTTGGATTATTGCAAAGGATTGGCTGATGTGGTACATTCTGTGTTTCATCAGGTTGGACCGGATGCGACCACTCTTGAAAGAAAACCAGCTCATGATTTGAATCCAGGAGACTGGGTCCGCATAAAAGTCCACAGAAGAAGAAACTGTTTGGTTCCTCGCTGGGACCAACCACGACAAGTGATCCTGGTGACAACATCTGCGGTCAAGTGTGCAGGAGTGAAAAACTGGGTACATGCCAGCCACACTATCAGAGTTCCAGATCCTGAAGCTCGACCTGTAAGTCAACATCTGGAGATATCTGATACCAGTTCAGCATCCGATACAGAAGACGAAACAAACAGGGTTCCAGAACTTGAAGATCGACCTGTAAGTCGACATCTGGAAGACCCAGGTACAAGTTTAACAACAGGAGAAGAATTTGAAATAACAAAGGTTCCGGAACTTGAAGATCGACCTGTAAGTCGACATCTGGAAATATCAGTTACCAGTTCAGCATCTGATACAGACCAATCAGATTGTGATGAAAAGCTCAAGAATAAATGGAAATTTGACATCATAAACAAAGAAACTGAACCAAGAGACAGTGACAGTGAGCAACCAAGCACAAGTTATGGTAAAGATCCTTCAAAACTTGTCAAACTAGACAAGGGAGGGATAGATTCAAATAGAGAGATAGAAGAATCGGAAGAACCCCGAGGAGCAATAGGGACAGACCAACAAACGAAAGAACAGGGAAATATAGAAACAGACAGAGAGATCAACGAGAATTCGGAAGAACCTCGAGGAGGGATAGAAACAAGTGAGCAAACAGAAAAGACACAGGAAGAATCAGAGCTAGACAAAGGAAGTGAAATCATAAAGTTCAAGATAAGAGGAAATGAAGTAAGGTCTGAAACAGAATCAGAAGAAAGTGAAGAGAGAAAACAGTGACTAGGACCAAGAAAAAGAACTTGGAGAGCAGAACGGGAAGAAAAAGAAAGTGAACCGAAAAGGCCGAGAAAAGGAGATAATTGGCCCCACGAAGTCAGAAGATTGAGATACAAAATCATAAACATAAACAGAGATAATGCAGAGCAAGTAAATGAGATAACAAGCCAAAAGGAACAAGGAAAACAAAGTGGAAAACAATTGCAGAAAACGAAAAGAGTGAAGAAATCTAATTTAAAATATAAGTCACCTGAATGGCTATACATCGCATTGACTGATATCAAAGAAGAAGAAATCACTCACGAGAACCCAGAACAAAGCTGCAACCCAATGGGTGAAAGTGAAATGCAACAAGTTTGAAGAGATTAAAAAGAAAAAGCCGGACTGGACAATAAAAACCAAAATAAGACAAGAAAGAGTTCTGAGAAGAACTAAAGAGAGTACCAAACGAGACAAAGTGAGAAAGTAGAGTGGCTGAAACGTCATTCTGAGGTGTGGTGACACATTTTCTGTACATATATAAATATCTAGGTAATAGAACAAGATGGTAGACACAGAGAATAGAAGGTGTAGATGTGAGTTTTTACGTAGATGGTGTAGAATGTGTTTCTTTTGTACAGGTTTATTAATGTTTGTATGGCTTATCTTAGCAATCACCATTCCAATTGGATTAGCTGTAGAAGAAACATCCATATTAGAGAACAACACAAAGAAGGATAAGGAAGCTAACATACAGAACACAGCAACATTAATAGATAGTGCAGAGTTACATAAAGATAGATCCATAACGGATTTTTCAAAGAATGTATTCACAAAATTATTATATGAATATGTAGAAACAATGGATGTGAGAGATTGTTATGTTTGTATGCAATTACCTGCATCTGTTTCAGAAGGTGTGACCTATCATCACCTTCCTTTGACGTATGGAATAACATGTAGTGTTTTAGCTAGTTTATTTTATAGAACAGGTAGATTAGAATATTATTATACTGACATAAATAAGATTTTTGAAAAAGTTCCTATAATTCCTGAATTGAACAAGGTGAAAGAAGCAAGGATGTTTGGTGAATTTTTCTTAGAAAATAAAGATTTGACGTTAGATGATATAGTTAAACACAACCTTACCTGTGAGTTAAAGAAAGAAGAAAAGGTATTTTTAGAGATGGTCGAAAGCAGAAGAGTTAAATTTCAAAGAAAGGTAATAGAGGAAGAGACAAAAACACCCCTTTGGGCATTTGAAGGAGAAAGTAGTGATAAGAAAAAGACAAATGCAGCTATGACTTTAGATTGGCCCCAACAGGGAAAGTTGTGCATTAGTAGAAATAGAACTAGGTATGATAACTATTTCGTGGGTTCCAGTGACTGCTGAGACAATTATAAAATTCTAGGAGGATGGGGATTCAAAGGAGGAAAAGATCCAATATTTCCAGGGATCTATTATATTTGTGGAAACGGAGCTTATTACAGGTTGCCGGACCATTGGTATGGGTCGTGCTACTTAGGCCTGGTCTTTCCAAAGATCTTTCATTTAGATAGAGAAGAAAAAGGAACACACGAAATGGGTGAAACATTCACACGTAGAAAAAGGGAAAGTTTTTCAGAAATAGTGGGTGACATTTTTGGAGCAATGATACCAGCAGTGGGAATATCTTTGAATGCATTTAAAATTCGGAAATTGTCCACAGTAGTAGATCGTTTATCAACGAATACTGCTGGAGGGTTCTTGATGGTAAATACCGAGATGGTTGCCATGAGAGCTATGGTGATGCAAAATCGACTTGCCCTTGACATTCTTTTGGCAAAAGAGGGAGGAGTCTGTGGAATGCTGAAAGTTCAACATTGTTGCACTTACATTCCAGATAAAAAGTGAAAATATACAAAAGTATATAAAGAATATTACAAATTTGCACAAAGAACTTGTTCCACTGGAGGTTGAAAATGCCTGGGAGAAACTTGGTAAGAGTTTTTCCTCAATACCAAAATGGTTCACTGAAATAGGTAGTTCTATTGTAGGGAAAGTTTTGATATCAGCAACAGTGGTAATCTTAGTGGTGTTGTTTGCAAAATGTGTTATTATATGTATTAAAAGAAGAAAAAGACAAAACAAAATAAAAAGAGAAAATAAGATAAATAAAGAAAGAGAACGAGAATTAGGTGAAATAGAACTTGAAGAACTAAAAGAAAGCATGTATGAGAGAACAAAAAGACAAGATGATAGGGATACAGATGTGTAAAACTAACAAGAAGCAATTGGACAAGAAGCATGCTATCTGATAAAATTGTGTAACATGGGTTTTTGTGGTGATATTAAAAATCACCAAAGGGGGAGTTGATGGAGCAAGGTAAATAAGAAATTTTTGAACCCCTAATATTAATGCTAATAATTAACGTTATTAATTGTTTTGACGACTAATCAACATTTTGCGTCTTTTATATCTTTGGTAACTGGCAATTTATGTGCAAAACTAACTTACTTATAATTATAAAGGTGGAATAATATTAACATAATGGTTTGCGTACTAATTAGAATGATATCGCATGATTTGTGCTATGTAGTAAGTTGTATTGTGGCAAAAGAATGCGGATGGTAAGTAAACATAGCTTTACATGTCGCTTTTGCTAGGTAACACCTAAATGGGGTACGTAGAATGACGGGTGGGAAACGAAAAGGCTTATTTTCTTTATATTAATTATGATTGTGTTTGTTTTCATGATAGTTCGTTCGGGCCTGTTAGGCCGTGCTGTAAAAATGGCTGCCGAGGCAGATGAGCTTAATGCGCAAGTGCAAAATGGCTTCCAAGCGGAAGAAAGCTGCAGAAACATATCACGTGATTACAAGTAGAGCCCAGAGTGAAAAGAGTCAAGGACAGCATGAACTGTCACCAAACGAGTGCCAAAAACTGACTTAGCGAGAATGTATGAGAACCAAAGATGCAGCTGTGAATTAACAATGGACTGTTTAAAATAAAGTTACAAAAGAAGATACATGTGAGGAACTGTCAATCGGATTGGTAATGTCCTAAACCCGTGAGAAAGGACAAAGTTATGAACATTTTTCGGAACCGGTTTAAGCAAGGAGGGCAATGAGGAGATGCTTGCCACCCCTCCAATGGACCAATTAGCGTGAATCTCGCCCCCAAAGATTGAAACTTTTCTGTTTAGTAAGCTAGTAATAGGGTATAAGAGGACCTACTCTTAAGTAGGAGGAGCGCTATTCATACATAATTTTTGAGCACTGGATGCTGACGCTGGAGAGCTGCTGTTATTTTCCATAGGCCATTACTTTTAATATAATTAATCTTTTTGCTTTAAATCTGACTGGGAAGGAACAAGATCGCTGCGGGAAACATGTATAGGTGGTCCGTCGAGGAGGCCTGTTTAGCGGGACAAACAGTCAGTTTTTGGGAGTTCTATGCTGTGATCTGCAATTTATCTGCCGTGGCAAACTTTTATTTTTTCATCTAAAAAGGGTATGCATAAATTTCTTTTAAAGTTTATTTCTTATAATGATATTGAACGTATTAAACTGATTAATAAAATTGAAACTTATTCATGCATTTTAAGGAAATAGATAAAACTTTATTATAACTAAAACTACGAGTCTGTGGTTCTTTAGCTCAATAATAAGTGTAATGTTTTAATAGGATTAATGCGATTGAGCTGGTCTTAATCACCATCAACTGATTCCTACTAGTTGGTCCAACGACCAAAGAGCGGAATACCTTGATGTCTTAGAAACCGACAGGATTAAAACTAATTATGTATGACGTTTGAGAAACTATCCTGTCGACTTTAAAAGGTATCCCGTTTTCCTCCAGCAGTCATAACTTTTTCTCCTAAGTGAAAGTGGATGGGATGCAGGGAATATTTGAGTGAGTGAATGTTTTATGCGGTGTTATGGGCCCCACCGTCATATTGGTATAATTGTTAAAAGAGTGTTTTCAACCTGGATGTTATGTCCAAGGGAGAAGAAATTATATTAGTCGCGCTGGATCAGATTTCTTGGTAGCAGAGTTATGGTTACTATAGATTAGTTTGGTGATTATTGATTATTGATTATTTCATGTCTAACACTTCATGTTGAGTTGTATTACGTTATATGTAAGTCGAAAATTTTGAAGCTTCCGGGAAGTAGGAAGTGGACACATGTGGCAAGAGAAGTCACATGGAATAGTGCATTGTCTAGTTTTTCAAATTGGTGATAACACAGGTTGTGGTATGATAGGGACATTTTCTGTATAAAACGTGTATGAGTGAAATAGCAACTAGTTTTCTTGTGAAACTCTGGCCTTAATTCTCAGGAGCAGTGTAGTCTCCACATTTGTTTTATCCCCAGAGAAACGGGTTTACCCCTTGCTTGAAAGAAGGGTAAGGTAGAGGGAAGTGCTACACTTATCAAACGAAACTGTATTCTTGCAAAATAGAGTAAACTATCACTTTTCTTTAGCGAAAACAGACAATGGAAATGTGTTTTTTATGTCATAACTAATCAAATATAGTCGAGAAACAAACTGCCAATACATTTTGTAAAGGAGGGGTCAGGAGTGGAACTGACGTTGACAAAAGACCGCGCTGGGATTGGCCAGTGCAATAGAAACACGGAAAACGCCCTGATTGGTGCGTTAGTGTGAGACGCGCTGGGATAGGTCTGAAAAGCAGTGACGTAGAAGCTTCGGATTGGTGCGTTGGTGTGAGACGCGCTGGGATAGGTCCGAATAGCACATAGAGATCAGAGCAGAGTTACGAGCTTACAGAAGGGAAAGAAACCGTGAAATATGGCTTATTATGAATATGGTAGAGAGAAACCGTCATGGATGGCGAAAATTAAGAACTTCTTTAAGAAAGACAAAAAGGTAGTGACTAGAGAGGGACAGGTAATTCCTCCGCCGAAAACACCAGCTTCTGCATATGATGCTGAAATACGGTTATCATACTTGCATTTGGTTAGAAAATTGGACAAAATATACTCAGAATGATGGAGTACTGGCTCTTCCAGAGAATGGTTCGTTTAGTATAGCTGTACTTCGAAATTTGAGAGAGAAAATGATGAAGCTTGAGCCAAGACCTAGACCGACACAGTTTGAAGCGCTAGGTGAATGGGAAGACGAGATGTATGAACGAGAAAGATACAGAGGTGCAAAGAATCATAGTTTAGTTCCTGGAAGGTTGTGGGGAGTGAATCATGAGGACAGACTGAAGCTTTGGAGATATGCTAATATGACAGAAGATTTGTTTCCAGCTTTTACAGTTGAAGAGGGTACAGGAAAGAAGTGTACAGAGAAAAAGAAACATACAGTTACAGAAAGGTACGGGTATGGAGGTAGTGAGACAGAGGATGAGTTGCTGGAAGATATTTTAAACAGAAAACCACCTCCATATCAACAGAATTCTGCGGTGGTGACACCCAATGCACCGCCAATGGAAACTGGGAGGAATAAAAGTCCAGAATGAAGATACGAGATAAATAGGTCAAATGAACAGCTAAAAACCCCACAAAGTGAAAAATTTGACAGTGACAATGCAGCCGAGTTAGCAAAAACTACAAAATAATTGACTGAGAAAATAAGAGAGTTAACAATGAACATGGAAGCTGTGACTGTGCCAGTGACAATAGGACCAGTAATACCAGTTTTTGAGAACCAGAAAATAGATGAGCATTCCTTAGTAATCCCCATGAACTCAAATTTGCAAAGAATGAGAGAAGGGATGGAACTAGAAACTGAAGGGGCAAGAAATTTGGTCAGTTCATATAGACCGAGCCCACCTACTAACCTGACAGTAAATGAGAGTGAGATAAGGAGGATTCCTATGGGAACCGAGTCTGCATCAGAAACACCAGAGAGGAATAGAAATTGGATAGAAATGAATAGTACACCTGTAGGTCCAACTCCAGACGAATTAAGTGAATGGATGAGAAACTTGCAAAAGAAAGAGACAGAACCGAAACCATTAGATGTAATTAGGCTAAAGATAGATATGGAAGAGTTAATTTTAGGGACTATTGGTACAGAAAAATTGAAAACATATCAGGACGACGAGATAATGTTCTTGTGCAAGAGCATTACTTGGAGAGCTAGAAATTTACATGACAAATTGGAAGAGACAGCGAATGAATTAGGAGTGGAATTTGTAAAAGTCAGGAGTTTGCAGAAACCGTATAGAGTAGATTTCTGTGAGAAAGACATAGAAAATCTGAACACATCAGGACGGTTAACCCAGATAAAAGAACTGATTGTTTTGTTGAGAAAATGGGGTGATGTGGACAGATGGAGAAGCAGGTGGACTAAAAGGAATGAGAGAACAACAGACAAAGCGTCTTTGGCATTTGCAGTGACAGACAAGGAATCGGTTGTAAGGGAGTATCCGATGAGAGAAAGCCCAGGAGGTAGTTATGTACATGTCCCCTGGTCTAGACAAGATATACTGTCATTTACAAATGACTTTCCAAAATTGAGAGACAAACCTGTAGAATGGTACAGACAAGTAGAAAGGTTTGTCAAAGTTTCGAAGGTGTTGTGGGTAGATTTGGATGGATTATTTGACATTGTAGTGCCAGCCGATTTATGGACAGAATGTAAAATTACCATTGATTGGCCAACTGTAGAATACCCAAGAGACCCAAAAACAGGAGCGCCAGGACCAGAAGTGATGAGGAAGTATGACCAAGTTATTACCTTTTTGAAAAACAAAATTCCACCCAAAGAAACTGATTGGGTAAAAATTGACAGAACTACGCAGGAGAGTAAGGAGTCTGTACATGCCTACTATGATAGGCTACTTTTGGTTTTCAAACAGTATAGCGGTTATGAGACTCTGAATGAGAAGGACGTGAGTCATTTTGTATATAGATTTGTTTATGGGTTGAAACCATAAATAAGTGAAATGATTAAACAGCATATGATATGCTGGCAGAACAGTACAGTGGATGAAGTGTTGAGGTATGCCAAGTATTGTAGTGATGACATTGAATGTAGACAGCGTAAATTAAAGGAGAAAGCAATGTGGGCACAGGTGAAAGTTGCAGAAAAACAAGAAGCTCAACTGAATAATCAGGTTAATGAGACAGGACAAACTAAATCCAAACCGAATATAGGTAAAGGCAAAGGTCAAATGAGTATAGAAGAAGCAAAGAAGAAGTGGCCATGCCACAACTGCGGAAAGTTAGGGCATTGGAGAAACGAGTGTAAATTTCCTCCAAAAGCTATTACGGAAAATCAATCATTAAATCCACAGGTGCAGAGTGAGGTGAGTTACCAACAGCTGCAGCAACCGCAGGTAGTTACTCAGCAGAGTCAGGTGCCACAACCACCACTTCCCAAGAGTGTAAACCCACAGAGATACAGTGCAGAGGCAGGATTCTACGGAGGAGAGCAGGTAACACAATTGCCGCGCGCAGCTGCGATAACGCAGTATTGGTTACGACAGGATGGGAATGAATCGGATGAAAGTTTATGGCGGTGCCTAGGAGAGGAGGAAGAGTGCGTACTTGGTGCAACTCTAGAGGTAGATCAGGCAGGTCCATTTGTGGATGGAGAAGTGAATGGTGCAAATGTAACATTCCTTGTGGACACTGGAGCTACCCGTTCTACTGTTAGATCAGTGGAAATTCCAAATCTTCCTCTCTCAGGTGAATATATCCAAGTCGTTGGTGTCTCAAACCAGCAAATTAAGGCGCCTCTTACCAAATTAGTAGAGGTAAAAGTTGGACCATTCAGAGAAATGCACCGATTTGTGGTGTGTGATTGCAGTCCTGGAAATTTACTTGGACACGATCTACTTTGCAAAATGAATTGCACCATCTATTGTACTCCGGATGGGATTGCATTTCAGACACCAGATGAAGATGTACTATATAAAATGACAATGGCAGAATTAGAACCAGGAGTGAATGACATGTTTTCTGTGTTCGATGTAGAGAAAATTCCAATTGAGTTAAAAGAAACAGTCAAACAAGAGGTATGGGATTTTACAGGCGAAGACATTGGGTTAATGAGAGGAGTAGACCCTGTTAAAATTTCTGTTAGAGAAGGAACAAATTACCCAAATACTCCACAATATAAATTGACGCCAGAAATCATTGAAGGAATAACACCTGTAATAAATAAAATGATTGAACAAGGAATTTTGAAAGAAATAATGAGCAGTCCATGTAATTCGCCTATAATGGGACTGAAAAAGCCGAATGGAACATATAGGATAGTGCAAGATTTACGAAAGGTTAATAAAATCGTTGTTCCTTGTTGTCCAATTGTACCAAACCCTGCTGTAATACTGTATCAGATTCCACATGAGGCAGAATGGTACACCGTCATTGATTTGTGCCATGCATTTTCTCTATTCCGTTACATCCAGATAGCCAGCCATTATTTGCGTTCCAGGTTCGGAGAGCGTATTTTGGCATGGTGCCGAATTCCTCAGGGGTATACAGAAAGTCCCTCGATCTTTAATCAGATCTTAAAGAAATCGTTGGTAGATTTAAAAATGCCTGAAAAATCTGTGATGGTTCAGTATATTGATGACCTATTAGTGGCATCAAAAACCAGAGAAGCATGTGTTACTGACACAATTGCTTTACTGAACCATTTAGCAGGAGGAGGACATAAGGTGTCCCCATCAAAATTGCAGTTTTGTCAACAGGAGGTTCAATACCTAGGTCATAAAATAGAAAAAGGAGTGCGAAAGATAACGACTGAGAGAATAAAAATTATCCGAGGAATGAGAGCTCCAATGACACAAAGAGAGGTAGGAATGTTCCTGGGAATGGTTGGATATTGTCGACAGTGGATAAGTGGATTTTCACTAATTGCGAAACCATTACAGCGATTGACAAAAAAGGATGTTAAAGATCCGTTTGAATTGAATGATGAAGAAATGAAAGCATTCAGAGAACTAAAAGCGAGACTGTGTGAAGCACCGGCACTGGGAATGCCTGACTATGAAAAATATTTTGAGCTGTACTGTAGTGAGAGAGATGGGTGTGCACTTTCAGTTCTAGTGCAAAGACATGGAAATATGAAAAGACCTATTGCATATTTTTCAGCTGTTTTAGACCCGGTAGCAAAAGCGTTGCCTGGATGTTTGAAAGCAGTAGCTGCTACTTGTGTGAGTCTGGAACAAAGTGAAGGCATTGTGATGGGATACCCACTGAGAGTATATGTTCCACATTCAGTCGAAATTCTCTTGACAAGAACCAAAACTCAATACATGACACATAGTCGGCTGACTAGGTATGAGAAAGTGATTTTAAGTGCAGACAATGTAACCATTGACAGATGCACAAGCGTGAATCCTTCGACATCATTGCCGGATGAAGAGAATGTGACAGACAAAGATGAAGTTGACCATCATTGCTTGAACGTGCTTGAATACTGTACAAAACCAAGGCCAGACATCAAAGATGAGCCTTTAAAAGAATCAGATTATGTGATGTTTGTGGATGGCTCATGCTTGAGAGTAAGTGAAGGAGTTTTGAGTGCGGCGTATGCTGTATGTACAGTAGCTGCAATAATGGAAGCATCTTGTTTGAGAGGGATACGTTCCGCCCAAGTGGCTGAACTGATTGCTCTAATTCAGGCATGCAAACTGGGAAAGAATGTTCGAATCACAGTGATCATGGATAGCCAGTATGGCTTCGGAGTGGTCCATGATTTTGGGCAGATCTGGTCCCAAAGAGGTTTCTTGACGTCTGCAGGAACTCCAATTCGAAATGGTGAGTTTGTGAAGAAATTACTTGAGGCGATACAGCTGCCTAAACAGATTGCAGTGAGTGAAATGGGGAGGACTACATAACCGTGGGCAACAAGTATGCCGACGAGATAGCTCAGTATTGTGCTAAAAATGTAGTCTCGTTGAACCGAAGAAGAGAAAGAGAGCATGTTTCATGTCCCTTGCTGTTTACTAACATTGTCGAAACATGGGCTGAGGTGAGACAATTACAGGAAGCCGCAAATGATGAGGAAAAAGATAGCTGGATAAAAGCAGGATGCAGGAAAAGGGAGGAAGATGATGTTTGGGTTTATAGAGAAGAAAGACCAGTTATGCCTGATAGCATGATTTCTAACATGGCACGGATGTACCATGGACAAGCTCATATTGGAAGAGATGCTATAATCCGACTTTTTAGACAAACCTGGTATAACCCAAAATTCAGAGCCATAGCTGAAAGCCTTTGTCAAAGATGTCTTATCTGCCAACAGATAAATCCAGGAAGGAAGACAGTAGTGAGTCTAGGAACAATAGGACGAGAGGGAGGTCCTTTCACGAGAATGCAACTGGATTTCATAGAAATGCCCCCAAGCAATAGACTGAGGTATGTTCTTGTGGTCGTTTGTTTTTCTCGTTGGGTGGAAGCCTATCCGACCAGAAGGAATGATGGGATTACAGTAGCTAAGCTCTTGCTGAGAGAATTCAATCCAAGGTACGGTTTTCCAGTAACGATTTAAACAGATAGAGGAACACATTTTCAAAACGAACTAATTCAACTGATATGTGAAGCTCTTGGTATTCAACAGAAATTGCACTGTGCATACAGACCAGAGGCTTCTGGAGTGGTAGAACAAGTGAATGGAACAATAAAGAATAGGTTAGGGAAAATGTGTCAAGCCACACGACTCAAATGGCCAGATGCCCTTCCATTGGTGTTAATGACAATGAGAAGCATACCTGACAGAAAAACAGGTCTGAGTCCCCACGAAATAATCATGGGACGAGCAATGAGACAAGCACATGTACCTGTCAACAAACTGCTGACTATAACTGATGATCTCGTGTTGGATTATTGCAAAGGATTGGCTGATGTGGTACATTCTGTGTTTCATCAGGTTGGACCGGATGCGACCACTCTTGAAAGAAAACCAGCTCATGATTTGAATCCAGGAGACTGGGTCCGCATAAAAGTCCACAGAAGAAGAAACTGTTTGGTTCCTCGCTGGGACCAACCACGACAAGTGATCCTGGTGACAACATCTGCGGTCAAGTGTGCAGGAGTGAAAAACTGGGTACATGCCAGCCACACTATCAGAGTTCCAGATCCTGAAGCTCGACCTGTAAGTCAACATCTGGAGATATCTGATACCAGTTCAGCATCCGATACAGAAGACGAAACAAACAGGGTTCCAGAACTTGAAGATCGACGTGTAAGTCGACATCTGGAAGACCCAGGTACAAGTTTAACAACAGGAGAAGAATTTGAAATAACAAAGGTTCCGGAACTTGAAGATCGACCTGTAAGTCGACATCTGGAAATATCAGACACCAGTTCAGCATCTGATACAGACCAATCAGATTGTGATGAAAAGCTCAAGAATAAATGGAAATTTGACATCATAAACGAAGAAACTGAACCAAGAGACAGTGACAGTGAGCAACCAAGCACAAGTTATGGTAAAGATCCTTCAAAAATTGTCAAACTAGACAAGGGAGGGATAGATTCAAATAGAGAGATAGAAGAATCGGAAGAACCCTGAGGAGCAATAGGGACAGACCAACAAACGAAAGAACAGGGAAATATAGAAACAGACAGAGAAATCAACGAGAATTCGGAAGAACCTCGAGGAGGGATAGAAACAAGTGAGCAAACAGAAAAGACACAGGAAGAATCAGAGCTAGACAAAGGAAGTGAAATCATAAAGTTCAAGATAAGAGGAAATGAAGTAAGGTCTGAAACAGAATCAGAAGAAAGTGAAGAGAGAAAACAGTGACTAGGACCAAGAAAAAGAACTTGGAGAGCAGAACGGGAAGAAAAAGAAAGTGAACCGAAAAGGCCGAGAAAAGGAGATAATTGGCCCCACGAAGTCAGAAGATTGAGATACAAAATCATAAACATAAACAGAGATAATGCAGAGCAAGTAAATGAGATAACAAGCCAAAAGGAACAAGGAAAACAAAGTGGAAAACAATTGCAGAAAACGAAAAGAGTGAAGAAATCTAATTTAAAATATAAGTCACCTGAATGGCTATACATCGCATTGACTGATATCAAAGAAGAAGAAATCACTCACGAGAACCCAGAACAAAGCTGCAACCCAATGGGTGAAAGTGAAGTGCAACAAGTTTGAAGAGATTAAAAAGAAAAAGCCGGACTGGACAATAAAAACCAAAATAAGACAAGAAAGAGTTCTGAGAAGAACTAAAGAGAGTACCAAACGAGACAAAGTGAGAAAGTAGAGTGGCTGAAACGTCATTCTGAGGTGTGGTGACACATTTTCTGTACATATATAAATATCTAGGTAATAGAACAAGATGGTAGACACAGAGAATAGAAGGTGTAGATGTGAGTTTTTACGTAGATGGTGTAGAATGTGTTTCTTTTGTACAGGTTTATTAATGTTTGTATGGCTTATGTTAGCAATCACCATTCCAATTGGATTAGCTGTAGAAGAAACATCCATATTAGAGAACAACACAAAGAAGGATAAGGAAGCTAACATACAGAACACAGCAACATTAATAGATAGTGCAGAGTTACATAAAGATAGATCCATAACGGATTTTTCAAAGAACGTATTCACAAAATTATTATATGAATATGTAGAAACAATGGATGTGAGAGATTGTTATGTTTGTATGCAATTACCTGCATCTGTTTCAGAAGGTGTGACCTATCATCACCTTCCTTTGACGTATGGAATAACATGTAGTGTTTTAGCTAGTTTATTTTATAGAACAGGTAGATTAGAATATTATTATACTGACATAAATAAGATTTTTGCAAAAGTTCCTATAATTCCTGAATTGAACAAGGTGAAAGAAGCAAGGATGTTTGGTGAATTTTTCTTAGAAAATAAAGATTTGACGTTAGATGATATAGTTAAACACAACCTTACCTGTGAGTTAAAGAAAGAAGAAAAGGTATTTTTAGAGATGGTCGAAAGCAGAAGAGTTAAATTTCAAAGAAAGGTAATAGAGGAAGAGACAAAAACACCCCTTTGGGCATTTGAAGGAGAAAGTAGTGATAAGAAAAAGACAAATGCAGCTATGACTTTAGATTGGCCCCAACAGGGAAAGTTGTGCATTAGTAGAAATAGAACTAGGTATGATAACTATTTCGTGGGTTCCAGTGACTGCTGAGACAATTATAAAATTCTAGGAGGATGGGGATTCAAAGGAGGAAAAGATCCAATATTTCCAGGGATCTATTATATTTGTGGAAACGGAGCTTATTACAGGTTGCCGGACCATTGGTTTGGGTCGTGCTACTTAGGCCTGGTCTTTCCAAAGATCTTTCATTTAGATAGAGAAGAAAAAGGAACACACGAAATGGGTGAAACATTCACACGTAGAAAAAGGGAAAGTTTTTCAGAAATAGTGGGTGACATTTTTGGAGCAATGATACCAGCAGTGGGAATATCTTTGAATGCATTTAAAATTCGGAAATTGTCCACAGTAGTAGATCGTTTATCAACGAATACTGCTGGAGGGTTCTTGATGGTAAATACCGAGATGGTTGCCATGAGAGCTATGGTGATGCAAAATCGACTTGCCCTTGACATTCTTTTGGCAAAAGAGGGAGGAGTCTGTGGAATGCTGAAAGTTCAACATTGTTGCACTTACATTCCAGATAAAAGTGAAAATATACAAAAGTATATAAAGAATATTACAAATTTGCACAAAGAACTTGTTCCACTGGAGGTTGAAAATGCCTGGGAGAAACTTGGTAAGAGTTTTTCCTCAATACCAAAATGGTTCACTGAAATAGGTAGTTCTATTGTAGGGAAAGTTTTGATATCAGCAACAGTAGTAATCTTAGTGGTGTTGTTTGCAAAATTTGTTATTATATGTATTAAAAGAAGAAAAAGACAAAACAAAATAAAAGAGAAAATAAGATAAATAAAGAAAGAGAACGAGAATTAGGTGAAATAGAACTTGAAGAACTAAAAGAAAGCATGTATGAGAGAACAAAAAGACAAGATGATAGGGATACAGATGTGTAAAACTAACAAGAAGCAATTGGACAAGAAGCATGCTATCTGATAAAATTGTGTAACATGGGTTTTTGTGGTGATATTAAAAATCACCAAAGGGGGGAGTTGATGGAGCAAGTAAATAAGAAATTTTTGAACCCCTAATATTAATGCTAATAATTAACGTTATTAATTGTTTTGACGACTAATCAACATTTTGCGTCTTCTTATATCTTTGGTAACTGGCAATTTATGTGCAAAACTAACTTACTTATAATTATAAAGGTGGAATAATATTAACATAATGGTTTGCGTACTAATTAGAATGATATCGCATGATTTGTGCTATGTAGTAAGTTGTATTGTGGCAAAAGAATGCGGATGGTAAGTAAACATAGCTTTACATGTCGCTTTTGCTAGGAAACACCTAAATGAGGTACGTAGAATGACGGGTGGGAAACGAAAAGGCTTATTTTCTTTATATTAATTATGATTGTGTTTGTTTTCATGATAGTTCGTTCGGGCCTGTTAGGCCGTGCTGTACAAATGGCTGCCGAGGCAGATGAGCTTAATGCGCAAGTGCAAAATGGCTTCCAAGCGGAAGAAAGCTGCAGCAACATATCACGTGATTACAAGTAGAGCCCAGAGTGAAAAGAGTCAAGGACTGCATGAACTGTCACCAAACGAGTGCCAAAAAGGACTCAGCGAGAATGTATGAGAACCAAAGATGCAGCTGTGAATTAACAATGGACTGTTTAAAATAAAGTTACAAAAGAAGATACATGTGAGGAACTGTCAATCGGATTGGTAATGTCCTAAACCCGTGAGAAAGGACAAAGTTATGAACATTTTTCGGAACCGGTTTAAGCAAGGAGGGCAATGAGGAGATGCTTGCCACCCCTGCAATGGACCAATTAGCGTGAATCTCGCCCCCAAAGATTGAAAATGTTCTGTTTAGTAAGCTAGTAATAGGGTATAAGAGGACCTACTCTTAAGTAGGAGGAGCGCTATTCATACATAATTTTTGAGCACTGGACGCTGACGCTGGAGAGCTGCTGTTATTTTCCATAGGCCATGCTTTTAATATAATTAATCTTTTTGCTTTAAATCTGACTGGGAAGGAACGAGATCGTTGCGGGAAACCTGTATAGGTGGTCCGTCGAGGAGGCCTATTTAGCGGGGCAGACAGTCAGTTTTTGGTAGTTCTATGCTGTGATCTGCAATTTATCTGCTGTGCCGAACTTTTATTTTTTCATCTAAAAAGGGTATACATAAATTCTTTTAAAGTTTATTTCTTATAATGATATTGAACGTATTAAACTGATTAATAAAATTGAAACTTATTCATGCATTTTAAGAAAATAGATAAAACTTTATTATAACTAAAACTACGAGTCCCAAATGCCCAAGAGTCCAAAATCCGAACTAGACCCAAAATTAGCCAAGTCTGCAACATCCCAGCACTGTAGAAGCACAGAAGTCAAAGGCACACCGCCTCAAAGGGATAAGGGGCAGCAAAATCACAGCTGCAGGGGCGACACTCCCACAATGCAGCACACACACATAGCAATAACAGCACATCATCATTGACGACAATGTGGAACAAAGTGCAACACTCCAACTACAGAACAGAGGACACAACTGGTACCGCTTGTGCGTAGAAACTGGCCAATCACATCTGGCATAGCAGGAAACTGTGAGATGATGATTTACGTGTACAACCTCACATCCGTGTTGTAGTTCAAATGTCCACTGTCCCGCATCAAATAGCCAGCTCCTTCCCAAACAGTCACAATGTACATTGTCATGCAGTCTGTATGTAAACTTGAACAATGCGTCAACATACATGTCAACACAATGTCAAAATGCATCTCCCCTTCACATTGCAGAGGGACAATCAACACCTCCTGCAGAGCAGACCAGACAACTCATCAGTGATGATGAAGAGGACCTCTACACCTTCGACACCAACGCCCTACAACAGCTCATGGACAGCTACGGAAACACACCTCCAGGAGCAGGGCAGCCCAGCTGCATCGAGGAGACCCCCACCCCCTGCACAGACCATGCAGCAGGAAGCACCCACCACCACACCTGCCTCCCAGCACCTCACCGAAGAACACATCGCATTCCAAGGCCATGTGCTAGACTGCCAGAAGGAGGAGGCTGAACAGGTGCAGGTGGGGTTCGACCTCAAGGCAGCCAAACTAGATGCCATACGTGGGTGTCTAAGTCCCATCAGGGACCACTTACACACCCTAACGGCCACCCACAGTTCGCTCCATGATGTCCAACAATCCATGCCCGACATCGCTGGAGTCATGACTCTGAGAGGAGAACAACTGTCCAGTCAGAGTGGCCTCAGCGATGTCAGCCGAGAGTTGGCACAGATGCTGAGGATAATGGAGAACATGGAGCGGATGCATGCGGAAAGAATGGCTGCCACCGATGCACACCAGCGAAAAGTTGTTGGGATCTTCCATGCCCTGCAGATCCTCATCATCGCATTGCTGCCACTAAGGCAGTTGCTGATGAATGCTGCTGGTACTTCTACACACACATCTCCGGCCCCTGATGTGTCAGTGGCACACAGTGCTGCAGACCAAACATCAGCACCCACATGTCAGACAGATGACATAGAGGACGAAGATGAGGGTGATTACACCTTTGTAGTAAGAAGGAGCCAGTAGAATTCTTCTCTGCCATATGCCCTGTTTCAGCTTGGTTCTGCCCTCTGCATCATGCCCTGTAACAACACCTCCCGCTGTCCCCCGAAACACTCTGCGACACTCACCCTGGACCTCGACAAGGACTGCCATATTTTGTTTGCTTACCAATGACACAGCAATCAGACTGCGGACTGTACTCTTCCCCTTCTGATGTACTTGTCAATCCCTAAATGACTCTGGCTGGCCCCCCACTGGGCTACAATGTAATGTGGGGTTTGCATGGCCATGTACTGCTCCAGCTCCGACACCCCACCGAATGTGAATAAATCATTCAAATTCACACAGATGTGTCATGTCCATAATCGATCAAGTATGAAAGTGTGGATGAATGTAAGGACATTGATTGCCCAAATAGGTACACCCTGGGAAATGAAAGCAATGCGCATGTTTGACCGTGACACACATAGGAAGTGCAATGACTGGGAATGTGTGCACTAGCTGTGGCCTCATTGCTCTGAAACAACAATCGTGCAAATCCTCAACTTTGCCCCAAGCAATGTTAGTAATAGGGATGGGTATGAAATGTCAAAGTCGTTGGCAGGCTTAAAGTAGTGTCCCCCATCACATTTGACAACAGAACATCTCTTCACATACCTACTCACACTAAACTGGGTGGACACAGCCTGTAGTGATGGATCACTTTGATCTATATGGCAAGAATGTTGACACCATACTCACATTGCTGGAGACACGTAAGAGCACAGGTCTATCAGCAACTATCCCAACCACTATGTCTGGCTCACAGAGGTGGAGCTGGCAATAGGGACTCACCCCTAAGTGAAATGCGTCAGTCAGTCCCTCCCTGTGTACGGACAATGCTCATTGAGGCACACGATTAGTCATTCTAATCAACACTCATCACAGCTGAACACTAGTGAAGTTGCGTAGACTTTATTGCCATGTGCGTGTCAGTACGGGCAAGACAAGTGCCACAACATGCAGACCAATGCATCAGACACTAACAGGCAGCATTCGGTCATGGTACAGTTCCACATAACAGGCGTTGTGCATGCGCCCGGCATGTTATGCCATTGCGTTGGTTGCTCTCGTAGAATCGGCACTCTTCTGACCTGTGGCAGTTATGTGGATGATATGCCACAGCTCGGAGCAATGAGCCATATGTGTGTGCAAAGTTTGGATGTATGGGTTGTTGTGTATGTAAGTGTCAAGGGCATTCCATGCAAGAGTACCTCGAGCAAGGACTTCTGTGTGTGGGGTGTGGATACGTTGGTCTATCATTAGCGCTGTGCATGGTGTGGGAGTCGTCATCATCTGGTATGGTATCTCTCTCAGCGGGTGCCTGCCGCATGCAAGACTAAGGTCGGAGGTGCAGATGTCCTTCCGCCTTATGTATTGCAACAAAGGAGCTTTCATCCCTAATGTTTGTCTGACTACTGCTTGCATCCTGGAAATGTGATGTGGCTTTCACGCTGCAATTGGGGCTAGGCCTTAGGCTTATGGTGCACCAATAGCGATGCACACACAACAGTTGGCATGCATGAGCCAAGAGCACGAGCGGCCTTGCGCTCCTTGTACAATACCTTCGTGCGCAGCCGCCCTCCGGGTGCATGCAACATTGCAACATTGTCGATTGCGGGCCGTGTGGCACAGACACTGCAACAGAGACACACGCATCAGTTGGTTTCCTGTCCAGCCCAGAAATGAACCACGCCCAGAGCCCAGGGATAATTATTCACACCCCAACGCTGGCCTGGCGTACGCCGACCCAGCCCACTCGGCGTACGTATAAAGGGGGGACGACGACGCTACGTGTCCCAGTTCTTCCCCACTGCTGGAGGTGACATGGCTGCGTCCACCTGGCATTTCACAGGACTCAATCAGAAAGGGTCCATGACTTGCGTTGCACAGAGTTGGTGGCACCGGAAACACTGCGGCCGGCACGGGCCTACCGCCATGGGACGGTGACTTTCGGTGCACTGTGGCAGGGGCACTTTAGGTGCTGAGCGGGTGTGCAGCCTGCGATGATGCGCTGTCCTGTCGGTCCGAACTGGTAATGGTTTGGTTGAGCCCTGCTGGACCGCAATGTAGGCCTGAGCCAGCGGGCAGCGCGGGCCTACCGCCACATGGCGTTGCCTCGTGGTTCACAGAGTTAGTGGCACCTATAGCGCTGAGCGGGTGTGCAGCCTGCGATGATGCCGTGCGCACTGATATGATCTCTGCCATTGCGAAATCAAGACCCAGAATCACGTGTGTGACCTGTTGGCCCGCGGGGCGGGGCTGCATGATGTGGAGGCTGCCAAGGTCGCGGGCCCCGGCTTGGAGCTTGCACCGGCACGTGGTGGGCCCTCTTGTAGACACGCTGGTGGCGGAGGGTGAGCAGTGAGGCCTGGGTGTGCAGGGCCGGGCAAACACCGCTGGGCGGCGGGAGGGGCTGGGGTGCAGCAGCCTGTGTGCGCAGGGGTGGGCAAACACCGCTGGTCGGCGGGAGGGGCTGGGGTGCAGCAGCCTGTGTGCGCAGGGGCGGGCAAACACCCCTGGTCGGCGGGAGGGGCTGGGGTGCAGCAGCCTGTGTGCGCAGGGGCGGGCAAACACCGCTGGGCGGCGGGAGGGGCTGGGGTGCAGCAGCCTGTGTGCTCAGGGGCGGCCAAGCGATGATGGCGTGTGCACTGATATGAACTATGCCATTCATAAATCTGGACTCTGTTTCAGATAGGGGAGCTGGTGGACTGCAGTGTATACTGGCATGTGGTTGGAGACACACCGGTGGCAGCAGGTGAGCAGTGAGGCCTGGGTCCGCAGTGTCGGCACTCTCTCTCCCTTCTCCCTCTCTTCCTTTCACTGTCTCTCTCTCTCTTCCTCTGTTTCTCTCTCTCTCCTTCTCCCTCTCTTCCTTTCACTGTCTCTCTCTCTCTTCCTCTGTTTCTCTCTCTCTCCTTCTCCCTCGATTCCTTTCACTGTCTCTCTCTCTTCCTCTGTTTCTCTCTCTCTCTCCTTTTCCCTCTCTCCCCCTTTCTCTCTCTCCCTCTCTTTCACTCTCTCTTTCTCTCTCCCTTTCTTCCTCTCTCTCTTTCTCTCTCTCTCTGTCCTTTGATGAGCGCATGACACATCTTCTGATCTTGAATTTTGTCTTGCAGGCTGTGTCTTACAGATTGTCCAGAGAAGACCCGCCATGGCTCTTCCGAACAGTTGTTTTGAGTTGAATTTGGATAAAATCATTTGTTTTGAAATTCAAAGAGGAATGGATGATTCTCCTTTTTCTGACCACACATGAATGTTAATTGTTGTACTTGTGTGACATCAGGCAAATTGTTTTGTTCATGATTTCATAGAGTTGATGTTAAATATCTTTGTCCGTGGTAGGGCCCCGAGGGGCGGGGGGGCCTGGGTGTGGTGGCGGTGGGTGTCGTGGCCCTCTTGGGGCTCCGAGCTGCATGATCAGTAGCTCCATGGCATCTGTTTTTCTTCAGGTGTGGCTCTGGTCTGGTCTCCCTTTTGTGGTGCAGGTTGTCGTCCGACTTAACACCAGGTAAGAGCAGGTGTTAAATCCCTGCTGCTAACGCGCCTTATCGCCTGTTTTGTGATCTTATCGCCGATCTGGCTGGTCGTAGAGAAAATTGCGAAGTGGTGTCGTCGCGGCTTTTTGCACGGGAACGCCTACTCTGCATCTCATTAGCGTTAGTTGCAGGTGTCATCCGTGGCGATGTTTTTTGCGGTTGCTATCGCAAGAAAACTGGCGATATCGGCTGTTAGCACATGCTTGTGAATAGGGCGATAAATCTATCGCCACTTTGGCTGCGATAAAGTGCCACTAACTCGGCGATAGGTCCTAGAGAATATGCCCCCTTGTTCTTAAAATGCACGTCAAATCGACAATTCACTACAGGTGTATGATGGAATCAATTTTTTTCACCTTGTATTTTTATAATTATCAGTATTTGATGCCTTATTTCTCATTTGAATTGAAAATACACAATTGAGAAAACAGTTTGTCCAGAGAGCAGTCTCTGTGGCGTTCACTTTGCAGAAAATCTACAGTAAAAACATTGGAAATCTGCAACTTCTCTTCAAAGTCTTTATATACATTAATTGTGCATTCACTTTCAAGCACATCTTTGCCATCACTGGTGCCCTTGTAACGAAAGGGAAGGAAGCATGAAATGAAAAATGAGAAACACAAACCGTCAATAAAGCAAAAATGCGTTTTTTGACAGGCATTCATATTTGCTTTATAGTTACGTATACATTGCCAGACAGGACTGCCTTTGGATGCCACCCAGAATCATTTTATATTCAATCAAATGCATTCTTCAAATTATGTAATGATAGAGGTGTTTAATTGTGAACCGTGCTCCCCATGGCCCACGTTACCTAAACAAGCATTTGCAATGCAATAGGTCTCGCATTTGCGAGAGTTTCAGCTATTAGTATTGTAAATGACAATGCCTTTTATTTATGTTTTAAAACTCAAAACATAAATAGAAGGCATTGTCATTTACAATGTCAGTAGCTCAAGCTAGCGTAAATGCGAGACCTATTGCATAGCAAATGCTTGTTCATACTTTGAGTATGTGCTCTCCAGATAAGTTTGAAATTGCCATGGTTGATAGGAGTTGTTGATTGCCCACGTGTGCCTGCCCTTTGCTTAGACATCCATGTCAGCCTGATATAACAGAGAGAGTGCACTCGCTTTTTAATGCATTGCTTAAAGGTATTTTGACTCAATTGTGGAGCCCAGAGCTCTCTGGCATTCAAGATGCGGCTAGAATTCTCAGAGGTACTGGATATGGGGTTGTCTGGGGCCACCAGATTGAACTTCGTCCCACAGTAGGGCCTCTAAGCTTCCTCTCCTGGTAAGCCGAACTTTGTGGCAGAGAATTAGGAACGCACCTGCACTGGCCACCCACTGGTCGAGAAGGCCGAATTCCAGCTAGATCCGGGCAGCTGAGGAGAATCTCGGCAGTCGAAGAGCAGTCGAAGAGCATTCTTATAAATCTTGGTGACCAGCTTATTTACAAGCTTGCCATCTCTCCCCAGCAAGATTTTGCTATCATAAGCCAAGGATGGAATGATTTTTGCCCTCATTACCTTCAGGAGTGGGACAAGACTGGCCCACATAAGAGCTACAATTATCTATAGCGTCGTATATCTAAGCCCAGAACTCTCTAGAAGCACTGTGAATGTATGGCCGTAAAGGGATTGTATAGTGTGCACCCAGGAACATATTAATGGATGGATGTGCAGGTTGGGGTAGAGACGAAGAATAAGAGGTATAACTAATTTTAGCTGTCATTTATTTCTATGTATAATAAAAAACATGCATGCTTCAAAGCTATAGTACATTGAGTTTGTTGAGTTCAGTTGCTTATGTCAATCAGTATCCTCTGAGTGCCCCAGGACCAACAGAAAAGATCTCATATGCCCCTTTCTGCTTTCCATGCTACCCTGAACCTGTGTGTGTGCCAGGAGCTCTCTGCTTTCCTTGCTGCCCTGGATGCAGCAGCGGTCCGTGCAGGTAACAGCGGTGGGCCGTGTAAGGGGGGATTTCAAGGGACCATGTCGTGGGAAAATTAATTATTTATTTAATTTTCCCTCGGCATCGTCCCTACAAATCCCCCCTTACACGGCCACACGGCCACACCGGCCCACCGATGTTACCGGCATGGACCGCCACTGCCTGGACCTGTGCGTGCGCCAACATCTCGCTGCTTTCCATGCTGCCCTGGACCTCTGCGCGCCAGGAGCTCGCTGCTTTCCATGCTGCCCAGGACATGTGGGCGCGCCAGGAGCTTGCTGCTTTCCATGTTGAATCTTGCTCTGTTGATGCCCAGGGGGGAGGGGGTGTGCATGGGTGTGCGTACGCATGTACGGCTTATGCTCAGGCTGTGCCTGTTTTGAGAGAATTTTGCAGTTGGTGATCATGCGGGGAGGGGCGGGGTGACATATGGGAGCGTAGGAGAGAGTGTGTGTTCGTGCGTGTGTGAAAGGAAGAATGTTTTGGCTTTCACTGTCCCTGTCCATCATACATTTTTGTGTATTACAGGTAGGTCACTTAAAATCATAATTACAATAAAAGTCAAAAAGACTATGTCAAGGTTTTTTAGCACTTTTCTTCAATACAGAACAGTATTTAAAGATATAGAGGGCACACAACAATGTCCCACAGCTACATGCATCCCACCACCCAGCGCCCAGACCCGGTTCTAGAGGGTGGGCAAGGTGGACCAGGTCCACCCAAGGAATACCCTGGCCCACCGAAGGCCATTCAGAACTGAAAAACAAGTGTTTTTCACCCTAATGTTTGACAGGGGCCTGCAGCCCAAGGGGCTCTCCCTTCTCGTCTTTTTAACGATTAACCCCATTGACATAGGCTACTTTCAGGCCTGGGAAGAGATGTCAAGTCTGTAGAGTTTATTAGCTGCTATGATGCACAAATGACCAGCATGGATATCCTGAAAACTGAATTATGATTCTGGGCTTATTGCATCATATGTTTAAACTTCAATGCTTTGCAAAGAAAAAAGCTGCCACAGTTTTTTAAAACATGAAAAGCTGTAAAGTGGCTCTGTATGGCAGCAGAAACATGTCTGCTGCTGCACATGACCAGGAAGGAGCATGCTGCAGTCTTAAAAGTCTGCAGCTTAAAGATTTGACAAGCAGCCTCCCTTCCCTTCCCCAAAGCCGGAAGCACATAAAAGAAAGCAAAGTATGTAGCTGTTTGGTTGCTTATTATTATGTTAAAAATGCCAAATGCGGACAGATGTCAATACCTAAGATATAAGATCTATTAAATACGTTGTTGTTTTTTGGCCTGTACCCACTCGGCTTCATGGCCTACCAATGCTTCTTTATGGCCCACCCAAAGAAAAAATGCTAGAGTCGGGCCTGCCAGCGCCTCGACGACAGAACCGTATAACATTTTTATACAGCAGAATCCGTGCTCTCATTTTGAGATCAAAAGTTGCCGCTGTTGGGGTAACTGCTACGTAAAATACGCTGTTCCGCATCCATGAGTGCAACACTGAAGTATTGAAGGTCAAAATGCTCAGTGCATCAATTACTTATTGGTTAAGATCCGTGGGCAACTTGCAAATAAGGGGCAAACTTTACCCTTAGACTTTGTGAAATTGACAAATTACGTGCAATTGAGTTAACAGTATTAAAACACTTGCTTAAGTCCCCTCAAATTGCATATCTGTTGCAGTGAGTCATGTATAAATGTGATTCTGTTTTATAAGAGATGGGAATGTGGTATTTGACTCCCGCAACCTTGAAACCTGGAGTTCTAATCAGGCATCACCAATTAACATGACTGTCATTCTTGGCAAACACTTTCTCTAATACCTGAGCGAGGGCCCTAATCTTCCAATACTGGGTGCGCTTAGAAACCCAATAACGTCAGTGCGAGGAGCTATATGTAAACAAAACAGGGAATATACATAATATAAGTCGCCTAAAGTGGACCGATGAGGAGTGAATGGTGTGCATAGCAAAACAGATGAACGTGAAGTAGCAACACAGTCCCCCTGTCAGACTAAGAATGTGATGCAAAAATATATATAAAAGACGGGAGAATATAAACGAAGAGCCACAATAACCACTCACAGTGATGGAATGGGTTAACTTAATTTTTTTGGGTTTCCGAGCCACCTTGGAGCTTTTGAAGGATCGATCATCAGGGTGTAATGCATAGTCATCTTTCATTTAATTTCAACGCCTCGCCATGGGTAGTAAGCGCTATATCGATGCAATTACCAATGTAAGCACTAAACACAACTACTCTACAATAAAAAAGAATAGTTAAACAATGATTATACCTGGTGGGTAACACAGCTCTGCAGCCATTGCGTTGCAGACTCCCCATCCCTTCTCCCCATATTCTATTGGGGTGGGAGAGGGTGGGGAATATCATTTTGCATTACTCATTACCTCCCGTCCCTCCCTCGCCTTCCTTCAGCACTAATGAGGCCCCGCCTCCCACCCAGACCCACCCCCAGCATAAAAACTCTGCCCGCCCCCACCTCCACCTGTTTTTCTGTCTCCCTAGTGAGACTTACCTTCAGTTCCTCCCTGTGGCGGTGCCGGGGAGTCTTCGAGTTGGTTCTCTGCGACGGCGGTGCCCTCGACAGCGTTCTCCTGGCGGTGCCTCCTCTCCTCGTCTCCCTCGTGGTATGGGGGCGGAGCGGTGGCTCAGGAAGCCGCTGCGTTGTTTGGCGGTCCTCCTGTGGCTGGGGCTGTGTTTCCGGGTCGGGCTGTCTTGGCTGCCTCCTCTCGGACTGCACTCTTCTGGGAGACCTGGCAGGACGGGTTTGTGCCCGATCTTTTATTTTGGCTGGCGTTTTTGTGGTTTATTTCCTGTTTTTGGCAGTTTCCTGGCCTGGACTTTCATTGGATGGTTCCTGGTGGGTTTTCTACATTTAGGTGTCGGGGAGTTGCTTCTCCATTCCTCTGCTGCCATGGGTCGCAAACGGGTGTTTAAGAGGAACAACCTGGTTTCTTCTTCCTCTTCTTCCTCTCCTGATGGTTCTCCTGTTCCCCCCAAGCGCCCTCGGGGTCGGGGCCTTTCTGGGGGTGATGTACCTCTCATGTCCAAGGATGAAGTGCAGGGCATGATTGAGGCTGCTGTGGCTAAGGCTCTCTTGGCTCGTCGGGTGCCTGCTGCTCATTGGCGTCCTCGCTCGCTGGATCCTGCTGGGGCTGTTTCCCTGTCGGACGAGGAGGGTCCTTCTACCTCCTCTGGGGGAAAGTATATCTCCAGGGAGGAGCGGTGGGATGTTCTGGCTCATGCACGGGACAATTTGGGGTTCCCTCCGTTCCAGCTGGGGGAGACGGATGGGAGTCTTTTTCCTCAGTATGCTTCTCCCTCCAAGTTGGGCATGCCCTTTCAGGGTCCGGTCAAGGACATGATGTTGAGGGAGTGGCGTGAGATCGATAAGTTGCAGGTCCCTCGCTTCCTTCAGAAGCTTTACCTTTTGGAGGGGGAGGATCCCTTGCCTCACGGTTTGAAACTGGACTCTATCCTGGCCACTCTGATTGGCAAAACTGCGATTCTGCCTGAGCATTGTACCCCGGCGGATGCTACTGATAGGAAGGTGGACTCTGGCCTTAAGCGCTCCTTTGCTGCTGGGAACCTGGCGCTGCGGGCTAGCCTTTTCTCTGCCTACTCGGCGCAGTCTCTGGTGCAGGATTTCGAAAAAGTGGCTGCCGCGGTTCAGGAGGGGTCTGAATGCTCTGACCTCCTGGCTGCTATGGAGCAGCAGGCTAGGCTGCTGGCGGACATTTCGTCGGACGTGATCAAGTCTTCCGCTATGTCCACTGGAGCTTTGGTGGCGGCGCGTCATTCCCTGTGGCTCCGGTCCTGGAAGGCTGATCCTGGAGAGAAGGCGGCTCTGTTGAAGTTGCCTTTTGATGGACTGGCTCTGTTTGGGGAACAATTGCCTGCCCTGATTTCGAAGGCTTTCAAAGAGCGGAAGCATGCCTTGCCCTATAAGGGCGGTTCGGCTCCGTCTGGCAGGCCTTGGAATAGGGCCCCTCGTTCTTCCCCTAAGCGTGATTCTCGTCAGTCTTTCCGCAGGCGGCGTTTTCAGCCCCGTTTTTCTCCCAAGCACGCTGCCTCCGTGCCTAAAGGCCCTGCCAAGAAGGGTCCCTGACAACTACTGTCTGGCCGGTTCCCTGCCGGTGGGTGGTCGTCTTTGGCGTTTTCTTCCTCGGTGGCAGCAGGACGTTTCGGATGGCTGGGTCCTGAGCACTGTGGGTCATGGGTACGTGATCGACTTTGTGCTGGTTCCGCCGGATTCGGGGGTTCGGCTGACTCCGGTGCCTGTCTCCGGTCCCCGCAGGGTGGCTTTGCTGGACGGGGTGTCCTGTTTGCTTGCCAAGAATGCCATCTGCCGGGTTCCTGTCGCGGAGGTGGGGACGGGGACCTACTCCATTCTGTTTCTGGTGCGGAAGGTAACCGGCGGCTTTCGGCCTGTCCTGGATCTCAAGTGGGTCAACTCCTGGGTTCGGCCCGTTCACTTCCGCATGTTGACCCTTCAGGCCATCATTCCTCTGGTTCAACCTGGCGACTTTCTGGCTTCCGTGGATCTCGAGGACGCCTATCTCCACATCCCTGTGGCCGCTTCTTCTCAGCGTTTCCTGAGGTTCGCTGTGGGAGACGCCCATTATCAGTTTTGCGTGCTTCCCTTCGGCCTCAGGTCCGCGCCCAGGGTTTTCACAAAGGTCCTGGCGCCTCTCATGGCTCTCCTTCATGCAGAGGGGGTTTTCATTCATCCTTATCTGGATGACCTCTTGCTGCATGCTGCGGGGGAGTCTCTTTTGCTCGCTCACATCGGGAGGGCCTTGGAGGTTCTTCAGGGGCACGGGTTCTTGGTGAACTGGGGAAAGTCTTCTTTGGTCCCCTCTCAAGACTTGGTGTTCATCGGGGCTCGTTTTCAGACTTTGCTCGGCCTTGTTACCTTGTCCGACAAGCGCTTGCTCTCTCTTCAGTCCCAGGTTCGGGCCTTGATGTCCCGGGCGGCTTCTCCGGCGGTCCAGTGGCTGCGGGTGCAAGGGCACATGGCTGTCATAGTGTTTCTGGTTCCTTGGGCTCGTTTTCATCTCCTCCGCCTGGCCAACTGGATCCTGTTGGGTTGGTCTCCGGGGTCTCAGAGTCTCCTGTCCCTGCTGCCCATGACGGACCGGATCCGGGGGGAGCTCTCCTGGTGGCTCTGCCGGCGTCACCTTCTGGCCGGGGTTTCACTGGCTCCTCCGGCTCCGCTTGTGGTGACTACGGACGCCAGCCTGTCCGGATGGGGTGCTTGGCTGGGGTCGGATCAGGTTCAGGGGTGCTGGTCCCTGCTACACTCACGGAGGTCCTCCAACTGGCGGGAGTTGAGGGCGATTTGGCTTGCCCTGGTGCACTTTCAGGACTCTCTGCAAGGTCATTGGGTGTTGATTCAGACGGACAATCTGGTGGCAAAGTCCTATGTCAACCGTCAGGGGGGGACCCGGTCCAGGTCCTTGAACTTGATTGCCAGCGTCATCTTTCAGTGGGCTCAGGTCTGGGTGCTGGGTCTGTTGCCTCTCTACATTCGGGGGGGGTGGACAATGTGAGGGCGGATCTGTTGAGCAGGGAGATTCCGTCATCTCGGGAGTTCTCTCTCCTTCCCGGTGTGTTCGTCCAGTTGGTGAGTCGTTGGGGCCTCCCTGTGGTGGACCTGTTTGCGGATCCGGGGAATGCCAAAGTGGTCCGGTTCTGTTCTCTGGGCAGGTGTCCCGGGTCTCTGGGGGTCGACGGCTTGACCTGTCCTTGGCTTCGGGGTCTTCTGTATGCCTTCCCCACCTTTCCGCTCCTCCGCTCCTTTCTGGTGCGGGTCCGCAGGGACTGTGCTCAGGTGTTGTTGGTGGCTCCCTGTTGGCCGCGGGCGAATTGGTTTCCTCTCCTGTCCGGGCTGTGTTGCGACCGGGAGTGGGTCCTTCCACTGGTTCCGTCCCCTTTGGAGTTTCCGGCCCTTCCTCTGGATTCTCTGCGGAGGTTGCACCTGACGGCCTGGCGGTTGAACGGCAGGGCTTAGCTGGGTTGGGGGTTCCTGCCCCTTTGGCTGTTACTTTGCAGGCTTCCCGTAGATCCTCTACTCTGCTTTCCTATGCTAGGCATTGGCAGGTCTTTTCGGCCTGGTGTGCTGGCAAGGGTGTGGATCCCACGGTTGCTGACCTCTTTGTGGTGATGCAGTTCCTTCAGGATGGGGCTCTTCTGGGGTTGTTGGTGGCTTCTCTGCGGGTGCAGTGGGTGGCTATTCAGGCTTTTCGGGGCTCCTGGCGTAATTTGCGGGATGACGGGGCTCTGATGCCTCGTTTTTTTCAGGGTCTGTTGAATTTGTTTCCCCGCCCTGTTCGGTCCTTCCCTTCATGGGATTTGCATTTGGTGTTGGATGTCCTGTCTGGTCCTCCCTTTGAGCCCCTTGAGGGTCTTGAGTTGCGTCTCTTGACTTTTAAGACTTGTTTTTTGGTCGCTATCACCTCGGCGCGGCGCTTGGGGGAGTTGGGGGCCTTGTCTTGTAAGTTTCCCTTCTGTAAGACCTTTTCGGATCGGGTGGTTCTGGTTCCGGTTCCGTCCTTTGTCCCTAAAGTCAATTCGGCTTTTCACCTCAGTCAGGAGGTGATTTTGCCTGAATTCTGTCCTGCTCCTTCCTCGGCTGCGGATTGTCGCTTGCATTGTTTGGATGTCCGTCGGGCTTTGCTGTGGTACCTGCAGGTTGTGGAGTCCTTCCGGGTGGGGGACTCTTTGTTTGTTAACTTCGGTCCGGCTAGGAAGGGTGTTAAGCCTTCCACGGCTACTTTGAGTCATTGGATTCGGTCCACGGTTTTGATGGCTTACCATCTTAAGGGGGTGGCTCCTCCTGTGGGGGTTCAGGGGCGTTCCACTCACAGTATGGTGGCTACGGTGGCTGAGTTGCAGGGGGCTTCGGTGGTGGAAATCTGTAGGGCGGCGACCTGGTCTTCTCCCTCTACTTTTGTCCGTCACTATCGAATTGCGAGTCTGGGGCGTTTGGATAATGTTCTGGGCCACAGGGTTTTGTCCTCTATGCGGGACCAGGGATGTTGATCTGCTGTGTTTGGGGCACTGTATTAAATTTTGGTGTTTCTTTATCACTCAGTTGTCCGTCTCTGTTTTCTTCTGCTTGCTATGTCCTCATTAGTGCTGAAGGAAGGCGAGGAGGGACGGGAGGTAATGCTTCCATTTCTAACGATAATGGCATTACTCCTAGTCCTACTCCTCGCCTTCCTTCGAGGACCCTCCCTCCCTCCCGGTGCGGTTCAACTGAGTGCTAGCTCGGCTTGTTTACGTACAGGTGGAGGTGGGGGCGGGCAGAGTTTTTATGCTGGGGGTGGGTCTGGGTGGGAGGCGGGGCCTCATTAGTGCTGAAGGAAGGCGAGGGAGTAGGACTAGGAGTAATGCCATTATCGTTAGAAATGGAAGCATTACTCACTGTATTGCACGAACAATACAACGCTAAAAATGAAAGGTCCTTCACAACCAGTCGCCAGATATAACCGAGCAATAAAAATAGGAAACTCAAAGTTGATACCGCGCAAAATAAATTAGTTTGACAGTGACCTTTTATAAAGTATGCACGATAATTATGTTTAAAAAAATGAGTGCTATTATTACTCAGTTCAGCAATTTTCATATTCAAGGTGGGCGAATGAAATTCAGAGTCAGCCGTGACGGCATATCCCGCAACTCACAGTCGTACCCTTTATACGACACGCATGATTACTATTACCATGTCCTTGCCATAGTCATTCGGTCACGAGTTTTAGTCCAGTGTCCACCCCTTGGAAACATGAATAGAAGAAAAAAACATGCACAGAAAGATAAAAAAACAAGCATTTGCAATGCAATAGGTCTCTAATTTACGCGAGACCTATTGCATTGCAAATGGTTGGCAACTTGGCATCACGGACAACGGGAGGAAGGGCGGGGGGGGTAGAAGGCACGGACATCAGGAGGGAGGGAGGGCGGGGGAAGGGGGAGAAAGCACGAACAACGGGAGGGGGGGGAGAAGGCACCAAAGCACTGCCTGCAGTAGGAGAACCTCATTAAAGAAAATAGTGCTGTGAGACTAAAGAAGACGTACCGTGTAACAACCAAAGTAAAGGGGCCAGTGGCCATGGGAGGTGACAAATGAAGAGGAAACGGTACTATGGATAGACAATGACACAAGCAAATGGCAAATACGGGCGGAGAGTGGGCGGGGCTTCTTTTCGCTACTCCACCACAACAAGTCTCCCAGCGCATGCGCGCTGGCTCTAGGCTCGACCTAAAAACTGAAGCTTGCCACCTTCCTGTTTGTTCAGAATGGCATGTCATGGTCTTTTCATTTCAGCATGTTAGTGCTGTTCACATTCTCATATCATAATTTTTATGTTTCAACTTCCACACCATCAAACTTGCATCTCAGAGCCACTAGGAAGTAATTGGCTCTTCTCCCTTATTACAACTGCCCAGCTCAGGCATTTTTGGCTCCTCCTTTGTTAATGATGACTAAATAGAATTCTAGTGGGGTAACAGTGAATCACGAAGGGGGTGTAAATATAAAAATGAGACATTTAGAAAGATCTATGTTTGAGAACCGTGCACGTTTCAGTCTACAGAAAAGTTCAATAAAATATTTTCATGGTGGTATTTAGGTGGTCTGTGTGTGTCGACATGTGAGTTCTTTTATATGTATATTTCTATGCTTTTGTGATCTGTGCTCTGTTTACATTTCTTTGGAAAATTGTCATATTTAAAATCCAATACCTGCCCTCTAAACGCTCCACATCTGCATTGAAATACCTGTGTCAGAGGTATGAACTGAGGCCAGAGTGTGATTGTAAAAGGGAGCAAGAGGATTTGAAAATATTGAAAGAGGAAGTTTAACTCAGGAGGTGCAGTCTGTGCGAGTGGCACTTAGTGCAGACTGCTTTGTGGTTGCTTTGTGTCTTTGTGTGAGGCTTTGATACTTGGGCATTACAAAATAGACCGCAAATGCATTTATTAATATTGTGTGGTTACAGTTGAAGCATTTACAAATATGGAGATTTTGCCTAATGAGCCTGGGTGGGAAGGTTTTTTTGTGCCCCCATCGTTGCAAAGAACCAAGGGAATCTCTATCTCCTAGTAACGTGTTGGAGAGGTGACTTTGGCTTTTGGTATCCTTTCAAGTATGACATAAGGCTGTCTGCTTTCCCTGTCCCATTTTCAGCCCCCATTCTCGGCACCGCCTGTACCTTCAAAGAAATGAACGTTTCCTCCTCCCCACCTTGAGTTTGAGGTAATTTGTAAAATGCTGATGCAAGTTATGAATACAAGGCATTGGAATGCTGCGAATGTACCTCTGAGAGTAGGACAACATTTCTGAATTGGTGTGGTGGCAACTTTGTGAACTAGGAGCGATGAGGGCCTTGGATGAGGGCACAAATTATTGCGCATTTTTTGTTCTCTGCTTCCAATTTTTTCTTAGCTGATCGATATTTATATGTATGGGTTATGCGTGTTTCTATGCATGAATGCAATCATATATGTTTGTGCCTAAATATGTGCATGTTTGTTTCATGTGTTTGTATTTTCAGAGGGTGAGTGTGCGTTTGTGTTTGTGTGTATTTATGTACTTGTGCATTCATGCAATCTATGTTTGTTATTCTGAAGTAAATAAATGGATAACTGTTGGAGGAGGTACTGCTAAAGTTGTTGGTTTTGGCAGGAAAAGCTCAGAGTGCAAACATTTTAATTTAATGTCCAGGAAAGTCCAACCGTGTGCCTGATACTTTTGGCAACTTTACCTGATCAAGATTTCTATGTTTGGACTCAGTCTATTTTTCAGAGCTTAAGTTCCCCCAGAGTGCCAAGGTTATATGCTGTATTCCACGATGAGTTTCAGGAGATGAGGTGCCTTCTCGCCAAGGACCAGCTGAAATGGATTTGATGCTGCAGAGACGCTTCAAGTAAGAGAAGCCTGTTCCTTCAGTCTAGCGAAGTCACGCCATGAGTCGTTGGTCCTGGTCTTCCAGAGGTCTGGAAACCCCAATGTGTCAGAGCTGTTAGGAGAAGTCCATTTAGACACAGCCAAAGGTCCCATGACCTCTGGAACAGAACTTGGGGATCAAGACACACTCCAGCAGAGGCCACCAGGAGGGTCCAGTCCAGATCCTGTTGTTACTGGTCAGCTGGACACTTCAGGGAAAAGGTCTCTTGCAGCTTGTCATGTCCCAGCCGCTGCACAAGTGGTCAGCCAACTGACTCTTGGATGCCACTTCTTTGGCCTTGACACAAGTGGGAGCTGGTTCAGCCCCTTAGGTCTCTTCATAGGTCTTAAACAGCAGGTGAAGTGTTTCCACAGGTCCAGAGAGTATTCTGAGGAGGGTGCTTTGGGGAGCCACATTTGTGGTTGGCATAAGCTAGTAGGAGCGGGTGACTCATTTCCCCTCCCTAACAAATTTGGTAAAAGTTCCCAGGGTCAACCCTACCCACATTTGCACCAGTTCCTTTTTGACCTACTGCAAACAATCCCATGGTGCACCTTCCTCCCGAAACACAAAATGGGTGAACCCTTCCTCCCTTGTGCAGAGCTTGTCTGCCCATCCAG
Organism: Calotriton arnoldi; assembly: GCA_963921515.1. NCBI lineage: Eukaryota > Metazoa > Chordata > Amphibia > Caudata > Salamandridae > Calotriton > Calotriton arnoldi. The sequence continues at coordinate 12,030 of CAWUFW010007308.1, read as the reverse complement.
AGGTGTGGCCAGGGGATTCAGCAGTGACCTCTTCCTTGGTCATTCAAAACCAGATCTGGAGGTAGCACCCCTCCCACTGGGTTTGGTGCCAGCATGGCTGAGGTAACAAACATTGTTGTGCAGGATCCCCCGACTTTGTGCCCCCATTTTGACTACTAGGGGCTGGATTTCTGATTCTGATTGTGCCCTGGACTCTGCTAAACAGACCCAGGGCCTGTGCTCTGATTAAATGTATATGGTAATTTGGCATAATTACAATTGGCAATGACAGTCCCCTGTAAGTCCTTAGTATATAATAAGGCAAAGGGGATTCAAACTACCTATAAGTCCCTAGTATATAAAAGGGCAAGGAGGTTTAGAGGCCAAGTAGATTTCCTGCACTGGAGTGTGCACTATTGTGGTTCCTGCTGTTATTTTAAAAGCCAGCCCTGCCTTGCAGGCTGATTTTAAATTGCAATTGTATGCAAATTCAGCTTTGGGTTTAAATGTACTTCCAAAGTAGTTATCTACCTTTTTTTGCATATAAGTTATCCCTACGGTCACCCCTAGGTGCCTTAAGGATAAGCAGTGACATTATAAAAGATGTTTTATATGCCTTAATGAGGGAAAAACTGCCAATTTTGTTTTTCCCCATTGTAGGTAATTCACTCCATTGGCTAACATTGGAACATTTTATTTAAGTATAGATATATGCCCCTGGGCAAACTAAAAATGTAATTCAATGACATAACATGTTAGTTATAATAAATCCAATAACTTGCCACTGTTAAATTTATAATAACTATCACAGAAAATACGTTATTAAACTTTCTTTTCTGTAAGCTAAGTCAGAAACTGAATTCAGGAAGAATCTGAAGACCTGGCTTTTTGGCCTTCCTTAGCACTATGTTACCAGCCCTTACCTCTCGGCATCCGCTGCTAGTGCCGGGACACCTCCGTTGGAGGTAGCCGTGTGCTCTACAAGCTACAATAATAATAATAATAATAGTAATAATAAGCTCAAATTCAGCCTTCCAGCTGCCCTCTCCTGATTGGCTAGCCTTTGTCAGGCTGAGCCAAGCTTTTTTAAAGAGGTGTGAAGTAGCCTGCTAGAAAGACAAGTGATTTCCTGTGGCAACAGAACTGCAGATGCAGAAGCTACAGGCAGGAAGGAGATGGAGTACCCAAACTGATCTCCAAAGGGAGAATGACAGTTTAGGCCAGCAAAGGCTCACCTCCACATCCTGTACCCCCAGCCACCCATGAGCCCTGTAATTAGATTAGTGAGACGGGTGGAAGGGGAGTGTTAGGGGTTCTTAGCCATGCCAGTGGGTTGACTTAGCCTGATCTAACCTCCAAGAAGAGACTTTCTCCATGTTGGATTGTGAAAGAATAGTGCTTTCTGGGACAAGAATATGCCAAACTTTGGAGGAAGTGGTCTTACACCCGGGTGGCAACCTGCATCCCATGGGTCAGGGGTATCCCCCTGCTTCACATCCCAGGGACAGAGCAAAAATATGGAACAGCTGCATGGCAACTCAGATATGATGCCTGAAACTACAAGAAGAAAAAGGACTGCCCTGCTGGAACCCTGGCCCGCACCCCAAAGGATTGCACTCTGAAGGACTTCACCTGCTGCACACTTGTAACTACAACCCTATGGTCTTTGCCTTGCTCAAGAAAGATTAAGGAGTGGACTCCCTGCAAGCTACAGGTTAACTGAGCTCACCTGCATCCTCACCACCAAGAAGTCCCAATCCTGGAGTGCGACCCATGGATGTTTAAAGTTTGGGCAGGTCCATTGTGGGAATTGTATTCCCAACATCCCAAAGACCATCTCAGAGATTCTAGACCCCTGGATTGGTGTTGTGGACACTTTGAACCCTCAAGGAGACCCTTTGGAAAAAACGTTTCCCCCATTGTAGTGTGACTTTTTTTTAACCCTTTGAGTGCTATTTGCTTCTAAGCGCTTTTATTCTTTCAAAATGTTTGTTGTTTTATTGTTTATTTGTACATAAAAATATATCCCATTTTTATAAATTAGTGTTGCATTTTTATTATGTGTTGTGTCTTACTTATTTAATGTATTGCTGATTTTGAATGCTTCACACACCTGTCTCCTAAGTTAAGCCTACCTGCTCGTTGCCAGCTACCAACGGTTGAGCAAGGGAATAATTTATTGAGGCCTTGACTGATGCTTTTAATGTGTTTGTGGCCTTATTATTAGTGGTAAGTCACTACTTATCACTACCAATAACCCACTTTCCAACAGTTGTCTTCTCTAGGTCCCCACTTACATTCACTTGTTAAAAGGCAGGTCTCTTTACAAGTTAATGAAGTTCCTTGGTCCACGCAAACTGGTCTTCTTGCAAGGGGAATTAAAAAAACACTTCTACATGCCCAAGCCAATGTTTCTACTCTGGTAGCAGTTTGCACACCTCATTAAGGTCAAGCACGGCCGGGAAGCTGCTGTCAGACTAATAAAATTATCCTCCAGGAGCTTCAGGTAGGGAAACGGTAACTTTCTAGAAAGTTACATTTACTATATATTATTTATTTGAAATGCAACTTTACCATCAGATTGGATTTGTAATTTTACAAAAAATAATGGTTCCAAACCTGAGAAACATAGTTAATATTATAACATGTACTCCAGTATTCTTTATAGCCTTCCACAGTGAGAATAGCTTTTGGGGACTTTTCACTGCAATGACATGGTAACATTAGATTTCTTCTTGTCCTACTTTTAAATACCAAGCACCCTACCTTGTGAGCTACAAGGCCTGCATAGGCGGGTGGGGGGGGGCGGATAATATTCAAAAGGAAAGTTTTTCCCCTTTAAAAAGGTTTATTTTACAAGTTGGGCTGCAGATTTGAAGTACAGCAATCAGGCTACAATGGAAGTCCTGAAGCCTGTTTCCTTCAATTGTTACACAGGTAACATTCAACTTTCCTGGCCATGGGTGTAGTCTGTACCCCATAGACTATGGTCTTACAGGAAATGTAAATATACCAATCAGATATTAGCCAATTTTTACATGTTTTAGAGTTTGGAACTCACACAATGGGAACTGGACAGCTGTGCCCTAGTGTGCAGAGTCTAAAATTAGCAAAAGAAACTTAGCAAAAAATGGGGGTGATCATGCAAAATTAGTTGCAATAACTGTACCTAGTGGAGCAGAGGCTCTGTGGGGCTCTCCCCATGGAAAAGGATACAATGACACCTACAAATAGGTTGGCCTTTGTCTCCATATCCCAGTCCAATGCCTGGGTGTGACTTACGGAAATCTGCGATAGTGGTACTTTCCCCACCTGTTCCCCATATAAAATCCTGGTCTTTTAGAAATAATTATTGAGGTCTCAACACCAACAGGCCTCAATCAGTGTCACCATCATGTGCACTAGCAGCCAACACTTAAAAACGGACTTACTGGTGACACAGGGATGAGCACCAACCAGAGCTAGGCACAAAGGAAGTAAACGGAGCACTGAGAATGCAGTAGGCAGTCCAATCGAGGTATGTCGTACTCCCGATCAGCTTAACTTCCATGACCAAAATGCAAAATGTATTTCTAAACTGAATTAGACATATTTGGGTTGTGGGGCATTACTGATGTCCCTGATTTCACCCAACAGCAGCGATTTAAACTGGATGATATGCTTGCTTTACACTGATCCAACCTAGGTATAATCCCCAAGAAATTTAGCAATGGACAGGACAATAGCATGGCTTGTTAGGTGTGGGTATTAAGGGGTCGATTCCGATTCGGGCCGGAAAAAGCACTGACCGACTCGGATCCGGAAATAATACCGACCGACACGTACCCGTGGCGCCCGACACGCCAAGTACGATGCAAGGCGTGAAAAATCCGACCGACACGTACCGAAACCAAGTCGACCGACCGAGCCGCAAGGAAAACAGCAATCCCGCTGGAAAAACACGCGAATCCAACTGACCGACACGCACCCGGAACAAATCCGACTGAAACGTACACGCGAACTCCAAACCGCAAAGTACGATGCAAGGCGCGAAAACCACGAGCGAGTCGGACGGAGGCCAAGCCGTACGACCGACACGCATACAAAACCGAGCCGAGCAACACAAAACACCACGACCGACGCGTACGCAGCATAGAAAACTGCACAAACACAGCGTGAACGAAACGGAGAACACCGTACGAGACAAATGCAGGGTCCGACTCGGTCACAAGAACGTTTCCAACATACACAAACAGCATAAAGGAAAAATCACCCAAAAAAGGCCAAACAAGCAATTACCAAGCCAATAAATACTGGGGGGTGGGGACAGAGAACAAAGACACACCCACAACTCCACCTATATAAAGGACACAAATCACAACAATGAGCCTTTGCAAATGCCATTCCACTGCCAGCACCCAAGAGAAAGCAACCACACACCCACAGCTCATCCCTCACACAAGCCACACACCATCAGCACACCAACAAATACCTACCTCACATACACCCAGCAAAACACACACTCACACACCCTCACCTGCACACCAACACACACATCACTCACCATCACCACCCATCACCATGCCCCCAAAGAAGAATCCCAAGTTCCTGGATAGTGAATTGGAAGTCATGGTAGACGAGATCCTCAGGGTAGAGCCACAGCTGTTTGGCACACTGGTCCAACAGACCCCCATCTCCCAGAAAACCAAGATGTGGGAGAGGATCATCAACAGGGTGAACGCACAATCACCATGTCGGTGCACAAAGAGCGACATCCAGAACAGGTGGTATGACGTGCGCAGGAGGGTACAGGACCTGCTCAAGAAAGACTACATCAACAGCCAATACACCGGCAGTGGCCCTCCTGCCAAGCCAATATACCTCAAGCCCTGGGAGGAGAAGGTGCGGGCCATCCTTCCGCCAGTGAGCGTATATGGACTAGAGGACATCCCAGAGCCTGGTGAGTACACAACAAATGTACACAATATACTGCCACAAAACACACACATCACTGTCAAGGGAGAGTCAAACCATGCACTCATAGCAATTACACAGCAACCAGAACAGAATCATCCCAAAATGTGTATGTCAGTCAGATAAACACAACACATGCCATCAAAAAGTCACATCCAACTGTGCCAACACATGTACAAACACAACTACAACTACAGCTAGGCAGTGGCACAAATAGAACTAACAAACACATCCAGACATGTAGCCACCACAACAACACCAACACACAGTGAAGACCACTCAAAGGAAGGAATTCTGTGTATGCTGGCCAAGTCAGTGTAGCCAATAGCATCATGGGAGTCGCAGTCACACATATTGCCCCCCACAACTGTCCCATCAACACCACCCTGAACCATGCTCACATCACAGGGAGTGAAGAAGGACTCACAAGATGGCTGACACTGGCTACTGCTGTGGGGAGCACAAGGCCCTGCTGCCAACTGTGCACCAACAAACAGCAGGACACCACTGACTGACATCCTGAGAGACAACTTACACTCCCTGCAATGCAAGCACGTTCCATGGTGGGATATCTGGCTAGCTGGGTGGGAAGGAGGACTTGCAGCACTGACCATAGTCACAAGCACCTCCCCTCACACACACCCCAACACAAACTCCACAGAACCCACCTGGTAGAATGCAATGCCCCCCATCCTAACACAAGATCCCACAAAGAACCACCACCCTGGGCTATGTTGTGTGAAGCACAGGGACACTCTTGGGACTTTTAGCCAAACAACTGCCAGGACAACACTCCCACCCATCCTGTCAGCACAGCCAGCCCACCCCACCCCACAGGGAAGCAGAGTCAAAAGGAAGGAAGCATGGGCATGCTGGGAAGGGGGGTGGAGGCAATAGCATGATGGGAGTCGTAGTCACTGATATTGGTCACCCCCACAACTGTCCCATCAACACCACCCTGAACCATGCTCACATCACAGGGAGTGGAGAAGGACTCACAAGATGGCTGACACTGGCTACTGCTGTGGGGAGCACAAGGCCCTGCTGGCAACTGTGCAACAACAAACAGCAGGACACCACTGACTGACATCCTGAGAGACAACTTCCACTCCCTGCAATGCAAGCACGTTCCATGGTGGGATATCTGGCTGGCTGGGTGGGAAAGAGGACTTGCAGCACTGATCATAGTCACAATCACCTCCCCTCACACACACCCCAACACAAACTCCACAGAACCCACCTGGTAGAATGCAATGCCTCCCATCCTAACTCAAGATCCCACAAAGAACCACCACCCTGGGTTATGTTGTGTGAAGCATAGGGACACTCTTGGGACTTGTAGCCAAACAACTGCCAGGACAACACTCCCAGCCATCCTGTCAGCACAGCCAGCCCACCCCACAGGGAAGCAGAGTCAAAAGGAAGGAAGCATGGGCATGCTGGGAAGGGGGTGGAGGCAATAGCATGATGAGAGTCGTAGTCACAGACATAGCTCACCCCCACAACTGTCCCATCAACACCACCCTGAACCATGCTCACATCACAGGGAGTGGAGAAGGACTCACAAGATGGCTGACACTGGCTACTGCTGTGGGGAGCACAAGGCCCTGCTGCCAACTGTGCACCAACAAACAGCAGGACACCACTAACTGACATCCTGAGAGACAACTTACACTCCCTGCAATGCAAGCACGTTCCATGGTGGGATATCTGGCTAGTTGGGTGGGAAAGAGGACTTGCAGCACTGATCATAGTCACAATCACCTCCCCTCACACACACCCCAACACAAACTCCACAGAACCCACCTGGTAGAATGCAATGCCCCCCATCCTAACACAAGATCCCACAAAGAACCACCACCCTGGGTTATGTTGTGTGAAGCACAGGGACACTCTTGGGACTTCTAGCCAAACAACTGCCAGGACAACACTCCCAGCCATCCTGTCAGCACAGCCAGCCCACCCCACAGGGAAGCAGAGTCAAAGGAAGGAAGCATGGGCATGCTGGGAAGGGGGAGGAGGCAATAGAATGATGGGAGTCGTAGTCACAGCTCTACATCCCCCACCACATGGCCCAGCAAGCTCACACTCACGCATGCACATCCCACAGAGAGTGGAAAGGCCCATCAAAGATGTCTGACACTGTTGCTGTGTCGTGGGGAGCACAAGGGCATGCTGGGTACTGCACACCAACCAACCGCAGGACACCACTGTCAGCCATCTTGCCATTGCTCTCACACCCACACACACTGAACTCCCCACAAAAGCAAGTAAGTATGGGAATGCTGGGAAGTGGGGTGGAGGCAATAGCATGATGGGAGTCGTAGTCACAGACATAGCTCACCCCCACAACTGTCCCATCAACACCACCCTGAACCATGCTCACATCACAGGGAGTGGAGAAGGACTCACAAGATGGCTGACACTGGCTACTGCTGTGGGGAGCACAAGGCCCTGCTGCCAACTGTGCACCAACAAACAGCAGGACACCACTGACTGACATCCTGAGAGACAACTTACACTCCCTGCAACGCAAGCACGTTCCATGGTGGGATAACTGACTGGCTGGGTGGGTGTGAAGGAGGGCCGGCTGTCAACCAAACACAACCAATGCAGACCATGTTCACACCCCAGAAAATACATAGAAATGCCCAAATAATGCAGGACAATGTGCCACACCAATATCAACCCCTGACAGTGACGACTTGGGACAATGCAATGTACAGGCCCGCACCCAGAGGCACAGTCACAACTGTCATGTGTGTCAACCATTGATGCCTGCAGAAACATAACATACATTGTTTGTGTCTCCCAAAAACAGGTGATGATGGGGACACAGCAGCAGATGCTGAGGAGTCCCAGTCCCAGGCTCAAGAGGATGCGGAGCTCACTGGCGTCGTACAGCCTCTGTCCTCCTCGGACGATGAAGACCAACCTGGCACATCCGGTGCAAGTCAACATGCAGCACCAGCAGGACCACCAGCTGCAGCACCAGCAGGACCACCAGCTGCACCCCTGCACCCACCCCTCCAACGACTGTCACCACAAATACCATCCCTGCTGACATGGACAGAACAAGGAGCAACACCAGCACAGGGACCCTGGACCAACCTGGGGCCATGGACACCACCACCAACCCCCAAGGTGGACCAGGGTTATCTGTGCGTGCCACTGCACACACTGCACATGTCAGCAGGGGTGGTGGGAGGGGTGGGAGACAGAGGTCGCTGCTTGCAGACGTTGCTGGTGTGCATGATGACCCACAACTGGTACGCATAGCTGATGCGTACCAGTCCAGCACTCGGAGACCTCAGCCAGGTAGTGGGGCTCCTCAGAGACATGAAACAGCAGCAGGCTGCCCATCATGCCCGCTTGGACTCCCACATGTCCCACGTGGAGTCACACATGTCCCGCGTGGACTCACACATGTCCCGCGTGGAGTCCAAGTGGGATGCACTGCATGAGATGACGGCGGTGCACAGGGACATTTTACAATGCCTCTGCCAGATGAACAGCAACCAGTCCACACCTCCCTGTGTGCCAACAACATTTGGTGTCGAACAAACTGCAACTGACACAGGGAGGGAGGAGGACTCTGGTGGAGAGTCCCCTGCACCGCAGCAGCCTGTACTTGAGGGGCCCCACCCAAGAAGAGGGGTCGTCCGAGGAGGGAAAAGTGAGAGGCCGATGGCCAAGCGCAACTCCCAGGAAGCCTGAACCTGTTCTGGATGTTCGCCTTTGTGCACAGACTGTTCACCCTGTTGACGGCAACACTACTCCCACACATTGCATGGGGAGTACAAGTTGGACCAATGTGTCAGACAACTGTGGCCCCGATACTGGGGATCCTGTCTACCAGGACTTTCAATTCACCTAGGAACTTCGGATTGCAAGATTTATGTACAGCACTACCCATCCTATGCACTATTAACACAAATGTATCACAATAAACACACTAATACACCATACTTGCCTCTGTCGTGATTCCAACGTGGGTGCTGTTATGGGGATGATGAACTGCAAAATTACACTGTGTATGCGAACTGCAACAGCAAGGACAACACAGGCATGTGAGTAAAGGCAACGTGACACATATGAGGGAGACACACCACCAGGGCTACACAACACATACACACCTAGGCCATCTGACTCATTGCCTACACTGATGTTGCCAGGGAAGACGGTGCAATGCACAGACGCCACACCCATACCCAGTTGTAGTCAAGTAGCCCACAGGTGCAGTAAGCAAATGGCACTCAAATGTGTGACCACAGACAACGCACATCACAAAGTGAAGCACAGGTTTATTACACAGTTGCAACATGTCGTAACCACTACAGATGCAAGGTAATCCCACCTGGCACCTGGCACACAGTCAACAACTGTAGACGGAAGGAAGTCCATGGGTGTGGCGCACATGACCTGTAGGGACACAACAGCTACCACCCTGGATGTGCAATCACGTCGTCGTTGGACACAGTTGACCAAACGAATCTGAAAGTACCCTGTGAAGGACAGAAATGACACACAGTCAAAAGCAATGGAGTACAGGACAGAACAGCAAAACTCATGCACAATACATGTTACAAGATACCCACCCAGAACCAAGTTAGCATGTCAACACTGTTTGGGAGTACAGCCCGCCTGTTAGCACACATCGCAACACACATCCAGTCAAGTAGCCCATGGACACACTCCAACAGCACCAGAGCACCACCCACACATCATGCCAACTCACATCATTGACATGACACCTCAGGATACTCACATTCAGCTAAAGAAGTTGGTGATGAGCTGTGTGCGGACATCACCATCATCATCATCATCATCATCATCATCGTCACTGGCATCGTGGTCCAGGCCAGGATCCTCCACAGGTGGCGGATGTTGGTCATTGTCATCCTGGATGAGAGGCAACTCCTTCCGCACTGCCAGGTTGTGGAGCATGCAGCAGACGATGATAATCTTGCACACTTTCGCAGGGGCATATGGGAGGGACCCTCCGGTCTTGTCCAGGCAGCGGAAGCGGCTCTTCAGGAGACCAAATGTCCGCTCAATCACTCTCCTGGTCCGACCATGTGCCTCATTGTAGCGCATCTGGGCTGGTGTCACAGGGTTCCTGAGGGGTGTCAGCAACCACGGCATGTTGGGGTATCCCGAGTCACCTACGGACAGACAAGTGCACATTAGCTGACTTGGAAAAGTGGGCGGAATACTACAGATCAGATCACACACAATGGCACAAAGTCAGTACACACCGACAAGCCAGGCACGCTGGTTCTGCATCTGTGCCATCATCCTGGGGATGCGACTACTCCTCATCACAAAGGCATCGTGTGCTGAACCAGGGAAACGGGCACACACGTGTGTGATGGTCATGTCTGCAAGACACACCACCAGTGCATTGACCGAGTGGTAGTGCTTGCGGTTCCTGTAGGCCTGCTCCTGGGCCTGTGGTGGTACCAAAGCCACATGTGTCCCATCAATGGAGCCAATGACATGCGGCATCCTCCCCAGGGCATAAAAGTCACTCTTCACGTCAGTGAGTCGTCGTGAGTCTAGGGAAATAGATGTACCGGTTCAGGAATAGCAACATTGCCGCCAAAACATCGCGGAGCACACGGCTCAACATGGTGTGTGACATCCCACCAGCAGTCGCCACAGTATGTTGGAAGGTACCGGTGGCAAAGAAGTGTAGGGCTGCCATCACCTTCACCTTGGGGGTCAGCGCTGTAGGATACGGCCGGCCAGGCTGCAAATGTGGGGACAACTGCACTGCCAAATCCTCAATCAGCTGCCTGGTGAAGCGGTACCGTCGGATGCTGTCCCGTTCCACCATCGTTGCCAGGTCTGGGAATGGTCGATGGACAGCAGGAGCCCTGCAGTGCAGAGGAGAAGTAAGCAAGATTGTCAGTCACCCCACATATGCGGCATTGAACACACTCAAGATCCCAACATACATCATTATGAGGCACAACTACATGAAGTGTGCAGTTCCGGAAGGACATGTATGGTACATACATGGCCAACATCTGTCAACACGGTCCAACAGGTGGCATCAATTAGTCCCAGGTTGGCCCATTGGATATCATGAGGCCGTGTCACAGTTCCCATCTCCTGCTGCCGTGTCACAATAACCCCCCACAGTGACATGTGAGGACAGATGTGCCCCAGGCACCACAGCTCAACGACAGGTACATTCCCAGGGACCCTGTATTGCCACATGGACACTGGCATTACATGGAGTATCATGTATACACCACAGCAAAACAACCATGACCCCCACAGGTAGTGGCCCCACTTGCCACGGCAGGACAGACATGGACGTCTGTGACACACACACGCACAACATCAAAGTCCATGCACACACAACCTGGATGTGGAGACTGTCTCCCATTGTGCACATGAAATCAGAGACATTGTAAACACTACATGCACAAAGACTGTGGAGGACCATCACTATTGTACCACTGGGACACCCTGGCTCAAACATACCGTCCCACATGGGACTCACGGGGTATGTGACATGACATACACATACACCACCGTGAAATGTGACCATGGCACATGCACAGATATGAACAGTTGCACATCACAGTGGTCATGCACACATAACACCCAGGATCCTGTCCCCATGATTACGTGCACAGCCTGGGGGTGGCTGCCCACAGGTGACACCCACAGGACACCATGTACACCAACATACACACAATAGGAAATGCAGCCTTACATGCCTTATGATAAAGTTTGGACAGGCTGTCGTGATGTAGGTGTGCCCCTCACTCCCTGGGAGCTATCTGTGGCTGGCATATGTCCATCTGAGACAGGCATGCTGACATATGCCAGTCACATGTACAGTGATGCGTTGTACTGCAATGGACCGATCGGCGCCCCGGCCGGCCCATTGCATTCAATGTGTGCGGGAACGCGTTGTACCCCTGTACGCGTTGAACTGCAATGGACCGATCGGTGCCTCCGGCCGGCCCATTGCATTCAATGTGTGCAGGTACGCATTGTACCCCTGTACGCGTTGTACTGCAATGGACCGATCGGTGCCCCCAGCCGGCCCATTGCATTCAATGTGTGCGGGTACGCGTT